>OV121083.1:18723994-19923994 GCA_921293015.1 Phorcus lineatus | reverse complement strand
CTTTGTATCATATCAACAGTCACCTGAAGAAGGGGCAAGAAGTAGCCCAGAAACGTCGTGAAATATCAAATAAAGAAGTTGTTATCCATAAGAATTGTCTAGTATTAAAACTTAATTGAAGTCAATTAACTTAATAGTAAAAAAAACTCATCATTTCCAGAAATACCAAGATATAAATATCAAGTAAATTGCCAAGTCATATAGTTTCGAATTATTATTGACCGTTTTCGGACGAAATTTTAAAATGTTTTGATACCCTGGAGGTAAACCCCTAAAGGCACAACACCATATACGTTTATAGTTATGCCCCGAAAATGATAGCGGACGCATGTGCATACCGATATGCGAAATGCTATATAACCCCGATTAAGATAATAGATGGAAGCTAAGTGTCCCTCTTTGGTGCGCAAAAAATTGCGCGCTAGATGAAAGAAACTGGCATCATAAACACAGATGCATACTTACGATACGCACATCGGCGTTTTCAATAAATGTTCTTTATCTGTGACCTTGTTGAGCGTAATTTACATAGTATGTAAAAGTGTAGCTTTATACATAAAAGAGATAAGAGCATTTCTAAATACATAAAGATATTCCTGATCTGAAACGGCATTATACACCTATTGAACTATTATTGATTTAAATCAAGATTAACAAATGTACCTCAGAATGTTTTTCATGAAGGCGATTGGTCCTTCTTCGCGACCTCCAACACAAAAAGTCATCAACGTGGATCACTAACTTTGGGTCAGTTCGAGACTTCCAGCCGCCTTCGATAGAAAGGAACATTAAAACCTAAGGTGAACCTCAAATCACATTTGGTTGAAATATATTTTGAAAATAACGGCCAACAGCAAAATAACAAATGACATTCATGGAAATCGTTTATGATATTACATCTCTCTCGAATGCTCAAGTAAGCGCCATAGAAGGTTTTAATTGTATAAATGCAAAAAGGCAAGAGTCAACAGTGTATAGTCATTCAAAATATACCCCTTCCTTGACAATCGAGGACACTGGTTCTTATTTCAAAAGTTTGGTCTTTACATTGACCTTGATAGGATTTCCTACGTTTGTTCTATGACATCATGTATTAAATTATGGCAAAAAATATGTTCATCAAGCAGTGTGATTAAGATAAACCCTGTGCCGATGAGTAAAAGTTTCATAACATGAACAGACGTTCGGTGTCTTCTCCGAACTATCTGACGTTCCATATGTTCTGATGAATTTTATCCTTGGAAGGGTATAAGATAATTTTACTTGATAATTTGATTAGAATTGTTTTCTTGACCACTACAATTCCCACCTGTAAGGAGACTGGCCAGCACACCTATAAGTACCACTACTCCCATGGCGATTGACACGAAGAGGGTATAGGACAGTCCGTAAAACCATTCCAGACCAGACCTGCGACAGATTTATTAATAATAACTTTTTATGGTACGTGGGTATTCTGTTGTTCACTTTGCATCGGAAGCCACTGAAAATGAAAAATGTCATCATCAATCCGATTTTCAAGAATCAAGTTCTAACTTGAAACCAATTTTCGTATGACATGTCCGGAAATCAAACCCTTCCTGGTTATAAGCGGAGACCCACTAATTGAGCTACTTCCAGCTTTACTTAAATATACAATGTGCCAAAAAATGAACAGAAATGCATATAAGACAAGGACCATTGTCAACATATCCTCTGGTACAAGTGGGTCACTTTCCGGGACATGGATACAGAATCCTGATTTGATGATATGAAAGATTGGTATGCTGTCATCGACGTTGTTCTTTTCTAATTTCCTCCTATTCGAATTTTCTGTTTCCCTTGAAAATACTCGTGCTCTTAACCTTTGCCATGTGAATTTATTTTAAGAATTGTTTTACAAGACAAGGCCTTATCTGTGCTGCAAATTTTCACTTCCAGGGGATTTTGAAAGAACTCGAGAGTTGAGTAACCACTGTGGGCAGAGAATAAATATGGACTTCCTGTTCCTACACTGATGGTTTGTTCATTTATCTCGACGACACGGTTACGATTCCTGGGTGACCAACATACTTTATAAGATATGGGTGTTGTTGCTTCTTTGCTCGGAGCTCGACATTATAAGCTAATAATGTAATGACATTTTCTATGTTGAGAATAATTTCTTCTGTTTGAATATAAAGAATTCATTACTTTGAAATGGAAGCTTGAATTTCAGTGACGTTGTACGTCGATGAGGTCGTAAGGACAGTGGTAGTATTCTCTGTGAAGGTAGACATGTTGACTGGACACTGGTCAGTAGATCCAAAGGGAGCGTAAGGAGAGTTGTCAGTACTTGGTGTCATCATAGACCCCAAAGATAACCAGGTCATAATCGCCATACCAGTCAATAATCCAGTAACTGCGCCCTGAATACATCAAGCACAAATAGAAATAGATTTTTTAATGAAAAAATATGAAATATAGACACACATGACTATAAAAGTATCAAATCCTATGTGAGTAAAGGTGATCCCGTTCCGTGCAATCTGGGAATTTTTTTCATTCCTAGATTGTTTAAACAATCTGCAGATTGTGAGACCTGAACGATCTGGGAATGATCAGAATCTGGGAATTTGCTTGTTTGTAGTACATCTTGCATTATAAAATGAGAAGTGTTTAGTTTATTTAGGTTTTTATTTGTGTATGCATCCAAATGATCGAGAATAGTTGTCAAGACATAGATTGTGACAGGTTCATGGCTCGCCCATATATCAAACTGAGGGAGTATAGGGATCAATTCCTAGATTGTGAAGGGCGTACATATCGTCATAATATCAAATTGAGAGGTATAGAAGTCGATTCTCAGATTGCAAAGGGCTTTAGATATCGTCATTATGTGAAGCTGAGGGAATATAGGGGCCGATTCCTGGATTGTGAAGGGCTCACAGCGCGCCTATATGTCAAACTGAGGGAGTATAGGGATATATTCTCAGATTGTGAAGGGCTCACAGCTCACCTTTATTTAAACTGTGAGGGTATAGCAGTCGATTCTCAGATTGTGAAGGCCTAAGATATCGTCATTAAGTGAAACTGAGGGAGTATAGGGGCCGATTCCTAGATTGCGAAGGGCTCACAGCGCGTCTATATGTCAAACTGAGAGAGTATAGGGATCTATTCTCAGATTGTGAAGGGCTCACAGCTCGCTTTTATGTTAAACAGAGGGAGTATAGGGGACGATTCCTAGATTGTGAAGGACTCGGATATCGTCATTATATGAAACTAAGGGAATATAGGGGCCGATTCCTAGATTGTGAAGGGCTCACCGCTCGCCTTTAACTCAAACTGACGGAATATGAGGGTCGATTCTCAGATTGTGAAGGCTCATAGCTCACCTTTATTTAAACTGAGAGGGTACAGCAGTCGATTCTCTGATTGTGATGGGCTCAGATATCATCATTATGTGAAACTGAGGGAGTATAGGGGCCTATTCCTCGATAATGAAGGGCTCACAGCGCGCCTATATGTCAAACGGAGGGAGTATAGGGGTCTATTCTCAGATTGTGAAGGGCTCAGATATCGTCATTATGTGAAACTGAGGGAGTATAGTGGTCTATTCCTAGATTGTGAAGGCCTAAGATATCGTCATTATGTGAAACTGAGGGAGTATAGGGGCCGATTCCTAGATTGTGAAGGGCTCACAGCGCGTCTATATGTGAAACTGAGGGAGTATAGGGATCTATTCTCAGATTGTGAAGGGCTCACAGCTCGCTTTTATGGCAAACAGAGGGAGTAAAGGGGACGATTCCTAGATTATGAAGGGCTCAGATTTCGTTATTATATGAAACTAAGGGAATACAGTTGCCGATTCCGAGATTATGAAGGGCTCACAGCTCGCCTATATGTCAAATTGACGGAGTAAATGGATCGATTCTCAGATTGTGAAGGGCACATAGCTCGCGTTTATGTCAAACTATCAGAGTATATGGGTCGATTTTCAGATTGTAAAAGGCTCATTGTTTGGCTATAAATCAAATTGACGGAGTATAGGGATCGATTCCCCGATTGTGAAGGGCTCATAGCTCGCCTTTATGTCGAGTATAGGGGGTCGATTCTAGATTGTGAAGGGCATTGCGCTTGTCTTTGTGTGGTTTTTTTAGCTAGTAGAGGGTTCAATTCACATATTGTGTCAAGGCCGCTCCAATACAGTTACATATAAATAATTACAATATCATATTAGTGACACATGTCCGATTCACAACGTAGCTTCAAAGATAGTGGTTTCACATGAATATCATGTTGTTTGCGTGGCAGTCATTACATATTCAAGTGCTAAAAAGGAGTCAAATCGATCAGATTTTAAGATATATTGAGACTTCAATAATTTGTTAAGATCGTCGTTTGAGAGCGATGTATATCCCCTAAGTACTGTATTAATACTAAATCCTTTCAAATAAAAGAATGAATTCTGTCTTAATTCTGTGTATTTGTGGCAAGTGAGAAAATAGTGTACGGCGTTTTCAATTGGGTGACCGCATGAGCACTCTGGGCTGTGCGCGATATGTCTATCAAACTTGTCTGCATTCAAATCACTACAACGGAGCCTGAGGCGGGAATGGATAATTTGACAAATTCGTGAACCATAATTAAGATCGAAGTTAACATTTGTATTTCTAGATCAACAAAGTTTATTTTTGAAACCAGATAATGTATCGATATTTTGGATGTGAGGATTTAATGAATTCCATAGTTGTATTGTGTCAGGTAAAAAAGACCTGGCACAAGTCGCCGTTCTACACTTCATTGTTCGCACGGATGAATTTTCTCTGTAGTCATTCGTACTGGGGTTTTTGGTAGGAGGTCAATAAGATATTGAGGTGGTAGATTCTTTTTCATTTTATAAAAAGTAGTCAATTTAGATATATATCTACGTTCTGCTAATGGTTTCTTATTCGTTTCGTCATAAAGTGCCTTATGGCTTGTTCCGCGAACTGCTCCACATATTGATCCAAGTTCAGCTTTTCTAGTAAGTTACATTGCTCTTGAGTACAATTATCCCAAATATGCCCACAATAATCAAATATAGGTCTTATGAAAGATATATAAATAATTTCTAAACTTTTTCGCGATAGCCGATATTTCAGACTTCTTAAACAGTTAATCAGGGGACTAACTTTCTTGATCATAGAGTTTATATGGACATCCCAGTAACAGTTACTTTGAAGGGTCAAGCCTAGATGCTTATGACTTTCTACTTCTTCAATCGTTTCACCGTTCATTATTAGATTAGGTTTAATGCTCCTATTTATTTTTCTGATAACCTGTATTGACTTTGTTTTTTTTAGGATTAAAAGAAACCTTCCACTTTTTGGCCCAGTTTGCAATCAATGACAGGTCATTATTTAAACAGTTTGCGGCTACATTAGGGTCATCAATTACGACATACAGAGAAGTGTCATCTGCGAAAAGTCGGATTAAGATTAATAATAAGCATTCTCTACCTTTGCATTTGGTACAGATTTAATTAAAGAGCTATAAAAATCGGTTGGTATCAATTATGAAATGATACACAGATATTATTAGGGATTCTTTAGCACTTTGTGACAAGGATTTTTCGCCGCTCAAGGTAGATTTTAATGTTATATCATTTTTTAAAAAGTATTGATTTGATCGGAATCTATCATATAGTGGGCATTTAAAGAAGTAATGAAAAGGATCCTCCCGAATGTTTCCACAAGAACAGGCGGGATTTACTAACAACAATAAGTGGACTTGCTTTGCGTAGTATATTTTCAATATGATGCTGCCATTTTCCATCTTCATTTTCCATTTTCATCTGTGTAAACATGCTTCTATACCCCCGTATATATGACGTAAAGACGACCTATGAGCCCTTCACAATCTGAAAATAGACTGTTCTACCCTCTCAGTTTGATAAATAGCAAGCTATGAGCCCTTCCCAATCTGAGAATCGACTTCTCAACCCTCTCAGTTTCATATATAGGCGAGCTGTGAGCCATTCACAATCTCCGAATTGACTCCTATACCCTCTCATTTAAATATAGATTAACTGTGAGCCCTTCACAATCTGGGAATCAACCCCTATACCCCCTCAGTTTGACATATAGGCGAGTTGTGAGCCCTTCACAATCTAGGAATCGGCCCCTATACTCCCTCAGTTTGACATAAAGACGAGCTATGAGCCCTTCACAATCTGAGAATCGATCACTATACTCCGTCAGTTTGACATATAGGCGACATGTGAGCCCTTCACAATCTGAGAATCGACTCCTATACTGCCTCAGTTTGACATAAAGCCGATCTGTGAGCCCTTCACAATCTGAGAATCGACTGCTATACCCCGTCAGTTTAAATAAAGGTGAGCTGTGAGCCCTTCACAATCTGGGAATTGACCCCTATACTCCCTCAGTTTGACATAAAAACGAGCTATGAGCCCTTCACAATCTGTGAAACAATCCCTATAGTCCGTCAGTTTGACAAATAGGTGAGATGTGAGCCCTTCACAATCTGAGAATCGACTCCTATAAACCCTCAGTTTGACTTTAAGGCGAGCGGTGAGCCCTTCACAATCTGAGAATCGATCCCTATACTCCGTCAGTTTGACATATGGGGGAAATGTTAGCCCTTCACAATCTGAGAATCGACTCCTATAAACCCTCTCAGTTTCATATATAGGTGAGCTGTAAGCCCTTCACAATCTGAGTATTGACCCCAATACTCCCTCAGTGTGACATATAGGCGAGTAATGAGCCCTTCACAATCTAGGAATCGGCCCCTATACTCCCTCAGTTTGACATATAGACGAGATGTGAGCCATTCACAATCTGAGAATTGACCCCTATATTCTGTCAGTTTAAATAAAGGTGCGCTATGAGCCCTTAACAATGTAGGAATCGGCACCTATATACTGCGTCAGTTTGATTTATAGGCGAGCTGTGAGCCCTTCACAATCTACGAATCGACTGCTTTACCCTCTCAGTTTGACGTATAGGCAAGTTGTGAGCTCTTCACAATCTGAGAATCGACCTCTATACTCCGTCAGTTTGATTTATAGGCGAGTTGTGAGCTCTTCACAATCTAGGAATGCTCCTATACTCCCTCAGTTTGACATAAAAACGAGCTATGAGCCCTTCACAATCTGAGAAACGATCCCTATAGTCCGTCAGTTTGACAAATAGGCGAGATGAGAGGCCTTCACGTACAATCTGAGAATTGACCCCTATGCTGCCTCAGTTTGACATAAAGCCGATCTGTGAGCCCTTTACAATCTGAGAATCGACTGCGATACCCTCTCAGTGTAAATAAAGGTGAGCCATGAGCCCTTCACAATCTAGGAGTCAACCCTTACATCCCCTAAGTTTGACATAAAGACGAACTGAATGTCCTTCAGAATCTGGGAATCGGCCCCCATACCCCCTCATTTTGAGAAAGAGACAAGCTGATTGCTCATCACAATCTAAGAATCGATCCTTCTACTTGCTAAATAGAAAAACCTTAATAAGCTAAATAATTCCCATTTTATAATGATGAAAATACTACTAAAACACAAATTCCAAGATTGTGATCATTCCCAGATTGTTCAGGTCGCACAATCTGCAGATTGTTTAAACAATCTAGGAATTAACAATCTAGGAATTCCTAGATTGTGAGCAAACAATCTGCAGATTGTGATATACCCCAGATTGTTCGTAACAATCCAACCTTGAGATAATCATAGTTAATCTAGAGTTACAAACGGTCGTGTTATAAAGGAAAGGAGTATTGCATTCGGAATTTTAGAATAAAGAGGACACTTGTTATTTCTGGAATGAAACATGAATGTTCAATGGTTTATATCAAAAGAGTTTAAATGCATATATTCTGTTATCAGTATTAAAGTAGTTCAAGTGAAATTGCATATTTCGTCAGAAAATACCACTATGTTATCATTTGAAAAACAAAATTCATAAATCTGCTAGATGTCCTTTTGTGGACATTAATATTATTCTAAAAACTGAACTTAACATTAAAAAAGTAAACAAAGGGAAAAACAATTTACCTTTGTGTTAACAAACGGAAAGATGGCTCCGAGATAAAAGAGCGCAATCATGGGCGAGCTTGTTACAGCATCGAATGTAGTAGATATCTGCGATAAATTCATCAGCTTCAATATAAGGCCTGACCAAAACATTTTTAGAAATGATAAATTTGCTTGGTTGTTGATAAATACTGTCAAATACTCTGTAATAATAGGTTAACAGGTTCAACTTCAATATTTCAAAAATGTCGAAATTATGTAATACATTATGGCAGGACACCTGGCTTGAGAGCTGTAAGCATATTTATTGATTTAGCTAAAACGGAAGTCTATTTAGTAAATAATAGTTTCTTTTTCTTTTAAAGCTGACCTAATGAATTAACATCGGGCTGTAGAAATTACAATCTTATCATTTTGATGTATCAGAAGCTGAATTGTAACATCGATGTCTTGCGCAATTCGAATATCTTTAAGTGAGGCTCACGATTTTTGAATAGAAACATATAACAAAGACAAGTCAGGGAAATTCGGATAATGATGGATAAACACCATCTATCTACATCAGCGTAGTTGTATCCGCGTAACTCCTTCAGTATATATCCTGATTTCCTTCTGGCCAAAAGCCTCTTTTGCTTTAAATAACCAGCAAATGATTTGACATGCATCATGATTATAGATTGTACGAATGTCAATCAATTAATACAAAAAAGCGCGCTGGTTACTAGAGGCAGTTCACTTGTATGAAAATACGGCGGCGCCATTAACGAATGAAATGTTAGGAGATCGACAGATTATTTGTTCTATGCTCAAAAAGATCGTTTTGAATGTCTAAAGAGGTCCCCTATACAACTAGGCATGGAGATAATTTGTTTTCATTGGATGCCAAATTACAAGTTAAAGATGGCGCTGAGAAAACAGTTACCAGCTACGGAAAGCTTTGGACCCGCGGGATATCAGCGTACTTGTAGGAGCTACGCAGATTAAATACGCTTATGTAGCAGTCTACTAGCAGGGTGGATGCACATCTAGGCAAACCCATCTGACCTGATAGAGAGTAAGAGTCCCAGCAAGAGAGATAACCACTGCAAATACACACCCAAGGACACCAGAAATAACCACTGAAATACAGAAATTAAATGTACATTCAATAAATTGATTAATATATATAATATCAATTGCATGTTGGTTTCTCACCATTCAAAACCCCATGTCACAAAAATGATATCTTTTTTTCAATTGCAAGTTTTCAAAATAAAAGATTTGCAATATGGATTGATTTGTTTTCAATCGAATTGTATGTTATTTCAGGGTGAATTTAGAAAAATGTGACATGAATTAAAGAGGAAGAGGCATGTTTTTTTAAGATAAATAAAGCGATCTCATGAAAACGAATATAAACGTTTCCAGTTACATGACAATGTCTTTTAAACAAAACGAATGTATCATGAACGTTAGGTTATAAAAAATTCCATATCAATTCCAATATTCCCAACTAAAATTATCAATAGGTGTTCCCACAAAAATGGCCGCCAGCGGTTTGACTTGATGTGTTCTCTATGATTACGTTTGAGTAATGAGATGTTTTAACCGCAGATAATAGTCATAAACTAAAAAAAGGGAAAAGTTGAAGAATATATCATTCAAAAATGTGCTAATGCCCCTTATTGCGTCAAGGACTTAATAGAAATGCTCAAAACACAATACTTGATAAGATTGATTTTTAAAAAGGATTTACCTGTTATCTTAGCAACCAGCAGTGCTTTGAAATCCGAGAGTTGAGGCAAACAGGGTTGGAATAGATCGTACCAAGTGATAGTAGCAATAGCCGAGAGACATGACGAAATTGTACTGAAATATGAAAACTTAAACGTAAAAATAATAAGTTCATAATAGAGATGAAATTGCATTGGAATACACTCGAATCCAAATTTCAACCCATCCTGCTTAATCAGAGTTTATGAATCCGTTCTCTTGCCAATTAGACGACTCGCATCCAGCAACAGCGGCACAACCCGAATGGGATAATCTGTTGAATTCAACATAGTAGCTTCATGCACCGTGCATAACAACATTTCATTGGCTGAAAAAAATATCAGGTGAACATAGTCATGAATATCAAGCCGCGCCGGGCGTACGAGGCATTTGGCCCGAAAGAGATCAGGGTATTAGGAAGCAGCGAGAGCGGATTAATATACGCTGATTTAGCAGGATGCATTAAAACCATGAAATTGCTTTTATAGAAAGTAATGAAAATCAAACTACCTACCTCAACGAAGCACTACCTAAGGCTGCCATGAACAGTCCTGGCATTCCAGGCAAGTTTTGGTACAGGTCTAGAATCAAGAACGGGACGATCTGAAGATACAAGATTTCCAATTAGACCATCGCTTCTTTGTTGTGAACCATGGTCTGACCAATCCATTTTCAGTTGGACGGAACTACTTTTTGTGAGTGAGATCTTTGTGGGATTAAAATCTTACAAAAACTTTCAGTGGAAATAACAACAGAACACAAATATGCATTTTACTACAAAGGGAATATTTGTACAAATTAGCAACTTTTCTTGTCACGAAGCAGTATAATATATACAATACGCCATCGTCAAAATTTAACTTGAAACACATTTATGTGGATCTTCTCCGTCGACAATCGGCACCCGTATAGGCCAGTAGAAATCATGAAAAACCCAGACATTTTCGATAACAGACAAATTTTGTTTTTAAATGGTCCCTTTAGCAGTGCTGATGAACCATGAAAAACCCAACCAAAATCAACCAGGGGCAACATGTATTTTTGGGGCAAAAACCTTTAAAAAAAAGGGAAATTAGGAATTATTTATTAAAAAATATATGTATTGCAGGAAAAACTTTAGAATTGGCTAGAATGATAGATTGTGCAACATTACATGATTCCCAAGTTCATTTCTGTTGTAGATTTAACGCCATGTCTGTTTTGGGGTTAAAAAGCATAAACAATGAAAGAAAATTGGAATATGTTATGAGAAGTATTCATGTTGAAAAATAAAATGTTGTAGTGATTAGAATGATAGATCATGCAATAATACATACTTTTCAAGGTCATTTATGCTCATGGTTTAACATCATGTCTGTAATTTTTTTTAAAAATATGAAACATCAAAGAAAATTGGAACATTTATAAAACGTTTATTTATTGAACAATATACTTATGTGGCAATTGCAATTTAAGATCATGCAACAGGACATACTTCTAAAGGCTATTATTACTATTGACTGAATAACATGTCTTTTTTATAGGGGGTTAATATAAAAAATAGGAATCCTTTTACGAAAAATATATTTGTTGAAAAATATACTCTGTATTGACATTTCTAGATTACTTTGCATTTGAAATAAGTATTCTTGACTTCACTGCCCCTGATTGATCTTCAAAAATGTCTGAATTTCATATTTATATGAGTCAATTTTCACAATCTCTAGGTATCTCTTATAAAAAAATTCAATTTTCAAAATGGAATTAAAAATCTTCATATGCACATTTTATATTGAAGCACTGATAAATGTGATTATCCTTCTAAAACCACAAGCTTGACAGTTTTCCGGTTCAGATTTCTAAGGCTTTTCCTGAACTTGAATCTGTAAACTATTTTAGATGTTCTAAATAACTGATGATAACTATATAGCCATATAGATATACTTGTTATCTACCCAATGCTACAAATAGAGAATCTCATCAAAGTGTCTTCTGATATCAAATATATCGACACTATTCGATAAAACGTGCCTCGGATATTTTTACTTTCATAAGACTCGTGTTGATATATATATGATATCAGAAGACACGAGGGTGAGATTATGTTTATCATACAAAATCATTTTTCATTTCGATTCCATGTAAAATGTATATTTCTGAACACTGCACTCCTCCTAGACACTCAGTGCGGTGAAGTCATATCACTGACGTTGTCATGCTTATGACGTCATAGCATTGTGATGTCATTACTTGGTGTATAAAACAATTGTGATGTCATGAATTTGACTGTAACAGGGCTTTGTTCAAAATATACTGTCAAAAAAATATCTACTAGGAGATATCCCTTCATCTTCAATCAGCGATATCTCCTGTGGAACACAGTTTTGGATGATAAAATACATTTTTTGACAGAGGGTACATTATCACTTGTCTTACACAAAGCATACAAAACAGTTTCATCAGATACAGATTATTCATTATTCTAACAGGGTTAATAACATTGCACTTAAGATGATGTTTTACGAAGAATGAAATAGACTAACTTATTTTCCTGGATTCATTAAAATTTCACATAATGGTATTAAAGACATTGACGATTGTCCAGATTCTGCAGAGAATCGTGTGCTTAAAGGTATTATAGCACGCTTTTTCGCCCCAAGACTGGCTTTTTTAAGGCATATGATTATATAGGCACTTAGTTATGCTTTCAATCGAAGCAGGAAAATAGTTATTATTCTTTACAACTGACCTGTAATCAACAATGAAAACATTTAAGACAGCTGAAGTAAGCTTAGAGATATTTAGTTCTATGGTCAGCTGTGCACTAAATTAACCTGAACTGAGAATAAGGGATGAAATATTGTATATTAAAGCAATCTTATAACATAATCAATTTAAAAAATGTAGTATAAGCATTGTAAATGAATTATGATCGTTAGTAATCGAGAGCTATTCATTATCTGTGCATTTGTTGTTTATACAAATTATTGGTGTGCACTTATACCTTTAATACTCCATTAGATGCGAAGCACTGATGACACCGGAGGGAATATCTCCCTGTTTGTTAGATTGACAGATGATGCTGATAGACGTATGCCTTTCACGGGATTAACAAATTATCAGTTTCTCTAAATTAGTTCAGCTGTAAGGTCTCATTTAATGATAAATGTGGTTGAAAGACGCTTTTGAGATTCATGGTTATGTAAAAGTCAATTAAAATTTGAAAACATTTAATATGGGGAAAATTATTGAAATTTTTTTAGTTTATTTAATCTAAGTAATATGTTCAACATAGAATATTTAATCGTAAATTCTTAGTGTTAGATAAATACTGATGGAATTTTTATCATATATCAGAACTGATTTGTGCATTTATTAGCAGATCCTAACTAAGTTTTGAGATGACGAAAGCCCTGGGCCCATGAGTTATGAAATAAGTGGGACGTTAAATTTTGACAATGTAGGTTGATCATTATAAAATACAAGCCTAGGGAGATTAATTTACAGTTAAATGGAAATCATTAAATTTCTGCTTATATATAAATATACATATTTTTTTTAACTTTGCATGATTAACCCAAATTGGTATTGTCTAAAGCCGAAGTTGACTGACAGAAATATCTATAGTTATAACCTTAATAATTATTTAATCTTTAGTAACTATTTTTAGCATTGGAAAGATTAATGAATTAAATATAATATGTAAATTTGAGTTGATGTTAACTTCAAATGATCGTAAAAAAAAGTATCAATCAACCTACGATTTTTCATAAGAAATAAGTCAGAGAGAAAGTTGTATCAGTAGGATGGCATGCTTAGCCTTTTTAGAGGTGTGTGAACTTTCCCCCAATTTATCTATTCAATGTTTCAAAGGGAATTGAATATATAAATCATATGCTTTAACTTTTTTGTTATCATTACATTAGTAGTTCATAATAATTTCTCGTAGAAAAGGCTTTTATGAAGATGAAGTTGTCAATTTACAAAGTTAAAATATATATAATTCAAGCACGAAAAATATGATTATTTGATGGTATCTGCATAGACTAAAGAATTTTTCTAATTGTCAAAACACTTTTCCATAAAAAATAATCACAATTTTCATTTTAAAAGCCATAAAATACCGCTTCCAACCTTTTGTTGTCAACAACAATGTCAGCCATTTTGGCAGTTGCCATGAAGGGAGATAACTCAGGCGATACTAGTCATACAACTTATCTTATATGGAGAGGCTTCTGCACAACTTTAAGGTACATTTTCAAGTGGCCATAACTATTTTTGCCCATGGTTGATTTTGGTTGGGGTTTACACGTTTACAAATTAATTTTATTCTCGGCTTAATTGGGATTGAACACATTGGCAAAATATTTATAGTATGTCGTTCAACGAGACCTTTCTTTGGACTTTGATTTGTACCAACATACCCTCTGCCATTTAAGCTGTACATCATATGAAACTGTTTCTCAACTCCCGCCCCTTGTTAGACAACATCCTCGTTGATTATCATACCTGGTTTGGTGAGTCTATCTGCTTTGATTCCATCGGGTCACATCCCTTGTTTGCGAAGTAGGCATAAGCAACGACACCTTCTATTGTAGCAGTGGCCATCATAAAGATGAAGAGAGGGCACGTCAGAAAGAGAGCCCTGGAGTTGAATATAACAAGAACGGTTTACAAGGTCACCAAAGGTTAGTGTCCCAATTCTCTTCACACCTGAGAATCTTCATCATGAATATTTGTACTCAAATTACCCGCCCATGAGTTTTTTGTGAAACATAAACCTAATGAAACGGCTTCATACAAGAAAATGGATATACATGTAGGTGTTCCTTTTGAACGCTTGATTTGAAATTTAAAAAGAAACCGTTCTTCCTGATTGGCTTGGAACACCGAAGTGTGAGCTATAAGCTTGAACTGCAAGTCAATTTCCGAAAGAAAACTAATTCGAATTTGCATGTCAAACTTCTTTAGAGAGGTTCACAGGCTTAATCGCCGTGTTTCAATGGCTTGTTAAATGAAAGGCGGATGATTTGAGTAAAACCTTTCCTGATGACAAGTCCAAGGGATGAAATAGTAAAGAGCAACGATATGAACATCTATTGCTCGGTAACCGAGGAGGGAAAAAGGACAAAATATTCAGTCATTACGTATTACATTCTGTTCCATCAGCGTATTTGAATCCGTAGAGATCCTTTCTCATACCCTGATCACCTTTAAGACAAAGGCCTCGTCACGCTGACGGTTGTTTCTTTTTAGCTATGGTTAACATGATTTTGTCCAGCCAAGAAATAGTCGTTATGCAAGGAGCTTGAAAATAACATCTTTCACTCAACGGATTTATTTTTCATCAGGGTTGTGCTGCTATTGCTGAATGCGCGTCGTTACTTTGGCTGGTTACTTAACTAGCCATACGAGGCTTTTTGCCTGAAGGATATCAGGGTATTTGGAATTCAAAGACGCTGATAGAGCAGAATGTCTAAATCATTTAAATGCATTTAAGGCTTCAGAATTATGAACATTTAGACAGGACTTGACAAATGTTTCAGTTACAGATAAAGACTTCAAGAAACATTGGTAGACTGTTTTGTTTGACCACGGAAGTAGCTTAGTTGGCGGAGTGTCGATTCCATTTCCTGGCTGCGTCATACCAATTTAAAGACGTTAAGAGATGGTAGATGGTGCATCTTGGGTTTGACGCACAGCATCAATCACAATGAATTTCCATATTTACAATGTTAAGAAATATCATCATGAACATTATCACTATTATCATAATTTTCATATTTGCTCATGACTCACCACGTAGCATGTTTGAGAGATTTTACAGAGCATATCCTCTGGAAGGAAGCTGCAGATGTCAGAGTCCCGAATCCAGAAAAAATTCTTCCAAACAGGAGGTTCCACAAAGTGAATCTGACTGTCGGATCAGGATCGAGGCTAGAGAGAAGAACGTTTTAATACAGGTAAAAAGAAGAAAATGTCCTGAGTACTTTGGTGAATGATTTTGTCAGTTGACTTTGTTTTTTGTTTTTAAATATTCATTCAGAAGAAAGGAAAATCTGATTAAAATCTACCGTGTTCTACCAGTTTAGCGCAGACAAAACCTATTCATTAGCTGATCAACTTCATCATCGCGTTTGATAGAAGTAAGGCAGTTTCAAGTTTTATAGAAAGATTAGTTTGTTACTCAAGCTTCAAATGGTAGTACTCTTGTTATCTCATATAATGTTTTCAATCTAAACTTTGACCTCTTCTTGCCTTTCCCCATTCTCTCTCAAAAGAGGTAGCTCCGTCATAAATTCCTATACAACCTCTGTTTTAATACAAACGTTTCTTGATCTAGGAATGTAGAATGCTGATTGGATGCACTCAAAGTTAGTTGTGCAATCAGCAACGCCGTTTTAAAAGTTATCATTCAAATCGCCTAAGTGATTTCCGTAAGTTTCCAAAAGCTAAACTTTATTCGAATATGCACCTTGCACTTTGAGTCTTCTTTACAGAACACAAACGCCTAATTTTTCGACTGGATCATTGCATAGGCCTGTGTGACAACAAATATGTTATTCATACATTCGGTGTCTTCATTGGCTGAAATTTTGTATTTTAACTTACGGTATGGAAAACTGTCGGGAGCCCGAGAAACCTTAGTATTAAAACACAGTTTGAATAGGCATTTATGACGGACCTACCTCTGTTTGGAGAGAATGACGTTTTCCTTTTATTTAGATTTTTATTTGCAGTGGGGTCATTTTACAATCACTAACTAAATGGTTTAATACCTGTAGACTACTTGTGTTGTGTTATCATTTGTTGTATCTCTTAATTGGCTTCATGATCATGTCTTGTATGAATTTGTACTCTATATAGACAGGCCCGGGCAGCTACAAGAGGGTGCTACATCTGTTTATTTTCATGTCATTAATGATTTGTTCCACTGCCCATAAACTAATTAGAGTTTCATGGTTGGCATGATTTCGGTATTAATTGGAATCTTCTGTGGAGAGCAGGGACCAAGGGAGGAGGGAGTACAGTGAATAGGGTGGGGTGACCTATAGCAGTATCAGGACCAATGACTGGTAGTATCATATTGCCGCGTATTAAATTACAATGGAACTGCAGACAACCAAATGTTATGACCCTGAGTGGAAGAGCAAGGAGAAGATTGTATGGATGTTTGACATTAATAAAAATAAGAATTTTTAAGTTGATGGTGTAAAGTCGAAAATTGTATCTGTTTTCACAAATTAAGAATTCATTTAATAATATTCATCAAGCATCTAATTGACATTGTTGCTTGGGCAATGTGATCTGTGGCTTTTATGTATGGGTGTTAATGAGCCATGCTAACCTTTTGGCATATATCATAAGTGCTTCACGATAAACCGTTTTTTCATATAGCGAAACTAGTTTCAGTTTTCTAACACCAAGTGATGAATTTGAATTGAACTGAAACAGATCCTGTGAAGCTTATAACATTTTAAGTTAACATCAACTAGACGAAAATTTAGTCCATTAAATATTTTAATAATTTACTGTTCCTTGATCCATTATATTCTTTCCTTCAGGTTCTTAAATTCATATGTGTATGCTTTCAAATCTAGACGTGCTGAATGAGGACCTAGACTGTATGAAAGGCTCTTATCTAATTCACAAACTATTACAAATACGATACCTTGCCAGGGTCAGGGTGTTAATTAGAGCAGACCAGATCATAACTTCAAGATTATCAATCAAAACTTCTGATTGGTTTAAATTAATTTTTAAAGAAGGTTCTTATTTTCACGCGGGAGTGTTGTGTATAGATTTAATGAAACTTTGGAACGACTATTTTTTACTGCAAAATTTATGCCATCAGGATCATTTTCTCCTTTGTTGACTTCATGAATTGCACTGTACGTGGGTGTTGGGGGATTTTGTAATTATTAGATCCAATTGGACTTTAAGATTCCAATCAGTGTTTTTTGCGCCAAGCATATGTGACATGTTTATTCAAATGCAATCCATTTGTAAAATACAAGCCAAAATATTTGTAATAACTAACGTTACCTAGATTATCACCCTTAGATGACAATTTTTCTCTGTTAGATAATTAACATTCCCTATCGAAGACTAAATTGTTTTGTTTTATCTATTTATTGTCAATTTCCATGTGTCACAGTAGTGTTTAAGTTCATATAATTGATTTTGGAGACCACTGACGGTGCTCGAAAACATGACAACGTCATCCGCAAAAAAAGAGAAGAATTTGCACTATTTCAGGATGTAGTTGAATACCGCTCAAACAGTTAGTTTCAATTTGAGTGGCAAGCTTATTAATGAAAAATGAAAACAAGAGAGAACTTAAAATATACCCCTGTCTTAAACCAAATTGTAATTTGAACGTTTTCGAAAGGATTCATAATTATTTTTAATACATGTGTGCTTTTACAATTTCATACATATTAGACAGAACTTTACGTATTTGGTTACTGAGACCATTGCATTGAAATAAGGACCAAAGGATTGAATGCAAATCGACAAAAACGACATTGTTTAATCAAATTAAAATGAAATTTAACAGGGAGGACCAATTGTTTTTACCCCTTGTCCGATGTAGTTGTCAGGAGATATCAAAGTGCAAACGTCCGATTGTCTGATTTTGTTTCAAGAGCAGAACTAAAAGACCTAGCTCAATGAAAGATGGTATGTTGATCAATCATTGTGCCTTTTGAGGTCTTCAACTTCTTGGAATTTATAAAGATATTAACGGCATTGTATTCAAATGGCCAATGAAACTTATGATATGAAACTAAACCATCTGTACATTCATTATTTGGCTTCATTTGATATATTGCTATTATTTCAACAGGTTTATCCCTGGCACTCATTTTAAACAACTCTTTCTGCTTGTTATGTTGAATGGTGGAACACAGTGATAAATATGTGGGAAAATATGATAGTCTTATCTAGCTCATCAATTTCTTTCTTTTATGCATATCATGAAATCTAGCACTGCGTTTCACAACAAGAGGAAAAGTACATAATGAGAACCTATTGACAATTTAGGTTGCCTATTGTTTATATTTCGATCTTGTTTATATTGCTTAAATTTTAGTAATGTCAATTTCATTTTGGTTTTGAACAAATCTGCTATCATTTCCTCTATCTACGAGAATCGAAACAAGATTTTAAAGTGTTATGTCTGGCAAATAAATCAACAAATTCAAGACAGGTATTAAAGTATACTCTGTTATGGAAAACCTGGCTTTCCTATTATTTATTTGGGTACAAACATTGTGTCACCTACATGACCATACAAGCAAATTGTTTCAATCCTTCTCTGATTTGGCAAGAGTAAACTGAAGGGGCTCCTTGATCACCAACCTAGAATCCTTCCAGACTTGAAGCTATTTTTAGATTTCCTAGACTGGCTAAGTTTGCTATAAGGGGTGATAAGAAACATGGTTTGATACTAAGATTTTAAGCCTTCGACATCAAGAGAAAGGCTACTTTTCAATGGGGCAAGGAGCAGCTGGCACGTAATATGATACTATCACTGGTCACTGAAAGTAAAAAATTGCCCCCTCCACTCCCCTGTACTGCAGTGGTGACAGATCGGCAATGAAGCGTGAGTACTACGAAGTTGAACACTGATATTGCTGATAAGTGCTCTGTGGGATAGGGCTGGAAAACCAGCGCCGTGCAAGGTCCTGTCCATGTGTATTTTGATTTACATTATTTACATCTACCTGATGTGAACTCGTCCTGAATTTAGAGCTCTATTCAACACTTGGGACATTCCACCAGCGTAGACTGTTCCCTGTAACAATAATGCATAACTCAATAAGCCATTTGGCTAAGATAAAAATAAATTCAAAATTTCAGGGGGATTTTGTGCAATGAATTGGTACAATTTGCCATGGAAGACAAATGATAGTAAGTCGAGTAGTGATATATTTTTTCACAAGATGAATTAAGGAAGATAACACGTAATGTTTTGTGTGAGATTAAATATTGCGTCAGTCAAAAGGCACATATCTGAGTCTTTAATGTGGTTTTTTTTCTCTCTGTGTGTGTGCGTGTGTGTTTCATGATTATTTTCAAACAATAGATATAGAGAAAATGCTCAGCACTTGATTATCAAGACAAAATCCCCCTACATATTAGTGAATC
Organism: Phorcus lineatus; assembly: GCA_921293015.1. Lineage (NCBI taxonomy): Eukaryota > Metazoa > Mollusca > Gastropoda > Trochida > Trochidae > Phorcus > Phorcus lineatus. The sequence continues at coordinate 19,904,115 of OV121083.1, read as the reverse complement.
AATTTTAAAAGCTTTCAATCCTCATACAATATTTCAAAGTTAAGACCATTTGAATCGGCAGATAATGTACCCACCACGATGATTGTTGATAAAATACCGACGACCATAACAGCTAACTGCAGAACATCGGTCCAGATAACCGCCTTTAGCCCTCCCTGAGGCATTAGAGGAGATGAACTTTGTTAAAGGAAATAAATTACGGAATATTTTGGGGAACCTTGAAGGAAAACTTAGATTTCAAAATTCCGGACAACCAAGTACATAACTATGAATATATATTAGAGAAAGGTCAAACATATTATTTCTTAAATTACTTATCTTCTATCATCTACAACGTATCCTGCTCCATCAGATTATTTTAATCTGCATATCTCCTTCAATACCTTGATTTCCTATAGTCTTACTGCCTCGTATAGCTGACAGCTGGTACTTCATTCACGTATTTATTTATTTCAGCTAATGAAATGCTATGCAAGGAGCCTGAAGCTTACAAATCAATCTCAACCGGGACGAGTCGCTATTGCTGTATGCGAGTCGTTTCATACGCTGGTCATATACCTAACGATATGAATTCGAATATGCTGATGGAGCAAGTTGGCCACAAAACATATTAACAACAAGAAGGACAATAAGTACAATTGTCGTGTAGATAACTGCGGCTCCACAAGTGAATACAATAGAAGCGTAGATGGAGAGTCCTGTAACTGCAACACAATAAGAAACACTTTGATGAAACAAAACATGTTCGTACAGAACCAACTAGAACAGTTTTTGCCTATTAACATCAGTCTATCAAGTTATAGAAATACGCAAAGGTAAGCACATTGATATGCTTCGCCATAAATGTTCGCCAGACCTTTGTCATAACGAATCAGAGTTTAATCAAGTCAAGATCCGTTCATTTACAAACTAAGAATACGTACATGTACTGCGTCTAACATGAAAAATCCAACAACAATTCAAACTAAAAGATTGTGTTTCAATTCCTCTTCCTTCTTCCTGCTAAATCAGCGTATATGAATCCGCTCAGCTCCTTCCTTATACCCTGATATCTTTCGAGCCAAATGCCTCTTAAGGCTGGTGATATTCGTGACTTAGTTCACCCGGGTTTTTTTTCAGCCAATGAAATATCATTTGGCCCGAAAGAGATCGGGATAAGGAAGGAGCTGCGCGGATTCATTTACGCTGACTTTGCAGGATGCTCTTACTTGTTTTGAGTGCTATTGCAGTACCATACACCACGACGCTCATATAACTCAACTGTAACACATAAAAGAGGAATTATTGAATGAATACATAAACTATATAAACAACATGAAAGTTAAACATTAATAACATTGTAACAGTTATCAATACTCCTCGCTGTAGTGTCAGATTCAAAGTTAGTATAGTTATATGCAATCATAAATAACTGATAATATATATTTGAATACGATCAATGTAAGTGTCATCATAAAATCACTTGCAAGATTTCTTTCATACAAACCTGACTGATACATGACATGATGTTTGCCAGGACCCGGAGTGTCCGAGATTTGAACCGTCTCTCGAGGTACTGGAGAAGATCACAATATTTTAATGGTGAATAAGCACACTTACGATGAGAAAGGTTAAAGAAACAACATCTTAAATGTGAAAGACCCCACGAAGTTTCGAATTATGTTATGTCACTTTCTGACAGCCTCAGTAATCCAACGTTCTGATAATTCTACACTAATACCAATGGTCGGATCGACGCAAGAACATAGTACCTCTCTTTGCTGATGTTATATCCAATAAGTTGTCCACGTGAACATCATATAAATCATTAGACTTCAACCATGACACGCCTCCGTCATTATTGATAGATGTTAAAGGAATCGGACAAATATTGAAATTTAAGAGTGTATATTGTTTAGATATCTGAAAGTGAACTTCTATTCAGGAAAATATTGAAATAGGGTTCTTTAGTGTCTTTGATGTTTGATGTAGCACTCGGTTTTTTCCCCTCGATGTGTCCCCTTATCTAAAAAGACTTTAGAAGCATTTTTTTCATGCCTATACCAATGAAATGCTAAGTGCCCGATACAGGTCCTGTGAACAATGCGTTTCCAATTGCGAGCCAGAGTGTGTTGGATGTCGACTGTTTTTTCCCCAAACGATTAAGGTAACTCACGGCAGGCACGACCAGCGAAGGGAGGTAATGAAATTATCTCGTCGAGCTTACTTTGGATCCAGGGTATTAATAGCAAATTATCGTAACGTTTAGCCTGGAATATCCTGGATGACCTAGTAAATAAGCTTATACTCAAATGAGTGAGTGAATGAGTTATGGTTTAACGTCTACAATATTTCAGTTATCAAACACATGGATGAAAATAATCTAGAAGAACGTGGACAGATCTGAGAAAAAAAGGAATCGAAAGTTTAAGAAAATAGACGGAAAGAAAGGCATACTGAGAGACAGACAGGTTTTAGAACGACTCAAATTTGGACTGGCATAGCTCTCGGGGTCTCTGAAGCACCCAAAAGACTTGACTACGAAAACGCCGTGTTATTCACGTAAATTCTATTGAAAATAACTGAGAATTTTGATTGATAAATGATGAATTTGCAAGAAATTATCTTCAGATGATACAAGAGATTGTGACGTTGATATACCTGGGATAACAATATATTCAATAAGATACGTAATCAAGATTAATTAATGAACTGTTACATTTAATGGCTGTTTTCTCTCGTGACTTACCTCATTCGGAGTTAACATTTCCAGCCTCCTAACAAACGCAAGTGCCATCACAATCTCAATAACGCTGCCTATGCTTGTACCAACACTGCCAAGACTCAAAGACATCCCATAAGCGTATCCTTCTGCCGGAATACCGATCATTAGAATGGCTGAACAGAAAGAGGCAACGATAGAGAAGGCTACAGGAAGACAGGTCATGGTTCCTCCAGCAACCAGGTAATCTGATGTGGTCTGGTTCCTGCCTCTCACAGCGTGGTAGATCCCTATACACAGGGAAGCGACCAACATCAGTCCAAACACCACGTAGTCCCATACTCCGAATGTAGCTCTTTCCATTGTTTGTTATACCTGTAATTTTATCGTATTCTAGGTCTCATCAAACTTGTACACTTGTATGCATAGAAATCTGATCTTTGAGGAAGTCTTTGGCCATTTCTTTATTGTGATCTTGACATTTTTTGTATAACTTTTTAGAGTTTTAATGAAGCCTGTCTCAATCGACATTGTATTTAACTTTTTTGAGAATTTTGAAAATATTTTTTTGAGTTTCACTGTAAGTTTCTAAGGGAATAAACATTTCTGTTTACATAAAACTTTCCCTTCTTTCCCTTCAATAATTAATTAATTTAAAATCAAAGAGCAAAAGGATTGACTATTAAACTTTGAAATATTTCTGGCATTAACCAAACCAGAAACTATTCACTGAAAACATCTTTTCAAAGCAGCTAAAATAAAATCGCAGAATACATTCAAAGCATGTCTGGAACGCAGACTTCACTCACCAATACACAACTGTTGTACGTATTCGTCGATGCTTTAACCAAACAGTAAACCTATGAAGTATCAATTTTTAATGTGAATGATTTATTATAATTCACTTTAAACAATATATTAATATGAAATAATTTATACAATAACATATTCCATCGATGCTATATTTATTTTTATAGTTTAGTTTGAATTGCATGAAAAATGAAGATAATGATGTTACTCTCAATATATTTGGAAAAACTTAATAACTGGGGAAATAGATTATACTTTCATAAATAGTATTTTGCTTTGATACGTTTGAAAACATTCGACCTGATTTATATTCAAAACATGTCGATGGACTTGAAAAATAATCCACATGCCACACGTCTTACTTCACTTTGTTTCCTATGAAAATTTAGCAACGCCCTTATCCATATACAGAAGTTCAAATTTAACGTCCATTTTACATACATTTTTAACGTATCTACAGATCGCTAACCAAGGTCAAACTTTTTGTTTCCTTTGGTTAGATAAGAAGAATAACTTGTTGGTGTGCGTTATCCAATGTTAATTTTTTGGTTGTTGATAAAACAAATATGCCTAATTTTTATTTTGCCACCATGCTATAACCATAACAATAAACTGGGATTTTTTTCAACAATTATTTTTAGAATAAGTTTGTCAAATTATTGTACTCTTTGACAGTTTAAATTTACAAAGTTCAACCTCATATCGACTCATATATTTTAGAACTCCCTAGCAATCTAAGAATTTGGCTTACGCGCTTCAAAACTTCAAACCATAAGATTACCTATTGAAACCGGTCGGTGGAGTAAAATTGATAAGGACCAAAGAATTTGTAAACTCTGTAATATCTCCATCCGTGACGAATTTCATTTTCTTTTGGCCTGCCCCATTCTATCAGAATTAAGAAGTGAATACCTTCCATCGTATTAATTTGAGTATCCTTCAATTGAAAAGAATATAGCCCTCGTGAAAACTACTTATAAACCACTTTTAATAAACTTGGCAAAATTCGTCTGTGTGAGTTTTAATCTATGCACAGCTCATGTTTTTGTATACGGCACACTATTACTCCAATTTGTAAATATATAAAACAAATATATAGCATATGTATATAATATATTTAACTGTTCTCTATGTCACTGTTGTGAATTATGAGAAATAAAATTCTGTCCTGTTCTGTTCTGACAGTAATCTGTTAGAATTCTTAGGATATGTACTAAAATTGAGAATATGAAAAACTGAGCAGATATATTCATCTAAGATAGCTTTTGCTGTATCACTTATTTCCCGAAAAGACACCCAGAGACATTGTCATTGTCCAAGTGGTTTGGGGAGTGATAGCGCATTGGTTAGCGCGTCCGGCTCCGTGGTTCGAATCCCGCCAGGGGCTAGGTAACTTTGTCTGCAGTAAAGAACTGTTCAATATGCAATAAGGTTTGGGTGAAATGATACACTCGATTTTAGCGCTGTATCATCCATGGTTTTCTAGTTCCAGCCGATGCTCGCAGGTTTCGCCGCAATACATAACCACAGTGATGTTGCGGGCTCTCTCCCTGCAATAATACTAGCAGCTGCAATATAAGTGAAATACTCTTGAAAGCGGCATTAAACCCCAAGTCACCTCACCCCAAGTCACCTCAAAGTGGTTGACAAAACAAAAGTTATATGTACGTCGAACTACTACGTTCTATAAAATACTTCTGAATATTATATACCCACGAATTTCCTAATCTGGCGATAATGAACATGGAATTGGAAAAAAGTGGGATTTGTTCCATTTTATTGTTCTTTGTAATGGCTGTGTTTTGAATTAATTGAATTTACTCGGTTGATGAATAAGACTGTCCATAGACGGATGGTCAAAAACATTATAGCGGGAAATGAGTCATGTATCGATAATATAGCGTCACCACGTGACCGGATGATGTCATAGACGGAAATGACGTCAACATGTTGAGCGTCCCCACGTGACAAAATCGAGAACATTCGGTCGATTTGGGCCAATCAAAATCGGCGGATTTATCTATAGACAGACACGAAAAAACGGTGTACATTTTGTAACCAATCGCAGTCCTTTGATTGAAGTCTATCCAATCGCGGAAGGAGTATTTATGGCCGGTATAGACACAAAGAAATCATTGGATCGAATTCGTAACCAATAGTTATCAATGAACGATTGGGATAGAGTATGACGTCATGTCGTATATGAAACCCGGTTAGCGTGGGTAGAGCGTCACACGCAGACAGAATTTGCAAGCGAGCAAATGCGTGAAATTCAATTTCGTAACTATTGAATGGAGGTATAAAACCTTGGTTATAATTTTTAATTTCGTTTCGTATATCATGAAAATAAATAGATTATGCCATTTCTTGTAAACGAGATAGCGTTCGGAGTCCCAAAGAATGCAAAAGGACGGGTCCCTATGCCCAGAGGCAGTCTCAGCGTTCACACTGTAGCCTAGTGAATGAAAAAATCGATACGTCACTCTGTGTTGGTTCTACCTTCATTTTGTCACTGTAAAAAAAACCAATAAGTTTTAGAATGTGTCTTTCTGGTAACAGTCGATACTTCGCGATCAAGTGACGCATTTGATTAAGTTAGGCATATATGACTCCAACAACTCACGGAGTGGCTCTTTAATTGGTTGCGGTAAGAATTGAAAGGTATTTAAATTGATATCTTACCGTTAATTATAAATACAGAGATAGATATGTTCTGGGATAGACGTGTGAATAATAATCATCTATATAGCTATGGAAGGGGATGTGTGCCAAAAATACAATCATGTAAATTCGTAATTCGCAAGTTGTAACATGTCGTTCTCAACAATGCAATTCTCGAAAAGACAAGTCCAAGTATGCAAACCTAACATTTCAATCCTGTAAAACTCAACTTTCTGTTCTCAACTTTACAAAGTTGAAATGTTATTCCAGAAATTTCAAAGTCGAAACTCTTTTTTGTATATATAAGAGGGATATACACATTTAGAAATGCTACAAGTTACGTTTTACAATTGGTAAATGAAAAATGAAGAGTTGTAAAATCAGCCTTGCCAAACAGACTTTTGCATCTGGAGTTTTACATGAGTTGCATGGTTATTATTGCAATGTTCCGAAACACATCTGTACACGATTTCGCATAGACCATATTTGGAAGTTTAACGAAGACTGCCGATGTTTTCCGAAGATGATCTGTATTTGACAACAACGAGACCTCCCTGATCCAAGCTCCATGCAACGCTGTGCAAGCTTTCCGGATAGCGTTCAGTTGAGTCCACCGCAATGCGCGGAGCTTGGGCATGCGACCATCACCTTTTGTCAAAGTTCTTGGTAACTCGCGTACGGTGTTTTCAAACCCCTTAGGCAAATAGCAACAATCGTAAAAGAACAAATATCATTTGCAATTAATTCTTATCTGACCATTATCAAAACAGAAATCTTGAATACGTAATTCTATAAAATATACCCGTGTTTATTGCAAGAAAATTTCCGAACTTCGAAAAGGTCCATTTGATCGCGATTTTTGTGACGTCACCTCTTTTCGAGCCCCTCAGATTTTGTGACGTAGTCAACGCATATTAACTTTTCGGGGGCCGATTTCAATAGCTCATGCAAAATACTTAATCAATTTCGTACCATAACAAATTTTTACAAAACTTAAAAGTATCATTTTTTCAAAGAACATGTTTATTGTTTAGTAATTGGCATAACAATGGAATATGAGCGTTTCCGATGCCTTTGTTAAATCATGATTACTTTGTAGACAATCTTTCAGCACCATACTTTTGTGTCCTCTTGGCAATTAATTTTAAATGATAATTATTTTATGACATCACCTAATTATGATTTATCACTGGGAGGAAAATGGTTTACATTTACTTAACTGATGTGAAGTTTGATTTTATGTTATCATTAAGCCGCACTTGCGTAACAATTCCTTCAGTTGTGCACTTGCACACGGTTGATGAACACAGTTGGTAACATTTGTAATTAAACACTCCTTTGGATAAAATTCAAGGTATACACTACGTGAATCGTTGATAACTAACTATCAATTACAATACAAATAGTCGTGTTTTTGTTGCTGTGCCACTTTCCTTGATTTATCGAGAAATCTAAGTTGAACACCCCCAAGTTTTTATTTTTAGAATTTTTACATCTTGATGATTACAAAGGTAATGTGATTTAAATTGTTGATGATATCTGAATTTGCAAGAGCTTTTCGACTTAATATTTGGCAAACTTTGTATCGAACAATGACCCGACGTTCTCTGGCGGCCTGCCAGACCGGCCAAAAATTAATAGACCGTTCGCTTTTAAGACGACCCTATAATAACTGTCGATCGGGCGGAGAGTTAAAAATAACATGTCACCTGATATGCCAGTCATGTGATTTTGACATGTTCTTCAATCAAATTTCTTCAAACTGTTTAAAAACGTCTGGTTTGGAACGTTCATAGCTTTAAAACATGACTTTAAACGGTATTAGTTGAAATAAATGTTTGTTTTAACGGAATAATATTTATTGTTTAAACGACCGAATGAAAGACTAACAAAAGAAAAATTAATTCTTTTCAATGACTGTTATTTGTCTTTGCGCGTCAAGTATGCCGTTGTTTCATAATTCTAAAACCAGTCTCGTAATTTGATGAGTTTTTAAACCCTACAGTACCTTGATATCTAAAACGAGATTTTTTTAATAATGATTCATCTCGATGCAGTAAGTTGTGCAGAGATTTAGTGTCCAGTAAAGTCTAACCCAGAATTAAAGTTCATAATATTCTTTCGTGAGATAAACCTCGTGTAACCCCTACAAAAACAGTAGAAAAACATTAGTCAGTGGGCCGAGTCATGATAATGTGTAAATCAGCTTCACCCTAAAAGTGAATAAGATTTCTCCTAGAAAATATATAAAAAACATAATTCTAACCTAAAATGTTAAATGTTCTACTTTCAAAGTGTGTTCATTAATGAGAAAAGTGACTTTAAACATTGACAATTTTGTTTACATGTTACCATAGATACATTGGTAATACAGCCAATCAGAAAATAGGTCACTAGTTTTGCCCGGCACTGCAACATGTCTGCCCCCTTGAAGCAAGGTTGTCACATGTAACAGTTAGAGAAAAAAAGTGATCAAATAATAAAATTTTCACACACCAGTTGTGGAAATTTGTTTGATTGGGTAAATAAGAGTTCATTTATGTATGGCAGGGAAAAGCTAATTTCCTAGTTTAATTTGATAGACAATGAAGAGCTGGCTTGATTTCACGTATGTTGTAACAACAAAGATGTCTTTCCAAAACCTTTTTTTTTAATTGTTTTAAGCCATTTTTAACAAAACATATGACATTTGAAAAAATATTTCTACAATCAAGAATTTTGTTTAATACATTCTTGAAAAGTTTTGGTGTAATTTCCTTTTATAAAATGTGACAAAAATGTACATAAATATTGTACAAGGCAGAGCTTTGAGAGTGACACCCAATAACTTTTACTGTTTTTTTTGACTACTGCAAAAGATTTATTCATGGCATAAGACTTAAGGCCTTGATTTAAGAGCACATGCCATATACTTAACTTAAATCATTTAAAACATAATTGTAAACTTGTAAAGAACATTAGCGCGAAAGATCTTATGTGGTATATTCTTGTTTTAAGGTCTGTCTAAATTAAAAAATTTCAATACCTGATACAAATAAAGCAAATCTACAATTAACTTTGTTACATGGAAAAGATTACCAATATTATTATTTAATATCACAAAAAAACTTGAAATGACAAATTCAATCAAATTCGTCATAAGGACTGACTCTATTCAGTTTCAATTGTTATGACTAAATAAAAAGAGTTTGACCTCAAATAATCCCCAAATTATTCTGAAAAGTGTTTGACTGATGCATTGAGTGTAGATACTTGCCACTTCAAAAAATAAAATATGTTTTGATGTCAGTGATGTTAATAGTCAACTTGTTAACAAAAATTTTCTTCTTGATAACACCTGAAATGTTATCAGTTAACATCAGCACAGGTACAGTCATCAGTTTTAGATAAATATAATTCTGATCCCACTTAAAGTGAAATAAAATAAAATAGATTTTAGAATAACCCCAAACAAAGTAAAATACTATAAAAGTGACATGACATCAGCTGCTAATGGCTAAACTATTGCCCAAGCGGCATTAAACAATAACTCACTCACTGAAATATTTATATAAGAACACATATTTACCTCAACTAGGATCCAATATCAAAATACACAGGAATTTAATCTAATAACATTGATAATTCTTGAAAACAAATAAAGAAAAATATATATATATATATATTACAATCAATTCATTGCTGTTTGATATTTCATGAAATAATCAATAATATTTTCAGCTGATAAGGTCTGATATATTATGGTTGTTAGGTGTCTTGACATTTTTCATATTATCTTTTCAGGCTGAACAGCTGTACCCCAAGCTTGTAAAAAATTTCAATGTAAGTTTATTGATCTGGAAATAAGCTTTTTAGCAATTAAATGTCTTAACTTAAAAGCCTATGAAAAAGAAATAAAACTATTTTTATTTAAAATTTATTAACTCATGTTATTGTTCTCTGTACTTCACAGAGCTCAATATATCCCAAAGTCAGGTCAGGCAGGAGAACACAAGGGTCTGACATGCTGAAATTTTGTTTAGTCATAATGTGACCAATGCTGATTATATGTAGTATTTATGTTTGCTGTATGAACCATAACATGGACAATGGCCTTATGTTTCACATGCTGTCTTCAACCTTAGATATAATAATAGATAATACACTCCCTGGGGAGCTTTAGAGCCGATGGCTCTATATTTTAAACAGAAAGTATAATTTATCAAAAAATCCTTTAAAAGTTCAATCCAACACTGCATATCACAAATTTTTCAAAGAGTATCTAATAAACAGGATTATTGTTAGTTATTTTAATGTAAAATGAGCAATGAGTTCATAATTAACGATTTATAATTCAAGAGTGTGTATATGCAATTTGTCAATAAATTGTGAGAAATGATCTCAGAGTAGAAACCAGGATTCAGTCAAAGTTCAATGTGAGCATGAAAAAGCTATACACTAAGAATACATGATTTTGAGTAAATTGAATTTTTTTTATTGTATTGAAGGAATATTGAGTTAATAGAAGTATAAAAATAAAGATAGATAAGATATAAAGTGTGGCTTACCCCTTTTTCACAAAAAGTTATTTGCTCTTAAAAAATCCAGTTTTGGTAAATAATTATCTTTCCATTGGCTCATTGACATAAAAACAAGTATTCAACACAATGTAATATCCAAAAAAAAACATGAGAGGCCTTCAATTAAGGATATTTTAGGCAACATTTCTCAAAAATGAGTTTCACCCATACAAGAGTTACCTCCCTTCTTTGGATATTTCCATTTACAATAGTGCCTATCTTTGAAGCCAGCTTGTGCATTAATGTACCTAGATTTTTAGTAGAACATTTTTGTTTTATGTTTAGGGTACATTGTAGAATATTTTAACATAAAGTTCTTTTATTCACCGACAAGTTGCAGCAAACCTGCATTAATGGGTGTTGTACAAGTTTCGGCCCACTGACTGCATTATCTAGATCAATAATTGACTAAGAACTTTGGCAAAAGGTGAAGGTCGCATGCCCAAGCTCCGCGCATTGCGGTGGACTCAACTGAACGCTATCCGGAAAGCTTGCACAGCGTTGCATGGAGCTTGGATCAGGGAGGTCTCGTTGTTGTCAAATACCGATCCTCTTCGGAAATCATCGGCAGTCTTCGTTAAATTTCCAAATATGGTCAATACGAAATCGTGTACAGATGTATTTCGGAACATTGCAATCATAACTATGCAACTCATGTAAAACTCCAGATGCAAAAGTCTGTTTGGCAAGGCTGATTTTACAACTCTTCATTTTTCATTTACCAATTGTAAAACGTAACTTGTAGCATTGCTAAATGTATATATCCCTCTTATTTGAAATACAAAAAAGAGTTTCGACTTTGACATTTCTAGAATTACATTTGAACTTTGTAAAGTTGAGAACAGAAAGTTGAGTTTTACAGGATTGAAATGTTAGGTTTGCACACTTGGACTTGTCTTTTCGAGAATTGCATGGTTGAGAACAACATGTTACAACTTGCGTATTACGAGTTTACATGATTTCATTTTTGGCACACATCCCCTTCCATATATACCTATAGAGTAATACACGGTGAGTGAGCCCTCCCATTGTCATTATATGATGAGTATACTCGTTTACATACCTACGGCATGAACATAATTTGAAACAAAAGGACAGGCGACAGTAACGCGTTCTCATCATAAGACCATATCACACTAAAATACCATCTCACAATAGTAAATTGTTAGATATTATAAACTGTTAAAGTGATTCAAACAATAATGTGCCTACCTCGCTAGAAATCCCCAACAACATATCCAATATGATATCCAATTATGATTGATGAAATGAAACTTATACAATAACCGTATGCTTCTGTGAATGATTTTGAAAACACCAGCCACGAATTAGCATAGGATTAAGTATAAAGATACGTGCAAGTTCGCGCTTGCAACCATAAAACTGTGACTCCATTCTTTTCAAACTGTGTGACGCGATTGATACAAAGCGGAGTAGCGTTAAATTTTTTGCCGTAGCCAAGCGTTGATTACACAGCGCTGGGAATCTGCAGTGTCTCGCATATCTCGCGTGCAAAGTTATAAACCTAGACTATAACACAGACTTTTTAAATCTCGTATAATAACAATGTATCGAGATACGCGTTTCGTTGTAACTATTGTAGAGCAAACTAATTCTTGTATACGGTATTATTTGTATATCCGTTGTGACTGTGTATATTCGATTTTATTGTGGTTTTAACTTTTTATTACCGAAAAAATCTGGTTTGGCAAATAAGTAAAATTATGCTTAACAAATAAATGTACAAGAACTAAACAGAATAAATGACGAATCAAGACATAATAGTATTCACACATGAGTGATTCTAGACATATATTTGAAGTTTCATTTTAGAACACTTGATTTTTCAAAGCGTCTAAGTTTTGATGATATACCCAGCAGGCACAAGACGTCTTTTAGACGTCTAAATTAGGTCTAAATTGGCTTGGACGTCTAATAGACGTCTTTTCAACGTCTTCATTTAGACGTCTAAGCCTAGATGTCAGAAAGTATTATAAATCATTTTCCGGTTTGTTTGTCTATGCTATGCTTAAGGAGTATTCCGTTTCGCTCCGCGATCCTAGTTTTATATAACTTGAAACTGCCATGCCGTGCCTGCCTGTCAACAATGACCCATGCCGGGTAATTTGTCTGTAAATGCCCACTGCCGAATAAATGAATTCAAGCAACGAACCAAACAACTTCTTTTCATGGTCCCGCGAAGCGGATTTGTGCTTGAACTTTGCCTGTTATGTATTATGACGATGAAATTCGCGACGAGACACGGTCGCGCTTGAACGATGAACGTGTTGTCCGGTTTTCGACCAGGCCCAGACGACCTCCGGTACATTTGTCTGACTACGTTCTCGATGCAAATTCTGATAATGAACTCTTGACAACGATGTCAGAAGCCAGCATTGGTAGTGTAACTTCAGGTTTATCGTCAACTTCGTCTAGACTTAGTGATAGACAGTCAGCTAGGTTAGAAGAGGTAAAACGTAAACATGAACTTGATGAACTCAAGAGACAGTTAGAAGAGGATAGATAGTTAAAAGTAGACATTCAGAGCATGGACGAGTTAGCTAACACATGTAAACAAGCATTAGAGAGATTGGAGAGAAATATTAAGAAAGAAAGGGAAATTAGAACTGAAAGGGTTGTCAGAGATAGAAAGTTGAGAGAAGCTGAACTAAAGTATGAAGAAGCAAAACTGATTTCATCAATGGTAGACAATGAGGAATTGATTGATATTTACATGCACACAGATAGGGATAAACATCAAAAATTTCCAAAGGCTGTAGATGATCATAGTGATTTTCATGATGAAATGTACAACTTTCGCAGTGAAAGGCTTTATACTGAAGGACTAAAGAAACACAATGTTCCTAAGATAGAGCGCGATGACTTTGAACACAATGTTAGATTGAATCCAAATGCAGATACATTTACACCAGTGTCAGGGAATGATTTCCAACCACCGCCCAACCGGCCTGTTCGTCAACCTGCTACTGATATTCACAATACAAGTATGCCTGTGAATGCTATGTTAGTGTCATCAGTGTATGGAATTCCAAAACCTACATTGCCAGAATTCAGGAGTGGTAAGGAGAGAGACTTTAATTTGTTGAAAATGGCCTTTGAGAATTTAATTGATGTACATCCCCATCTAACTGAGACATACAAGTACCAACTTCTGCTCGATAAATTAGGTGAGAAGCCCAAACGCCTAGCAGAATCCTTCATGTTCCACTCTGCCCCTTACACAACAGCCATGCAGGAGTTATCACACACCTATGGTAGTACAAATCAGCTTGTGCAAAGTGAGATTAATGACCTGTTGACTACTCCGCCTTTGAAATTTGGTGATTATGATGGCTTTGAGAAGTTTGCCCTGTGTGTACAGTCATTGGTTGGGATGTTGAAATACATGCCTGATAAGTCTGAACTTAACTGTGCTTCTCATATGTCAACTTTGCTTGCCAAACTTCCATATGGATTGCGTATGGATTCACAGAATATTGCATTAAGAGAGGGCTGTTTTCTTCTGCATCCAATACAACTTATAATCTCCTACACTTTGATGAGTGGTTGCAACTCAAGTCTAGAGCCAAGAGGTTGTCTCACCAAGTTATGCCTAAAACTGACTCCTTCAAGCCTGACAGAGGACTGCCTCGCACTACGAGGCCACCAAGCAAGGAAGTTTTGTCAAACTACTTTACCCGCCAGGTTTCCGTTGACAATAAGAACAAGGTAAACTTTAGGTCAAAGGGATATTGTCCTAAATGCGGATCGAATGATCACTTTCTGAACACTTGCCAGGAATTTAAGAAACTCTCAGACCAGGATATCACATCATGGTTACAAGACGGCTGTTTTTGGTGCACAAGGAGACATAAACCAGAACAGTGTAATTTGAAGACGGAACCCAACGCACCATGATTTTGGATAAAGCTGCAAAATCCATTGATGTTGAAGGACACCCTGACAGTGTTCTACTTACAACAACCAGATGTGAACCAGGTCTGTGCACCGGAAGATCTGTGACTCTTCAGATATCTGCGAGAGATGTGCCTGACATTAGATACAACTTTGTGAACGCCTTCACATCAAGCACCTTGTCTTTGTCTGAATACACTTATCCAGTATCAACTCTTCAAGACCAATGGCCACATCTTAGAGACTTGCCCTTAAAGGACATCATCAATGTGAAACCGGTAATTCTGATTGGATCTGACTTAGCTGAACTGATTGTCCCCAAAGAACCAGTAAGAAGTGGACCCAGTGGTTCTCCAATTGCTGTGCATACGAAACTTGGTTGAACACTCCAAGGTACTCATAGTGTACAACATCAGACCAGGTCTCACACTGTCCTGTTCACAGCAACTGAATCTACTAATCTCCTTCATGATGTACAGAAATTATGGAAGATGGATTCACTTCCTTATGTGAAGAAAGATGTGATCAGGTCGAAGAAAGATAAGCTTGCAATGCATATTCTGGAAACTGATACCTGCAGAGTTAAAATGAATGGTGTCAAAAGATATGCCACCCCATTGTTGAGATTTGATGAAACTGTATTTCAAGCGTCAAAGGAGGACATGCTTCCTACATTGAAACGAATGGAGCAGCGTTTGATGAAGCAACCTGAGAAGGCAAATATCCATAATGATTTCTCCCCATGTGGTGGAACACAACAACAAGCACAGACTTGTCTTCAACTGCTCTTATGAACTTGATGGAAAGAATCTCAAAAAGAAGTTGCTACCTGGACCTCTATTGGGACCAAGTCTTCTTGGAGTGTTTATGAGATTTCGCCAACACAAAGTGGCCATTGCAGGTGATATAAAGGGCATGTTCCATCAGGTTAGACTCTTGCCTAAAGATAGACCTCTCCTTCGTTTTTTTTCGCGCGATATGAGATGCCGTGGTGATCCAGACTTGTATGAATGGCAGGTTTTACCCTTTGGAACTACTTGTAGTCCAGTGTGTTTAAGATACGCTTTGCAGAAGCATGTGAAAGACAATCGTGTGGGAAACGACCCTGTTGAAAGATCAGTTATGGATTCCTCCTTCTACGTTGATAACTGTTTGGACAGTCTGCCAAATGAATGTGATGCTAAGACCTTACTTCATGACATCATCCGTTTATTGGATGAAGGAGGATTCCATGTCAGGCAGTGGTGTAACAATGTCTCATCTGTTGTCAAAGATGTAAAAGCAGAGGATCAGTCAGATTCATGTGAAAAGTGGCTGAACATGGACGGAAATGATCAATCCGAAGGAACCCTGGGACTGTTGTGGTACATCAATACTGATGAGATTGGATACAAGCAGAGGCTTATTGAATATCCATCACTTACACTGAGAGTGATATATCGTATACTGGCAGGACCCAATTGGTTTCCTAGCCCCTTACTTGTCAATTGCCAAATGTATTGTTCAGGATTTATGGGCGATCAAAAGGGACTGGGATGCAACAACTGGACAAGGTGCACTGTTTGAAAGATAGACTGCATTGGAATCACAACTGCCAACTATCGGTGAAGTGAAACTTCCAAGATGTTATGCTTCAACTTCTGATGATGTAAACTTCACATCTAGAGAACTTCACATTTTCTATGATGCGTCAGAGCGGACATATGGAGCAGTTGCTTACTTTAGAACTGTACAAGATGATGACAAGATAATGATCAGCTTTGTACAAGCCCGCTGCAGAATAGCCCCCAAGCGACAACTGTCTGTTCCAAGATTGGAGCTTTGCGCTGCTCTCATCGGAGCCCAACTGTCTGATCTTCTGTCTACAGAACTGACTCTTCCAATCCAGAAGACCATCCTATGGAGTGATTCATCAACTGTACTGACTTGGTTAAAATCAGAGTCTTGTCGATACAAAGTGTTTGTTGGAACACGCGTTGCAGAGATACAGACATTAACTGAATCTTCACAATGGCATTTTATCAATACTGCCTTGAATCCTGCTGATGACTTAAAAGGCAAGACATTGCAAGAAATATGTTCTTATCAATCCCATTGGAGAAATGATCCAGCCTTTTTACAGCATTCCTCAGAATTGTGGCCAGATGCATCTCCTGATGACTCAGAGGATACAATTGAGGTAAAGACAAGATGCCTGTTCTCGGTAATGAAAACAGACTTTCCCGTTGATCTCCAGTCTTGCTCAGACTGGAATGACTTGATCTCCAAAACTATGCAGGTGAACCATGGGGCGGCAATCGATGTCAGTGACAAAACCGATACTGAAATGCATCTTTACAGTCTCGCTCAGCAAGACTCCTTCCCAGGTGACTTCACTGCATTACAGTCTGGAAAACCTGTGCCTTCCAACAGTAGACTATTGCCCCTTGACCCAGTCTATGATCCAGTCGACAAGGTCATTCGAGTAGGTGGACGACTGGTTAGAGCTGAAGATTTGCCTGGAGATGTGAAACATCCAATAGTATTGGACCCAAAACATGTGATCACTCGTTTGCTCATAAAAGACTTTGATAATAGGTTGAAACATTATGGGCTTGAAGGTATACTTGCTGAAATGAGAAGATCATTTTGGATCATCCATGGAAGGCAAGCAATCCGCAATCATCAACGTTCATGTGAAACATGCCAGAAATAGAGAGGAAAACCAGAAGTGCCAAAGATGTCAACTCTGCCTGCAGCCAGACTGCAGTTATTCAAGCCACCATTTTATTCTACAGGAGTAGACTGCTTTGGTCTCATGATTGTGACAGTGGGAAGAAGATCTGAAAAGAGATGGGGAATCCTCTATAAATGTATGACAACTAGAGCTGTGCATCTGGACCTTGTTGATAAAATGGACACAGACTCATTTCTCATGTCACTTCATCGTTTTATCTCTCGCCGTGGTCAGCCTCGTGAGATATGGAGTGACAGAGGTACAAATTTCAGAGGTGGTCAAAGGGAACTGGAAGATACCTTGGCTGATATGAAATCATCATTGAAAGATCAGCTTGTTGAGTACAAGATTTCGTTCCACTGTAACTCTCCAAGCGCTCCTCATTTTGGTGGATTATGGGAACGTGAAATTAAGTGTGTCAAAGATGGACTGAAAGTTACCCTCGGGATCCAATCTGTTACTGAACCAGTTCTTCAAACTGTGCTAGCTGAAAATTGAGGGAATACTGAATTCCAAGCCACTTGGCTATGTGTCAAGTGATGTTCGTGACATTGACCTGTTACCCCAAATGTCCTACTGATGGGACGACGTGATTCATCTCTTCCACAGGAATGAAATCATTGGACGCCGGAGGTGGCGTCACAGCCAAATTCTTGTGGATCACTTCTGGAAGCACTTCTTGAGAAGATATCTCCCAGACAGCCAAGTGAGAGGTAAATGGACCTCTGATAAAGTGAATCATAGAGATCTGAAACTGAAGGATGTGGTAATGATCATTGACCCCCAGTCTGTGAGAGCCAACTGGCTAGTTGGCAGAGTGTCGCAGATTCATCATGGAATTGACGGGAGAGTTCGTGTTGCTACTGTAACAGTTGGTGACCAGGATATAACTCGTCCTGTCTGCAAAAAAGGATACATGAAAGGGAAGACGAGGATCATATTCGAGTCAAGAAACATAAAGTTGACCAGATGAAAGATTATATTGAAAGAAAGAAAGAAAAGTATGAATCCAAAGGGAAAGATCAAGCGTGGATAAAGCACAAACACAGAAAAATCATGCAAACGGAATACCTGATTAGGATTTATGCAGGGATTTGTACAACGTTATATTTATATAATAGCCCAATAGTTATGTCCATAATCGAGCAACTGAGACTATCGGGTGAACCGACCCTTCATTTTTAAAAAAACCTAAATTCAGAAGTGAAACGGCTCGTGAGACCCTATAAGGCAAAAATATTATCACATACGGATATGGATGTGTTAGAATCTGATGATGATGATGATAATGATGATACTGATGATAATGATGATGATGATGATACTGATGATGATGATACTAATGATGATGATGATGATACTGATCATGATGACGACGATGATGATACTAATGATGATGATAATGACGACGAAGATGACGACAATGATGATGATGATGATACTAATGATGATGATGATGACGATGATGATAATTACGACGATGATGACGACAATGATGATACTAATGATGATGATGATACTCATGATGATGATTATGATGATGATGACGATGATGATACTAATGATGAGGATGATGATGTGTATATAAGGACAAAATGTAATTGATTCCTACTATTTGAGAGAAGACCTAGAAAGGATCATGATGACTTGGGAAGAGTACTTAAAGGACATATACTACGATCCAATACATCCTGCCAGCTTTTCAGGGCCTGATAAGTTATACCGATATGTAAGGAGAGCTGGAAGACATGTCTTGAGTAAATACAAGATTACAAAGTGGCTCCAGAGACAAGTACCCTACAGTCTTCAACAAATAAAATCGTGGTTACTGGTTTTGATGATCAATGGTCAGGTGATCTGATGGATATGATCAAGTTTTCAAAATATAATAATGGAATCACTTGCATCTTGGTAGTTATTGATGTATTCACAAAATATCTCTGGTTGAGACCTCTACATGACAAGAAAGGTGGAACTGTGGCCGAGGCCCTGGATACTATCTTTGAGGAAGGAAGACAGCCTACAAGGATAAGAACAGATCGAGGCCAAGAGTTTCGTCCTAAAGAAGTTCAGTCTCTCCTGAAGAAGCGGGATATTCAACATCTACTCACTTACAATGAAACCAAAGCATCGGTGGCTGAACGAGTGTTGAAAATCATCAAGACCCGACTCTACCGCTATTTCACCTACAAACAGTCTTATGACTACGTTAATCAACTACAAAGCTTTGCGAATATTTATAATGATACTTATCATAGAACGACTGGAATGTCACCCTCTAAAGTGACTAAAGGAAAGGAAACTAATATCTGTTGGCGCACGTATTGGCCTAAGAAGACACATACCAAGAAAATAGTTAGAAAGCCCTTCAGATTTAAAGTGGGAGATCGTGTGAGATTGAGTCATCTTAGGAACGTATTTAGTAGACAATACGACGAGAAGTGGACAGGGGAAATATTCACTATCTTACAGAAAATTCTGCGTGGTGGATTGCCTCTATACAGAATCAAAGATTACGATGGCGATGATATTGTTGGAACATTTTATCAATCAGAACTTCAAAAGGTAGAAGCAAGAGATGGCGATGTATGGAAAGTAGAGACAGTATTGAAGGCCCGAGGAAAAGGACCTAAAAAACAGCATTATGTTAAGTGGCTTCACTGGCCAAAGAAATTCAATTCTTGGGTCAAAGCTTCCAATGTCCAGATATTATGACTATATGTTCTGTAAAGGTGTACGAGGATGGTCCCCCGACCTTTGTGCACTTGTATGTACGGGGGTAAAAAGAAATAGATACAATGTATACTCTTGTTATTGATTTGAGATAAAGCGATAAGCAGCCAATTAAATCCATTGATTCGGTAGTTATTACTCGTTGATTGGTTGTTTTGTCATTGTACGTTGAAATGACGTCATCTTAGAATGGATGAGATCAACGCATCATTACCTATCTACACACCGATTGGTCCAAAACAATCGCGTGATATTCTGGGACGCTATGAGTCAGATGAATACAGATGTAGGGGCCGTTGTACAAAACAACTTAACACTAAGGTGAGCCTTAGTGCCATCCTTTAACATTGCACTAAGGCTACCTTAGTGACTTATGGTCACCTTAGTGTTTTGTGCAACGTGAACCTGGTCTCGAATTGACGTCGTGATTTAGGGTTGTCTGAATGAAAAAAAAGACACCAGAAGCGTAGCTTCAGTAAACGGCGAGTTTCAAATCAGATCCTTAAAACCTCACGGCGTTCCTGATCTGTGAACTATTCATTAGGGGTCAAGTCAAAAGACTTTCCACGTTAGCCAAATAGTGATGATACAAGGAAGTCGATGTCGGCATTCAATATCTAAGCAGGTCTATGATTGGTAGAAACCATTGGAGGTTAAAGTTCATTGATAAGGTCATTTGATGTCACCCAATGATGCAGTACTGAGTATCAGTAAGAACGCAAGGTTGGAACTGGTTTTAATGAGATTGTATATTTATATTTACCATGATTGTTGTGACGAGGAGGTCGATAACCATAATGGTGAACTGAAACACATCAGTCCAGATAACCGCCTTCAGTCCTCCCTGGATTTTAGATAAATAAAAAGTGAATTCCTACATTCTTAGAAAGGACTGATATAAACTATTGGAAGACATTTACCCGTTTTGACATACAGTAATGTGCTTTAAAATGGAGTAAGTTCTCATGGGGAAAGCATGGCGATTAACATTTGACTTGACAGATTTAAAGATAACAATGTTTCATGTGTTTTCATCTCTCGACTTTAGTTTCCCTCAAATGGGTATATTTGTATGTTCTAATGTATGAGAGTGGTTTTAGGTTACAATATAAAGCATGAGTCATACCTAATTTCATTATCAATAAAGGTCAATAAGTATTAAGTGTGCATTACTGATATCTGTCTGAGACTGTAATAGGCACACGAGTTTTGCCTTTTGTATCTTTTTTAATTTATTCCAATAAATATTAGTTTATTCAACATAAACATTTCGAAATTCTATCCAATAATTGAAATAATTGCTGTATGCGAGTCGTCTCATTGGCTGGTTAGAAAGCTAGCGATACGAGCCTTTTGGCCTAAAGGATATCAGGGTATATTGAAGGAGATCGATCAGCGGATTCAACTATGCTGATGTAGCAGGATGCATTTAGACGATTCTTACGATAGCGGTGTAAATCACGGCAGCTCCTCCGGTTACCGCAACAGAGGTAGAGATTGAAAACCCGGTCAATGTAACATGCAAATTGGATACTAAATTCACTGCACCAGCGTTATCAACACTATCTCTATGACTTACCAGATGATAGCATCATATCATTCATGTGGTGAAAAATAAAGAAATTCCAAGCAAACCCTATAAAAATTAATTTTAGAATTTAATCATGTAATTGTCTTTTTATCACTTTGCACTCTTCCATAGTTGTTTTTTTATCAATATACTTATATAAGAGTTTACATCTTTTAAACGTAACAATTTAAACTGAGTAATTTAAAGGACAGAAAAAAACTTGGACCACCCCGACTGTCAATATTATTTATTCTTTAGATAATATGACGGTCCCTATTACACAAATATTGAATATATGGGTGACGCTTTACCCTTTTTTGTCAAAATTATTGTCCTTAAGTTAGCATTACCCTTATTATAAAGCATTTTTATTAATTTCATTGGGATGTTCTCATGACACGAAAAACAGGCTCAAGTCTTCTACCAACAATTACCTCCAACGTTCATCAAATATGCTACGTCATCAATGTATAATTTTACCTGTAATTGGATCACAGACATCCCCGTTCACCGGTCCGATACTCTTCACAATTTACCCTTAGAATTTTTATCAGGGAAAGTTGTACTCTTGGTAACACTGTGTTTATAACAAACTCTTTTAGCCCATGCCCAGAAATTTGAAATTTAGATTCGAAAAGGAAACCTTTTCTCCTGACTGGCTGAAAACACAATTTAACTGAGAGAGAAGCGCTGGAATTGCATAATTTTCCCTATTGTAAGACGTGTTTTGAGAGGTTCGCAGGTCTATCGGCGTAACAGTCTCATATGCTTACTCAAATCAAAGGCGTGTGGTTTCCGTACAGATTTTTCTGATGAAAATTCGATGGGGTGATTTGTGTAGGGTCTCGTAATATTAACCCAAACAGAATGATAGTTTCTCACCTGTCTGTAGAGCTATGCCCGTGCCGTAGAGAACGGCTCCCATGTACCTTATCTAGAAATGAAAGGAAATTGCCTATTTCGATATTGGTTTCCAATATAAAATTTCATACTATATATCATCTTTTTTTAAAATTTGTTTCATCAAGATAAAACCTAACGACAGCCTTTTTATTCATTTCATAATACCAACCTGGTTGATGCATGATATGATGTTCGCTAAAACTCGCAGGATCCGAGACAGAAACCGTCTTTCCAGAAACTGAAACCATGAAACAATTTATTTAAACTTTAAAATTTGTATTCCACATTACCTTTGTTAAAAAAGACCATTCATGATTTTCGCTCTTTATTTACAGGAAAACAAAACTTATGATCTTTTTTTTTTTCAGACCGAAATTTAAAAAACAAGAAGGCCAGACCAAGGAACAGTTATCAGAAGTAGCGTAGCCATTAGGTTTTTAAAGGGGGTCTACAACCTTAATTTTTAACTTCCAGTGTTTAATTAGCGAGGCCCCGCGAGAGTCGTAAATCTCAATCAGCGCGCCCTCTACTCAGCGGTGTTTTTTCTGCGCTACACCCTACTCGCGCAAATTACCCAACCGGATACGTGTGTGAGAATGTCGTTTTAAACAAATCGTTCTACAACTGAACTGCCATATGAGATATGAGACAAAAAATTATAAATCTTTGTAAAGTGAAATCTTTTTTAGTTTTTTTTTAGATTTCCCTCACCTTTTACAAAATTAGATAAAAAAATTCTGGTACTCTGGTATTATGCAGTTGTTTACATTTTACTTGTTAGCTTGGACACTACAAACTTCACAATATTTCTTTCGATATTTTATTTAAGTTAGGTTTTTTGACTTGTGTGGATTTTTTTGGATTTTCGTCACTATTACTCAATTCCTAACCATTTAAAAGTTCTTATCTATGGCAGATGGGGGTTTGAGGTTTTGTTTTTTTTCATTTGGCAGTAAATTGAACCTTGATTAAACAATTGTAAAATCAATGCACTTTTAATATTGATGCAATTCTCATATGTTGTCATATATGCTAGGGTTGTTGTTCCCATTTAACTTCGCCCAACAATTACTAACAGCCGTTTCTATGACAACTTTTTTCCGAACAGGACCAAAAAAAACTTGTTATTTGCATTAATCATCTTGTCTAGTTGTGCCTCTTTTGGTTTTTTTAAGTCTTCCGTGTATACTATTTTTGCTTTTTTGCATAGAAACAATTCCTGGATGTTTTATTAGAGCCAAACGAAACAACCTACATGTGTATGTACCTCACAGTTTTGTATTTTATTCTAATTTTTTACCGTTACAGTAGAAGTAACAACTATATTTCCAGGATGAGAATGGTTACGCTTATCTCAAGGAAATTGGGAGGTGGAACAATCATTTTGGATCATGATGAATCGATTACAAATGATTTGTATAGGTTGTAAAACATTAAACTAAATGTGAGCTCTTAGGGTTGATTAAAGAATAAATATTCATTATCATTTTTAAAGATATAATGAAGACTTAAGCCACTTGGAACGGGTATAGTCGACTCTGCCTGTTTGGCTTTATTGTGAGGTATTATCACAAGAAAAAAAGGACATCTTAAAGAGGCACTCCGTGATTTTCATAACATATTATTTACCTTTGATACGAACCTAAAAGTCATTATTGGTGATATAAAATCAAGATATCTTAACTTTTCATGTCCAAAAGACATATTTATGACAAATACTGGTTGTCCATGAAAATCTAAAAACAGCCTTGTAAATGCACAGAGGTGTAGATATCACGTCCATTATACATGGATACTAGTCATATAACCTAACAAACGCTATCAAGTCCTAACTGCCCACCTGGCTGAACTCTCTCTCTCTCTCTCTCTCTCTCTCTCTCTCTCTCTCTCTCTCTCTCTCTCTCTCTCTCTCTCTCTCTCTCTCTCTCTCTCTCTCTCTCTCTCTCTCTCTCTCTCTCTCTCTCTCTCTCTCTCTCTCTCTCTCTCTCTCTCTCTCTCTCTCTCGATCTCTCGATCTCTCTCGATCTCTCTCGATGTATTGATGAACCGTTTCAATCAATATCATCTCGTATGATATTTAGTCTGTCAGATTGATGGGACCGAGTTACACAGTTTCACTCATTTTGACTCATGTGAATTTTTTAGGTATGGGTTCCCTTAGAACAGCTTCAGTTTAGTATTTCTTGATTATTTTTAGTGCAAAATCTATGATGTTGGCTTTATCAATTCTTCAAGTCAGGAAATTTTACCACTTTCATTGACGAACTTATAGCCGATTAGATATTATTAAATACAAATCTTCGAGTTTTGCCGAGTATGATCATTGACGTTTTGTCAAAAGCATGGCTCATAAATAAGCAATGACGTCACAACACGTGACTTCTAGTGCATTGTATTTATCTAAATATACGAGTTATCATAATATTATCATTGTTTCAGAACGGATACGCCTGTTTTTGCGGCAACACCATCGACACCATTAAGTACCCGAAGATGCCGGCGAATAATTGTGTCAGGGAATGCACGGGCAATGCTTCCCAAGTTTGTGGTGGAGGCTGGCGAAACAGCTTGTACGAATTTGTCTGAAAAGACATACTAACAATGTACATGGTGTACTTGAAAAAATAAAGTTTCATCAAAGATGTGTTATTTTTTGTTAAACAGTTTTACCAAGTCAGATCACTACTTATTTTAGAGTCGAAATAAGGCGAAGATCATGTTAGTTGGTATGCTTTTTCAAAAACAAATTGTTAAATGAAATTTAAATTTCAATACCATTATCTTTTCATTATGAATAGTCAGTTCAAATTTGCTCTTTAAAGGCATATGGGGTTATAGGCACTCACTTTTACTTCCTATCGACGCAATGAAATACGTATTAATGTTGTATTCTGTACAATTGACCAGTAATCAACACAAATCAATCAAAGTTCATATGCCAGAATCAGCTTAGAAATATCTATGGTCAGCCGTGGCATCATAGCATTGCCAAAAAAGAAACGGATAATGTTGAATGTTCAATACAGAAAAGAAGACAATTGTACCTTAAAGTGATACAGAGTATGTTTCATAATTTTTCACGTTGCTTTAGTAAAAGCCAAAATAACTTATGACCTTATTTAAATTCAAATGGGATTACATGGTAATCGGAAAACGACCCTATATATGTTAAAGAGTCAAAATTCTGTGTCCAAATAACATTTATATAAGCTGAATTACCTACTTGACACTGTCACCCGATGTTTGTCTTTGTGTCTGCTGTTGATAAGTTTCCAAAATTACGTTGAGTCATTGGCGCGCCCACTGTTTTTCGATTATAAATAATCACTTTACCGTACAATAGTGACATGTCAACCATTAAGGATTTTGATTTTCTCAAACGGCCAAT
Organism: Phorcus lineatus; assembly: GCA_921293015.1. Taxonomy (NCBI): domain Eukaryota; kingdom Metazoa; phylum Mollusca; class Gastropoda; order Trochida; family Trochidae; genus Phorcus; species Phorcus lineatus. Next base: position 19,878,159 of record OV121083.1, on the reverse strand, counting down.
ATTTCTCGAGTAAATAGCACAATTTAAGAAGTTTGAGATATTTGAATCAAACAACATGCTCTGTATCCCTTTAACGCAATCGTAGATCATACCCAACAGTTAGCCATTTCGACACACTGAAGTGACCAGGGGTCAGAATTTCAAATCGCTAATTCTTTTGCTTTTTACAAAATCTGTATAGGTGATCAACAGCATTAAACACGTGTCATGTTTGTTCGTTTGCATTACGTCAGTATGATTTGGTTTATCGTTTTTCTCAAAATCAATTATTTTATTCGAAATTTAAGGTAATCAGAATTTCGAAAATATGACCGCTTTTGTCTATTCCATCATGCCAAATTTCGAATTTTTGCATGAAAGACCAGACAATGTCAAAATAAGTTAAAGAATGGCTATTTAACACGATGACGATGGGGAATCCTTTGTCACTTCTGCTTAAGTTCTTCTACTGACGTTAAAAAGGGTTGCAACGAAAAGAATTGCAATTACAAAATGGAGCAGTATTCTTTAATCAACTCATTCCCTGCAGATGAGACTACGGCTTGAAGTTCAACGCCAAGAAAACCACTTACCGAATTTCCTTCCTCTTTCTCAGATAGAAGGTTGTTGTAAAAACTCGCCGTTTGAACAGTCTCATTTGTTCTACAATACGCCCGACCGACGAGTGTATCCCCCCTTGAATATAGAACACATAAGTAGCAGCCGCTTTACTTTTGATTACTAGGTTAGTCCAAAGAAGACCGGTCCCTGACACAGGACCAGTAAAACATCAAGTAGTTTTGTTGTACCCGTTTCCGTTGTTTCGGTTAGACTTATCAAAGACATATGACCGATTTCAGAAGTTGTTAAGTTTAGGCAAAATTTACTCATACGTGATTCTTTTTCAAAATTTGGCATACATAGAATATCATTTGCTAGAAGAGGATTTTAGTATTTTGCAGGCTTTGTCGAAGGACTAACATGAAAACAAAGTGGAATTATGGGTCATTTAGCAGTATACACCTCATATGGAATTATCAAAGAAGTAACACCGGTTTTATTTTGATGTTGAAAACGTCGAAGTAATAAAACGTAACTTGGCATTTTCGTTTATTTCGTTATTCACAGAAGAGTATATCTTTCAATTGGTGACATTTGTTTTCGGTTGAATGTGATTCCATCATTTTCCTGCGAAAACATATCACACTACCTTAAATGCAAACTATAGAACATCAAAAGATCAGAAAGAACATAAAAGTCGTCAACAAACTCTAAGTTTTTCTAAAGATTTCGAAATGTTATTTTAATTATATCAAATTAAAGTGTTCACAGTCACCCTTTTGTGTAACTTTATTCATTCATGAACAATAAGCATATATAAACATACTTTGAAATGGGTAAATATTGATAAAGTGATTCATAGGCATAATCAAAAATAACATTTAACCAAATATAAAGATTTACAGAAGTAATTTGCAAGGCAGATCCTTTCCATAGATTTTTTAATGTTTACAAACAAACAAAAACAAGATCTATTACATCAATGAATAAATGACACATTTATCAATGCTAAATGCTTTATGTTTTCACCTCAATCGCTTTTAAATTGCCTTTGATGTTTGACAACTGCACCACAATGGACTGAAATTCGAAAATATCACTTAATGAAAAGAAAACCTAGTTTCAGTCTACATCAGGGACACTGCAACTTGTTCCTGTAACAAAACAAAATATTTTGTCAAATTAACCATCTATGTGTTGAGTTCTACACTTATGCTATTTAAAAAAGGGAAACAATGTTAGCTAGAGCATTGTTAATAAAGAAAAAGCACATCTTCCATCCTATGTCTATTTTACTGGCTGACTTATACCTTGCTGCCAACTCGTCAAAATTCGTGTTTTGAGTGCTGTGTCCTCCTTGGCGAAAAGTTGCAATTCTTGTTGCAGCCTTCTAGACGACAAGCACAGAAAATTAAGAGAAATGCATCTTAGCATCTTAGCTTGTCATTGAGGCTGATGCAAATAAAGGCCAAGCATGGGAAGAGAATGCACAGGTCACATATCCCCGTATGTAGTTTGACCATCTTCACATTACGTTGATGATAATTTTCAAGGTTAAAATAGTGATGCTATTTACAGTACGCGCCAGTAAATTAAATAAACTTAAACGTATTAGTTAAAAACAACTCGTAATTACCAGAAATACCAAGATATAAATTGCCAAGTCATATAGTTTTCGATAAAAACTCTGTCATGAAAATTTACCGTTTTCGGATGAAATTTCAAAATGTTTTGAGTTTAAACCCCTTAAAGTCACAATACCATCTTTGTTTTTAATTATGCCCCGGAAATTATAGCGGACGCATGGACGGAGTGATACGCGAAGCACTATATAACCCTGATTAAGATAAGAGATGAGGTATAGTTAACGAATTCCAGATTTTCCCTCTTGATGGTGTGCGAAAACTTGTGCGCTAAATGAAAGAATCTGGCTGCATAAATACAAGAAGCATACCGATGATACGCACCTCGGCGTTTTCAATAAATGTTCTTATATACAGGTGACCTTGTTGAGCGTAATTTACATAGAGTGTAAAAGTATAGTTTTATACATAAAAGAGAAGAGATTAGAGAATTTCTAAATACATAAAGATATTCCTGATCTGAAATGGCAATATACATCTATTGAACTATTATTAATTTAAATCAAGATTAACAAATGTACCTCAGAATGTTTTTCATAAAGGCGATTGGTCCTTCTTCGGGACCTCCAACACAAAAAGTCATCAACATGGATCACTAACTTTGGGTCAGTTCGAGACTTCCAGCCGCCTTGGATAGAAAGGAACATTAAAAGCCAAGGTGAACCTCAAATCACATAAGGTTGAAATATTTTTTGCCAGTAGAACTGGTGAAAGTAACGGCCAACAGCAAAAATACCGAATGACATTTCATGGAAATCGTTCATAATATTACATCTCTCTCGAATGCTCCAGTAAGGGCCATAGAAGGTTTTAATTGTATAAATGCAAAAAGGCAGGAGCGAACAGTGTATAGTCATTCAAAATATACCCCTTCCTTAACAAACGAGGCCCGTTTCTTGTTTGATCTTTAGATACTGGTTCTTCTTTCAAAAGTTTGGTCTTTAAATTAACCTTGATAGGATTTTCTACATTTGTTCTATGACATCGTGTGACATCAAATTTTCTAAATTAGGGTATATCAAAAAAGAATCATGTTCCAATGTGATTCAAATAAACCCTGTGCTGATGAGTAAAAGTTTCATAACATTATTGGACGTTCGGTGTCCTTTCCGAACTATCTGACGTTCACATATTCTCATGAATTCTATCCTCGGAATAGGATTACTTTTAATAAGTATTGTTTTCTTGACCAGTACAAATCCCCACCTGTAAGGAGGCTGGCCAGCACACCTATAAGTACCACTACTCCCATGGCGATTGAGATGAAGAGGGTGTAGGACAGTGCGTAAAACCATTCCAGACCAGACCTGCGACAGATGTATTAATAATAACTCTTTATGGTACTTGGAAATTCTGCTGTTCACTTTGCACCGGAAGCCACAGTTCAGCGCCAGTAAAATGTATTTCTGTCATCATAAATCCGATTTTCAAGCAACAAGTTTTATCTTTAAACCACTTTTCGTATGACATGTCTGGGAATCAACCCCTTCCTGGTTATAAGCGGAGACCCTACCAACTCATCTACTTCCGGGTTTACTTAAAATATACAAAGTGCCAAATAAAATGAACAGAAATGCATATAAGACAAGCACCATTGTCAACATATCCTCTGGTACAAGTGGGTCACTTTCCGGGCCAGCGATACAAATCCTGATTTGATGATGTGAAAAACTGGTATGACGACGTTGTTTCTAATGTCCTCCCATTCTAAATTGGTGTTGCCTTTGAAAATACTGGAGCGCTTAACGTTTGCCATGTGAACTTATTTAAAGAATTGACGGTACAAGACAAGACGGTATCTGTGTTGCAAATTTTCACTTCCAGGGGATTTTGAAAGAACTCGAGTTGAGTAACAACTGTGGGTAGAGAAGTTATATGTTCTTCCTTTTCCCACACTGATGGTTTGTTCATTTATCTCGAGGATTCGGTTTCGATTCCTGGCAGTGTATGACTATCATAAAACATGGGCGTTGTTGCTTGTTTGCTCGGAGCTCGACATAATAAGCTAAAAGGCGCTGTGCCATTGCCGAGGACACCAACTGATTTTTCGAATAATCATTATACTGAATTATTGGGGTATTATAATGATAATAATAATTTTATTTATATGGCGCCTTTTCCACGTCCTATGACATGCTCAAAGCGCTACCTACATCATAACCCTGAGGGAAGTGTACTTTCAAAGCTGCTACTAAGCGCTAAGCGCGACCGTATAGGTCCGTACAACCCTATATTCAGGTACCCAGTTTAACAGCTGGGTGGACTGAGTGCAATGTGGATGAAGTGCCTTGCCCAAGGACACAACACAGTGTTGGACCCAGGTCACAAATTAGATTTGCTTTTTGATGTTATCAAAATTGACATATCTATACCAATTCAAATTTGTTTTAATTCTTATAATGTAAATGACATTTTCTATGTTGAGAATAATTTCTTCTGTGTGAATATAAAGAATTAATTACTTTGAAATGGAAGTTTGAATTTCAGTGACGTTGTAAGTCGATGAGGTCGTAAGGACAGTTTGAGTATTCTCTGTGAAGGTAGACATGTTGACTGGACACTGGTCAGTAGATCCAAAGGGCGCGTAGGGAGAGTTGTCAGTACTTGGTGTCATCATGGACCCCAAAGATAACCAGGTCATAATCGCCATACCAGTCAATAAACCAGTAACTGCGCCCTGAATACATCAAGCACAAAAGAAAGTAAAAATCATATCAAAAACGACGGGAAAAGCAAATTTTCAATCAAAAATAGATTTTTCTAATAAAAAAGATTAAATATAGACACACATGACTATAAAAGTATCAAAGCCTACGTGAGTTAAGGTAATCCAACCGTGAGGTAATCATAGTTAATCTAGAGTTACAAACGGTCGTGTTATAAAGGAAAGGAGTATTGCATTCGGAATATTAGACAAAAGAGCACACTTCTTATATCTGGAATGTAACATGAATATTCAATGGTTTATATCAAAAGAGTTTAAATGCATATATTCTGTAATCAGTATTATAGTTGTTCAAATGAAATTGCATATTTCGTCAGAAAATACCACTATGTTATCATTGGAAAAACAAAATTCATAAATCTGCTAGATGTCCTTTTATGGACATGTACATATTTCTAAAAACTGAACTAAACATTAAAAAAGTAAACAAAGGGAAAAACAATTTACCTTTGTGTTAACAAACGGAAATATGGCTCCGAGATAAAAGAGCGCAATCATGGGCGAGCTTGTTACAGCATCGAATGTAGAAGATATCTGCGATAAATTCATCAGCTTCAATATAAGGCCTGACCAAAACATTTATAGAACTGAGAAATTTGCTTGGTTGTTGATTAATACTGTCAAATACTCTGTAATAATAGGTTAACAGGTTCAACTTCAATATTTCAAAAATGTCGAAATGAAGTAACACATTTTGGAACTACACCTGGTTTGAGAGCTGTAAGCATATATATCTAAACGTCAGAAGACAAGTCAGGGAGAATCGGATAATGAAGGATAAACACCATCTATCTAAATTTACATCAGCATAGTTGTACCCGCGTAGCTCCTACAGTATTTATCCTGATTTCCTTCGGGCCAAAAGCCTCTTTTGCTTTAAATAACCAGCAAATGATTTGACACGCATCCGGATGATAGATTGTACGAATGTCAATCAATTTACGAAAAAGTGCGCTGGTTACTAAAGGCAGTTCACTTGTATGAAAATACGGCGGCGCAATTAACGAAGTATGAAATGTTACGAGATCGACAATTATTTGTTCTATGCTCAAAAAGATCGTTTTGATTTTCTTAAGAGGTCCGCTATACAACGAGGCATGGAGTTATTTGTTTTCATTGGATGCCAAATTACAAGTTATAGATGGCGCTGAGAAAACAGTTACCAGCGACGAAAAGCTTTTGACCCGCGGGATATCAGCGTACTTGTAGGAGCTACGCAGATTAAATACGCTTATGTAGCAGTCTACTAGCAGGGTGGATGCACATCTAGGCAAACCCATCTGACCTGATAGAGAGTATGAGTCCCAGCAAGAGAGATAGCCACTGCAAATACACACCCAAGGACACCAGAAACAACCACTGAAATACAGAAATTAAATGCACATTTAATAAATTGATTAATATATATAATATCAATTACATGTTTCTCACCCTTCAAAACCCCATGTCACATAAATACTATCTTTTTTTCAATTGCAAGTTTTCAAAATAAGAGATATGCAATATGGATTGATTTTTTTCAATCCAATTGTTTGTTATTTTAGGGTGAATTTAGAAAAATGTGACATGAATTAAAGAGGAAGTGGCATGTTTTTTTAAGATAAATAAAGCGATCTCATGAAAACGAATATAAACGTTTCCAGTTGCATGACAACGTCTTTTAAACAAAACAGACTGTTTTGAAACGAATGTATCATGAACGTTAGGTTATAAAAAACTCCATATCAATTTCAATATTCCCAACTAAAATGATCAATAGGTGTTCCCACAAAAGTGGCCGCCAGTGGTTTTACTTGATGTTTTCTCTATGATTACGGTTGAGTAATGAGATGTTTAACCGTAGATATTTGGCATAAACTAAAAAAAAGGGAAAAGTTGAAGAAATATATCATTCAAAAATGTGCTAATGCCCCTTTTACTTTGCGTCAAGGACTTAATAGAAATGCTCAAAACACAATACTTGATAAGATAGATTTTTAAAAAGGATTTACCCGTTATCTTAGCAACCAGCAGTGCTTTGAAATTCGAGAGTTGTGGAAAACAGGGTTGGAATAGATCGTACCAAGTGATAGTAGCAATAGCCGAGAGACATGACGAAATTGTACTGAAATATGAAAACTTAAACGTAAAAATAATAATTTCATAATAGAGATGAAATTGCATTGGAATAAACCTGAAGCCAAATTTCAACCCATTCTGCTAAATAAGAGTTTATGAATCCGTTCTCTTTCTTTCCTAATATCATGATCTACTTCAAGCCGAATGGCTCGTATCTATAGCTATCTAACCAGCTAATTATACGACTCGCATCCAGCAAAAGCGGCACAACCCGGATGGAAAAATCCGTCAAATTAAACGTAGTAGCTTCATGCACCGTGCACAACAACATTTCATAGGCTTAAAAAATAACAGGTGAACTTAGCCATGAATATCAAGCCGCGCCGGGCGTACGAGGCATTTGGCCCGAAAGAGATCAAGGGATTAGGAGGTAGAGAGAGCGGATCTGTATATGCTGATTTAGCAGGATGAATTTCAACCATGATAATGCTTTTGTAGAAAGTAATGAAAATCAAACTACCTACCTCAACGAGGCACTACCTAAGGCTGCCATGAAAAGTCCTGGCATTCCAGGCAAGTTTTGGTACAGGTCTAGAATCAAGAACGGGACGATCTGAAGATAAAAGATTTCCAATTAAAACATGGCTCCTTTGTTGTGAACCATGGACTAACCAACCCCTTTTCAGTTGGACGGAACTACTTTTTGTGAGTGAGATTTTTTTGTGGGATTACAATTTTAACAAAAACTTTAATTTGAAAAAACAACAGAACACAAATATGCATTTTACTACAAAGGGAATATTTGTACAAATCAGCAACTTTTCTGGTCACTAAGCAGTATAATATATACAATACGCCATCGTAAAAATTTAACTTGAAATACATTTATGTGGATCTTCTACGTCGACAATCGGCACCTGTAGTCAGTTTCGTCTGTTATCATAGACAGAGTTGATAAGACGTTGTTACCCGATGCCTGTAAACGAAAATAAGACTTTGTTAAATCCGTTCTATTGTATGCTGTCTGATTCACTTTCCGAATGACACCATTTCAATCTCAGCATTCTGAAGATTATAAAATTAACTAGTTTGAAACGGACAGAAAAGAGAAAAAAGTTGATGTTACCCATCCATGCAACGATTAAAATTAAAGTTTAGGTAGTTTTGCCAAATGTCAATCCACTGTCTTTACGGTATGTTGTGAAATTATAGTTCAAATAAAATGGGCAATGCATTTATAAGATTCTCGAAACATTAGATGTTATATATATGTTGATCAATAAAATCCTTACCTCGCAAAAAAGCTCTTTCGAAGCCCCAACATGCGTTGGATACAGCTCGCTTTCATCGTTGATTACAAAGAGCCGACTACGACCACAATGCTTTGCGCGTGAAATTGATAAACTCAATTTATAAACACGTTTACAAATTAGTTTTATTCTCGGCTTAATTGGGATTGAACACATTGGCGAAATATTGTATGTCTTTCAACGAGACATCCCTTTAAGCTGTACATCATATGAAACTGTTTGTCAACTCTTTCCCGCCCCTTGTTAGACAATATCCACGTTGATTATCATACCTGGTTTGGTGAGTCTATCTGCTTTGATTCCATCGGGTCACATCCCTTGTTTGCGAAGTAGGCATAAGCAACGACACCTTCTATTGTAGCAGTGGCCGTCATAAAGATGAAGAGAGGGCATGTCAGAAGGAGAGCCCTGGAGTTGAATATAACAAGAGTGGTTTACAAAGCCACCAAAGGTTAGTGTCCCAATTCTCTTCACACCTGAGAATCTTCATCAGGAATATTTGTACTCAAATTACCCACCCATGAGTTTTGTTATGAAACATAAAACTAATTAAACGGCTTCATACGAGAAAATGGATGTAGATGTTCTTTTTCAACGCTTAATTTGAAATTTGAAAATAAACCTTTCCTCCTGGTTGGCTTGGAACACCGAAGTGTGAGCTAAGAGCTTGAATTGCGAGTCAACTTCCCTAAAGAATACTAATATGTATTTGCATGTCAAACTTCTTTAGAGACGTTCGCAGGCTTAATTGTCGTGTTTCAATGGCTTGATAAAATGAAAGGCGGATAATTTGAGGAAAGATTTTCCTGATGACAAGTCCAAGGGATGATATAGTAAAGAGCATCGATCTGAACATCCATTGCTCGGTAACCGAGGAGGGCAAAGGTATGACCAAATATTCAATCCATAAGTATTACATCCTGCTCCATAAGCGTATTTGAATCCACAGAGCTCCTTCCTCATACCCTGGTCACCTTTTAAGACAAAGGCCTCGTCACGCTGACGGTTGTTCCTTTTTAGCTATGGTTAACATGATTTTGTCCAGCCAAGAAATAGTCGTTATGCAAGGAGCTTGAAAATAACATCTTTCACTCAACGGATTTATTTTTCATCAGGGTTGTGCTGCTATTGCTGAATGCGCGTCGTTACTTTGGCTGGTTACATAGCTAGCCATACGAGGCTTTTTGCCTGAAGGATATCAGGGTATTTGGAATTCAAAGACGCTGATAGAGCAGAATGTCTAAATCATTTAAATTCATTTAAGGCTTCAGAATTATGAACATTTAGACAGGACTTGATGAATGTTTCAGTTACAGATAACAACTTCAAGAAACATTGGCAGACTGTTTTGTTTGACCACGGAAGTAGCTTAGTTGGCGGAGCGTCGATTCCATTTCCTGGCTGTGTCATACCAATTTAAAGACGTCTAAAGATTGGCGATGATCCCTCTTGGGTTTGACGCACAGCATTAATCACAATGAATTTCCATATTTACAATGTTAAGAAATATCATCATCAACATCATCATTATTATCATAATGTTCATATTTGCTCATGACTCACCAGGTAGCATGTTTGAGGGATTTTACAGAGCATATCCTCTGGAAGGAAGCTGCTGATGTCAGAGTCCCGAATCCAGATAAAATTCTTCCAAACAGGAGGTTCCACAAAGTGAATCTGACTGTCGGATCAGGATCGAGGCTAGAGAGAAGAATTTTTTTTAATACAGGTAAAAAGAAGAAAATGTCCTGAGTACTTAATTTATTATTCACAGGCGATACCGCTGTGCCATAGGAAGTTGGATAACCTTGATGAATGATTTAATCAGTTGACTTTGTTTTTTGTTTTTAAATATTTATTCAGAAGAAAGGAAATCTGATTAAAATCTACCGTGTTCTGCGGAACCAATTTAGCGCAGACAAAACCTATTCATTAGCGGATCAACCAAATCATCGCGTTTGAAAAAAGTAAGGCGGCGATCAAGTTTGATAGACAGAACAGTTTGTTAGTCAACCCTCAAATGGTAGTACATGAAAATATGAATAACACATATACATTAAACATTTACATGTGCGTGGCAAGTGACTGGAGACTGTCAGTGACTTCTCTCAAGCAATTAAAATAATGCACTAAGATGAAATAATGTCCTAGGAACGAATGGTCAACGGGAGTTACCATATTTCCTCTAGAGAGCCGGGCGCAATGTTTTCGGCGGCCCTAGACCCCTCTGGCGCTTATTAGAACCTGGTGCTTATTTGAGACCAGGCGCTTAATAGAGGAAATACTGTACTTGCTCCCTAGATACTGACACCGAAGGCTTTTGTCAGAGTCTTTTTGATTGGCTAGTTGAGGTTACGTCAGAACGTGCGAGCATTGAGGTTGCTTTTACCTCATTGAGAGGAAAGAACTTGATGGAAAAAAGTTCGAATTTAGCTAGAGTCAACTTTTCAAACTTATTCCTCGGAACACAGCCAATCTAAATCAACTTCGAAGAAAGAATTGGGTACATGTTATCCAACTTAGTGAAACCCTTTCCTAACATAACCTGTATTGTCTAATCTATACAGTACTTTACAATATGTTTTCATCATCACGATGTAATGACGTCATTAAACTGAAGTTTTAGACATTAATGTCTCTATGGAATTTTAATACCATTGCTATGATCAGCTAATTTTCAATCAAAATTTATTCTTAAAAAGATTTGGATGTTAGATAGCGTCACTCTTGTTAGTAGGGTATCTCATATATTATACGCTGATTGGATGCAATCAAAGTTAGTTGTGCAGTCAGCGACGCCGTTTCAAAAGTTATCATTCAAATCGCCTAAGTGATTTCCGTAAGATTTCCAAAAGCTAAACTTTATTCGAATATGCACCTTGCACTTAGAGTCTTCTTTACAGAACACACACGCCTCATTTTGCGACTGAATCATTGCATAGGCCTGTGTGACAACAAATATGTTATTCATGCATTCGGTGTCTTCATTGGCTGAAATATTGTATTTTAAGTCACGGTATGGAAAACTGCTGGAAGCCCGAGAAACCTTAGTATTAAAACACAGTTTGTATATAGAGGATATTATATGAGTGTCCATGACATACTATGTTTACGACACGAGTGCTTAATATTAGTATTTAGATATATACTGATATTAAGGCACGAGTGTCGTAAACATAGTATGTCATGGACACGAATATGATATTCTGTTTATTACCGAAGTCGAGAAATCAAAGAAACTAATCAAAATCAACATCCAAGCAAAGGCATAGGCGCATTTGGAACACAACGTCATAGGCGAACTGTGACGTCAAAGCATTGTTTTTTACGTGACGTCACAATGAAAAAGTGATATGTTGCCCTAGGGCATCGTATGAAAAATATGAACCCCGATATGATTGCCCTCGTAGGTAATAAAGGCATTTATGACGGAGCTACCTCTGTTTGGAGAGAATGACGTTTCCCTTTTATTTAGATTTTTATTTGCAGTGGGGTCATTTTACAATCACTAACTAAATGGTTTAATACCTGTAGACCACTTGTGTTGTGTTATCATTTGTTGTATCCCTTAATTGGCTTCATAGTCATGTCTTGTATGAATTTGTATTTTGATTAACATTATTTATATCTACCTGATGTGAACTCGTCCTGAATTTAGAGCTCTATTCAACACTTGGGACATTCCACCAGCGTAGACGGTTCCCTGTAGCAATAATGATATTGCATAACTCAATAAGCAATTTGGCTAAGATAAAAATAAATTAAAAATTTCAGGGGGATTTAGTGGGGGTACAATTTGCCATGGAGGACAAATGATAGTAGGTCGAGTAGTGATATATTTTTTCACAAGATGAATTAAAGAAGATAACACGTAATGTTTTGTGTGAAATTAAATATTGCGTCAGTCAAAAGGCACATATCTGAGTCTTTAATCACAAAATGAATAAATGGTGTGGGTGGGTGTGTGTGTGTGTGTGTGTGAGGGGGGGGGGGGGGGTCTTTCTCTCTGTGTGTGTGCGTGTTACATCATTATGTTTAAACAACAAATATAGAGAAAATGCTCAGCACTTTCAGTACCTAAAAACGATTATCAAAACAAAATCCCCCCTACTTATTAGTGATTCAATTTTAAAAGCTTTCAATCCTCATGCAATATTTCAAAGTTAAGACCATTTGAATCGGCAGACAGATAATGTACCAACCACGATGATTGTTGATAAAATACCAAGGACCATAACAGCTAACTGCAGAACATCGGTCCAGATAACCGCCTTTAGCCCTCCCTGAAGCATTAGAGAGATGAAATTTGGTAAAGGAAATAATTTACGGAACATTTTGAGGAACCTTGAAAGAAAAATTATATTTCAAATTTCCGGATAACCAAGTACATAACTATGAATATATTAGAGAAAGGTCAAACATATTATTTCTAAAAGTACTTATCTTCTATCATACACAACGTATCCTGCTTCATCAGATTATTTTAATCTGCATATCTCCTTCAATACCTTGATCCCCTACAGTCTAACTGCCTCGTATAGCTGACAGCTGGTTCTTCATTCACGTATTTATTTATTTCAGCTAATGAAATGCCATGCAAGGACTTTGAAGCTTACATATCAATCTCAACCGGGCCGTGTCGCTATTGCTGTATGCGAGTCGTTTCATTGGCTGGTCATATACCTAACGATATGGATTCGAATATGCTGATGGAGCAAGTTGGCCACAAAACATATTTACAACAAGAAGGACAATAATTACAATTGTCGTGTAGATAACTGCGGCTCCACAAGTGACTACAATAGAAGCGTAGATGGAGAGTCCTGTAACTGCAACACATTAAGAAACACTTTGATGAAACAAAACATTTTCGTATAGAACTCGGACAGTTTTTGCCTATAAACATCAGTCTATCAAGTTATACAAGAAACGCAAAGGTAAGCACATTGATATGCTTCGCCATAAATGTTTTTCAGACCTTTGTTATAACGAATCGGAGTTTAATCAAGTCAAGATCCGTTCATTTACAAACTAAGAAATGAAACATGAAAAATCCAACAACAATTCAAACTAAAAGATTGTGTTTCAATTCCTCTTCCTTCTTTCTGCTAAATCAGCGTATATGAATCCGCTCAGCTCCTTCCTTATACCCTGATATCTTTCGAGCCAAATGCCTCTTAAGGCTGGTGATATTCGTGACTTAGTTCACCCGTTATTTTTTCAGCCAATGAAATATCGTTTAATAGCATTTGGCCCGAAAGAGATCAGAGTATAAGGAAGGAGCTGCGCGGATTCATTTACGCTGATTTAGCAGGATGCTCTTACTTGTTTTGAGTGCTATTGCAGTACCATACACCACGACGCTCATATAACTCAACTGTAACACATAAAAGAGGAATTATTGAATGAATACATAAACCATATAGACAACATTAAAGGCACTATTGCACGCTTTTACGGTTTAAATTTGCTATTTTAAGGTTTACGAGGACTTATTCATTCACTTAAACTTTCTATCGATGCAATGAAATACTAAACATTCTTTACAATTTACCTGCAATCAACAATGAAAACGTTAAGACAGCCGCTGTCGGCTTGGACATATAAAAATCTATGGTTAGCTGTGCACAAAACGGACAAATTATTGACACTTGGAAACGGCTGAACTAGTGTTGTGTGCAGCTATTGAATTTACCTAAACTCTTAACTGAGAACAAATCATTAAATATGTTTTATGAAAGCAATCTTGTAAAATAACCGATTTAATAACACAGTATTAGCACTGTTATTAGATTGACCATAGCGGCTGCCGTTTCCGCTTTTCTGGTTATGAGCAAAATCTTAATATTTCCGATATCGTAGTTCATGCGGATTTAATGTAACGTGATATTAAATACTTCAGGCCTTTAAAACTCCACTTTACTACCTGAATACGTAAATATTTGTTAAATAACTTACGAGGTAGATTACTTGAGTGAGGATAGTGAGTAATATCGAGAGATATGCAGTATCTGTGCATTCGGAATTCGTTGGCGTGCACTAGCGCGATGAAAGTTACATTGGTAACATTGTAACAGTTATCAATACTCCTCGCCGTAGTGTCAGATTCAAAGTTAGTATAGTTATATGCAATCAGAAATAACTGATAATAAATATTTGTATACGATCAATGAAAGTGTCATCATAAAATCACTTGCAAGATTTCTTTTATACAAACCTGACTGATACATGACATGATGTTTGCCAGGACCCGGAGGGTCCGAGATTTGAACCGTCTCTCGAGGTACTGGAGAAGATCACAATATTTTAATGGTTAATAAGCACACTAACGATGAGAAAGGTTAAAGAAACAAAATCTTAAATGTGAAAGAACCCACGAAGTTTCGAATTATGTTATGTCACTTTCTGACAGCCTCAGTAATCCAACGTTAATTCTGATAATTCTACACATATACCTATGGTCGGATCGACGCAAGAAATTAGTACCTCTCTTTGCTGATGTTAAATCCAATAAGTTGTCCACGTTTAAATGAACATCATATAAATCATTTGACTTCAGCCATGACACACCTCCGCCTTTATTCATAAACATTAAAGGCATCGGACAATATTGATATTTAAGAGTGTATATTGTTTAGACATCTGAAAGTGCAATTTTATTCAGGAAAATATTGAAATAGGTTTCTGTAGTGTCATTGATGTTTCCCGACGTAGCACTCGGTTTTTCCCCCTCGATGTGTCCCCTTATCTAAAAAGACTTTAGAAGCATTTTTTTTCATGGCTATATCAATGAAATGCTAAGTGCCCGATACAGGTCCTGTGAACAATGCGTTTCTAATTGCGCGCCAGAGTGGGTTGGATGTCACCTGTTTTTCCCAAAACGATGAAGGTGTATCTGAATAGTAACTCACGGCAGGCAAGGCCAGCGAAGGGAGGTAATGAAATTATCTCGTCGGGCTTACTTTCGATCCAGGGTATTAATAGCAAATTATCGGAACGTTTAGCCTGGAATATCCTGGATGACCTAGTAAATAAGCTTATACTCAAATGAGTGAGTGAATGAGTTATGGTTTAACGTCTACAATATTTCAGTTATTAAACACATGGATGAGAATAATCAAGAAGAACGTGGACAGATCTGAGAAAAAAAGGAATCGAAAGTTAGACGGAAAGAAAGGCATACTGAGAGACAGACAGGTTTTAGAACGACTCAAATTTGGACTGACATCTACCTGTCGGCCAGTCCAGCTTTGGTGTCTAGCGGGAGCATTTAATCTCCGACTGGCATAGCTCTCGGGGTCTCTGAAGCACCCAAACAACCTGACCACGAAAACGCCGTGTAATTCACGTAAATTCTATTGAAAATAACCGAGAGTTTGGATTGATGAATTGATAAATGATGAATTAGCAAGAAATTATCTTCAGATGACATAAGAGATTGTGACGTTGATATACCTGGGATAACATTATGCTAAATAAGATACGTACTCAAGATTAATTAATGAACTGTTCCATTTAATTGTTATTTTCTCTCGTGACTTACCTCATTCGGAGTTAACATTTCCAGCCTCCTAACAAACGCAAGTGCAATCACAATCTCAATAACGCTGCCTATGCTTGTACCAACACTGCCAAGACTCCAAGACATCCCATAAGCGTAACCTTCTGCCGTAATTCCGATCATTAGAATGGCTGAAGAGAAGGAGGCAACAATAGAGAAGGCTACAGGAAGACAGCTCATGGTTCCTCCAGCTATCAGGTAATCTGATGTGGTCTGGTTCCTGCCTCTCACAGCGTGGTAGATCCCGATACACAGGGAAGAGACCAACATCAGTCCAAAGACCACGTAGTCCCATACTCCGAATGTAGCACTTTCCATTGTTAGGTATATCTGTAATTTTATCGTATTCAAGGTCTCATCAAACTTGTACACTTGTATGCATAGAAATCTGATCTTTGAGGAAGTCTTAGGCCATTTCTTTATTGTGATCTTGACATTTTTTTATAACTTTTTAGAGTTTTAATGAAGCCTGTCTCAATTGACATTGTATTTAACTTTTTTGAGAATTTTGAAAATATTTTTGAGTTTCACTTTAAGTTTCTAAGGGAATAAACCTTTCTGTTTACATAAAACTTTCCCTTCTTTCCCTTCAATGATTAATTAATTTAAAATCAAAGAGCAAAAGGATTGAATATTAAACTTTGAAATATTTCTGGCATTAACCAAACCAGAAACTATTCACCGAAAAAAACTTTTTAAAGCAGCTAAAATAAAATCGCAGAATACATTCAAAGCATGTCTGGAACGCAGACTTTACTCACCAATAAACAACTGTTGTACGTATTTGTCGATGCTTTAACCAAACAGTAAACCTATGAAGTATCATTTTTTTAGTGTGAATGATGTATTATAATTCACTCTAAACAATATATTAATATGAAATAATTTATACAATAACATATTCCATCGATGCTATATTTATTTTTATAGTTTAGATTGAATTGCATGAAAAATGAAGATAATGACGTTACTCTCAATATATTTGGAAAAACTATAATAACTGGGGAAATAGATTATACTTTCATAAATAGTATATTGCTTTGATACGTTTGAAAACATTCGACCTGATTTATGTTCAAAACATGTCGATCGACTTGTATAATAATCCACATGCCACACATGTTTTACTTCACTTTGTTTCCTATGAAAATTTAGCAACGCCCTTATCCATATGCAGAAGTTCAAATTTAACGTCCATTTTACATACATTTTTAACGTATCTACAGATCGCTTACCAAGGTCAAACTTTTTGTTTCCTTTGGTTAGATAAGGAGAATAAACTTGTTGGTGTGTGTTCAACATTTATTTTTAGAATAAGTTTGTCAAATTATTGTACTCTTTGACAGTTTAACATTACAAAGTTAAACCTCATATCGACTCATATATTTTAGAACTCCCTAGCAATCTAAGAATTTGGCTTACCCGCTTCAAAACTTCAAACCATAGATTACCTATTGAAACCGGTCGGTGGAGTAAAATTGATAAGGACCAAAGAATTTGTAAACTCTGTAATATCTCCATCCGTGACGAATTTCATTTCCTTTTGGCCTGCCCCTTTCTAACAGAATTAAGAAGTGAATACCTTCCATCGTATTACTTTGAGTATCCTTCAATTGAAAAGTATATAGCCCTCGTGAAAACTACTTATAAACCACTTTTACTAAACTTGGCAAAATTCGTTAAAGAAGGTCTGTGTATGTTTTAATCTATGCACAGCACATGTTTATGTATACGGCACACTATTACTCCAATTTGTAAATATATAAATGTATATATATGTATATAATATATTTAACTGTTCTCTATGTCACTGTTGTGAATTATGAGAAATAAAACTCTGTTCTGTTCTGACAGTAATCTGTTAGAATTCTTAGGATATGTACTAAAATTGAGAATATGAAAAACTGAGCAGATATATTCATCTAAGAAAGATTTTGCTGTATCACTTATTTCCCGAAAAGACACCCAGAGACATTGTCATTGTCGAAGTGGTTTGGGGAGGGATAGCACACTGGTTAGCACGTTCGGCTCCGTGGTTCGAATCCCGCCAGGGGCTAGGTAACTTTGTCTGCATTAGAGAACTGTTCGACATGCAGTAAGGTTTGGGTGCAATGATACACTAGATTTTAGCGCTGTATCATCCATGGTTTTCTAGTTCCAGCCGCTGCTCGCAGGTTTCACCGCAATACATAACCACAGTGGTGTTGCGTGCTCTCTCTCTGCAATAATGCTAGCAGCTGCAATATAAGTGAAATACTCTTGAAAGCGACATTAAACCCCAAGTCACCTCACCCCAAGTCACCTCAAAGTGGTTTACAAAACAAAAGTTATATGTACGTCGAACTACTACTTTCTATCAAATACTTCTGAAGATTATTATATACCCACGAATTTCCTAATCTGGCCATAAAGAACATGGAATTGGGAAAAAGTGGGATTTGTTCCGTTTTACTGTTCTTTGTAATGGCTGTGTTTTGTATTAATTGAATTTACTCGGTAAAAAAAATTTCGACTACAATACATGTTGGAATTGATATGGTTTTTTTTCGCATGATTACTATAAAATGCTATCTTTGAAGCGTGTAGGTTTTACGTTCATAATTAAATCATTGACAAATAAAAATAGAGCCTTTTTCTCTGTAGCTCATCACGCTATGTATAATTTATTTTATGAATTGCCACAGGGTCATAATTTGAGGTTTAGGTTTTTAGGGCTCCAAGTGTATTTTTTACAGTGTGAAAATAAAAGCAGGATGTGAATAGAAGCCTACCTCGAAAGTTTGGAGAGAAATATATAAGCTCAGCTTTTAATTAAGGATTCGCGGTACTTGATTTATAGTCTTTTATATCAGCTATTGTTGTTTGCGTTAGTGTGTTTGTGATATATATATCGTAATTATTGATAAACTCATGCCGAAGTTGCGTAAATGTTCTCATCGCAACGTTTGCTGCATGTAAACATCAAATTGATTTATTTGTAAGAAATACTTTCATATGATTGACATGGACTACTCACTCCATCTTTGGTGATATTTCAAGTCACTTGATGAATATTTTTAAGGAATGCAAAATAAACTTTACCCATTGCATGACAAGGACAATTAATCAGTAAAGGTAATTCTATAAGGAACGTCCCAATTCTAGTTGTAAAGAATCAGTTTAAGATTTTTCATGACTAGATAAACGTTTCATTGTCCTTTTCACTTGTATTAGAAAAAAAATGGTGAAGGTATTAAGAAGTGATAAACATAAATATGACAAGATTTTCTGTATCACAACTTGACTAAGGTGATGCACTTACTCCGGAACGAGCTGAATTTCACAATGAAGAAGTTGTTATTCAGAAAATCTTTTCTTCCTAACGTTCCTAAGCTTCATTCAAACTTCGTTAAAGGGAAGATTTTTTAGGACACAAGCAGTCTCAAACTATTCTAAGGATTCTGCTTTTAAAAACGTTTTGTTAAAAAATAACTAATCTCTGATCCAACTTTTATTTCACAGGTACATGATGTACATCGCACGTTCTTATTTTCAGTAAAGCTTGTACGAGCTGTTTCTCCAGTAATCACCGCATATCTCTGAAGCGTTGTCGCTGAACCACAATGTGCATTCACTTTCAGGCTTCTTTGGGTAGTTTGTAGTATCGATGACGTCGCCGCAAAAACACGCGTGTCCGGCCTGAGTGAAAAACATAATATCTGAATGAGACTTCATATATTACTAAAAACCATTTGGGAATTATTTCAATCATTTAATTACGTCATTTAGAAACATCGAATAATGAAACGGTCTATTGAAAAAGATGAGAGACATACATCCGGGAGTCATCAATCGTAATTCGAGGTAAGGTTTTTTTAGTTCCACTTACTTATCTGTGATATAAATATAAATGAAAGGTCACACTCGAAGGAACATGATGTTAACTAAATATTGTAATTACGACAAAAGAGTATTAATGTCACGATGATTTTTTGTGTCGTCCTTATTGTGAAAAAGCTCCTATGGAGATATCTGTGTAGAAACCACTGGAAGTCATTGTCGTAAGGTGAGGGTTAAAAAAGACTACAATCTGAAATTGTGTACAAAAGAAATGGAAACCATTGCAGTCCATCTAGATTTGATTCGATGTCATACCTACATTTAGAAAATTATTCTATGTCATTCAAACCTTAACACAATAAACCACTTAACGATCCACTTTTCCCACAAAATCTGAGGATTAACGATGTTAATGCAATTTGTGATGTTGTTTTATGTACCGCCGGCATGGCAAATAATACAGCAACGCAGTTTTGTTTTCAATTCAGACGTGATGATTGAATGAACCATAGCATAGTCTTATTTGATTACCTATAAATAATTGCAATATTTTTGGGGAGCTCGTTGAAGTTGTGATGTGATGTGATGAAAACGTTCTTATTTATCAAATATGGAAAGCTCTTTCCCAAAAGAAAAGAAACTGCATTTTTTAAATCTAATCTGTTATGTCTATTTCAGATTATAATTAATCATAGCGACAATATACAGGGGGAAGTTCGCAACGTGAAATATAGGTTGGTACTAATTGGTAGGTCATTTAACTAATAATCATGTAAATGGGACGCAGAATTTCGACTTCTTAACATTTATATAGCCGATCAATAAAGTCGATAAAAAGAAAATGTCTTCGTTTTGGCAACTAAGGGATAAAAATGCAACTTTAGATAGATGCTTTGAACTTAACCCAATTCATTCATCCAACATACAAACTTAATGAAACATATTCTGTGTCACTTTAAGATTTGTTACATTACTGTGAATTTAATAAATTACCTTCTGGTAAAGGTCAACCATTTCAATGTTTTATGACTACAAGTATGCAAAGGTAATTGAGGACCGCCCACTGATCTGAATAGACCGATCCATTAAGCCCCGCCCCCTAACGACCGCCCCTAGCAACCGCAAACCTCGGACAAACATGCGGAAGTGTCCGACACATGTGTTTTTGAGTACGAGTATTCTGCCGACGACTACGGCTAATTAGAGTTTTGTCATGTCTCAGAAACGGTTGAATTATTGAAAATATAGTCTATTGATAATGTAACTGCAGAAATTGGAACAAAATAACTGTTTAAAAATATTTGATCACGCGAAAACAGGTCCTCTGTCGCGTCAATGGGCCCTGATTTATATTTAATTGTGAAATCGAGCAACAATAAATTTGCTGATGATGGTTTCAGGTGTTTTTCATTTCTGAGAACTGCTGGTAAAAAACCCTGAAAAAATCGTAAAATCCTGTGGTTCATATGCATTATGTGTGCGTGCACTGCCTATTTATAGCAACACGTACGGACTGGATCACATGATTTTCATCTCGCAGACTGATCTTTTCTAAAATTGTATTCGCCTTCAACACAGTCGTTTTTAAAAAATTAATCTAGCATCAGTGAAAATAACAAGCTTCTTTTATGAATCTATGAGTTGAAACCCGTGGAAAGTTTATGACACATCGTAACATATGTCAGTTATCTCCCTTTATAGTGTTCTATCATGTAATATTTTGACTGTTTTAATCATTTTAAAACTGTATTTTGGCTAAATCATTCCTCCAGTGACTGGACATGACCTGTATTTAGAGTAGATATAATTGTTTTTACTCATGAAACTTGTGATAACTATCAATATTTAACTATATAGCAATTCATAGGGAGAATGTGATATGTGCTTTTTTTATAATAATATCATTTGATGAAGAAACAATTATTAATTCAATTCAGTAAACATTTCTGCAAAAAGAAAATATTAGAAATAATTTACATTCAATAAATGAATCATGCCTAAAATATGAACTCTTATAAGTACCTTTATATAATTATTAGTACATTATAGATGTTGTCACAATATATGTATTTATGAATGTATTTATAGGACTGTATTATTCTGCTCAGATACAATCAGATTAATTTGCAAACTATTTTGCTGAAGTATTTAAAAGATTTTATCTAATGAATGAGAAAACAATGATTTCACTTGTATAATTATTCAATCATAAAAATAATTAGGTATATTTTACATGCTGCTTTATTTGCCCATGTCATACTGTTTTTACATCTGTACTTATTAATGATGGGCAGATTTATCAAAACCCTTTGCCTCCTTGACTCTGAAAAAAGGAACACAAGCTTATGAGTGTGTTTTATTCATGCATCAACTGACTTTTCTTTTCATCTAACAATCAATAAGGGTGTAAACCTGAAAATATTCTAACTGATGGTTTGCAAAATTACATAAATAAAAGAGTGTATGGTTTGATGATAGTGATAATTAACAGCCTTTCAAAATAAATTAAAAACTGGCAATGTTTATTTTGATTGTTCACATAAAAAGAAATTGATTAAACTTATTAGATAGACATTTTGACAAAGTCAGTGTTATCAAATCAGATAAAATAAATAGTCTGACCAAATTATCATTATTATAGATCTAGCAATACAAACTGTAAGAATTAGTTAGAAGGCTCCACTTGCTGGTTGTTTTTTAATATTTTATACAGACATGACGATTGTGTGTATATAGGATCATTTTCATTAAATTATTCCACCTTTGTCGAAAACTTATTTGACAATTATATATTCATGAAGAGAATGTCATCAATTATATGTCTATATTTTCAAGAATTTTTGAAGGTTAGAATTAATTGTCCTATTAATGAGATGATCTTTTCACAGACTTTAGGCCTATATATGTTTAATCCATGAATATAGTATTTCATCAATGTTTTCATGAGATTATTTTTTATTTAATCTGACATTCTATTAATTGGTATCACATCTAATGGAAACTTGGAAAAATATAATTAAATTAGTTTTTAATCTATGAAATTCCAATTCATACATCTATTTAGCTTTCAAATTGTTTAATGTTTGATTAGAATAATTATTGTGTTATTTGTTTCACCCCAACCTGTCGGGGAACAAATGCCTTCTATCGATCGATTTCAACTTAGCCTTTAGAAATATATTATTTGAAAAAGAATATTTGATTCTATTTATTCACCTCGCCTGAGGCAAACTTACCTTTAAATTAATTCAACTTATTTTACTGTACTGGAAAATTTAGCTTGAAATAACCCCCAAAACACACTTTTATTTATGTAAACAAACCGAGCATGGTGCACTCACCTCTCATTATTTTATTGATACATCTCCGATGTGAGTCGGATATGCTGTCTCCGATGTATTTTTCTGAAATAAAGGACCCTTTTTGCAATGTTACTAATACTGCCATCGACTATATTGACTTGATATTACTGCAATTTCTTCGTAAAATGTCTGGACGAAAATCCTGTGTCATAAAGACAGCCCGCCATGTTGCCTGTTGATGTCCGAGGAAGCGATCGCGGGAAGGTAGGTCAAAAATACGGCGCGCCGATTGGTCGAAAACCTGTAGGGGCGGGGCTTAATGGATCGGTCTATTACTAACTGCAAAGCAGATACGGACTTTCAGCGAAACATGTTACATAAATATTGAGTTCCCCTAGTTATAGAAGCGATATATGAAAATATTTATAACAAAAGCCTACAAACGCACGCTGTTGCGAATTACCGACTGTAAAACAGATAGTATTCGTGATCATCAAAGCTTTCAACTTCTCAGTTTTGGTAACATTACTTTTTATATCACATTAGCGCCAAAAGAATCTTACCAATGATATATAATAATACTATATGGTAAAATTCAGACGTGTTAAACGACAAAATGTTAAACGTTCAGGAAAGACATTTCTTCTTCAAATAGTTGGGAAGCGGGGATCTTCTTTCGAGGGAAAATGTGTGGATGTGACTGATAAAACTGTTGGTTGAATTGAGAGTGAACATGCCATCATGATGTATGCTTTCTCTGCCTGTGTTCGTTGCTTGATTTGTCTTTCACGCTTGCCGACTTAAGCATATATTCTTGAAGGACGCAAAAGTTATAAGCAAGTCATGGCAATACACGTAGATATAAGGCATCAAATTTTCACTTCGACCACTTGACTCAATACCTGCCCGTGTTTTGGTTGGTTCCGTGTTTCAGAGACCCCGAAAGCTATGCCAGCCACAGTTACATGCTCCTGGTGGGGGCACCCAAGCTGAACGGGCTGAAGCAAGACCAAATTAGAGTTTTTCTAAAACCTGTCATGTATCTCTCACTATGCCTATCGTTCCGTCTTTACCATCATCCTTTCGACCCCTTTCTACCTGATCTGTCTATTCTCTTTTGGATGCTTATCATCCACGTGTTCAATTGCTGAAATATTGTTGAAAACGCGTTAAACCCTAACTCACTCACTCACTCACTTTTTGTGTCGTTGTGTCAGAAGACACAGGTCTATCAAATGATTCAAAATTAGCTTACCATTACATGGAATGAAGCATTTATTGATAATCATATTTCACTTTGGTAAGTTGTATTTTACCTACAAAACGACATATTAATGAACGAAACATATTTAGAGATAAATTTGAAAGGAAAACCCTCACAGGACTACATCAGGGGATGTTCTGCTGGCTCCTGCAAAGAAAATATAAAATAGGCCTAAATTATTCAACGAATAGCGGCAAAATACTGCAACATTAACTACCTCGCAATGTTTCAGCCAATGAAAATGACGCTTTTATAGATAACATGTGTGTATGCAATGATGCAGTCGCTAAATTAGGCAAAAGCGTTCTGTAAAGAAGACTCTTAAGTGCAAAGTGCATATTCGAATAAGATTTAGCTCTCCGGGAGCATATGGAAATAACTGAGGCCTTTTGAATTATTACTTTTTTGTATTACAAATTATTTGATATTATATAAAAGAATTACCAATACTAAGTTGCTGGACGTCTTTTCACGTCTCAAGCGGGACCCTCTACTTGACCTCCGACAGAGTAGGTCATCGGCATGGATCACCAACTCGGGGTTAGCTGGATCCGTCCAGCCTCCTGGATTCATAATATGTTAAATGTTAATCTTGATTCCAGTCAAAAGTTGTACGGCATTATTGCACACTTTTGAAGTGAAGTATAGTTACATTGTGGCCTAGTTAACTACCTAAATCAACTTGAACAGAGATGAATCTACCTGTTAGAAGACTTGCCAGAGTGCCGGTTACCATGACGACACCGACGGAAATGTTGATGAAGAGAGTATACGACAGTCCGTAGAACCATTCCAAGCCAGATCTGGCAATATATCCAAATCGGTAAGAAAGCATGTCATGTTAATAAGTAATCCTTGATATACTCCCCAACAATATAACGTCACCAAATTTTCAAAAAAACCCAATAACACTGTTGTCAGATTAAGCTTAGATATCTAAGAAATCTTTGATATGAAAAGGTTTTATCAAGAGAATACACACTTGCTCGTCAGGGTATATCAACATAAATTTATATAATTGTTAAAACAACTAGGAGATTCTGACATCACTTGATTCAAACGTTTTATAAACCTTATATCAAATTAATTCAAGTAAAAATTTATAAGATGTCGACATTTCTTACTTTTATTCGTTTAGGTTCCACGATCAATTTTCGAGGTTATAAAAGATTGCGAAGTCTTATTTCAGTAACATTCATTATTTAGTTAAGGACTTTTCAAAACAATAATGTTTTGAGGGTGCAGATTTTAAGAAACATGAAAAATGGTTTGTGAAGAGCATCGGACCATTAAGTGCTGGGCGACAAAATATGAAAATAATCACACATCTTACTTAACAGAAACGTACATACCAGTTTTTTAGCAAAAAAATTCAATGAATATAATTATTGTATACAGTGACTTGTGGTCCATATTGTCAATAGAACTGTTCGCACTCTAAGTTTGACGTCACATCCGGTATGTCTGTACTGTTGTATGTCCTTGTGGCATTGAAGAATGTAAGGGTGCTCATTGTAAAGCTGGACATGTTCACTGGACACTGGTCAGTTGGTCCAAGAGGAGCGTAGGGAGAGTTGTCTCCACTTGGTGTCAGTAAGGAGCCCACGGTTAGCCAGGTCATGATCACAAGCCCCGTCAATAACCCAGTGATTGCTCCCTAGAAATTAATTGTAAATGTTTCCCTTGTGGATTTTAGTAAAAATACAAATTAATTTTCAAATTTACATTTAATCACATGATAATAATGATATTATTTTTAAAGAGAACAGTTAAATAAAAACGAATGCATCAAGGAGGTTTATATTACCATATGAAATGTCCTTTATAATTAAAATCGTGTGTAGAATAGAAAGGGTGAGAGGTATAAGCGAATTATGAAAGGATAGAAATGATTGTTGCACCTTTGTGTTGACGAATGAGAAGAGAGCCCCAAGGTAAAATAGACCAATCAGGAGGTTGCTTGTCACAGCCTCGAATGTGTAGGCGATCTTGAAATTAAACGTAAAAAGTATAACGCCTTACAGTCTCGTCAAGTGCAACCAGGTTTTGCAAATATTTCTGTGATAAAGAAAGTATGAGCATTGAGGGGTATTTACATGGAATAGACTTGAAATTAAGAATATATTTTGTATGTCATATCTTCGTTTTCATTTTCAAAGTTAAAATCAAATCTTATGGCTACGGTATTGACACAGTCTTGCGAAGTTATCAAACATGATAAAGAAATTCTTTCAAAACATCCACCAAAGGCATTTTTCTTGGGGTCGTCCTTTGGGTTTCACCCCCTGAATCTAACCTGCCGAACCCACGCTCGGATCCGCTACCGCAGTCCAAACCTCAACTTCTATTGACATACCTGGGTTAAAGTCCTGGTCCCCGCAAGAGAGATGGCGAACGCCATTGAAGAACCCAGTATGCCAAAACCAATTACTAAAATGTAGTGAGAAGACGCTTGATAAAGTTAACTTTCATGTTCCTATTTAAGTACCCGAATGTTAAAGTATGCTTAGAACTTCACCTTTTCCAAAAACGTCTCTAGCAAATCTGCCTAACTGTACATACATCCTGCTATATCAGCGAATATGAAGTCCGCTCTCGCTTCTTCAAATGCCCTCATCTCATACGGGCTAAATCCCTCGTATCGGCTTGATTTTCGTGGCTTTGGCTTTGTTATTTTTTCAGCCAATGAAATGTCGTTAATTAAAGCTTGAAGCTACTAGCTTGATCTCAACGGATTTTTCCATCCGGGTTGTGTCCCTGTTGCTGGATGCGAGTCGTCTCATTGGTTAGATAACAAGCGATACGGTTTTGGCTTGAAAAAGATCCGGGTATTAGGAAGGAGAGAGAGCTGTTCATATACGCTGATTTAGCAGGATGCTGTACATATTGCTTTGAAAAAACACATATTCGTCAGTATCCATTAAGAGCCGCTCCGTGATTATCATGGTATTTTATTTGACTTATGACGTGAATAAGTCATTTATCACGTTATTCATTCCAAAAATCTCGCATCAAAAACGTCATATACATATGGTCATTATTTTATGAATGAATATTTTTGTTTTCAATGAAAATTAAACAACGATGTGTGTACCGAAGCTGAATTTACACGCGTTATTCTTATTGGTACTATTTATATAACCGTTCAAACACTATAAGCTTTATAGGTTTCCAAAACTATTTTTGGGTAATTTGGGCTCGCCATTGTCCGGTTTTCGATCAGAATCGCAAGCAAGTGGACACCCTGCTGATCCGATTAGCATTTAGTAAACACTTTTCAACAACCATTCACGATATATTGCATCTGTGATTCCAACAACTCAAGGAGTGTCTCTTTTAAGGCACTTACACGTTTTCCTTCGCAAAGAAGGTGATCTTACTTTAACGATATTTAACACAATCTTTGTCATATTTTTTACATTAGTTTATTGGAGTTAAAACTTAAGAAATAAAGTTTAGCAAAGCAAAGTATCAAACTAAGTGTTGATTTTGGACTTATATATATGCATAAATAAAAGTATAATCGACTTTCAATTGTTAAGGAATATTCAAATTATTTTATAAATAATACATATATTCATCATGATAATTGATAAAACAATTATTTTACCTGTTGCCTTGGCAACTAGTAATGACTTGAACTCTGAAAGACCAGGGAAGCATGGCCTGAAGAGGTCGTACCAAGTGATGTTAGCAATGGCGGAAAGACTCGATGAAATCGTGCTGGAACCAACATTAGCTTCGTCTTAGATCAATAACTGCTTTAGTTCAAATAATTGGTACATTTACTTGGTGCACATCATCCTATTGAATTTGTCACTATTTCTTAACAAAATATGCTACCTAACTGTCCGACTAACCCAAGCTGCCGGTTAAAGCGCTCTAAGGTCACCTCCAACACAATTTACACCAGGTACCCAATTAGTACTGCTGGGTGAACAGAGGCACAATTTGAATAAAGTCTCTTGTCAATGAAGACCCCACAAGTTTTTCACGTTTGCCTCAGCGAGGGGCAAGGAATAACCCTTCTAACCCTCAGTTAATACAGCAATGATAGGGTAACCCACCCATCCAGCGAGCCACGCCAGATATTGCTGGACTTCACTAATAGCAGTCAACTGAGCTACGCAGAGGTCCACGTGCCACCACAATAACCTCCTTGGAGCTTGTTATGGTATACATTCATGAAAAGCATCTTCATGAATAAGATATGTTTAATTAGGGTACAAGGGTATGCGTTCCGATAAAGCTCCACATGTAAAAGATATATGTAAAAGATCATGATAATTTTTTACCTATGTTAGTCTTACCTGAGAGAGGCACTGGCCAATGCTGCCAGAAAGAGGCCGGACATACCAGGTATGTTTTGAAACATGTCGATTATGAAGAAAGGAATTATCTAAAAATAAATTATAAGATAAATGTATAAAAATATGCATAAATTATCATCTATGCTCTATAGCTGTTCAGACATAGATCTCCTTCAAAATAGTTTACAAACCATAAGGGCGATATTATAAGTTATAACATTCCGTCAAAGGTGACATTGGGATACGTTATTCCCGCGAAAGGTTTAATGCAACCTAGGGAACGCGAGTTGCATAAATACCTTTCATTTATACATCCCTATGTCATCCTTGACGGAATGTTATAACGAATTTATCTTACCAAATGGCTTAATGTATTATTAAAAAGACAAACAGAAATTAACAACACCTATGACCTGATCACGTGACTTTTGTTGCTTGACGTGGAAGCATGCTTGACTCATGTAACGGGGTATAAGGAATCTATCATCCCTCGGTGACGGCGTATATGGATATTTGTTTAGGGTCACGTGGAGCAATCAGAGATTGGCATTCTTACATGATATGGATAAAATCTTGTTAGCACGTTAGTTTTGGGTTTTCGCTTAAGATTATCGTTCCGCAAAAACTTATTATTTTTTAGTAGATGAAGAAACATCATGTTCCAATGATCTACTTAAATTCCCACTAGAACATATTTGGCATGGATTTGTGAATAATTGGGGTCCAAAATGCAAAAACTAAATTATTTACAAATCTGTCATAACATTTTCATTTCAATTTTTTTTAATAACGTACTGTATATTATTTCATTGACAGTTACTGAATTTTTCAAATGTGTTTAACTAATATTCTATTGCAGAAGTTCAACCCATTTCACGCCTCTTTTGGGTAGTGTCGGAACTGCCTCCGACAGACCACAAAAATGAAATAAAATAAAACAATAAAAAGGTGTACATCTAAACAAAGGTAAATATTTTGATATCGGAAGGAGAGTAGACTATTGACCGCTGATAAATTTCACTTTGTGCTTGAATTAGAAAAAACTTTGCACCATAAACCATCATGCTTCATCAGCGTAACTGAATCCGCTGATCGAGCTCCTTCCATATACCCTGATATCCTTTAGGCCAAAAGCCTCGTATCGCTAGACATCTAACCAGCCAATGACACGACTCGCATCCAGCAACAGCGGCACAACCCGAATGGAAAATTCAAAATAGTAGCTTCAAGCTCCTTGGATAACGACATTTCATTGGCTTAAACAATAACAGGTGAGCACAGCCACGAACATCAAGCCGCGGCAGCCGTACGAGGGATTTGGCTCGTAAGAGATTAGGGTATATGGAAGGAGCTCGATCATCGGATTCAATTACGCTGATGTAGCAGGATGGTCAAAAACGATTTTATGTTTGATTCGATAACCGGTTGACTCGTTATCCGGAAAATTTTCAGGTGTAACAAAAATGTCCGGATCAATGATGTGTGACTGTACCTGGAAGTCAATTGACGTCTTTTTTTATCAAAACTGCACATATGGTATTTTGGTATGTGTTAGAGCCAAATCCTTTAAAAACTATCGTTTATTGCCCATGGGATAAACAGTTCAGAGCCTGTGTAAAACGTTTGTTACTCTTTGCTATTGCTTCACTACAATATATTTACATTGAAAAATACGATGACATCAAATACAAATAGATACATAAAAACGAGAAAGTTTATGTTACTTGCCTGGTTGGGAGATTCTATCTGTTTCGATTCGAGCGGATCGCACCTCTTCTTAGCAAAGTAGGCAAAAGCTACCACGCCTTCCGCAATGCATTTAACAACCAGGAGAGCAAAGAGTGGACACACCATTATAAGGGCTCTGAAAATATTATTCATGATATTATTCTCGCCTATTAGTGATCAAAATACGACAGTTTATAATCATTATTTTGATAAATTCATCACATAAAAAGTGTACACGTGTAACTTTGTGAGTAAGTAGGTGTAAGTATTTTGTTGTTTATTATTCGTTATGACATCAATGTTAGTGTATAAGGAGCTAAACATAATAATACCGGCCTCGCCTTCTCAGTCGGTGAAAGAAGAGCCTAATAGAACATTGAAAACACCTTAACGTCCTTCTATATTTTTATGTTAAATCGTCAAAAATGATTCTTTAAATCACTGAAAATATTCAGAAAACGACCCGCTTCCCTTGCGACGGCCGCTTCAGTGAAGTCACGAGTAATATTTGACAATTTACAAGAACTCACACTTAAAACAATTTTTGATTGGCAAAGGTGATAGGCACACAAGTGCACATATTGAAAATATGTCACTACTTATGTTTCCATCTATGGGTAACCGTAATAGCAGAAGATAATGAACCACGCCCATGATAAGTGAGGTTAAATTAGCCTAGTGCTCTTATCTTGTCACATATGTGATGATAAAAGTGAATATTGTATCGTATTGTTATTGATTTGACCCCTTAATAAATCCATGCTTGCCTTCTGGCAAGAGTTGATACAAAGATGGTTGTGCAATAAGTTTAAACCCTATTGAACACTTTTAGAACCCGTAACAGCTCTTATCAAAACCTTGGTTACCGTCTGGCATGTGCAAGTGATTTAGTTGAGGAAATTCTCTGTAACGCTGCAGGGGATATAAGAAAACCAAACCCAGCCAGAATCCTTCCGAACAAGAGACTCCATACAGTGTGCCTGATTGTGGGATCTGGGTCTGCACTGTGGAAGAAATAAGAGATTTTAAGCTAAGTGTATTCTGATATCGAATATAACACCACGACTTGATAAAAGTAACAATTTTCCTAGTCTTGCCGACGATAATTTTATTTTATCAATAAGTGTTGTTATAAATGAAATACTCGATCAGAAGACAAGAGGGTCAGATTCTATTTAACATCGAAAGTCATTTGTCATTTGGTTCTATAAAAATGTAAATCTCCAAACAATTAACTATCTTCTGACTCCTTAAGCGATGATGTCATACCATTGTGTCGTCATCATGCGAATAATCATGCATTGTGACTTTATTAGGCCTACTTGATGAGGTAAAATAATTGTGATTGTACTTGAAAATGACTGGGCAATGTTCGAAATGTAATGTAAAACGATATTATCTAGAAACGATAACATCTAGATGATACCGTTTGGTCTCCCACAAGCAGTGTCTCAATTTTGTATGATAAATGGTCATTTTATGTTACAATATTCAAATCCATATGACACAACACCCAATGAAACTCGTACAATCAGCAAATTTACTTCAAACCATACAGTGTACCTATTTCTTATAAGAAATCGTCTGCATGTGTAATCAACATTTTATCGCATATTATATATATATATGTATGTATGTACCTATTTCTTATAAGAAATCGTCTGCATGTGGAAGTAATCAAAATTTTATTGCATATATATATGCGATAAAATTTTGATTACACATGCAGACGATTTATATATGCGATAAAATTTTGATTACACATGCAGACGATTTTCTCGATGACCATATATCATACAAGTGTATAGAAGTATGGAATTGTTATGATTTGTATACCGTTTTAAGTATTAGAGAGGTAGTATATTATCGTATCACATTTTAAGTAACTATTAAGCATTTAAAGTTTGAAAATTGTTAGGTATTTCACTTTCTTGGTGTTAATTAGAATAGTCTGATTAAAATTAATTAACGTGCGAACTATGAGGCTGCTCTCAGACCGTTGTGGAGAGGAAAGCCCCTGATAGAATACGTTCTAATCCCGTTAGAGTCAATTATCAAAAACTGTTATTCCTCGGAACCCGATTTTAATCAGACTATAATAAAAAAAAGTCCTATGCATCAAATGTTAAGTAAAGCAGTGTCTGACTAAAGGACAAGCATCCATATTGGAAGGAAACGCATCTCAATCGTCAGTGAAAGAAACACAAACGGTAAAGACAGAAATTTTTCTCTCGAATTTTCACATTATCTTGAATTACTTAGGGGGCCTGTTGACTGACCTCTTATTGTTTTTGTCTCAAGCCATGAATAAGTTCGAAAATTGATTTTAGTAATAAAAAAGATAGGTTGTATATGTGACGAATAAGCTAGATATAACCTGATATGAAGCCTGCCAGATTTTGCAGCTCTGGTCCAAACCTCAGATACTCCGCCAGCATACACCGTTCCCTGCATGATGGATGGAAAATGGCATACCTTTAAGACCAGAGTTCTTTCATATATACGATACGCACACGCAGTCTGATTAAAATCGACCCTGTTCCGAGGAATAAAAGTTTCAAAATATTGACTCTATCGAGATTCGAACTCTATCTGTCTAGGCCATCCTCTCCACTGGGTCTGACCGCACCCTACTGTAGCGCACGTGCCGACACCAGTTTAGCGCAGACAAAACCTAGTCAATAGCGAACCAATCACATCATCGCGTTTAAAATAAAGATAGCGGCGATCAAGGTTAACGAATGGTAAATGGGAGTTACTTGCCCCTAGCTGCTAATACCGAATGCTTTTGCCGCACGTATTGTGATTGGTTAGCTTAGTTTACGCAAGAACGTGCGCTACAGTAGGGTGCGGTCAGACCCAGTGGAGAGGATGGCCTAGACAGATAGAGTTCGAATCTCGATAGAGTCAATATTTTGAAACTTTTATTCCTCGGAACAGGGTCGATTTTAATCAGACTGTACGCACACGTTTCTCACAACACAGAATAGAACGCTCCAGAAGATGGAACGATATTTAATTGTTATCCGTGTTTAAAATTTACCGCTAGGAATTTTTTTACAGAAACAAAGCAATATGGCCAAACTGTAACACAGGTTACGTGAAAATAACTTCAGTAGGAGATTATAACGTTTAGTTTATTATTATGTGAAGTAAATGCAGGAGGTATAAGGAAGGTATGTTGGCTCAGGACCATGGTGAAATGAAATGATCCTGAGGATATAGGGTAGGTGAATTGAATAGAATAAATCCGATAACTGATTTATATTGATCTCGATATCTAATTCTAAATTTTTGTCCCCCAAACTTGATATGGTCGGCTGCAAGTTAAACCTCGTCTGTACCGACTTTCTATCTCCTTTATTGTGTACTTTAAAAGATTATAAAAACATTCGTTATATGGTCCTGAGTCTGAAAGTGAACACTTTTGAGAACGAAATGCTTATAGTTTTGATATAAGAATTCATATACGCATTCTAATATTCATCAAAACATTCAATATAATAAACTGCCACTTTTGCATTATGATTATGAAAGTAAAAATATCATTATGTAGACCGAAACCCCAGTCGTCCAACTGCTCTTTCTCTGACAGCGAGTCGCTTATTATACAATGGGTTGGAGGTAGAGGCTCTTGCCCTAATTATTATGTAATAAACTATTACCGATCTGGGGGCCGTTGTACAAAACAACTTAACACTAAGATGAGCCTTTGTGCCATCCAACTATGGCACTGTTGCACGCTTTTACGGTTTAAACTGGCTATTTTGAGGTTTAAGAGGACTTATGCATTCACTTAAGCTGTCTATCAATGCAAAGACATACTTAAAATTATTTACAGTTGACCTGCAGTCAACAATGAAAAAATTTAGACAGCCGCTGTCGGCTCGGACATCTATGATGAGCTGTGCACAAAACGGATAAATTATGGACAGTTGAACGCGGCTGAACTAGTATTATGTGCAGCTATTGAATTTACCTAAACTATGAACTGAGAACAAAGAATGAATTATGTTTTATGAAAGCAATGTTGTAAATAAATCGATTTTATAACACAGCATTAGCATTGTTATTAGATTGACCAAAGTGGCTGTCGTTTCCGCTTTTCTGTTTATCAGCAAAATTTTAATATTTCCGATATCGTAGTTCATGGGGATTTAAAGTTACGTTGCATTAAATACTTCCGGCCTTTAAAAATCAACTTTACTACCTGAATGCGTAAATATTTGTTAAATAACTTACGAGGTAGATTACTTGAGTGAGGGTCGTGAGTAATATCGAGAGATATGCAGTATCTGTGCATTCGTTGTGTTTACGAAATATTGGTGTGCACTAGTGCGTTTAATGGCTTATGGTCACCTTAGTGTTTTGTGCAACGTGAACCTGGTCTCGACTTGAAGCCGTGATTAAGGGTTGTCTGAATGTAAACAAAGACACCGGAAGCTTATCTGCAGTAAACTGCGAGTTTCAAATCAGATCCTTAAAACCTCACTGCTCAATAGGGGTAAAGTAAGAAGGCTTTCCACGTTAGCCAAATAGCGATGAGACAAGGAAGTCGATGTCAGCATTCAATAGCGATTGGAAGAGACCATTGGAGGTTAAAGTTCATTGATAAGGTCATCTGATGTCACCCAATGATGTAGTACTGAGATTCAGATTAATATTTTATGAGATTGTAGACTTACCATGATTGTCGTGGTGAGGAGGCCGATAACCATAATGGTGAACTGAAACACATCAGTCCAGATAACCGCCTTCAGTCCTCCCTGGATTTTAGATAGAGAAAAAGAGCCTAAGTGAATTCCTACATTCTTAGGAAGGACTGATATAAACTATTGGAAGAGATGTACCTGTTATGACATGCAGTAATGTGCTTTGAAATGGAGTAAGTTCTCTTGGGGAAGCATGGGGATTTACATCAGATTTGACAGATTGAAAGATGGCAGGGTTTCATATGTTCTCATCTCTCGACTTTACTTTCCCTCAAATGGGTATATGTGTATGTTTTTATGTATGGAAGTGGTTTAAGAATACAATATAAAGCATGAGTCACTCCTAATTTCATTATCAAGAAAGGTCAATAAGCATTAAGTGTGCATTACTGATATCTGTCTGAGGCACTGTTATAGGCACACGATTTTTTTGATTTTTTTTTCTAATTTATTCCAATAAATATTAGTTCATGCGACATAAACAAAGGTGTTTAGCATCTCAAATATATCTGATTATCAACAGTTGTAGAAATAAGGCATCACGCATCGAGCAAAACTGATTGCGGCCATTTGAGTGTGAACGACTTTTAATAAATCTAATAAGTGTACCCCCCATAGCTTGCCGAACTTGGTCCTTTAATACAAGAAACCTGTTTATTGGTTTAGAAGGGATCGTCTTGCAATTGGTAACATGTAAATTCTTTTTCGTGAGATCAGCTTATTTCCAAAAGAAAACGTGCTATATAACCTTTAAAGAGGCACTCCGTGAGTTGTTGGAGTCATATATGCCAAACTTAATCAATGGTGTCATTTGATCGCGAAGTATCGACTGTTACCAAAAAGACACAGTTTAAAGCTTATTATTTTTTTACAGTGACAATATGAAGGTAGAACGTCGCAATTATGATCGAAAACCGGACAGTGGCGCGCGTCAAATAGTCAAACGCAATTTTGGAGACGTTTCTAAAACAGCCAGGAGGGCAGTTAGGAGTGGATAGTGTTTGTTAGGTTATATAGATAGTACCCATGTATATTGGACGTGATATCTACACCTCTGTGCATTTATAAGGCTGTTTTTAGATTTTCATGGAAAACCAGTATTTGTCATATTTATGTCTTTTGGACATGAAAAGTTATGTTTCACCACATATAACATTTAGGTTCGTATCAAAGATTAAATATTATGTTATGAAAATCACGGAATGGCTCTTTAATTAGTCTGACCTTAGGAGCAAAATATCTAAACTTTACTCAGACGATTCTTACGATAGCGGTGTAAATGACGGCAGCTCCTCCGGTTACCGCTACAGAGGTAGAGATTGAAAACCCGGTCACTGTAACATGCAAATTGGATACTAAAGTCACTGCACTAGCGTTATCAACACTATCTCAATGACTTATCAGGTGATAGCATCATATCATTCATGTGGTGAAAAATGAATAAATTCCAAAGAAATCCTATAAAAATTAATTCTATAATTGAATTATACAATTGTCTTCTTATCACTTTGCACTCTTCCGTAGGTGTTTTTGATATATATTATATACTTATAAGAGTTTTCATCTTTTAACCGTAACTATTGAAACTGAGTGATTTTAACGACAGAAAAAAGTTGGACCACCCCGATTGTCAAAAATCTTTTAGCGTATGTCCAGAAATTTGAAATTTGAATTCGAAAAGGAAACCTTTTCTACTGACTGGCTGAGAACACAAAAGTGAGAGCGAAGCGCTGGAATTGCAAGCTTATTTCCTGTTGTAAGACGTGTTTTGAGAGATTCGCAGGTCTATCGACTTAGCAGTCTCATTTGCTTACTCAAATCAAAGGAGCGTGCTTTCCGTACAGATTTTTCTGATGAAAATTCGATGGGGTTATTTGTGTAGTGTTTCGGAACATTAACCCGAACAGAATGATCGTTTTTCACCTGTCTGAAGAGCTACGCCCGTACCATAGAGAACGGCTCCCATGTACCTTATCTGGAAATTAAAGGAAATTGCCTATTTCGATATGGGTATAAAATATGAAATTTCAAACAATATATTAACTTTTTAAAAATGTGTTTCATCAAGATAAAACCTAACCACAGCCTTTTTATTCATTTCATAATACAAACCTGGTTGATGCACGATATGATGTTCGCTAAAACTCGCAGGATACGAGACTGAAACCGTCTTTCCAGAAACTGAAACCATAAAACAATTTATTTAAACTTTAAAAATTGTGTTCCGAATTACCGTAGTTAAAAAACCATTCATGATAAAGAAATAACAGGATGCCAACACCAGAAGACGTTCAAGAACAGTGCCAATTTCTAAAAGAATTCAGGACATTCCGTACAGATGCGGAAAATAAACTTTGAAAATACGTTTTATTAACCTACCTCATAGGGTGTCAACAAATTCAGTCTCTTCAAGAAGACCAATACTAGAAGAAGTTCAAGAACAGCTCCAATCTCGGTGCCAACTTCTCCAAGAATCCAGGAAATCCCGTACAGGTACCCTTCAGCAGGTGTCCCGAGCATCATTATGGATGACGTGTATGTAGCAACGAGGGAGAAGGCTACAGGAAGACAGCTCATGGTTCCTCCAGCTATCAGGTAATCTGATGTGGTCTGGTTCCTGCCTCTCACAGCGTGGTAGATCCCTATACACAGGGAAGAGACCAACATCAGTCCAAACACCACGTAGTCCCATACTCCGAATGTTGCAGATACCATTTCTGCAGGGATTAAAGGTAGTCGAATATGTACATGTTTTGTTTTAATTCAGAGGACGGGATGGGGGGATGCTTTGGATTGAAGTAGCCGCTCTGTCCGAAAGGTGAAATAAAATGGGGAGTAATTGTTAACACCTAATAATGATAATAATATGACCATTTATATAGCGCTAAGCTCCACTATGACGTGATCATAGCGCATACAAGAGTCGTGGATCATTATTACCCTGGTCTAACCCAAGCTGCTGATTAAGCACTTAAAGGTCATCTCCAACACAATCTACACCAGGTACCCAATTAGTACTGCTGGGTGAACAGAAGCACATTTTGAATAAAGTCCCTTGCTTAAGGAGACACCACAAGTTTCTCAGCTCGTGTCTCAGTGTGGGGCAGGGAATAACCCTTGAACTCTCAGTTAATACAGCAACGATCGAGTGACCCACCCATCCGGCCAGCCACGCCAGATGTTGCTGAACTTCACTGATAGCGGTCAACTGAGCTAGGCACAGGACCACGTGAACGTAGAAAAAGTTTCCAGGAAGAAGATTTCGAGAAAAATCAAAGTAAAATATGGTACGTGCGAGTCAAAACGGGAGACACCAAAAGTTACGAAATGGCTGATAATTAGATTCTGCAAAGAGAAAATAAATGAGGATACAGGTTTTCAGAACGGCCGGCGACTTAAGTAAAAACAATCGCTAGAAGTACATCGTCTGCAAATTGATAATCTTATACTAATGATTACTCAACGGGCACAACCTCGTCCTAAGAAGATTGTGGATTACGTGAAGTAATTTCTGTTTTGATCTGTTTTTCTTTAACTTTTGTTAATAAGTGTTTCGTTCAAAAGAGCACAATGATAATATATAGAAGTCCTTTGAATTCATTAATGAATGTAACTAATTTACGAATATAAAACATGTGTTCTTTCATAATATTTAGATTTACTACCTACCTAGCCTCTTGAATCAGCTCCTATACTGATATAGATAAAAGTATGTAAATAGATACGACAGCTCTTTTAACATCTGCTCATAACGATAAAGTAATTCAGTAGTGGAACAAATGAAAACTCGATGCATGACGCAGAATGCTGAAAACTTACACCAAGTGATATAGATATATAATTATGTTCATGAAATAAAATAAAATCTCTCTTACAAAAATACATAATTCAAAAAGACGAAAGTCATTGATAATCAGACGAAAAAGAACCATACAAAAGCGAGATTCTACAAGAAATCTAACAATAGGAAAGATCAAGAAAAAATATAATGTTTTCAAATGCATGCGTATTGAAACTTAAACGACTATTTATAATTATGTAACTGATTCACCATATCAATTTGAAACCATCCTATTTCATCAACGTATTCGAATCGGCAGAGCTCCTCCAATGTCCTGATATTTATCAGACCAAATGTTGTTGAGCAATGTCAAAAACCACTTGAAATGACTTGCATCTAGCAATAATGGCACTATCCGGATGATGAGTCCGTCGAATAAATTCAAAACCATTAAATCTGTCAAAACATTATCCAATTGCAGATATAAAACAAATGTTCATGTTTTATTTGCTGATGACATGTATATATTTACACATTTAAATGCCTACAAAGAGAGAAAGAGTTATTCAGGAATAACCGTGATTATCGACAACTACCTGTTGACAACAATCAAATACAAAGTGTCACAGTAAATAGACAAATAATCAGTTTATTTTTGCAAATATATTATATACCTCTTAAGGGTTTTGCAATTTAAACTTTAATATAAATTCCGTGGATTGTTCAAACCGTTAAATAGCCAGTCAACTAAAAAACTCATGAAATCCTTTTCTTACGAACAGTTTAATTCATCCAAAATAGATGATTTCATTAGGATGATATTCATTACGAACTATTTCACGTAGACCGCATCCCAAATGAAACTGACATCAAAATAAAACCACAGATCTCATAAAAATCTTGCTAGGTCATCAATTTTCATGTGCTGTTTCACGTCTGACAGGCGCATGCTTTAATTTGTCTTTTTGTCAAGGGATAAAGCGTCAGACGTCGATGTAACAGTACTACGAATCGAAGTCTCCCCCGCCAACTCCACCCTCCCCCAAAACTATATGGATTTGGCTTGGTATATCGAAAAGGCCTATAAGTCCGTCAGTCCGTCCGCATTGCGTGCGGGCCTTTCTTTTCCGGGCCAGAACTTTTTAAAAAACGTAGGGCCTAGCTAATTAACACTTGTTACGTTTACCAATCATCAAGTGTAGTGGTTTTCAACCTTTCCCAACTTTTATTTTTCGCTTTTTATTTCCAGGAAAACAAAACTTAAGATCATTTTATCAGACCGAAATTTAAAAAACAAGAAGGCCAAACCTAGGAACAGTTATCAGAAGTAGCGTAGCCATTAGGTTTTTAACTTCGCCCAACAATTATTTACAGCCGTTTCTATGGAAACTTAAAACTTTTTTCCGAACAAGACCCAAAAAAAACTTGTTATTTGCATTAATCATCTTGTCTAGTTGTGCCTCTTTCGTTTTTTTAAAGTCTTCCGTGTATACTATTTTTGTTGTTGTTGCTTTTTTGCATAGAAACAATTCCTGGATGTTTTATTAGAGCCAAACGAAACAACCTACATGTGTGTGTACATCACAGTTTTGTATTTTATTTTTATTTTTGACTGTT
This sequence comes from Phorcus lineatus, assembly GCA_921293015.1. NCBI lineage: Eukaryota > Metazoa > Mollusca > Gastropoda > Trochida > Trochidae > Phorcus > Phorcus lineatus. Next base: position 19,837,789 of record OV121083.1, on the reverse strand, counting down.
TCAGTAGAAGTAACAACTATATTTCCAGGATGAGAATAGTTACGCTTATCACAAGGAAATTGGGAGGTGGAACAATCATTTTGGATCATGATGAATCGATTACAAATGATTTGTATAGGTTGTAAAACATTAAACTAAATGTGAGCTCTTTTGATTGATTAAAGAATAAATATTCATTATCATTTTAAAAAATATAATGAAATCTTAAGCCACTTGGAACGGGTATAGCCGACTCTTTCCCTCTCTGCCTGTTTGGCTTTATTGTGAGGTATTATCACACGGAAAAAAAGACATCTTAACGTAACAAGTTTCCTATGCATACTCTTAATTATACAAAACGTTTTACTTTCCTTCCACAGCTGCTTTTATACAAACTTGGTAGTTTGGGACAAAACTCCAAGTTCTCCGAGAATGTTGTAACATGTTTGACTGTGTGTCATTTTCAATCTTTGAATAAAAAATATGGGAACCCCAAAATCTTTGGATTTTTGGATCGGGTTTACTTCATTACATATTTAAGTTAGACTACTTGTGGAGCTCAGTTAATAACGAGTGTGTCAGTCATGCACATTAGGACAAACTCGAAATTTTAAAGCCATGCTGGATCAAGCATCAAATTGTCTCCCTCCGAATAAAGACCGATTAGTGAAGATTAGCTGGAGCTGGGTCCCGCAAACGCACTCGAAGTAACAAAACGTCCCACAAATGCTCAATTGGGGAAAGATCCGAATAATTAGCAGAACAGAGTCGTAATGTGATGCAGTTTGAGAGCGTACACGAGCTTATAGTAATAGTAACAAGTAAGAAGAAAATGTTCACTGAATAACTGTAGGAAACGTCACATTCATACTTCAAAACATAATTTCCCATGCAAATGTACCATAGTGTTTAGTTGTAAAAACTTGGAGCGAATTTTAGTTTATGCTCAGTTTAGATGAATTTTATCATTTACGTGTAGTTATTTTAAAGTATTATCATTTCCATGTACAACAAAATTACAGATGATACTTTCTTTACGCTGAAATGGTAAGATATGATATTTATTCTCATGTATTCAAAATATACACAGCTCTAAGGGAACCATTTGATCACTCACCAATACTGATGCATGGTTTTGCCGCGAGGGGCACCTGCCTTAATCCCGCAAAACGCTCGTCTAACAACAGAGTTTAGTAGGAATTTATGACAGAGCTACATTGGTTGAGAGAGATGGTCTGAGACTCGTTGCAACTAGAGTGGACATCTGTGTATCAGTTGGTCAACGAGCAACACTCACAGTTGTAATTAAACCTTTGCACGTACCCAAACCTGTGACTGGACAGACCAGTTGATTTCATTTTCACACAATGTATTTTCCTCTAGTAATTGACATTGCTCGTTTGAATACTTATTACCCAAACATTACGGTGATATTTTGCCATACATCTGTAAGGGAAATGCACTGTTTAATCGTATTTTTAGGTGTAGGTAAATGATAGTTTTTAATATTAGTCTCTATTCTACAAAATTAATATTTTTGAAAGTTTTCCAAGGTATGTTTTCAGAAAAAAGTGTTGTATGAAAAGTGGACAGCAGACCCCAGCAACTCTCATAATTAAAGAAGGGTCAAATCTACTAACTTCACACTTCATATAACAATGATGTCATTCTGACAATTTTTAGATCTTTTCAAACGTTAAAGACAAACATTTAAAATCATAAAGCATTGTTCGTGTAGTTGCCATGATTACAGACACAGAATTCATCTGTTCAAAAAGTGTGTAAAGGAGAAAGACCGATCACGAGGCGTTTCTCTTTCTTATGTGCCGAACATATCACAGGTATTAATTTTTAGAGATGGCTCGCCTAGCTTTCTTCAAAAAAGCAAAAAGAGGCATCCTTAAAAAATGGCTTCCAGAATTTAAGTAATAGGGTTAACTTTCAAAGCCCAGTTCATTCAGCTTAGCCGCTATGATATAGTGGTTTAACAATGGGTTTAATGTGTACCAGTATTTTTATTTCATGTTCGAGATTTGTAGTTTGATAGTACAATTTTCAAACCAGTTTCAAAACACCCTGTTCAATAAGCTGGTGGAATCCACAGAGCTCCTTCTTCATACCTTGATCCAAGTATTCCAAGAGTGTCTATAGTCGCCATGGCAACCAGGTACATGATTAAATTCATGATCGATTAGTTTTTATAGATTTTGTTGATGCCTGAAATTAAATATGGATTCAGAAAGTAAAAAAAAGACCTCGTATAGCTGTCAGTTTTTCATTTTTAGCTATGGTTAACATGTTATTTGTTCAGCCAATGAAATGTCGTTATGCAGAGAGCTTGAAGCAACTATCTCTAACGTTCGATTAGTTTTTATAGATTTTGTTGATGACTGAAATTAAATATGGGTTCAGAAAGTTCAAAAATAGAGAAAAAAGACCTTGTTTAGCTGTCAGATTTTCATTTTTAGCTATGGTTAACATGTTATTTGTTCAGCCAATGAAATGTCGTTATGCAGAGAGCTTGAAGCAACTATCTCTAACGTTCGATTAGTTTTTATAGATTTTGTTGATGACTGAAATTAAATATGGATTCAGAAAGTTAAAAAAATAAAGAAAAAAGACCTTGTTTAGCTGTCAGATTTTCATTTTTAGCTATGGTTAACATGTTAACATGTATGTCGTTATGCAGGGAGCTTGAAGCAAGTATCTTTGTCTCAACGAAATTGTTTCATCCGGTTTGTGCAGCTGTGACTTGATGCAATCGTTTCATTGGCTGGTTAGACAAGGCTTTTTGTCTGAGGATCAGGGCCGGTATTCACAAAACTCCTAAGAACTTTCTTAGGCCTTAAGAATTCTTCAATGCACTAAAAATTCTTAGTTTCCATAACAACGTGCCTCACTTCTAAGAAATTTATTAGAAATGGCACTTTGTACTTAGAAACTATGCCTTCCTCACTGAAAACTGTTCAATGTTTTTGTAGTCTTATAAATGAGTAAATCTCAATGAGATTGTTAATTTTGTCTGTTGTACACTTGTGACAGAATATGTCATTATTTATTGCTTGAAATTAACCTTGAAATCATTTTGACAATAACTAATGATGTATAATAATATGTTAGTTTTTTAATCTAGCCTAACTAATGATTCAAACTTTTCATTTAATTTGGACCAAATGACATTATGAACACATGGCACTGTGAACATTTCTTCTGCTAAGTAAATTGACACTTCATATGAGATGCTCCCCCGGTCCTTGATTGAAAATGACAAGTTAAAAACAACTACATAATGTATGAAAGGTTTGACAGGTATGTGATTGTACTCACTGATACGTTTATCAAACAACCGTTTTCATAACTATCAAAATATTCCATTTTGGGTTTAGTAAGGAATCTGAGATGACAGATTAGAGTTATTCCCCTTCTGGTACTGTCAATAAATAATAAAGTGAAATTGATGAAGTAAAACTTTATTCACTCTGGTTAACTTATATTGATAATGTGTATATATTTGTGTATATATAACTTTAGATTTGTTGTGCTTTTTTAGAAATTAAATTTGATTGTTTAAAACGAAATTTATACACATATATGAATATTTTACATTTAAATGAATTGATTGAGAAACATTTATTTCATACTCATTGAGTTTATTTAAAATCGAGACCTAATTATTTTGATATGTAATCTCAATTATTTGTGTAAAAATATTTTCTAAACTTTGTACATGTTCATTATTATTCTGTTCCACATCCAAAGATTTTTCAGATAAAATCTTGCAAACAATATTCCAGCTATTGTTTTTCCTAATTCTAAACGTATATTTGGGTCATTCCAGCTCAATTCGACCAAAGCCTCCCAGTTGATGTCACCGATTTCTTTCATTTTCACACCAACCAAAGTACGTTTATAGTTCATTACAAAAACAAATATTGTTTGCAAATTCGCATTGGTTTTGCTGTAAGGGTTGTTTAATTGTGACACGTAACGCAATTCTATGAAATACACCACTTGCAGAAAAATGTTCGCTTAAAAATACATTTTTGCTGCTCATTGTTATTTTTTTGTTTATAGGTTGTTGATATAATTCCAAATTGGCATACGTTTACATTTTGCAGTTATCTAAGAAATACCCTGAGTTACGCAAATTTCAAATTCGATAAAATTTTAAGCGATTTCAGGATATGGTCCATTTTCTATAAGCTGTATCAACGAGATTTGATACCTTGAGTGATAATAACTTGTATGAAGGATAAAGATATTAATCGGACAGTCCAGAACTTCAATCATACATATTTTCAAAAAGGCGCACCTTGCACAGTAATGAAATTTGGACAGCTTATTCTTCATTATATGAAAGCTAATATGTCCAAAAATCACGAGGGTAAAATTTCTACTTTTGAAGAAATAAATGTTTTTATATATTGCCTATTAAAACATAAGTAGAGATGTTAAGGATGTTTCATATCGAACAGTCTGTCCAACATAACGTTTCTTCGTAAGAAAAAGGATACATAGAAGTAGTCCTAGAACAATACAATTTACTATGTTGGTATCAAATGAAACGATGGGGAATAATGTCCGCGAAGCAGTAACGTTCGCGCGAATGTTTCTGCCACTTATGAATTTCCATATATATATTTCGCGCCTGTGGCCAGGCATGAAGGAGTTTGTTAGTGTTCGTATTGATGGTGAAAAGGTTCACAAACAGAAAAGATTACTCTTAGGAAAGCTTAGAGAACTGTATGTTTCTTTCAAAGAAGAGACCAGCAACCTCTACAAAATTTAAGTTTCTTCAAAGTTTTGTGAATTGAGACCAAAATGGTGTATCTCTGCTGGTGCTCCTGGTGCACATTCAGTGTCAGATACATCAAAATGTCAAACTGATGCTCGCTGCATTGCCTGGGTTGAAATTGAATATTCAGGAACTTTTACAGAGGTTTGTATGCAACGTCAAGGCACAAGAATGCATGTTATGTCGCTGTGATAACTTGAATTGATGCACTGAATAGTTATCGAGTCACATCTCCAGGATTAGGGTCTAGATACAGAGGATGAAATTTCATATAAAGTTTGGGTACATACAGATCGAACAAACCTTATCACAACATCCTCAAGTCCTCAAGACTTTGTTGATGTCTTCTTGCACAACCTTGACGATTTGACAGTTCACCATTTCACTGCAAAATCTCATTCAGCCTTCTTGGCAAGATTTCAAAGACCAGTTAGATGATGAGACTGAAATAATTATTCTTAATTTTGCGGAGAACTATTCTTTTGTAGTACAAGACGCAGTCCAGGATTTCCACTGGGAAAATTCCCAAGCCACTGTTTACTACAGACAGGGAAACGAAATGAAGCATTTGAGCATAGCAGTGATCAATGACGATCTGAAGCATGATTCTGTGACAGTTCATGTGTTTCTCAAACATGTCTTGCGACACTTTTTTTTTTTTTTTTTTTTTTTTTTTTATTCCATTTCAAATCATTTATACAAGTTACATGAATAGGCAAATCCGTTTACAAAGGCAGTTATCTAATCGTTGTTAACAGAGGTAAGATACAATATTCATGTTATTAACATATGTAAAGTTTGCAGTGAGTCAGGACAACATGAGAAGGCTGTATGGACACTGTGGGTTAATATTTTATGAGAGCTTCATTCAATGCCTAGAATTATTAGCAACTGATTCCATTTCTCAGTAAACATTTCTAATCTGTTATTCTTCCTAGCAATAAATTTTTCAATTGAACATGTCATTTTTAAATATTTTAGAAACTCCTCAGAAGAGAGTACATTTTGTTTTATACTTGAGACATAGATAAATCTTTTGGCTAAAAGTATTATATGATTAAGTATTTTATTGTGGGAGCTAACTCCAAAGGTGACATAAAATTTTGTAAGTATGATGTTAAAATGAAGATGATTATTAATAAACATTTCCAAGTCTTGCCAAAAGTTCTTTACAAATTCACAGTCAAAATATACATGTGAGATATCTTCTGAGGAATGTTTACAAAATGTGCATTTATCATTGTCAACAAGCTTCATCTTCAGTAGTTCTCTCTTTGTATAAATAGTTCTGAAAATGAATTTATATTGAAAATCAAGCAGCTTACTATCACTGGTACATTTCCTGTAACATATAAAGACATCTTTCCAGTTTATGTCTTGTTGAAATACATTGTTCCAATACTCTAGTACCTTTGGGACAGTGTTGTTACCAATTAGTTTATCATAAAATATCCTTGAGCCTTTACTATCAGAGCTCATATCATAATGGACAATATTGATAGTTAAATTATTTAAGCAAATATTTCTGGTTCCTAATAGCTGTTTCCAGTTCTCTGGAATGTTGTTTAACAAATGTTGATAATCTAGAAATGTTCCTTTTATTTTGAACTTATGTTTAAGAAAATCAAAGCTATGAAAACTCTCTTCAGAAAAGATATCTTTAATAAAATGTATACCGTGATCATACCAGTTCTTTATAATATATGAAGATTTAAATAAATGATTAAGCCAAAGTGGCTGGGCTAAGATTTGGTCAACATCCTCGCTGTCAAAGCTGTGTTTTTTATAAAATGCTTGCCAAGCCAATAAAACATCTCTCCAATAGGGATTATCCTTGTCCGATAAACAATCAACAATGTTAGAACCTAGTGAAGATAATTGTCCTAATGGAAAGATGTTAATTAAGCTTGAATTTTTCTTCAAATGAGATTTCAATGATGATAATTTCAAAGCATTTATAAAACACTCTATATCAATCATTCTTAGACCTCCATCTTCATATGTTCTACTGATATTTGATCTTTTAATCTTGTCTTTTTTGTCATTCCAGAGAAATTTATATATTATTTTGTTGAGTTCATCAATGAATGATTTGGGGGGGTTAGGGAGAGCAGAGAATATATGTACTAAAGATGAGATAGCTAGGGTTTTAATAACAGTAATTTTCCCAATAAGAGTCAAATTTCTTCTTCGCCAACTAGCAAGTAATCTATTTATGTGTTCTAGGCGTTTTCTGGTGTTGATTACCCATAAGTCTTGAAGGGAAGCATTGAGAGTTATTCCTAATAATTCAAAGTCCCCACTGTGCCAATCTAAATACAAGTCATTAGCTAGAATGATATTACTACCAATCATTGAACCAATCCATATTGCTTTTGTTTTGTTTACATTCATTTTTAGACCTGACATTTCATAGAATTTGTTGAGTGTTTGTATTGCAGCATTGAGGCTTTTTTCAGATCCATCTAGATAAAGTTGTGTATCATCAGCATATTGGCCAAGTTTGTGTTCATTGTCATTAAGTCTTATGCCCTTGATATCGGTATTTGATCTTATCATAATTCCTAATATTTCTACTGCAAGGATGAAGAGATAGGGAGAAACTGGATCTCCCTGTCTACAACCCCTTTCTTGCTGAAAAAAAGATGAGATATGACCATTTTGTATTACTGCTGCTGTATTATTGCCAGTAAGGATTTTAATCCATTTGATAATATTAGGTCCAAAACCAAATGATTTCATTGCCTGAGTTATAAATGGTTTTGAAATAGTATCAAAGGCTTTTTCAAAGTCAATTAGTAAAAGAAGGCCAGGCTTGCTTAACATTCTTGTTTCAAATATGATGTCATATAGTAATCTTATGTTTTCACTTATACATCTCCCAGGTATGAAGCCGGTTTGATTCTCATGAATAATTGTATCTAATGTAAGCTTGATCCTATTTGCTATACAAGAGCTGATAATTTTGTACAGTGAATTTAATAATGAAATTGGGCGCCAATTTTTCAGAAGTTTTCTGTCTCTATTTGGCTTAGGTAAGCAAGTAATAATTCCTCTATTCATTGTAATTGTCAACTCATTCTTTGCAAAAGTTTCCTGTATAAATCTATGAATCCATGGGCCTAGATCTTTCCAAAAGAACTTAAAAAACTCAATGGGGTAGCCATCAATTCCTGGGCTTTTATCATTTTTCATTGAAAAGACTGCTTTTCCGATCTCTTTAAGGCTTATTTCTTTTTCTAACATGTCATATTCTTCATTGCTTATTTTAGGGATGTTCATTTTACTTAAGTCATCATTAAATTCCCCTTCTTCATGATGGTGTATATCAGTATACAGCTTACTGTAAAACTGTTTGAGTTCATCTAAGATGCAGCCACCATCTGTAATCAAGTCTCCATTATCTTTTACAATGCTATTGATAAGTTTACTGGTGTAATTTCTGTTTTCAAGATGGCAGAAATAATTTGTTGGTTTTTCACCTTCTTCATACCATTTGATTCTTTTGAAAAACTGAGATCTTTTTATTTCTTCTTCAATAATTTGCTCAAGTTGTTTTTTCTTTGAAGCTAACTGTGATAAAGTATTTTCATTTAAATTATTAAAATCGTTTCTAATTTTTTCTTCAAGGGTTTGAATTTCTTCTTCAAGATTTGTTCTGTTTTTTTCTCTATTTTTTTTGACAAAAGTAGAGAAAGAAATTGTCCTACCTCTCAAATTCATTAAAAATGTTTCAAGAAATAAAGATACAGGTATTTTTAGATCAAGGGATCCATTTCTCATGTGATCATTAAATTCATCATCTGTAAAATTATTTGTAGTATATTCTCGAAGGGTATCATGTAATGTTTTTTTAACAATTGCAATAAATTCCTCATTTTGTAAAAGTGAAGTATTAAATTTCCAATATCCACGGCCCCTTTCATTGCTCAGATGATTAGATAGTGATAGTGTAATTGGTGAATGATCAGATTTATATCCTGGGACAATGTCTGTTTCAAATGAAATATTAGACAAGTCTTGAGAAACTAGGAAAAAATCAAGCCGAGCTTGTTGTTTAGGATTTTTCTTCCACCAGGTAAACTTTTTATCTTGCGACACTTGAAAACTTGCCTTCGGGGGGTTTAAACGGTCATATACTTTGGTGATGGTGCAGCAAGTCAATATAAAAACTACAAAAATTTGTCAATCGCTGTTCTCACGAAGAGGACGTTGGACTAAAAGCAGAGTGGCATTTCTTTGCAACTAGTCATGGCAAAAGTGCTTGTGACGGGATAGGAGGGAACAATCAAGAGACTTGCAGCAAAAGCCAGTCTTCAAGCGACTTTCCAGAACCAAATCACAACTCCAAAACAACTGTTTGATTGGGCAGTGATTGGCATTCTTGCTACAAAATTTTGTTCGTAAAAAAAGAAGAGATCGAATCGGAAATTGAAAACCAAGACTTGCGCTTTTTTTTTGCCCAACTGTTCCCGGGACAAGAATTCACCATTCATTCATTCCAAAAAGTACAACAAAACTGGCCATAAAACATGTGTTACAAAGCAATATATCAACAACAGTATTTGGAGCATTTAGTTTTCATGTCAATGAGATTGCAGAGAGAGTGTTTATTTCTGTAGTAAAGGGGCCACCAGCCCATTATACATGTAAGTTGATGACACAATAAACTACCGAAGCAACCGATTATCAACAGTTATTAAATAATATTCCAAAGACTTGGAGACAACTGTTAGCAAAAAGAACTATTTCCTTAAGTTGTTTATCAATCAACCCTGCGATCCAAGACATGATCTCTAACAATAAGGGTTCAAGATTTTTTTATGACAAACTGATAAAAAACAGCACAACCCCTAAGGTACTTGATAATTGGAATGCGGTTTTCGAACAAGAATTAATATGGAATGATATCTTTATAGACATTATAGGAAATCTACTTATGATTGCAAGCTTTTAGATTTCCAGTAGAAATTCATCTACAGAATTATATATACAAAAAAGGAACTTTTGAAGATGAAATTAGTTGATGATGATGATAAATGCATTTTTTGTAAAGATACCTCAGAAGATATTTTGCATGTTTACTATGAGTGTGAATTTGTACAAAACTTTTGGCATAATGTAGAAATGTTTCTGAATACCCACCTCCAATGTAATATTACACTTACAAAGGTGGATATCATGTTCTTGTTAAATTTGCAGAATAAAATATTAAATCACATAATTCTCCTTGCCAAAAGATTCATTTATATTTCAAGTATCAAACAACATGCTCTTTCTTATGAGGTATTTCTTAAAACTCTAAAAGAAACATGTACAATTGAAAAATTTATTGCTAAGAAAATTAATAGATTAGGTCCCTTCTTTATGAAGTGGAAACAATTACCTGCCATTCTTTACTCTAATTGAAGCGCTAATAAAATCCACAAAAATTCATAGTCCAGCTTACTTTACAACGATGTTATTTCTGTTTATCTCGACTTGGACAGCAATGTCGGCTACTCATTGGCTAAAAGCGGTCACGTGCCGTAGGTATATTTTTCTATGTTAAAATATATGTTATGAAATATCAAACTCGAACTTTGTTCTCGTTTTATATTTAACTCGAACACATGATATTATAAGTTATAACATTCCGTCGAGGGTGACATAGGGATATATTATTCCCGCGAAAGGTTTTATGCAACGAGCGGAACGCGAGTTGCATAAAACCTTTCAAGGGAATAATATATCCCTATGTTACCCGGGACAGAATGTTATAACGAATTTATCATACCGAATGTCTTAATGTATTATTAAAAACTTGCTCTCTAAAACTAAAAAGACCAACAGAAATGAACAACACCTATGACCTGATCATGTGACTTTGATTGATTGACGTTGAAGCACGCTTTACTCATGTAGAGGGGTATAAGGGATTTATCATCCCTCGGCGGCGGTGAATATGGATATTTGTTTAGGGTCACGTGGACCAATCAGAGATCGACATTCTTACATGCGGTATGATAAATCTCCATATCAAACTCGTGGACACATGGTAACTTATAATGGCTATCCTCACTGATGATTGTATTATTTCCATATATGTTGGCTTTATGACATGTACATTGCCTACTGTATAATATGAACTGTAAATATGAATTGAAATGGAATAATAAAAAAAACTACCAAAGCGCCATAAAATATCATGTACAGACAAAGCAAAAAGTTTATTGTGTCATCAACTTACATGTATAATGGGCTGGTGGCCCCTTTACAGAAATAAACTCTCTCTCTCTGCAATCTCATTGACATGAAATCTAAATGCTCCACTACATTACACGTGTAGATCTCACCAGGCTCTGTTACGTGAGCGGTCAGGTTTGCCTCTGACATAATTAACATCAGCCAATTAGCGAGGTCGCCCCGTAATCTATGGTGCTGGCAAGTTGCACTTTGGTTGTACGCTTTTCAGATCTCGAAACCAAAAACTTCTGAATGCCGAACTGCCTAAATACCTGAATTACTGTACTTCATATACATTCCATTAACCCTAGCTCGGTTTGTTGGACAAACAAGTCAAATCGAAGCTATGGAGTTATCTTTCGCAAAACAAAATCTGCATTCCTCAACGTTATCCTTTGGTAGACCGTATCAATCCAAATGCTTATTCCTGAAACAGTTATGTTGTATAAACGTTTCGACTTTTAGTTTGTAGTAATCGTTGAATAATTTTTAATTTCCTGAAACAAATTAACCATAAACATGCTGAGAAACATAAACAACCAAAACATGTACAAACACCAATACTAGGTTTCTTGATAATTATTTATTAGTCATTTGCGACATACTAATGCTAATGAGATTGACCCTTGTTTCGTTTAAGACTGAAATGTTATAATTAAATCTGCTGGGGTGAAGTGTATGAACGCAACTTGTTCTGTGTAAAATAAAAAATTTATAAGAGTTTCAACTTCTACATACAGAATATCTTGCGAGCTCCATAAAAGCTATCAAGAGACGCGCATTTTGATTGCGTGATGGTATCTGCGGCAAGTCAATGAGATTTACAGGTTAAACTGAAGCAAAGGTTAACCTGACCCATTGAGTAAGAGAGCCTAGTGAGATCTATAATCTGCGTAACGTAGTGCAGCAATGATAGATTTTATTTTAATGAGATTGCTCTCTCTCATAGTGCGAGCCAGAGACATTTAACCAGAGACATCCTCTAGGACTTGCAGAATTGCAACTCCCTGGTTTTCATGAAAAGTTCGCCATGTTCTCATTTGGTTTGAAATGGTTTTGAAAGAAATAAAAAATACATTGTTTTATGTTTATTTTGCAAAATCTATATTCATCTACACGGTATATTTACATTTATATACAAATAGCTGTCTTCAAATTATTTCTTGATGACATCTTCTTAAAGATCAGGTTGTCAAGAATCCAGAACACCTGAAGCATAAAAATAACAAATATAGATTAATATTTGATTTACTTCACTTATTCATTAACTCAGGGCTACAGATAACTTTCTATGTGTGGGTGTACTTACACCTCAAATTTTAAATTGTGTACTGAAGATGTTGAAGGTGTATACTGACATGTAGTGTGAGCAAGCGTGTGGCTTGTTAATGGATTTTTGAAGAAATGACAAGAATGATTCTTCAATTTGCTGTGATTGCCATGATTTTGCCAATAGATAACCAGGTACTCATAATTCTACTGACATAAAGTTACGTTTCATATATATTAATATATATAATGCAGCTAATGGATGCAATATTGCACAAGAAATAACTCACTCACTATATGTATAATCTGTTGATAATATTAGCCTTATGTTTTAGATTATAAGACAGTCTGATCAAGGGTAATATATTATGGTTATCTGTGATATCACATTTAAATCAATATGCTTACAAATGTTCCATATAATTGAGTTTAAAAAATGACATTTGTATTCATTATTGAACCTGAAATAATCTATATGAGAAATTGAAATGGGATAACGTCTCGTAGCCCTGCAGCAGTTTTCAACCAATCAAAAAATAATGACAAATGACTTGCACAGCTTCATTGGGGGATTTCAAAAGCTGGTGAATGAGGATCATAATAAAACATCATTAATCAAATTTCAGGAATGCCATACGCACCAATATAAAATGATGTACACAGGCATTTATATAGTATTTATGAAATTTTATTTTTGACTGAGCTTGTATAAATTTTAGATATACATTATCGTATGTCCTTTATCTATAGCCTTGTTAACTGGTCTATCGAGCACTAAGAAGTACCTCGTATTCATTTATGTTTCAGAAGTGATTTAAAATATCAAAAAGATTTTTTCAAATGGTATGGACACTACTCTAAATATATAAATATACAGATATGTTTAGAGCATAATTACCTTCAAGAAATGTGTAGCAGTCTCGAGTATCTAAAACCACATCTGAAATATTTGAGAAAATATTGTATAATCTCAAACATTCTCTCCACACATTTTTAGCTAAAGTCATTAAATCCTGACCTAATCTTTGTTTGAATACAAGAATTTCTCTAGCTAGAAACAGAGAAACCTGATTTGATGCAATCAAAGTTATAGTCAGTAACACAATTCAAAAGTAATAAACAAAAAATGTTCATTACTTTTCTATGCTTGAATCTCACCATGTAACCAGGTTATTTTTCTATCAGAACTGGCATGTTTTGACCACTTTTGTCACTTTTTATTTTTTCGCTTTTTAATTTGTTCATACAATTTATCTGTATATTGTGATAAGAAAATTTCAAATTTGCCAGCAATATTTCTCAAAATAATCAATTGATTAAACTAGACGGAAGAAAGTAAGTCCATCATCATACTGAGGAATTTACTTTTTTGGTCAAAGTGATCTGTAAGGTCAATTTTGACTCACTAATAGATTGAGGCACAGAAAGTCATGCATTCAAACATTTAATCATGTCTCCATTTAAATACCTACCTGTCTTTTATTTTCCCTTGAAATAGAATGGTAATATAAAGACAACATAAAAATGTCCTCTGAGGTGTGACATTAATAACTATTTAAACCTTAAACCTGAGAAATAGGCTACAAGTTATTCAAAGGTTCTATTAAGCACATATTACAAACCCAGGTCTTTTCTTTGTAATGTTTTCCTTTTTGATTGAAGTGTTTTCCCAGCAGCATCCTTTGCCAACATCTGGATGAAGAGTTCCTTATAAAGAGAAGTTGAAATAAATGAGGATTAGAAAATCAATGATTTGGAGGAAAAAGAACTGTCCTTACTTGAATACGCGAGTTTCACATTATGCGCAGCACAATGTAAACATCGACTGGTGGAGTTCCTGGTCGCTAGTGCAAATTAACTGTAATATCGAGTTGAATGTACATAATATAATCATCGCAAAGTCAATGTTTAGAGCATTACCCAAAAATGAATAATAACGAAACGAAATAATGAATTTTGCCAACATATGCGCCATATTGACATTTGATGACGACAAAAAGTTTGTTTTTGAAGCAAAAGATCGCCACGTTTTGATAGATTTGCCACTCGTGAAGAGTTTCGTTTACACAAAATAAAGTTGAGTGTCTTGCCTATCTTATAGTTTTTTTTCTGTTTTATAGACACAAAGAAAAACATTGTTTCATCTTCAACAAGGCCTATTTGATAATATGTTTTTAAATATTTATAATGATTGCTTTCAATTTCATGAGTTATCACACAAAAATGTATTAAACACAACAATATGTGTACGTGCTGACGACCAAAATAAATAATGTGCACAGCCACTTGGTTTTAGCGCTTTGATCGAAAACCGAACTATATCACTTACAGCAGCCTTTGCTAGCGAAACCACGGCTTCTTGACTTGCTAACGACACATCCGGGTCTGATTTAATGATGTGCTTGATTCGGGTAAGTGGAAGTTTAAAAAGACGATCCGAACTGATCTGATCTGTTGTCTGTGATTGAACTTCTTCTTCGCCAATTTGTGAAATTTCATCTTCTCCCGCCATTTTGAATTCAATATGAAGATTGGCTTCCGAAATAAGATTAATTCTACAATAAACATTTTCATATAACGAAACAAGTTAAACAATTAAAAATACAATCGGCATATACGTAACTCATTTTACATCTTAACTGACTATGAAAGACCTCATAGTTTGTGTGAGATTAATTATATTGCCAATACGGATCCGTTTTCGTTTGAGGGACGTCATATTTTTTGGGGGTGGGGTCATTCAAGGCCACCGAAATCATTCTGTTGCAAGCCATAATATTTACATTCGAACTTCTGTACTCAACCTTGATAGAAGCGATGACGCACAACGAGGAACGAGCTCACTGGATCAGAGAAGGGGCAATCGGACTTGGCGGTATTTTTAATTCATCTGGGTGTTATTTGTTTACCTGACACTGCCATTATTTCTAAAAATATTGCAACAAATAATCTACTCAGACTACTGCATGATATTTATAGACATTGTATTATGATCATATAAATGAACAAAAAGTGTATAGAAATCCAGAGGAAGGGGGTGGGGTTCGGGTTTTTAAAAAATAAAAATCTATCATTTAAAAAGGATGAAACCCCTTTAAAAAATTCTTGGCTTTACCACTCAAAAAGATTGTTTCCTGAATTTTGTTTCCACAAAAAATACCTTGATGCCCTGATTTTTCTCTATTTCCTTCACAAGAAATGGCACATGGTCCTGTGCGTAGCTCAGTTTATCGTTATCTGCGAAGTTCAGCAACATCTGGCGTCGCTCGCCAGATGGGTGGGTTACCTGATGCTCATTGCTGTATTAACTGAAAGTTCAAGGGTATTCCCTGCCCCACACTGAGACATGAGCTGAGATACTTGTGGTGACTCCTTAGGAAAGTGACTTAATTCAAAATATGCTTCTGTTCACCAAGCAGTACTAATGGGTACCTGGTGTAGATTGTGTTGGAGGTGACCATTAAGCGCCTAATTGGCAGCTTGGGTTAGAGCAGGGTAATAATGCAGCGAGCACCTTGAGCATGCATTCCGTGTGGATATGTGCGCTATTAAAATACCCTTATTATTATTTTAATGTAGGCTAATCAGAACAGAAACTAATGGCAAATGACGTATTGGACATATATAATTTTATTACCATATGGTTGTTCATGAGCGGTGACATATTTTCAATTTGAGCACATGTGCACATATCCCTTTTGCCTAGCAACGATTGTCTAAGTACAATTTACCGTAATTCGTTGTCAGTGACGTCATAAAACCATTGTTCGTGACGTCACTGAAGCTGGCCATCATAAAGGAAGGAGGCCGTTTTCTGAATAGTTCCATGCGATTGAAATGGAATAGCATCGGTAATAAAGAAATTATTATCCTCGGAAGTGTGTCATATGACTTTTACGAAAAATTCACATTTGTTTCGTAAAAGTCATATGACACACTTCCAAGGATAATAATCTCTATATATAGCTATCATATAATACTGTGTATAAGTTGACATTTTAACACCAGACATTAGGAGATAGTTTTCATGATATTGTCAATTAGCTCATTATGATTAAAACATGCTATTAGCCTTTGGAATTGTTGTATATATAAATTACAAATGAGCATAGCTATATCAAAATGTCATAACCGTAGGATGCTTTTCCTTTGCACTGTTGCCCTAGCTGCTTGATAGCAAATTTTTAAATATTCAAATGTTGAAAAGGAGTGAGCGAGTGAGTTATTGTTTAACGTGGCAAGGGCAATATTTCAGCCATTAGCAACTTGTTGAAAAGGAAAATATTATTATGAATAATGAGACATCCTCTCTAGCCTAGATAAATAAGGATATAAGGATTAGAGCATAAACGTGGCTTAACAAGCATGTACAAGAATACTGATTATCCATACAAACATTAATCTTACTAGACAGAAAATAAAAACTTTGTCAATGTTTTGTATTTTTTATGATATATATGTTTGTATATGTCAAAGGGAATTATTTGAATCATTTTGTACTATCCGTTCATTTGTCTGTTAGTTTTCAAAATATAATGTTGGGTTGATTTTCAATCAATTGAAATCAAAATTGTTTTATTTGTCATTGTAAGAGTAAACCTAAGTAATGACTTTTCATTTGTGTTACAGAGTCCTGATGTAAATAGAATATTTCAACGACGTGGTCTAGTAGTTCAGAAGAAGTTTTTATCTCTTCACCGATTTGCATACTCCTTTCAAATTTTGTCTGGAACATCCTTTAGTGTGTTTCACAGTTTGATTCATTATAATGTTATCATCGTAAGGTATAGATGTGATTTTAAATTCCTCTTTTTACATTTGAAAACTTTTTGTCAATTGTCACAATTTGTGCACAGATCATCAAAGTGTCTTCTGATATCAAATATGTCTTCTTCTTTTTTATTTTTTTTATTTTCCATATTTCATAATACAGGCTAACAAAAGGTATTGACAATGACACGGTTATACAGATAAAATATTATACAATAGGTAATGACAAAAGTGTGCTTATGGTAATATATAATAGACTATTGTGTTTTCTTTCCAAGTAACAGATGTAGAGTTGACCAGTATACAAAAAACATTTGTTCAGTGCCCGATGATAGGAACACGTATCTTGAGCTATCGTAATATCGAACAATTTCTTTCTTTAAGTAATCAATCTTTGGACTGAAGTTATTTATGCTACACCTATAGATATACTGTTTGACTAATAAAATGATTGCATTAACAGGATTATTGTTTTTTCCCTTCATTCCCAGAATAATTTTTTTGTTTGTAAATTCTAATTTCAACTGCACTGAATTCAACCATGATTCCATATCTTTCCATAGTCTTAAGATGGGTTCACATTCCCATAGGACATGGTTTATTGTTTCTATATCTTTTTTGCAAAATTGACATATCGTTGAAGGTACATAGCCAATTTTAAACAGAAGTTGTCGGGTTGGTAGAATATGGTGAATAATTCTCTATTGCAACCATTTCAAGTCGGTGTTTTGGGAATATTTATTTGCAATGATGTTATAAATTTTCCAATCATTTTCGTCCAAATTACATTGTAGGACTTTTTCCCATTTTGAGAAGCTTTGCAAGCGACTGTATTTGGAATCCAATGGGGTAGCGTATAGAGTTTTGCTTGCAATAACATTTTCAATTTTTGATATATTATCGGGATAAATTGGATCTTGCAGTTTCATTTTGAATTGTTTTACATTTAATGTTCGAAGGTATGTCACTATAGCTCTTTTTACTGGTTCATATGTTAAAAAATTTGTTTTGATCGAAAATGTTTTGGAAAATTCATCGTATGTTAGAAGTCTGCCCTCTTTGTGAACCAGGTCACAAAAAGTACACCTTTTCTATACCAGTCAGTGTACATAAAAGGGAGTCCATCAATTTTAATATCGTTGTTATTCCATATTGCCTGACATTGTATATCTTCTTCCTTTACAATTTCCTTTTTGTCAACTGATAAATAGTTAACCCATTCCGTCAATACGTCTTTCCAAAACTGATTGGTTAAGTTTCTAATTATAAAATCTTTTATGAATAAACTACCAGCTAATAAGAACGGAGTTTTGACTTTCAGTTGATTAGTAAAGATAAATGTCCATTTTAGGTCGTTATTACATATTCTTTTCATCCATTTTAATTTTTGTGCTGATATAATATTTCTTATATTTGGAGCCTTTATCCCCCCATGCTCCGGGTTTAACATCAATACATCTCTTTTTATCTTATCAGGTTTCATTCTCCAAATGAAACTAAAACATTTTTTTCTGGAGTTTTGCAATCATACTTTGTTTCGGAGTTGGTAGAAATGAGAAAAGATGATTAAGCTTTGGTAGCAGAAGCGATTTTAAGACAGTATTTCTTCCATAAGGTGTTAACATACGTGCAGACCAAATATTCATCTGTCTTTCAATCTTAGATAATTTTTCATGATTGTTTAACTCGACCATATTGTCAAGGTCAATGTCGAAATGAATTCCAAGAAGAGTGAAATCTGTTTGAGACCAGTCAAAATTCCATTCTTTACACATATAAACTATATCAACACAAGTTGATAAAAGTTGAAAATATCAGAGTCTTGCAAAGGAAACTTTTACTTTTATCATTGAGTGTTGATATATTTTATATCATTAGACTCAAGGGTGAGATTCTATTTTTCATTCAACAATATTTGATATTTTTTTAATTTTTTTATGAACACTGTCATAGTATTGTGACATGGTCATGTTCATGACATAATAGCATTGTAATGTCATGACTTGATGATTTAAATAATTGTAATGTCATGTTCTCGATGATGATAGGGCATTGTTCAAAATCTACTGTCAAACAGCGATATCTCCTGTGGAACACAGTTTTGGATCATAATTGATAAATGTTAGCTGCAACCTAATTCATCCTGTTTTTCCCCATGTACAGTGGGTGTGTTGTATGGAGTCACCAATGTGTGTATCGGTCACCCCTTTGACACACTCAAGACAAAGATGCAGGCCCAAGTTGGTTTTGAAAAGACGAACATGTTCCAGACGCTCGTCCGCACATTCAAGGCACAAGGAGTTAGAGGACTCTACAGGTTTGTCTCTCACATAAAAGGCCTGTAGCGACAGGGTTGGGAGAAAGACGGTGGGGTGAGGGGGGGGGGTTTGGGGGGGGGGTCTGTGTTACTAGGGTTCGTGATGTAGACAATTTCAAAAGTATAAAAGGTAATGCACAACAGAAATGTTAGATATGTTAAAACAATTCCATGGCTTCCTGGTAATAATCCCTATAATTGTGAAAAAATTCACTGTTGAATACAGGTTGGGGCCCCGCCCCCTCATTATTAGAATTGATGCTACTGGCCTGAATAACAATCTCATACCACAGAGGTTACTAAACAGAAATCTTACTCCGGAACCTTTATTACAAGTGGAGCTTTTTCTGTGCTGGAAATTCAGAATTCTATTTTGTTTCAAAAGTTAGTTGTGCAGGCAGTTACTTTGTTGTTAAACTAAACATTCAATCTGTTACTGTTACTGTTGAGAAGACTGAAGTTCCTTCACTTGTGAGATGCTCACATATCTCTTACAACACAGAAATCAGTCAGAGATGTAAGACAAATTTTGATATAACAATAAGGAAGGAAATGCTATCCATAAGAGATTTTCAACTAATAATATGGACCACATGAAACAGAGATTACATGGGAATAAATAATTTGAGTTACCTCTGTTGTGAGTGAAAGTTATGTACATTTCTAACTTGTCAATTTTCTTTAGAACCATTCTAGACTTCCATTTTATTGTAAATTTATCAACAATATCCTTTGTATTCATGAGTGTCAAAGGTTCTGATTGTATAAATGTCATGAATCATAACTCATTACTCTAGGAGAATAATCTGGGACTGATCATTTTCTGTAGAAAGGCGACCATCAGATAAAGGCTGAAGTAACTTTTAACATGTAGATTACATGTAGATTGGGTATTAAATCAATTCATATGTTTAAGAGATGACAATTAATAAAGTGAGAGCATGAAAAAGAAAACACTTAATATTTTTTCATCCTGCTAAATCAGTGTATATGAATCCGCTCTCTCTCCTTCTCAATACCCTGATCTCTTTCAAGCCAAAACCCTCATATCGCTAGCCATCTAACCAGCCAATGAGACGACTCACATTCAGCAACAGCAGCACTACCCGGATGGAAAAATCTGTTGAGTTTGAGCTTGTAGCTTCATGCTCTTTAATTAAGGACATTTCATTGGCTGAAAAAATAACAGGTGAGCATAGCCACGAAATCAAGCCGCCAGTCATACGAGGGATTTAGCCCAAAAGAGATCAGGGTATTAGGAAGAAGCGAGAGCGGATTCATTTTTGCTGATTTAGCAGGATGATATTTTTTATGATTGAGTCATGTCAGTCTATTTCTCACAGATTCTGTATTTAACACTATCATATATCATTCTATCAACAGAATGTGAGGTTTTCCATATCTCTGTTTTTAATTTAAATAAATAATTTAAATAATTGAATAATAATTTACCTAGATGTATGACTTGTATGTAAGCAATCTGAAACTGTGGGAAATAAAAATGTAAAAAAAAAAAATCAAAAAAATCTCTGTTTTGCTTGTGTCCCTCAAGCTGATATTTGGGTATTGTATGAAAAATTACATGCTATATCCTCTAAATGTTCATTATGACAGAACTGTTAAGGTCTTTCTTGTGTGTTTCTAATGGTGTGGTCAATAATGAAATACTAGTATAAGTTATGAGGATTAATTAAAAAA
Source organism: Phorcus lineatus (assembly GCA_921293015.1). Lineage (NCBI taxonomy): Eukaryota > Metazoa > Mollusca > Gastropoda > Trochida > Trochidae > Phorcus > Phorcus lineatus. The sequence goes on along the minus strand of OV121083.1, from coordinate 19,816,736 downwards.
GGATATCACACATTTTTCAGAGGCTGTGTCCCACCTTTATGGGGTTCTGGAATCTACAGGTCAACTCAGTTTGCTGTCTTCGAGGCCATGTAAGAAGACATTGTTTAATTGGTTTTTATTACTGATACTTGTAAGAATCCCGATATAATTATCTTCAAAACACCGGTATCTTCATTTGGCCACAAATCCCTCCCCACACCATGATGTCTCCGCCTCCAAACGGGTGAACCTCTCTAATGCAGCTTGGCGCCAGACGCTCACCCCTTCGTCAATAAACTCGAACCCTGCCAATGTTACTGAATAGGCAAAACCTGCTCTTGTTTGTAAACAGCACCCTCTCCCAGTCACATCGCTTACAGTATGTGTCCATCGTAATCTGCGTTGACAGTGTAAACGGGTCAAAGCCATTCCACGGAAGGGGAGGTATGCTCGTATACCAGCCAAACCAGTCGACTAAAGGTTGTTTTTGTGCTGATGACATGACCGAGTGACGTCGCCGCTGTTGATGTTGCCATTATGAATTGGTTTTGGAGGCAAACTGCCTGATGTAGCGATCTTCGGCCACAGTTGTCCTGTGTCTGGCCTGTCTGCTGGTAGCATATTAACAGCCTTCTGATTGTGGTTTGGCTGCAGTCGAAGGTTCTTGCCATTTGACGTTGGGAAGTCCCCATAGTGGACATACCAATCGCTTAGTCACGTTGGGCTTGCGTGGCATACTTTTAGTGTTCTTTATGTTACTGAATGTCTGCTCTTTCCAACAAGGGTATTTATGCAACATTGCTTCACGTGCATCACAAATCATGCCTCAAAGATACGTTTTGCATGTGTTTGTGAATGCACAGTTCCAGTGTAGAGAAAACAATGTAGTAATGCTATCATTTCCTGCTTGGAATCAATCCTGTACCAGCCCTCTTAATGCTTTCATGAAAAAAATGAAAGTGAAACCAATCTTTTGCCTTGAGTTAATATCAAGTTTATATGCAATCAGGTTGCACAAGGTGCTGACGCCTAAAAATAACAAAATCCACCCCTGTTTTTCTGAGGTCAATGTATGTATCTATACAACAAATTCTGCAAATAAAAGTTGAATGTATATTATTAATTGTTATTTGGTGATACTATCCCTGTATATTGTGTGATGTAGGTACACATTCATGGACCACCCGGTGGGCAGAAGAGAGATTCCAGGCTCCGGGGGCGTCCAGCTGTGAGTTGCTTAACCCTTACACTGCTGTAGATCCCCTCTTGCATCACACAAGAGGAATTTTTATGAAAGTTGAAAATAATAAAACCATGTTAAACATAAGTAGTACATATAAGTTAGAGATACCCTCAAGCAAACCCCTACAACATCATTGTAGTGTTTTGCACAAGAGATATCCAGATGTATATCAGAAGCTTGTGTCTGAATTAATGCTCAATTGTTGTTAAACAGTAACTCACACATTATATGGATATATCAATTGGTAAATAACTCCAAATCAATGTAAATAAGTATCTTTGCTTGTGTCTGATTGTGCATGCTGATCTGTAAGGGAAGAAAATAGTTATGAGGCTAATGTTAAATGCTGCTTCTGAAATGGCTTATGAGTGTTCGATGTGTCAACAGGAGAGTGTTAGGCGCTGGGGCTTTTGCTTCCACAGCCCGTGCTATAATAGAGACACCACTAGAATATGCAAAGGTAGGTGCTGGCTTGTTCTCTTATGCTATATCTCCTTCAACCTTCCTCTGCAAGGCATTGCCTGTGCCAGTCTCCATCACTGGCTAAGTTAAGCCCTGCTGTTGTGTGTCAACTTTTGGTGTGCGGTACGCTAATCGATCAAAGTCACCGCCAGGAGGGTTTTGATTGGATTGTTTAGTAATATAGTGCAGTTTACTGAAGAACTGGCACTGAAATGCAGCAAAAGTTTGACAATGATTGAAACTGGTGTTAGTTATATCGTATTGGAGAAGTTGATCTTCTATTGCCAAACATTGATTCAACAGAGAATTTTTCAAGAATCATAAGGATTATTTTCAGGAATCCATAGCAATTCCTGCATTGGCAAATAAACTGTATAGGTAACTAATGTTACTGATGTAGTACAAATTACCAAACATAATTTTTGCATTTTGTTCCATTTGACAGTCATTTGTGATTAACTTTTTGAAAAAATAGTAAATTCTGAAGCTATTCTTTCACTGACCAGACATTTTATCTGCATCAGAAGGCTATTTCCATGTTTTATGTGCATCCTTGGAATCTAGGGGGACTGTTTCTTGTTAGTATTGTGAACATAACAGTGTCATATCTTCATTTACTTGTTATATTGCAAGAATTGAAATATGCATGTTACTTCTTACCTGTCCAGGTGAGAGGACAAACCAATCAGAAGTGGAAGCTTAGCAAAGTCTACACAGTGAGTATTAAGAGAATATCCGTCTTTTATTAACAAATGCCATGCTCTCATATCATGAGTATTTTTTCACCAAACATTTAATTTCACTTTCAACCTCATGTGACTATTTTTATTATGATCTCATTGTTGTATAAAAATAATAATAAAATCACAATATGGCTATGGCTAAGTTAAGTCAATAACTTTGTCTCTCATGTTGATATAACATATGACAATGACATGTATAGTTCTTTAAAAAAAAGAAAACAAGTCAAGAAAAACTTTTCATTTGATTAATTTAAGTTGAACAACATCATTGAAATCACAACTAGATGTCAATTCAAGGAGGGCCGAAATGAATTTCATTTCCAGGGTTTTGGTGTGACATGGTGCAGAACTATGGGTTTGATGTGCACATACTTCATGCTTGTGGATTCTGGGAGGAGACATTTTCCAGAACACTTTAAGAAGCCTCTGATTGGTCCATTCCTGACCTCCGGTATCGCTGCGACCCTAGCATGGTGGATTGTGTGGCCGCTTGAGTACATGAAGTGCCAGGTCCAGTGTGACTACGGCAGGTCAGTCTTTGTGAAGGTCAAGGTCATTTAATTGGTGACCGTCAATTTTAGTATGAGACAGATTAAATGAAGGTCTTCTGGCCCTCCAGTTGTCAATGATAGCTAGAAATGTATAAATAGATGCATATCTGTAGATACTGCCTTGAATGTCAGCTTTCGGTGGACTATAGGTTTAGGACAGTTTAGTTTAGAAAATTGACAACACCACCACAAAGCATCACTCTTGTCAATCTCCATCACTGGTTAGCTTAAGCCTTGCTGTATTTCACCAAAAATTTTCAGTGTAAGCTGAGCCCTCATAAGCATTTAGAATTCTGATTGGTCTACAAAGTCAAGGTGCAGTAGCTCGAAGAGCTGGCAGGGAAAAGGGATTTGAATCAGCCAGACATAAATGGCATTAGTTACGCCATGTTGGCAAGGCATATGGTCATGGGGCGGAATAGCACAGTGGTTAGAGCATTCTGCTTAGAATCAAGAGGTCTGGGGTTCGAATCCCGCGGGGCTCGGCAACTTTGTCTGAAGTAGAGTGCTGTTCTACATGCAGAAAAGTTTGAATGCAATGCTACACTGAATTTCAGTGCAGGGGTGGGATGGGATAGCACAGTGGTTAGATCATTCTGCTTAGGATCAAGAGGTCTGGAGTTCAAAATCAAGGAGAGGCTCGGCAACTTTGTCTGCAGTAGAGTACTGTTCTCATGCAAAAAGGTTTGAATGCAATGTTACACTGAATTTCAGAGCAGTATCACCCATGATGAGCTTGTTCTTAGTGCTGGCAGGTTTCACTGCAGTGCATAGCCAAAATGGTGTTGTGGGCTTTCTACCTGTTATAATACTAGCTGCAGTGATGTAAGAGAAATACTATTGAAAGTGGTCGCATAAGGTCACTATCTCCTTGACGAACTTGGATCCTTCTTTTGTAATTTCGTTTCTGTAATATGACCACACCGAGCAGATGCTTATTATTCTAAAAGATAGAGCTAGAATATTCAAAATGGTTGTTTTCATTTTTTTCTTTGCCAGACATGTATCAGTGTTTGAGCGGATGAAGATTATCATGGCGGAGCGGGGCGGGTTTCTGGCTCTGTACCGGGGACTAATGCCGGGAACAATACGCAGTTTCCTAGCTAACGGGACAAGCATGATTGTAATGACGTATGCACAGAAGAAAGTATCCGAGCTCGGCCTCAGGGGTTGAGCTAAAAAAATACTTTCACCGGCATTGATTTATCTTTTGTCTCATACTGATCGAGATTCAGATCTCATAATCATCAAACCTCGAAACCGAAGGACAGATCAAACCAATTGTCATTTCTAGTTAAAAATTATGTTTAATTCATTGACTAAAGAAATTTCTTGAGTGTCATAGCCGTTGATACACAGTTTCAAAATCAAGAAGTTAAACACAATGAAAATCACATGTCGTTTTAAATGAAAATTTTCAAAATATTTCAAAGGTTGGGTTAGGATGATGAGTTACAACAGACCCAGACTTGGTTAAAAATTTCCTTTTTTTAAACTACATGAATTATGCTGGGACTACCGGTAGTCAACCAAGATAAACAAGTTAGTGCCTGCATTATAAGGAGATTATTTTCAAAGTGGCCCAGTTCAGAATAGTCAAAGAATGTTTATCAGTAAAATGAGGGTATGATGTAACAATCATCTGAAATTATGCTGCACTGACCTTTGTCGTTTCCAAAGCTTTTGCAACAGAGCTACAGGAAAATCTTTTGATGCATAAACACTGGATGAAATTTTTTTGTAGGTATGGGTCCCATTGCACAAAACACTAAGGTAACCTTAATTCACTAAGAAGGCCTTAGCGCAATGTTAAAGGATGGTAGTAAGGTTAACGTTAGTGTTAAGTTGTTTCGTGCAACAACCCCCTAGACCTTGATTTTCAAAGCTCTCTTAGTGCTAAGATAATCATAAGTACCAGACATCAATATAGGCCTAAGTCTATCTTAGCACTCAAAGAGCTTCTTGCATCTAGGCCCTTAAACGCACTAGTGCACACCAATATTTTGTTAACACAACGAATCCACAGATACTGCAGTTCTCTCGATATTACTCACTATCTTCACTCAAGTAATCTACCTCGTAAGTTATTTAACAAATGTTTACGTATTCAGGTAGTAAAGTGGATTTTTAAAGGCTGGAAGTATTTAATGTTACGTTACATTAAATCCGCATGAAAAACGGAAACGGCAGCCGCTATGGTCAATCAAATAACAATGCTAATACTGTGTTATTAAATCGGTTAATTTACAACATTGCTTTCATAAAACATATTTCATGATTTGTTCTCAGTTCAGAGTTTAGGTAAATTCAATAACTGCACACAATACTAGTTCAGCCGTTTCCAAGTATCAATAATTTATCCTTTTTGTGCACAGCTAACCATAGATTTTTATATGTCCAAGCCGACAGCACTTGTCTTAAAGTTTTCATTGTTGATTGCAGGTATATTGTAAAGAATGTTTAGTATTTCATTGTATCGATAGAAAGTTTAAGTGAATGCATAAGTCCTCGTAAACCTTAAAATAGCCAATTTAAACCGTAAAAGCGTGCACTAGTGCCTTTAAACCCATAAGTGTTGTGAGATTTGAATGAAAGTCACAAGTGCAGCTATTACACAAATAAATGTTACATCTTCTCTACTAGAACAACAATGTGATGTTGAAGGAATGATTTGTGAGATAGACATATCTGAGGTTGTTTTCAAAACCTTATCCTGTTTATTTGTCAATTACTTTAAATGACACATTTCAAAGAGACCATTTGTGTCAAACCTGATATAAGATTTATTTTTACATATTCAATCTTTGAAATGATTAATTCAAACAACAATTAAGAAAAAATATCATCAGCATAAAATATGACAGGGCAAAAAAACTTTAACTGTCAATATAACTAAGTTTCCCGGCAGTTAACAGGAAACTTGTTTTCACTCCTAATATAATGGTACAAAAATATTGTTTTCACTTGCCTTCATTCAGATTGTATAGACATGTTTTGACTTAGTTGATGTACATGTAAAGAAATGTTTCCAAACATTGTAAAGTTCAGTAATCACTTTTGTATATTGACCTATCGCCTGAATGTATACTCAACAAAAAAAATATTCTATAATGAAAATGATATGAACTATTGCATATGTCATTATTGAAAATTGGAGTGGTGCTTAACCTATTTTGTTGAGTATTAATTTACCGGCCTTTAGCGATACTAGTTTATAACCCTCAAAACAAACAAAAGATTTTTTAACAAATATTTTAAAAGAAATTGTTGAACAAAGTCGACATGCAATTAGGTGTTAGTAATATATTTAAACATAAAATCTGAAAAAGGAATCAATGCAAGTTTCACTTTAAGAGCTTTGTAGCATTTTATATCATACATTCATAGAACATTTTCTTCATTGCACAAGTCATTTAACTGCTTTGATGGTGTTTTTTAAAATTATATTTTGCTTCGCTTTCACGCACAATCCATCCTTGATAGTCTTGGGTACACGTTCCAAGAAATCTCCACAGTAATTCAAGTACTTCCCTGTGCTGGCGTTTCATCCATTCAGGTATCTACACTAGGATGTCCAGTGTACCAATAAGATTACTTCTATCATTACACACTTCATCAATATGCAGTAAAGACAACAAAGAATGACCTCTTAGGTGTTATAGTTTTTTTTAATGAAAAACAAACTCGCTTGTTTCCTTTTGTTCGTTTTTTAGCTTTATCAAAATAGCTATCAGAACCTTCATGTCAGACATAGCTATCCTTCAGAAGTTTCCTGGGTTGTTCAGCAGATGCACCTAATGCTAAACAGCAGAATGGCTGTTGCAATCAATGTGTTACAAGTATGATAAATATGAAGCTCTTTTTCATTCAATCAATTTGTTACTGAGAGAAGGCAGGGCCAGTAAAGGGAGGTAATAAAATTATCTGGTTGACCCTATCCAGGGTATGAGAGGAGAATCAACAAAACGTTTACCCAGGATTGTAAAGGATGTGCACAAACAGAATCTCAGGGATAACACCCAAAGCCACTTGTATTACCTATAAGACTGTTATAATGTTAAAAAAAATATCTTCATAAGGAATTCAGTATACATAAAATTGCATTAGAAAATTTAACATTCTATGATAAAAACAAAAAGAGCCACAGTTTTGGCAATAGTGAATTTTACATCTGACTTGTTTTTAATACTAATTTTTAAATGGTGCACATTTTATTTTATATGCATTTATTATCTCCTGCTGAGATTTTTCTCAGAATGCGTTGGCATTTATATAATTAGTTTTGAATTTTGTACATAGCATAATATGTAAACAAATACATAATATAAATGGATAATGTATCCCATAGGATATTTTAAGACAATACTGGACAGTATTACATTAACTGCATATCCCAATGTAATATAGCTTGGGGATGTTTTTGCTCAAAGAGATGCCTATGGAAAGATGAGTGTTGTTGGTCAGAAAGTAAATTTTTGGTATTTAGACTTTTTATCAATTTTATTCTGTCTTAAAGTACTAGTTATATAGAATAATAAATGATAAATTCTTTGAAAGTCAGACTAATTCATTAAAGCAATAGAATATTGGTTAAAATGAAACCTTGGCATCTGTGAAGCCATTTGCCTTGATATTTTTTCATTAAGCCATTGTGCCTTGAACAAGCATCTTGTATTTGCAGTTTATAAGATCATAACCATTAAAGGAGCAGTAGCACATTTTTGAAAGATTATTCTCTTAAATTTGTCCCCATTTAACATTAATTTATGCTAAATGTATTAGCTTCAGAGCGTCAAAACATCTCATTACTCGCCAAATCATTCCTAGTTGTAGGGGAAACCACTGGCGGCCATTTTGTGTTAAAACATTTTTGCCAAAACTGATCATGGTACTTTCATTTTGAAAGTGGTTCTTTAACTCATTAACGCCGAGAGCCGCGTATATGCGTCAAAATAATGAGATCCTCACAGCGAGAGCCGCATATAAGCGTCGGTTAATTAGCAGTTTCTCACAGCGAGAGACGCCTATGTGCGTAAATAGAAAGCATCTCTTATTCAGCGAGAGACGCCTATGTGCGTCCGTCGTATAGTATAACAATGAACTTATTTTAAAATCAGTTTAGCATCCATGAGTGTAGATATCAGTTTCGTAAATAAGATGCTATCCTCAGGAAAGCAATAAGAAATGAAAATCGTTGCTCTTTGTGCAAAAATATGCTACTTTTTGTAAATGAAAAGCATTCTGCATATGTTGGTCTTGGAAGGGAAAAATAAACACTTTGATAAAAAGGTTTATTAAATCAAATGAAACGATCGTAGTCTTTGTGAAGTTACCAATTTTGAAACATTGTCAGATACATTTTATTTGTTAAACGCATTGAATTCATATATCTAAGACGAAACAAGAGGAAGCGTTATTATAAACACTTATGTACATGTGTTCATAAATCATTTGATAAGAATTTGAGGCTATTGAAAGTTACACTTTGATTTTAACTTTACTTCTTGAATGCATCAATGTCCTGTAACAATAATAGTTTTAGCATGCACGTGGGTTTTTTTAACTTCTACAAAATCCTTCATAGATCCACGACCCCGTCTGCCATTGAATGGATACATGCACATGTTAAATTATTAGAGTTGACAACGTTCCAACAGAATAAATCACTTGGTCAATATTAATAATCATTACATTTGTTAATGTTACGTGCTTTCTCTTAAATCGGGATACCATCTCTATAAATCCTTAATTAATATTCAGATAGTTGAAATACCGACACACCGTATCTACTCAACACGATGTCTAGATATGCAGTATTTGTATTTACAAAATAAATGCATATAAATCAACGTATGTGAAAATACTCTTTGAGCATGTTTATGAATTGAAATCGGAAAAACCGCAAAATATCAACTCAAAGGTGAAATATCACATGTTATATTCCTGTAAAGTATCAATATCAAGCACCTGCATCTATCTGCACGAAACTATAAAACAATCAAGACTTTATGGCACAAGGCTAGACAGTGTCCGGTCAACTATGGCCCTCAAAGGCCCCCGCAAAGAGACGGGTTTTTTGAGCTAATTAGTCTCGCGACAGCGAGGAGTGTCTGTGGTCAGTGGCCCAGGCGTTGAGCCGTGAAGCTGTCTCGGCGTTAATGAGTTAATAAAAAAAAAAAAATGGTCTTGCAATTTGAAACATATACATTTGTTTTCCTGAGATCAGTTTTTTTTCTAAAAAAGCGTGCTACTGCAAATAACATTGATTTTATAACTTCAACATGTTTTAAAGACTGTTCAAACTTAAAAAGTCTGGACCAAATATTTTAGCACTATCTTTAAAAAAAGATTTATTTTTGTTATATATAACTATTACTCATTGATTGATCACTGTATGGAAATGGAAATCGAAAAAATGGATTTGTACACTTTGATAGTTACAAAGGAGCTACAATACAAATTATTGAAAGATCACCTAAGAAATCATGATTCCAAGTGCATTAGCTAGATGTTTTGCATCTGTGGCTATTTTATCTGATTCCGTCAAAATAGCGACAGATCAAAATAGTGACAGAACGGTTTCAAATTCCTGGGGGAAATTTTTTTTTTTTATTGGAGTGGATTTTTCAGTGTTGTTCGACAATCAAAACAGCCTAGAATTGACACCTTTTGTGATAAAACTTTTTTATTTAAAAAGTTCATGATTATCGAAATCTTATGCATGTGAAGTGGAAAATGTTCCAAGGCATAATTGAGATAAGGAGAATTGACAGCTTTTGTGCTAAAAATGTTCAGTTATTAGAAACCAATGCATGTGAAGAGGTGATTGTTTCTAAGCGTGTATATACATTCATGACTTCTAACCAGGAACAAAAATGGTTGTGGAACATTGTTTCCAATACTGAATGGTGTTTATCTTATTATTCAAGCTTATGCAAAAAATATGTGTTGGTTGTTAAAATTTTATTATATTTTATTAAAGTTTATCACAATTGATATTTGTTTTGTTTATTCATTCAAAGAATGTTCAGAAAATATTTCATCTATTCTTAGATAAGTATCCATGGTACGTGTAGGAGAAAGATATTTTTAAGGATTGTATAGAAAATAAATGGCTATCATATAATATGTATTTTACCGTACATGTTTATTTTAAATCCTCTTGAAGCACAAGAACAAGGTTCATTCAAAAAATATTTTGCCGCTCGATAGTTTAGTGGGTGGCAAGTTGGGCTTCGGATTAAGAGGCCAAAGGTTCCTGTTCCAATTCCGCCAGACCCTCGACAACTTTGTCTGCAGTAGAGAACTGTTCTACATGCAGTAAGCTTTGTTGCTACGATACACTGAATTTCAGCGGAGTACCAGCCATGGTTTGCTAGTTCTAGTCAATGCTTGAAGGTTTCACCACAATGCATAGCCACAATTGTTGTGGTTTTTTTCCCTCCAATAATACTAGCAGACGTGAATTAAGAGAAATACTCTTGAAAGAAGCGTTAAATCCCAAATCATCTCACCTCCCAAAATATTCCTTTTGGAAATGCCGCCATTCATGGGCGATATGAATGTGAAATGCCTAAAGGCATGGTAACTCATTATTTTCAGAATTTTTTATTTTTAAAATCATTTCTATACTCTGACTCGGTACCTTTTAAAACCAGCAACACTTATTGCATTCTCTCCCAACAGAGGTAGCTCCGTCATCAATTCCTATACAACCTCTGCTTTAATTCGAAGGTTTCTTGGTCACGAAATGTAGAACGCTGATTGGATGCAATTAAAGTTAGTTGTGCAATCAGCGACGCTGTTTCAAAAGTTATCATGCAAATTGTTTAAGTTATTTCAATAAGCTTTCCAAAAACTAAACTTTATTCAAATACGCACCTTGCACTTTGAGTCGTCTTTACAGAACACAAACGCCTCATTTTGCAACTGTTTCATTGCACAGGCCTGTGTGACAACGAATACGTTATTCATTCATTCGTTGTTTTCATTGGCTGAAATATAGCGAGGTAGTTTAAATTGCAATATTGTCCCGCTCGGGGAAAGTGGCGGAAGCCCGAGAAATCTTCATATTAAGACAGAGGTTGTATAGGAATTTATGACGGATCTACCTCTGTTGGGAGAGATTGCACTAATGGGACCCTCTCTTCAGAGAATATGTTAATTTGGAACAATGTTAAGAGACAGTATGTTGAACCTTGGCCTTTAAAAATATGGATCAACAATCAGAACAACAGTTTTTACAAATATTTATTCCATCTTCATATGTAAAAATATGAATCCTCATGATATCTATTTTCTTACAGACAGAGAAAGGTAACCTTAATAAATTACATCAAAATTCTCTTATTAGAATATTCCTTTCTTAACATTATTAGGTAAAAACCCATTTTTGAAATTAACATTTATTGAAATTACATATATCAGAACATCAAATATTTTTCAGTTTTATTCAAAACCAAATAGCTTCAATGTTTTTGCTGGTTCACTGTCTGCAGAATTTAATAAACATGCTCGATACACATAATGCGCAGGGACAGAGAAAGGATTTTAGTTTTGATGGGGTGTGCCAAATGGGTGGCTTCAGTAACAATTTAGTCAACTATTCTTTTCATTATAGTGTTTATTTTTACTAAAAAAAATTTCGCTGCCAAACACTTTCCTTTAAAAGAGCCACTCCGTGAGTTGTTGGAGTAATATATGCCAAACTTAATCAATGGTGTCATTGATCGCGAAGTATCGACTGTTACCAAAAAGACTCATTTTAAAGCTTATTGGTTTTGACAGTGACAATATGAAGCTAGAACGTCGCAATTATGATCGAAAACTGGACAGTGGCGCGCGTCAAATAGTCAAACGTAATTTTGGAGACTTATCTAAAACAGGTTAGGTCATGTAACTATAGTATCCATGTATATTGGACGTGATATCTACACCTCTGTGCATTTATAAGGCTGTTTTTAGATTTTCATGGAAAACCAGTATTTGTCATATATATGTCTTTTGGACATGAAAAGTTAAGATGTTTTGATTTTATATCACCACATATGACATTTAGGTTTGTATCAAAGGTAGATAATATGTTATGAAAATCACGGAGTGGCTCTTTAATACCCTAACCATGTATGGGTAATATGTCTCTCAACATCAATATTTTTGGTGGGGTGAGGACCCAAGCAAGCCCCCTCTGGAACTGCAAATGATGCGTAGTATGTTTAGTCACACAGGGAAAAGAAAAGTGTAATAATGACGATACGAATCAAAATATAGTTTGATCTTTTTCATTTTTGATCTTTTTCATTTTCACCATAACAAGACTACCCTGCTTGTGGATATATTTCAGTAAAATTTATCCTTAATTCTTACCATTCTAAATGTCAATTTTTGCCTGTTTGTAAATTTTCTATTTGTCACTTTATACCATCTAGCGTGTCTGATGGATATTAGGTAGGAATAAGAGTAATAATATAACAAGTCAAAACCACATCATTGATAAGAAAGACCTGAAAGAAAGAAACTGGCACCAATGGTCTCGTAAACCTTGAACTATTATAGCCAATAAATCTACAATTTCTTCTTTCATTTCTTCATTTATTATAAAATGCAAATATGACTCATTTTTAAATTTCTTCACTTTTTATTCTGATGTGTTTTAATCTTGAGCAAATGAGATATTTTTTGGCATGCAAGATGTATTTTGAAATATTTCATAAGCAATATCAAAGTAAAAAACTTATGGTTGAGTGAAGGCATAATACTGTTGACTAAAAATCCCTGTCAAATACGTTCACATTGGAAAGAATGTATAAATGCTTTAGACTGTTTTGATAAAACTTATCCTTATTTCGATATCCTTTTCTTACAAACTTCATAAAGGAAAGTTATTATAAATTCTTAAGTTGATATTTAATTTTCACACTGCTAATACATATAAGTGGAATATGTGATAAAAGCAATATTTCTTTTATAGGGAAGTTACAAAGAAAATGTTGCCCTTTAAACATGCAACAGCATTCACGTTATATATGAAAATATATAACAAAAATTCTTGTCAAAGTATACAAATTATTTGTGTTGATCGGTCATTGGTGTTGTTCATGTATAAAAGAAAACAAATGAATATTGATAATGGTTACAAATGCACGGTACAAACATTAATTTGTACATTTAATTCAAACAATTTGATTAAGAAAGCCTTAAAACAAAGCATTCCAATAACTGTGACATAGATGGGTGCATATAAAAAATAATACAACAAATTGATTAAAAGTCACGTACGTGTAATAAAATAATCCTATTCATCCATCTTTCATTTCTCCTTTCTCTTTCTCAAGTCACTCATTTCATCAGCTCTTTCATCTCAAATAAAATCTATAAGATTGTTATATTTAAGATTACACCATCTGCAAAGATAAGATTTCTTGTCAAGGGCCAGTGGTCAATAGCCAGACTCTGATGGTGAGGATTCAAATCCCACAGAGGACTCGTCACAAAAGTGCAAGATTTTTGTATCATTGAAGACAGTGTGAACCCAAATATAACAATTTCATATTTGTTGACTGTCTAAATTGAATGTTCTTCTAACAAATCTCTAGTCAGTAAAAGTGATCACAGTTGGAAATGTTTGAAGGTTCATTTTCGAGCCTTAGATCGGGCCGCTCCTTTGCTGCCTGTGTCTTCACTGAACAGTCGGAAAGTGAAAAAGTTAAGGAAACTATGATTCTTGTCAATTACAACAACAAAATATATACAATGTTCATATTTACAGCTAAAAATGTTTGACTAACTGTTGGTTTGAAAGAAATCAAATATCCATACTGACTGATAATAAGTCAAAATTATTAATTTGTTTTTGGAATCTTCATACAATATTTTGACAAAATTTGGGGAGGGGGATAATCTACTTGTTGCCAAATTTTATCTTAGAACCAAGACTAGGGGTAAAAGTTTGATCTTTTAAACAATTATGAACCCGTTCGGAGCAAAGACTTTTTTTTGGCATCCTGACTTAAAGTTTGCCAAAAAATATCAGCCAAACAACTAATATATTATGTCATGCCTAAAACAAAACATGAAACAAAAACAATTCGAATTCATGTGACATAACTGTAGGATTATCGAGCTTAATATGTCAAATGTGATAATGTGCAAGCGGTTACACGAGAATAGTAAGTTATGTAAACTATTTCTGTATTTATGAAACCAATTCATTCACAAAGGATATCTGTTGATGTCGACCTCCTGTCGTAGAATGCCGGTGAGGACAAACTCAGAGGACACCACAGGTATCCCAGTCTTGATGACGGCGGCACATATAGACTTGTCGTCTTCACATGACATCACCACAACATTCTCTTCCTTCTTCTTTGGCATTGTTGTCAGAAACTGAAATTTTTGGGAAAAAATATATCACATGTCATCCTTAAGGGGCACAGAGTATGTTGTCGGGGTAAAATTGTCAAACTTTGAACATGGTGTTATTTGATCGAAAAGTAGAGGTTGTTTACAAAAGTCAACATCTCAATGCTTATCGATTCAGAATATTGACAATAAACTCGTTACAGTCAAGATTTTTTATTGAAAACATGAGAGTATGAGGGAATGAGTTATTTTTTAAACTTGTTTAAAGTATACGCAAGGATAAATATAGGTTGGTAGTGCTTAATAGTGCAAATATGCTAAAATGGGCTGCAGAAGTTCAACTTCTTAACATTAATATTTTTTCATACACAATTGACACAAAAAAATATCATTATTTTGGAATTTAAGAGATAAGGATGCAACTTTAGGAAAGCGATTTAAACTTAACTCAAATCATATGGTATAATTTAAGCCACAAACGAAATTTATGAAACATACTCTGTGTCACTTTGCACACCCCTTTCCCTTAAATGGTAAAAAAATCAATTCTGTCATTCAGAAAAAAACAAACAACCCACAAGCAGTTTAATTATCTTATTTCATCATGAGCTATTTATAGTAGGTAATTATAATATAGCTTGGCATCAGTAGACTTACATGATCTCATATTCAAATTGCACATCTTTGGGCAGATACAATTGATTAAGGTGTATATTGAGTATTTGAAAAATTGTTTCAAGAAACAATGAAATTTGTTTTAAAACACTTGCAAGAAACTAACTATATTTCATTGTACTTAGTGGACTGAAACACTAAATTTTGTGGTAACTGATTTGATGTTATTTTCAAAATATATTTGGTCCACTGATAAACATTTAATTAGGAAAGCACGTATCGTCAAAAACTTCAATATTCCTCCAAACCTTTATGATTTCTCAAAGAATCTCAAACTGATTTTAAGTCATTAAAAGAGGACGAAGGTAATTCTAATGAGAGCGAGGAATTCAAAACTTTGTGCAAGAATAATTAATCAAAACAGTAAACTCACTTCCGCTCCAGCACATATCAGCACATCTACAAGAAAGAAAACAGGGAATTAATTATCTTTAAGTTGACAAAGATTAACTTAAATTTCCTAAAATCCTAATTCTTTGAAGAAAAGAAGAGACTGCATTGAACTTTGTTGATATAGAACATTTAATGCTCATAAACAATGTTTAACAAAAGAACGAAATACTTATCTTGTTCAAAACACTTAATAAAGAATTGCAATTTTCTTACCTAATCAAAAAAACTAGAAAGGAAACAGAACTCTTTGTTTTTTAAAGTCTTTCTTTAAAACTTGAATAGCTTCACAAGCTATATATCCATAGAACTGGATCTCCTTCATCAAATCAGCTTAAAAAAACTATCAATAAGAAAACATAAAACAGGTGGTACAATGTTAAAGGGGCCATAGATTATTTTTGGAAAATAAAAAAATATTTTTCTTCAAATATTTAAGCCAAATCTAATATTTTCAGAGAATCAATCATCTCACTTCTCTACCCAGTCTTCTCTAGTTGTAGAATTAATCATCAAGTATCAAGAAAAAACCATTGGCGACCATTTTTGTGTGGACCTCTTTAAACCATTTGAGGAGGGCAAATGGATTGAGGAGGGGAAAAAAAAGTATCAAGAAAAAAACCTTTGGCGACCATTTTTGTGTGGACCTCTTTAAACCATTTGAGGAGGGCAAATGGATTGAGGAGGGAAAAAAAAAAAAAGTATCAAGAAAAAAACCTTTGGCGACCCTTTTTGTGTGGACACCTTTAAACAATTTAAAGGGGGGGGGAATGGATTTGCATAGCTTAAAGGAACACATTACATTCGTCTTAAACGGCTTCTTTTGATTAAAAAACATTGTTTTGCAATGGGGAACATTTACTTTTGTTTCCTGAGATTAAGTTATCTCAGAAAACATGCCACTGTCCGTTTAATTTCAAGAATTCACCTTTCATCTGATTTGGCTCAGGTCTGACAGACTTCGTAACGTGGACCTTGTACCCTTGAAGCAAATTGGCATCAGCGGCTCGTGCTAACGACTTCTTCAGGTTGAACTTGTACTGCTTTTCTGCTGCCGTGTCGCTCACCATGAACTTGGAGCTGTCTGTGTAGTAAACATTGAAATATTTGAAATGTGCACGTTTTCTAGGTCCATTCTTTTTCCAAATTGTGGTTTCCTGGTTAAATTTCACTATCAAATAAACCCTCATCTAATGACTAATTACCATTTACTGCTTAAGATTTGTTTACAACATTTAACATTCACTAAGTAGGGTATGAAATAAAGCTTTAAGGCCGCCGATTTGTCCATTCTGACTCATGGTACTTGATCTCTTGAATATTTCCTCTACTTAAATGATAATTTTCAAATATTAGATTATGCAGCAACATGTATCATTATTTAGCTATTTCTATATAATTTATTTTAACTATAATTTTTTCAGCCTTTTCATACCTTTTTTGCCCTAGGGCATAATCTTTGATTTCTACATAAGGTCATTACAACCCTTAACTCATCAAACTGTTTTGCATGTGAGTCGGCCCCAATAAATCATGT
Organism: Phorcus lineatus; assembly: GCA_921293015.1. Taxonomy (NCBI): domain Eukaryota; kingdom Metazoa; phylum Mollusca; class Gastropoda; order Trochida; family Trochidae; genus Phorcus; species Phorcus lineatus. The sequence goes on along the minus strand of OV121083.1, from coordinate 19,799,795 downwards.
CTTCAAATGCTTTGCTCCAAAAGAAATTTCGTTTTTATCCACTTTCTCCTAAGTTGCACAAATCTCGTACATATGTATCTCAATTTCACATGCGAGACTCACCCAGAAAGGTGCCAGCAGACTTGCAATGTGTGAGCCAGTGGGGGGTGACAATGGGGATACCTCGAGCTAGTCCCCCCAGGAATTTCACTGTCCTCCTCACCTGGAACATACACATACTATGTCCTTATGTCTGCTACTCCTATTGTGATGTCTTCACTTCTGACCATGTTTATATACGTGATTTTTACCAAAAATCATTTCGCAAAAAAACTAGTACAAAAAAGTTTATAAAATAAATGTGTGATCCTAAATATTACAATGTTACAACATTCATTTCATTTTGAGACCTTAAAGGCTGTGGTCCATACAGCGCTGCGCGTCACATCATTTCCCAAAATAACGCTCAAGTTAATTTAAGTTTGTGTATGTCCATCCAAGCAGCGCGTCTGCGTTAAAATTTTTGAATCGCAAAAAAAGCGATTTTTGCCGCTTGACGCTCTGACACTTAGGGAAACCACCTCTTTCCGCTCGACAGGATATACCACGTGTTTTGGCTATTTTTCTTTCATATCTAAAAAACAATGCCAAAAACACAAATCAATGAAGAATTATTGATTACTGAGGTGCAATATCACCCATGCCTATATGACATTGACAGCCGGCACTATAAATATGCTGAAATGGCTAATTGTATTAAAGAAATGTATCAAGTTAAGGTATAACTTGTGGCATGCAGCAGGTGTGAGGGTTGGGAGTTACGCCCCTTGGTCATGTATGTTACTGGATAAACGAGTTTTTGTATTAAATGACACGGTAACGCGCTGCCCGAAAAGAGGTACAAAGTTAATGCGTCGACACACTGACATGTGCAGTGCTGCTTGCGCGCTTCCTGTATGGACTATGGCCTTAACAGTGTTTTATGATTTAAACATTTCAAAGCCCAGATGGTTGAATTGGGCAAGTTGATGGTACAGTCAGTGCTGGTGATTGTTGTCTCCATCTCTCATTTACATTTCTCAATCCTGCATGGTATAAAGCTCCAAAAGTACCAGAATGTGAACTAATGTAAATAGTGTGGTTCCAAAATATAACTGTTCCATTGGCTCATTATCTGTATTCATTAAGAAGCATAAGTGTTACGTCTCGCTTCTCAAAGTTTCAAAAGGACCCGGACTGGTTGGATTGTGAACTGAACCCACAATGATATCTGAATCTACTTCTGACCCCTACTGGACATCACTGCTACCATAAAGTGGACCAAGGTTATCTTACCTTATCTGTGACTAGATGAGAACAGTCATGGATGGATGAAGCCAAATCTCCGCCTAGGTCTTTCACAATCTGAAATAAGTGTGATTTTGCAAATTTGGCAATGACAAACACAAATATTAATAGATGCACACACAAAAAGTACAAGTGTGTTTAGTAATTAGAAAACACTTTCAAAAAACAAATGTCAGTCAAGGATACTCATGGATTTTAAACTACACACAAACTCATTTTTCTGATCTACACAAATTAAGTGACGGAGTTCATATTTTGCAATCTTGCAATATTTCAGCCATTAAAGGTATATACAATAAGCCTTAATAGTTACCAGTCAAGAAAAATCTTGCCCACAATGGGGAAACATTTAAGAAAATCTCAAAATTTTACCAGTCTGGTGCAAAATCAACAGCCCCATTTCATACACTGCCATTGAACACACACACATACAGTATGCGAGAAGCAACGAGTCTAAACTGAAAGACACCAAAAAGCTGAGAATGTGCTGAAGTATTTGAGTCTGTTCACACCTTTTGCCCTTGCTCATCCACTACCCCTGTGAAGAGAACTCTTGGTTTGGGCTCCATTGACTTGCGACGGAGGGACGGAGATGCACTTTCTTGTTTTATCATCTTCTGTTTACCTTTAGGAGATGCAGCTTCTAAACGAGATTTTTTAGATGGCATGCTGTCTTCATCCTAAAAAGTGATTATTCAAAGATCTAAATTGTCCAAGCTGTGGGTTTAATAAAATTCATTCTTAACCCCTATGGCTAACAAATGTAGAAGCGATTCCAGGATCTCTATGCTTCAGTCTGAGGTCAACAAGTTTAAAACAATAAAATGAACATACTTAAGCTATTAACAAAATTTAATGAACAGTTTCAGAGATAGACAGGACGAGATGTCTACACTACAGATATTGCAAACTTTACCAGTCTGGTGCAAAATCAGTTTCAGAGATAGACAGGACGAGATGTCTACACTACAGATATTGCAAACTTTAAGTTTAAAATGAACTGCAAAACTGTTTATACGGAGGGTTTGCTAACTAAAGACACACAGGGACAAATGAGGAAAAGTAGTTGCCATGGTAATCTAACCTGAGCAGGACTCTCTTCATCTTTCCCGCCTTTCCTCCTCTTCATCCCAGCTCCAGCATCAGGCTCCACCTTCACCTCAGATTTAGATCTGCCTGCTCGTGTTGGCTGGTCTGCTGCCTTTAGTTCAGACTTCGCATTAGCTTTACCTCTACCTCTTACCTTTTTAGTAACCACTTCAGGTTCAGGAGTTTCTGTCTGAGGTTCTGACATTGCCACAGCTTTACCCTTTCCTCTACCCTTTCCAGTTAATGATTCAGCTTCAGCTTCAACTGACTTTGTCTCAGCTTTGCTTTTGCCTCGGCCTTTCTTTGCTGAAGCTGTTGGTTCTGGATGAGATTTGGCATCAGAGTTATCTTTACTTCTTCCTCTTTTGGCTAGCACTTTGGGTTCAGGAGTATCAGCCTCAGGTTCTGACTTAGATTCAGCTTTACCTCTGCCTCGTCCCTTCCTTGCAGGGACTGCAGTTTCAGGAGCTTCTGATTCTGATTGTCCTCGTTTCGTTCTTTTGGCATTTTGAGGTTCATCAGTATTTTCTTCATCCTCATTCACACTGGACTCCCTCTTTGAAGCACATTTTGAAACTCTTGACTCGGGTCCCTCAGATTGTGAGGATTCTCGGCTGCTTCCTCTGCTGTTTCTCTTTGAAATACTTTGCATTTCCTCTTCTTGAGTTTCATTTTTTTTGCCAGTTCTACCCTTCTTAGCTGCAGGTGGGTTGATACTCTCTTCAGATGTTCTCTTTCTTGACCTGGAGGGTCTCTCACTAGCACTGCTTTGAACACTGTCAATAGATGACTCCACAGAGGAGCTTGTATTAGTCTTTCCACCTTTACTCTTCCCCTTTGGCACTCTAGATTCAGCACTATCTTCTGTCTCGGCTTCTTCTACAGCTGGCACGGATGTGTTCTCCTCTGTTTTCTTGGTCCTACTTCTTGATCTAGATCCAGTCTTTGTATCATCCAAAGACCCATCGGTTGAGGATTTGGAGCTGTCAACTGAAGCACTCCGTCCTCTCCTACTTCTTATATTGGTAGGTTCTGCAACTGGTTCAGTTTTTCTACTGGATCTTCCAGCTCTTGGAGGTTTCATAGTCTCAGCATCACCTGCAGACTCAACACTACTTTCTCGAGATGGTCTAGTAGTCTCAGCCTTCTTTCCTTTACCTCTACCTGTCCTTGAAGGCACTACCTGAGATTCTACTTCTGGGGTACTAACAACCGATTCATCTGATCTTCTACCCTTCTTACCAGCAGCATTTGCCGTTTCAGGTATGACAGCTTCAGCAGCTGATTTTCTTCGTCCACAACTTTTCTGCACCTCTGGTGCTTCTACTTCTTCATGAGGTTGAACTTCTGAATCAACAAATTCATTTGATATCCGCCCCTTTCTACCAGTCACCTTTGCAGGTTCAGATTTAGCCTTTTCAACTGATCTCCGAGATCCTGTAGGCACTTCTTCAGATTTTTTCAGTTCAGGCTGAACAGATGGAGTTGCAGTGCTTCTTCTTCCCCGGCGAGCAGAAGTCACTTTCTCTTCCTCAACCTTTGCAACCTGACTCTTCCTCCCTCTGCCTTTAGTCACAACCTCTTCTCTCACAGTTTCCTCTTCTTCCTTGACTTCAGTTTCTTTATTTGAAACAGCTTCGGCAGCTGCAACACTCTTTCTACCCCTCCGTGTTGAAGCTTTTACTTTCACAACTTCAGTTTCCTTCGCCTCTTCTTTTACCTCATCAGGTTTTGAGACAGTCTCAACACCATCATCATTAGGCTTGTTTGCATCTTCTCCATCACCAATCCTCCCAGTTCTTGCAGGAGGTTGACCAACTGATGTTTCCGGTTCCTCAGACTTCCCAGCTAGTGCTGCATCTAAACTCCTCCTTCCACGCCCTCGACCACGACCTCTTCCTCGACCTTGACCTCGTCCTAGGCCACGCCCCATTCCGGACTTCACTGTTTTGTTTTCATTGTCTGCAACCTACAATGATTAAATTGTTTATTTTCTTAAAGTGGTGAATATTTTGTCAAATATTCACAAAATTATTCAATAATACACAACTATTTGAACCTTTTTTTTTCTCAAAACATTTTTCAACTTTGACTCATAAAAGCATAAAATATCAAGCAAGGTGCCTTGAACAAATGCATTACTGGTGCTGATCGATAAAACAGATAATCCTTGTTTTCCTATAAGGCTTATTCATTCATGAAGAAACCAGCAAAATTGAGAAATTCATATGTGAAATAATAACAAAGACCATTTTTACATTAGGGTCTGCAACATATGACAAAATATTCCTATCTCCACCTGTACAGTGCTTAACACTTTCCTTACCCCAGCAGCAAAGGCAACACGTTTTGGTGAAGGGGAGGGGCTCCGTTTAGGACTCGCTAGGGCGGACTTGTGGGGGGAACGGGACGGGATGGAAACCAGAGGGGAACGACCTCTTCCAGCAAGCTCAGTATCAGGCTCCATCTGAAAAAGAATCATGACTTTTATGTCCTTTTCAACATAGAAAGAAACAGATGTAAGTGTAACTGTTTATCAGCTGAATTTATCAAGGAATACTTTCCTTAGTATCTAACTTATAAAATCAATGAAGAATTAACAATTAGATTATTCAGGTTTTGACAAGGGGCATTTGATTTGAAGAAAAGATAAGTAAGAAAAACATCTTTTAAATGATTTATGATCACTATATAATAAAAAGGTTTACTTTGTGTGAGAGACGCAATTTTATTTTGTTTCTTTCATGAGATAAACTTATCAAGATGACCACAGTTTTTTTCCACACGACTTAAGGACACAGGGTTTGATTAGTTAGGAGGAATATCTAATCATTTCTAATATAACTGTTTACATGACAGATTTCAAACTCTAAAGGTTAATTGTTAAGAGAGTTTCTCTTTCAAATAAAGAGTAAACAAATTAAACTTCCATTATTGTCATCATCATCTGATACAATGTTTCCACATCCCTGTGAATTATCCCATAAAAAGCATGCTGAATTAGCTGCAAATCTTTCGTAACAAATACAATAATAATTAACCTCAAAATAAAATTGTTTCGTTTTCCTATGAAAGATAATACATACCTCCTCTGCATCCAGTCCGTACGCTTGCGTAGCCTCTGGTTCATCCTCACCATAGGCTTGTGTAGCTTCCATATCAGAGGCCTCGGTTCCTGGAAGTAATATGGAACCATTTCAGAGACAGTTCTAATTGACATGGAAAAAAAATTCAAGGGAATATTATCATTTATATGTTTCTGTTATATACATTAAAATACTTTCCAGTTGAACCATGTAATTGATGAATATTTTTTTTTTTTCATTTTTACAATTTAAAGAATAGAAGACATAAAACAAAACATTGAGAAGGATATCAGTTCAATGGCTTCGAAAGATTTGCTATGCTTTAACAATGCATTGTTTTCAATCGTTAACTCTGGATATTCCATCTATACATGTATATGAGCATGACAATGTTATTATTTGGGTAAGTTTGAGGGTTTGAGAAATTACTGACAAACATGTTTGTTTTTTCCTTTTGTTTACCGCAAATGTAAAACAGGACAACAAGGAATTTTATGGTTAATCAACTTCTTTATTGTACTGGTAGCGACGTTTCGGTATAGATTCTTATACCGTTTTCAAGCAATTGGTGATATGGTAAGATACATCATTTTTATTAATGAGAGCGGAGTTAATTAGGCTGAGGCGGATTAGGGAACAAAGTGGGAGGGGTGATGAGTGAAGCCAGAGTAAGTCAAGTGGATTAATCATGGGCGGAACTCCGCTCTCATTAATAGGTAATCCCACACATCTTATCATGTTTTCCTACCTGTATCCTTTCATGTTATTGTTACCTCATCCTGTTATCATTGTTACCTTGTTATTCCATCCATATGTAACTTGTGCATAAAAATGATGTATCTTACCATATCACCAATTGCTTGAAAACGGTATAAGAATCTATACCGAAACGTCGCTACCAGTACAATAAAGAAGTTGATTAACCATAAAATTTCTTGTTGTCCTTATACCCACAACTTCTAGAATGCCACTAAAACAGCTTAAATGTAAAACACAGTCATACCTTCTCCAGAGCTGTTCTTAACAGAACTTTTAGTTGGTGTCCCATTCTGTTTACTTTTCTGCAAATAGAATATTATTTTACAACATACTGTCACTCATCATAATAATATGACCTACAGATTTCAAATCTTACAGCATAAGAATTCTAAGAAATCATTATTTCAGCCTATTGACAGTTGATAAATAGACTCAAACGAGAAGATGTCCTTCACAAGAGAACGAATATTGTTTTGAGAGTGGCAATTGGAGTGACAAGAGTTGTACCCACACAGATGGTCCTCTTATGTTAAATATACCCAGGTAAAAGTAACAAGTTCTCTAACTGATAAGAAATAGAATCTCACCTTCAAAGATGCTACACTGTTCTGAGGCTTGCTGTCCACACTATCCATCTCAACCAGTTCATCCACAGGCAGAGTGGAGTCCTCAGAGTCTGAGTCTTTCCCATACACCTGGGTTGCTTCTTCTGCTCCTCCTCCACTGCCCACAGCATCCTCACCAGCATCAGTGGGTTCCTCAACATCTGCCACAGGGCCTCTTCTTCTTCCTCTGCCTCTCCCTAAAGATTTCTTGGTCTCTGAAACAGTTTCCACAGGCACTGTTGCATCTATTTCTTGCACTTTCTTCCTTCCTCTAGCTCTGCCAGTAGGTTTTGTGTCACAAACATCTCCTACGGGCATTGTTGCATCCTCAGGGTCAGGATGTTTACTTCCTCCTTTTGATTTTGTAGCCCTCTTGTCTTGCTTTACTTCCTCTAATGTCTCATCCAAATCTGCTACAGGCATGGTGGCATCATCTTCTGGCGTTCTACGCTGCCTTCCTCTACCCCTTCTTGTTGACTTTTCCTCATCCTCTATAGGAGTAGCAGTCTCAACTTCTTTGTCGGTTCTCCTTCCTTTACTGATTGACCTTCCTCTTCCCCTTCCTCCCGGAGGTTTTCCAACAGGTTCTTTTTCTTCTTCAACTGCAACCGTTGCATCCACCTCGCCTACTACTTGCGTGCTGTCATCAGGTTTATCCTCAACTTCAAGAGTGGGGTCATCAACTCCAAACACTTGAGTTGCCTCCTCTGTAGATGTTTCTTTACCTTCATCATCTGTAACTGCTAAGGTTGGCTCGTCGTTGCCAAAGACCTGAGTAGCGTCATCGTTGATGACCTGTGTTGCATCATTGCTGCCTTCAGTTTCAGCTTCTTCTATAGCTACAGTTGCATCTTCAAACACTTGTGTGGCATCATCACATTTTGCGTCTCCATCACCAGAGACTGGGAGAGTTGGATCTTCACCAATTTCCAGAGTAGCATCTTCCACCTTTGCAGCTTTCTTTGACTTAGCACCTCTCTTCTTTCTGGCAGTTGGTTCATTCACTGCCATGGTTGCATCATCAAACACTTGAGTTGCATCATCACATTTTGCATCTCCATCACCAGAGACTGGCAGTGTAGGATCTTCATGGATTTCAAGAGTAGCATCTTCAACCTTCGCAGATTTCCTCGACTTAGCACCTCTTGTCTTTTTGGCAGATGGTTCATTCACTTCCAAGGTTGCATCATCCTCCTTTACTGCATTTTTAGCTCTTCGACCTCTTGTAGCTTTAGGAGAGACTTCAGTAACAGCTAGAGTTGAATCCTCATCGAATACTTGAGTGGCATCATCATTTGCTTTCTTGGGAGAAGGTTCTGATATAGGCACTGTTGCATCATCTCCAAAGACCTGCGTAGCATCTTCATCTTTGCTCTTCTTTCCTGCTTTCTTTGGGACAATTTTCTCCTCTTCCTCAAAAGCTTGGGTGGCATCATCATTACCTACTGCCTGGGTTTCTAAATCCATCACATCTCTGTCTTCATTGAGAACAGCCGGCAGATCTGAATCTGATTCTGATTCCTCCTCCATATCACAAGCAAGAGTTGAGGTCGTCAGGAGATGACTGACGTCTGCATTGTCCTCCTCCTCTTCATCCTCCTCGTCCTCAAACACCTGTGTTGGGACTAGTCCTCTGTCCTCAGAGTCAGAGGACTTGTCCCCTGTTTTAAGGTCCTGTACAATGAAGCTCTGAGTAGCTCCTGGTTTGAGCTGCTTCTCAGGATCTTTTTCAGGTTCTTTGTCAGTTATTTCAGACTCCAGGTCATAAGCAATAGTTTGATCTGTGGATCTGGCAGATGGTTTTGACTTCTTTTTGGGAGCATCTTCTGTGTCCAGGGTGTACGCTATGGTTTGATCTATGGGCTTATGAGAAGTTTTAGTCTTCTTTCTTGGAGCATCGTCTGTGTCAAGGGTGTAGGCCTGAGTAGGAGCACATGTTGGTTCAGGGGTTGGAGTCCTGGACTTGCCTTTCCTTTTCTTCTTATCACCAACATCCATGTCATATGCAATGGTCTGAAATCAACACATGTATTTCTAAATGATTATCAAATAATAGACTTTTTTTATCTTACAGAACATGTTTGCTTTACTTGAAGTACGTGATTAAAATTACCAGGTACAAGAATTAAAACAAGACTGACCTTGACCTCTGGTTCCTCGCTGTCCTCATCAAATGGAACCATCTGGGTGGGTGCGGCGAGATCGACATCATCCTCTGGGTCAGATTGACTGTCCTCCACCACAGCAAGAGTCGGCCCAGTCAGATCGAACTTCCCCTCTTCCGTGTTTTCATCGCCCTCGGCTAGATCGTAAGCTTGTGTCGCGGCACACAGCAGGTCCTTCTTACCATCATCCTCTGTGGAAGAGGTTATAAACTGCCATTCTGAAATGCTGCCTTCAATGCAATTAGATATCCAGCAATATCCAAATACCTTTTTTTAATCTTTACATTTGAATTTCAGATCAAATACTGGCTTTTATTCAATAGAATATATAGTAATATCCAAATATGTATCTTTTTATTTCTTGAAATTTTTATGGCTTTCATTCAATAGAATATCCAGTTATATCAAAATTTCTATATTCATATTCCTTGGATTTTCACATGAAAGGTTTCACTTTGAATTTGTAAGAAATTATGTTTAATGACTAAAGGCAGTTAATTCATTCATAATCATAGTTCGACATTATGCTATATGGTAGCTTTTGATTTATATTCATTCAAAAGAAAGGATTGGGTACAAGTAATCCAAATTAGTGAAACCCTCTTCTAGGTTGCAATGAAGCCACAGCTCCCTTTTTGCAATGTCTTTGGGCTTGATGTTGCTCAGAATCTAACCCAAACCTTAATGATGAGCACTCAAACAAGTGACCTTCAATCTCCAAATAAATTCTTCTGTGGATAATGACATAAATTTCGATAAAAAGTAACCTTTCATATAAGGGTGACAACTTCCACTCTTCCTCTCAAGTCAGTATCTTATGTTAACGCAGCTGACAGAACAATACTCATTATCTATATATACATTGGCTATGCTTGATTGGTAACACGTTGAACTATCCGGCGTAAATGATAAATGCGGCAAATCACTGTATTGATAACCGGCACAGGTCGGAGGCATACGCCTGATCCGCCGGTTTTAAATGACAGGCAAACCCGACGTATAATGGCGGGCAAATATTTTTGTTGCGACTATTCCACAACTTATATTTATTTTAACTTTAATTTTTTAAATAACAATTTTAAAAAATAACGTTCATTATGTACGATTATCAAATACCCTTCATTAATTGATAGTGTCATTTTAATTCACTCTGAGGTATGATGACTACTTCCTGTGCGTAAGACAACAAACTTGATTCAACTTGATCCTGTTTCAGACCCGGCATACTCCTGCCCCATGTCTGACGTATACGCCGCTTAAACGAATCAAGCATAGCCTAAGTGAACTTGCCTACAAGGGAACAAGCCAACTAATACAAGGGAGACAACCTACCCTCTTCTTCCTCCGTGTCACTTGCTGTTGTGAATGCCTGGGTAGGAGCAGCCAACAGATCATGATCCCCTGACGTGTCTTTCTCTGTGGACAGATGAGCAATGTGTCACAGAAAATAAAATAGTTGTTTTGCTGTGGAAGACAAGATTTTCTGGATAACAACTTCTTTATATTGAAATTTATGAGGTTTCTGAGAATACGCTTACTCCTTCGTCAGTTGGAATGACATTCCAATGATGAAATTATAAGTATGACATCCCACTGATGAAAGAGTTAGCATATACCGGTACTCCATTACATCATAATTGTCACAATAAAGAAGTTGCTATCCAGATTATCTTGTCTTTCTTATGAAGTCACATCTAAATACCCCTCAAAGAGTTGTTTTGCTAAAATTTGTTTTTGCACTGAATTGAAACTTAAATTCAATTAATGGAGACAAGTTTTGGTTTTTGTATCAGATTAAATTGCACCCGTCAAACTGATTATAAGTTAATGAGTTATTGTTAAGTGTAGCTTGAGCGATAGTTCAGCCAATAGTATCAATGATGGAAGTTTTAGAGAGAAGATTACCTTCATCAAACACAAGAGTAGCTTGTGGGTTTCCCTTCTCCAGCATGCTGTCACTTTCAGATCCAGACTCTGGAAGAACCAGCGTTGATAGTTCCGCTGAGACGAAGAAAACATTTCATAATTCTCTAAATTTTCCAGACAAACAAATACTCACCCAAATTCTAAAACCTATAGGGTATCATAGAATCAGGCATTGACAGAAATAAGTGAGACTCGTCTTAAACAATTCCATTAGAATTTTACCAAGAATATTATTCTTTTATAAGGTATCACACTTTCTGTGTTAATACAAACTCTTGGAGTTTTTTGGGTTAAGTCACTTGCGAATGTGGAATTTGACCGCAGGCAACATCAGTCAACACTCACTGTATCAACAGCTTCTCTACTCTACCAAGACTTTTTCAAGTATGTTACTGTTTGACTCTTATCAAATAAGCAATTTCACCTGATTGGTTTTGTCTTGCTGACGGTGTTTCTGCTACAGTTAATGAGCCATTATATTGGTCTGAAAAGGATGAAACAAAAATTATTAGATAATTAAATTGAATAATTTTCATCCATACATTTAAGTCATCGCTTAATGCTCTGAATAATATAACCTCGGGCATCAAGATACTTTTAACCATACAAGTAAAGAAGTGAGCACAGCTCACATACCCCCGCATCAAACTATAGTCTGGCTTTCTTTGTTGGTCTTACCCTCAAAAAGCTCACTTAGGGATCATAGTTGATAAGTGTATTAAGTTTGTTGAAGCTAGCATGTATGGTTTAGAAGATAAACTCCGGACAAAGGACTTACTCATAAATTCACTGTTTTAATCATGTTTCAATGGAAACCGCAAAAAATAAAAATCATTTGTTGGTAAAACCCTCAAAAGGCACATCTAGGGATCATGGTTGATAAGTGTATGAAGTTTGTTGAAGATAGCATGTACGGTTTAGAAGATAAACTCCGGAGAAAGGACTTACTCATAAATTCACTGTTTTAGTCATGTTTCCATGGAAACCGCAAAAAAAATCATTTGTTGGTGTAACCCTTAAAAGGCACATCAAGGGATCATGGTTGATAAGTGTATGAAGTTTGGTAAAGATAGCATGTATAGTTATGAAGATATACTCCGTACAAAGGACTTTGTTACTGTTTCATGTTTCCATGGAAACCGCAAAAAATAAAAATCATTTGTTGATCTAACCCTCAAAAGGCACATCTAGGGATCATGTTGGATAAGTGTATGAAGTTTGGTGAAGCTAGCATGTATAGTTTAGGAGATATGCTCCGGACAAAGGACTTGGTCATAGAGTCACTGTTTTAGTCATGTTTCCATGGAAACAGCAAAAAATAAAAATCATTTGTTGGTAAAACCCTCAAAAGGCACATCTAGGGATCATGGTTGATAAGTGTATGAAGTTTGGTGAAGCTAGCATGTATAGTTTAGGAGATATGCTCCGGACAAAGGACTTGGTCATAGAGTCACTGTTTTAGTCATGTTTCCATGGAAACCGCAAAAAATAAAAATCATTTGTTGGTAAAACCCTCAAAAGGCACATCTAGGGATCATGGTTGATAAGTGTATGTAGTTTGGTGAAGCTAGCGTGTATAGTTTAGGAGATATGCTCCGGACAAAGATTTGTGACGGACAGACAGACGGACGGACGGACAGAATGAACGCTATATACCCCCGCTTACGCTGTAAGGCGGGGGTATAATAAGATAACACTAATGGTCTAATGAAAGAAAACTATTTCCATTGTATAATAACTCCAAAGTTATTGTTTTTGTTTCACTATAAAACTATGAATCTAAAGTGATGAAGTAAAACATGGAACTTTTACTAGTAAATAAACCTGAAGTGTAGGCTTTTATTATCATAGACCAAATAATGCAAATTTTCAGCTGATAAAAGTTCTTGGGTACAACTGGATAAAAAAAATTTAGCTACAGAAGCAGAAAACTTTTACCATCACTGCCGTCACTGCCAAACTTTTGGGTTGCTTCCATCATTCTGTTTGACTTCCATGTAGGGGCTGACGAACTTGGCTTGAAAATATTGAAAATCGCTTTTTGAACTTTACGTGAAGGTACATTCTGTGAGTGTGTCTATGCTAATAACATTTGAGTATTTTTTAAGGTCATTTAGAAGTGACATACAAAACAACAATAGATTTTCTTGACAACAACTTAGAATCTTTCTTTTCTTAAAATTTTAGCAGATTGGATAAATATTGCATCTCTTTATTCTCACCTATGAAATGGATAGAGGACAGAATGGATTTGGAAAGTCAACTCTTGTAAAATTGGTTAGACCTTTTCTTATTACTTACATTCATCTCTATGAAGACAAAGCAAAGATTTGATTCTAGTTAAGAGTCATGAGTTATTCAAAGAATTTGATAACTGCTTGAGTTATTCAGAGAAGTTTGCATTGATCATAGAAAAAAAGTAACAAAAGGACTAAACAAGGAAGCAATATGTTTTTTAGAAACAGGAAATTTGCATTGGCACCAATAGGTCCCCTCTTTTATATCACCCACTAAACTGAGATTAGGGAAGGAAAAAAAAGGATTTTGAAGAATTTTTTCTGCCTGGAATGAATGTAAGAACTTAATAGGCAGGAGTAAGTGACGTCATAAAACACCATTCATTATGTCCATTTAGACTTAGAGGTCAAAAGAATCAGAATGAATGGATTCGAAACTATTTGACAATATATACCGAAAGAAAGAATTATGATAACTACACAGGTCATTAAGTGAAACTCCACTATCAGAAAAATGTATAAGAAATGAAAATACAGAAGTTACTTGGAAGAAACATAGCTACTTCTACCATGAAAACGATTAACATTGTCATATTTGTGATCATACTATATTCTTGTACTTCTTCCAGTGGAGTTCCTTGCAGGATTCAAACCCACAGCATCAGTGTCTGGCGACAGCGCAAGCATTGTAGGTACCAGCAGCAAACCAACTCGTCATGATCATAAAAAAGGTTCACAGAAGGAGAATGATTAATTCGGTATAATTCTTCACGAAATGAGGAGAGTACCTGAGTGGGCTGGAGGATGTCACTGCTTGCATCACTCTCGTCTCCCCCTGCCGTCTCGTCCAGAACAGTCTCTCCCTCGCCCTCAATCTGAACGGTCTGAAGCATCGACTCTGAGCCTGTCTCAGACCCGGAATCTTCCACACGGGACAACTGAAAATAGTCAGTAATAAAAGTTGTCCTTTTCATAAGAAGATGATGAAGAAAATAATCATCGCCTAAACATATAACATCCTTTCCCTTTTGCAGGTAACTCAATGTGTTAATGGCGTATTTATAATCCTTCTAGAAAACAGTAGTATTTGACTCATCATGTGTTCTGAAAATCTGGTCATAAGAACATTTAGTTGACAACATTATTTTCTATGCCCTTTAAGTTCTGTAATTTTATCCTTATAATTTATTATTCACGTGCCATCACATAACCCAAAGAACAGAGACAAGACATGTAACACATTTTTACTACATCGTTGGCTTCAGAAAATTGATTTGCTTTATTTCTAGAATATTTACCTCTTTAACAATGCTATATGAAGAGTGAACATCTGCAAAAATTATGCTGTCCTGATGTTTTAGTTCGTAGCGAACATTTGGGCTCAGAAAAAGCTGGAAAAAAATATTTAATATCATATTATAGGCAACAGAAAGCAAACAAAATGAAACATCCTCTAGAAAAATGCAAGTCGGCTTGTTTAAGTTTGAAGCAAACAGGACACAGTGGCAAAAATAAACTCAATCTTATGTTATGTATATAAAATTTAGAAAAATAATAAAAATGCCATCACATTTTGGATGTTTTAAGTTTTGGATGTCATATTATTTTGAGTCATAGTGATGTTATGTGGCTGAAAATTTTGCAAATTCTGATCTAAAAACATCTGCTAGAAGTTATCACTTGCTCTAAATCTGGCAATGTTTCCTTTGGAAGAGAGCCTTCGATGATATAAAAATGACATCACCTTTCCCCTCCTTGTCTTATTTCGACTTCCACTGTCATAGATAAGATGACTGTCACCGCGGATCTCAATACATGCATGTTGTTTTGATAGGGCCTGTGAAAAAAAAAGGAGAATATTTTTTTCTTTTATAGAATCTCAGATCACTATTAAGGAGACTGTGTACTCAGAATTCTTATTTATTCATTATTTATACATGAGTTTAATTTGTTAGTAGTATTCTGATTGTGAAAAGACCTTTTAGGCATCTAAAAAAATTTAAATCAGTGGTCAAAGATGTCTTATGATATTACTGCTTTAAATGCAGATTTAGATTGTTTTTACAATTATAAGTTCAACTACCTTTATTAAAGGAGCATTTGTATGTTTTTTAAATTGAAAAAAAAATGTCAAGAAAACAAAAATTAAAAGTTTCATTAAAAGAAGCAGTATTAAGACAAATGTATAGAGTTCCATTACTGCTTAAGCTATGCGATTCCGTCATTTCACCTCTAATGACTAAAAGGTGTTCCAAAAAAAATGGCTGCCAGTTGTTTTTGCTTGATACCTGATTATTTCTTAGGACTATGGATAATCAGTTTGAGTAATTAGAAGTTTTGACCCTCTGAAGATAATGCAATTAGCATAAACTAATGTTATTGGGGGAAACTTTGTGTACTTCAAATGGATAAACAGTGTTAACAATTTTTACCTTGCTAGGAATATAGATATTGCAATCCTCTTGTCTTCCAATCACATTATTGCCTGAAAGAATGAAGAATGTCAATCAATTGGGTTGTTGATTAAAAGGCCTCAGTTACTGTAGTTAAAGGCAGATAACAATCTATGTTAACTGAGAAATGAATACATAAGTTAAAGAAACAAAATGACAATGCCAAAATGATTTTAGTAATTTCCTAAAAGGAAACAGTTACAAAAAAATTTCAAGGGCAGAAGGTGGCAGAATGGAAGTTTTTCCATAAACTTAAAAGCTCAAATCTAACTGACCATTTGCCAATCCAATAACACTCTTTGATCAATAGCCATTTAAAAGTAAAATGTACTGTTATAGTTTCTTCATTTGGTATTCTCGTCTTTGGTGATTTATTTCTTAATAATGATAAATCATACCTTCATAAAGTGGGTACAACTTCTCTGGAACACCTTTCTGACAAGGTACTTTCAGGTGAGCAACCTACAATACAAACATCATTTCTCAGATTAATATTTACATTCCAACCTACCATTTCTTGATTAAAAAACCAACAATGCCAGTCATTAATAGCTCAATATACTTCAAACGAATTTTTTAAATATACAGATCATAACTGGTTTATTTTTTGTGGAAGGTAATTTAAGATTCTGTGTAATCAACTTTTTAAAGTTTTTTCAAATAAATGAGATCCCTTAAACAGAAAAGTTTTTCAAGTCAACACATTTGTTTTTGTTATTGCTTTGTAAAAGATTTTTTTATAAATCAGTTTGGTAAAATGTCTGTTATTTCAGATTAAATTTATCCTTTTCAGATCAAAGTCACACAATTCAAAATATGTCAGGTTGAGTCATCAAAATTTAATCATGCAAACATGAACCAAAATTATACAAACAGGTGCTTTCTGAGATTGGCTGATTTCTTCATCTGTTTCATCTTCGAACTCGTCAAGAGCAATCACCTGTGTCTGATCAAAATCCATCATACCTGAAAAGTAATCATTATAACCTTGCAAAAACATTTTCTATACACAAACTTCTGCACTTGAAAGCCATTGGCATTATATATATAAAAATTTGAATATCCATTGTGTGTTGAAAAAAACTATATGTTTACGTCTAATCGTACCTGTTGAAAAGGAATAAAATTATTTTTAAAAACTTCTCATAACTGAATTCAACTGCTGATTTTAGAATAAGAGCCACAGGCTCTGTATCTCATTAGTCTTTGAATGACTTCAATTTATAAGCTACAGTCTTTATATATAAAAAATTTATATCAAATGTTTCAACAAGAAAAGTTGTTAAGATATTTTAAGTGTGGTCAGGTTAGTAAATGAACAAACTTTGATACATTAGCCGCAAAGTACTTCCTCAAAAAGAACTTAGAGAGTACCTGATGAAGTTCTGAAAACGACACTCAATGGACATTTACCTGACAATGTCATAAGCCAATCTGATGAGCTCAAAATAGCTTAGCATCAAATACTTGGAAAATCTGACAAACTGGTAAACCAGTCCACCTATTTATAAATTGTATTCTTCAAAATACATCTATATTTAGCGAGATGACATTTCCTGATCTAAATCATAAAACATAATGAAAACAAACTTCTACAAACAAATAAAATATTATCATTATTTTTTTTAATTCATACTGCGTGATTGCCCAACACATGTTCAAGACTTGTCATCTTACTAAATCATGTTTGCACCGGCCTGACTCTTCCGTAAATGTAAACAACGCAATGTTTTATGCAATTCATCAATTCCCAGATGTGAACTTTTAAAATGACAACACTTGGGTTGTAAATGATAAAACCTATTTGTTGTTATACCAAATTCAGATCCTTGTCAATAACGAAATGATTGTAAATTCCAGACAGCATTCATTTACAAGTGCTTCAGTTTTCGCCCTTTCCCACTTCGTACATTGCTGTTTCCCGCACTGCCCTTGCGCATGCGTTGATCGCTCTCGCACCTTACGAGACCAGGCGAGACTGTAAACTCAGGTGTGCAAAATTGCTTTCTTCTGTCGACTTGGCCGCTCATTATGGGCGTGACAGTGGAGACAATAAAAGAAGGGGATGGTAAGAATGTTTGTTTATTACTGTCTGATTATCCTTTTATCAAAAACATTAGTTATGATGTGTCTGATGAGCTTGATAAGGCCGTAGACATCGGCTGTCTGAGTGACAGACTGTCAACATGGATGATGTCATGTCTGCCCGTTGTCATTACATCAGGATAAGATCCTGGTGATATCATTTTAGAACATACATAGCTAATTAAGTCTCTGCATTGTGTTTATCATACATTTGTGAAATTACCCATTTATTGGAAGGCATTTCAAAGAGAACACTGAGTTAGAGTCAAGGATAGACATGTCTATTTTTTAACAAGAACATTGATTTTTTTCAAACCTAAAAGCAGGTTATGAAATATTTTTAGCTCTGAGGGTTGATGCATTGAAAACATCATAATTTTGTCAGTGCTATACCTTGATTTTTATGCACTGTTAGATTAGCTTAACCTGTTACATTGATGAATTCTGAGATAATTGTTCATGATATTTCCTTAATGGAATGTTTCAGAAAGTTGGTATTTCATTTTCAAATACGAAGTGTTAAAAAACATATCTAATGCATCCTCCTGTTAGATACACATGATGAAAATGGAATTCTTCGCAGACACTTTTAACAATTTCCTAGTTAGTGAGTCCTTGATAACATCACATGATATGATATTGAAGTAAATTTGTTCAGTAGAATTAAGAATTGAATAGAGATATAATTCTTTAAATTATATAATTTACAGAATTAAAAATTGGCATTTAGAGTGCGTAACTTGTGGAATAACTTTACTTTGAGGATTGAGGATGTAATAATGTCAAATGAATTATGCGTTTACAGGTCAGACCTATCCAAAGCCAGGACAGTATGTGACGCTGCATTATGTTGGTGAGTAGTCAAATCTTATCCACTAACCACATCAGTTAATTTTTATTTATTCATAGATTAGATTTATGTCTGCTATTGAGAGCTGCTGTGTAAGTAATTGGTTAAAGGGGCACAGAGTATGTTGTCGGGTCAAATATGTCAAACGTCATATATGGTGATATTTCATCGACAAATAGTGACTTTTTCTGAAAATTAACATCTCAATGCTTATCAGTTAGCATAGTGACAAACAGAAAAAAGTCAAGATTTATGATCGAAAACTGGACAATGCCTGCGCCAATAATTCAAACATAATCTTTTAAATTATTGATAGCAGATACAACAAGGAATATGGGTTGGTATTGCTTAGTAGGTCATTTATCTAATATACATGTAAATGGGACACTGAATTTCGACTTCTTAGCATTTATTAGACCGTTTTGAATTTACAATCAAAAACAAGAAAATGTCCTGATTGTGGTATCTAAGAGCTATAGGTGCAACTTTTAATTAGCGATTTGACCTTAACCCAGTTCATATGATATTTTGGCTCTATTTAAGCCACATACAAGATTCATGAAACATACTCTGTGTTGTTTTAAATATAAAGTCAAAACTAGTGTATGCCACTTCTAATCAAGTCCAATACATGTTCTTACACATCAGAATTATCTTGCATCTTCAACCTGCAACTTCAAAATCAAATCATTGATTTGTTCTCTAGTATTATATTAGGTTGTTAATTTGTACTCGTCAATGATCTAACGGAATCCCATAGGGATATGTTTCCAAAGGAAGTTACAACTTACCTATCAATGTCTCGCTTTTACACCTCTGAAAGTAGCTTGGGAGTTCAAACATTGTTTTTCTGTGAAACGCTGTGAACAGTGTACTGTAATCGAAATTGCCAAAGTTTTACGTAGGATTTTAACTTGCACCCTTGACACCTTTGATAGCTTTTCTGCATGAGCAGAATCAGAGATTTACCATGGTTAACCTTATTCACAAAAACATATGAACTGTTGCACTAACTTTCCAAATATTAATTTAAACAGAGGCATATTGCCGGGGTGGCCACCTTTATTCAGTAAATCAAAGTGTCCGAGAGGACTGATTTTCTGTTGGTTAGATATTGGTCGGCCCAACAAACTGATTGGCTGTCATTTTCGGGGTTATTTCCTGTTCAAAGTTCATGTGGACACAGATCTCCAAGGGATTCCGTCAGATCTTAGATGATTGACAAGTAACAACCCGCTATGAGAATATGGAACGAATCTATGATTTGATTTTTAATCAGATTGCAACAAGTTATATCTACTTCATATGTACCGGTATGTGTAGGACTGAGATCTGTGGCGGGTCTGTAATCTATGGCAGATTTCCTAATCTGTGGCGCATTTGATTGTTCCATTGGTTCACGTTGTCATGCTAAGTGACGTTATAGTGCGGTGAAGTCATAATAGCTAACTGTTCCCGTCGTAAATCGCAATACCTGAAGTAAGATAGCTGTGGCTTTATTATGTATGATATTATTAACCCTCGGATTTCTGTGAGTGTGTCTTCTTTAGCCCTAAGATATTAGAAGACTATCTTTTGTAACTCTTGGATTCCTGTCGGCTGGGTTAGCTTGATTAGCGTCAGGTTTGGTAAATCATTGCAGTTAGCAGTGACTAGTTTCCGGTATACTGCAATACCCCCATCTTCTTTTGTCTAATGTTATGTAATAAGTCATCTGTATTATATTTTACAGAGCACTTCCTTGCATCCTGCATGCAAAACAGTAAGCAATGTCCTTGAGATGAATTGTGCACTGAAATCCAAAAGTGCTTATTCTAATGTACAAGGTGTCAGACTCTAACAAGGGCCATTTGAACCGTAATCAAACCTGTCATCGATGATATGGTTGAGATCGAGAGTTTTTAATTTAATTATGAATAATTTAATGTCCTACCTGTCAAACTTTCTTGACTTTCTTTACCGAGTTTAATAAGGTGAATAAATTATAAACCAAATAGTGCAGTGGTTTGGCTTTGGAACATAAGGTCTGTGGTCCGTGGTATTATGTACGCAAGAAAATATAGTATATACTCTTAACTTTTAAACTTTTTGCATACGGTACTCATGTTTGATTTTAGATTAGTGTCTACAAACTTCATTAATTGTATAAAGCTACTGTAACATGACAGTTCAAATGATTATTAAACAAATATTGTCTATTGCAGTGTTTTATTACCAGATGTATCATAACCTGATATCATATATACTTTGCAAAGCTGCAAATGTTTTCAACAAGTGACTCTGACTGTTTCACAAATCAGTAAGATACCCCATATTTTAAATTTGGTACCCACTTCTGTAAGATTTAAGTGTAAGTGAGTATTAGAAATAAGAATACCAACTTCAATTTTGAGAACAGGCACGAGATGTCCAACGTGGGAATCTTTTATGAAGATTTTTGGTATTTAATGACATTGAAAAAATACTTGAAATATGTGCACTGTCTCAAGAATAAACCCAAATTATTTTTGGTCTATGGTACAGTCCTTAAACTGGACGTCTATGCTCATACCAATCTTTGTGTCACCGTCTAGTTTATTTTGAAAAGAAAAAAGATAAGAATTTTTCATAAAAGTTCAGTCAGCAGCAAAATTGCGAAGTTTATTCTGTGTTCCTCTGTATTGTTTCTTCAAAATGTAGTACAAATACTCAGTACATCATCAGAAGATGGCGACCACATGAACAAAATTAGGACACTTGTTTTGTCTCCATAGGTACACTATTCACAGAAAATGGAACAAAGATTGATTCTTCTCGAGATCGAGGGGTTCCATTTACATTCCAGCTTGGGAAAGGAGAGGTGATAAAAGGTAAAATTATTTCCCTGGCATCTAGTGTAAAGGAAAGATGATTATTGTTCGAATATGTTTCATTTTAATGAAGATGATTAAAAGTTCCATCAATTATTCAGTCTTATTCTCAATTGTTTAAGAATCTTCGACTTGAAAATCCGATTTTATGATATAACAAAGTTGATAACATAATTAATCATCTTTTCATATAAATTAATTGATCAAGATGTGAGGCGCTACAAAATGGAAGATATATGATTTTTAATTCATCAAACATTTCCCGTCTGTTTAAATTCCGATTCTGAGCAGAAAAAAACTTTCAACATTTTATGAGTGCATGATATTACACAAATTAAACATAGCACAAATATTGAATTACCCTTAATTACAGTTTGCCTAATATTTATATATAATATTTGTTGTTTCAGGATGGGAAGAAGGTGTCAAGAAGGTGAGTGTTTGACATAGGATGCTAAAATTTCAGGAAATATTAATAATGAATGTTAAATTCGGACTAAATTTTCTAGATTAGTTTTGACCCCCTACAAAATGAATGTGACAGGGTGTCCAACCCTGAATTTTCTGTTATCTTTTCTTAAAACACTGTTGATTCCCAGAATCTCAATTATCTTAAATATCATCTTTGTAGAAAGTAGACTAAGATATTTTTAAAAAGCAATAAGACTACTATGTCCCTAATTATTTTTATTCAGTATATATTAATCGCAATTGAATCTGTGATGTTCTATCTTTCGCAGATGAGTATGGGGGAGAGAGCCAGACTGACATGTCCCCCCAAACTGGCTTATGGTCACAGAGGTCATCCGGGCATATATCCTTTTTATCTTCACTTAGTGGTGGAAGTTCAAATAGATAATATTTATTTCATATATAGACAAGGCTCAACCTTCATTACATTTGCCCTTTCTATGAAATCAAAGCATGAGGTTAAAGGCAAAACACAAGATGGTAGAGGCTACTCTATTTCTTTTGCCGGCGTGTAGGTTTATGCTTGTGCAGGTTATGTTTTCATCAATCACTATGGCTAATAATAAAGGTAAGTTAAGTGAATCATATAAGGCTATTAATTGTCACCCGCTGGTTTGGAAACTTGCTTAGAGGGCAAAGAATGATAATAACAATGGGAAGGGAAGCAGGGGCTCATGACAGGTAGGTAAGGAGGGGTGGGTCGTTGGGGATTTTTATTTGTGATAGCATATTTCAAACTGATGATGCTAATGAGAGCTTCAATTCTGACAGAGGGAGGTGGTTCTTGAATTAAATGCTCTCAGTTTGCTCAAACTTGTATCGAGGGAAAAGAGATCAAACACTAAACTTTTTTTCAAACTTTTGTCTAAGAAATAAATGATTTAGAAAAAGAAATTGTATGAAGATGTACCTTGACAAACAATGTTTTTATTTGGTGATGGTCAGAACCATAATTTTTAAAAAAACACATGGACGCTTTATTTTTTTAAGTGTTATTCTTTAATAGGACCCTGATTTCAGGCCTGTATGGTTAAAAGGGTTAGAAACATTAGAGAAACCTTTGTGAGATAATCAGTTTGCAATACCTGATGAGCTACAGTGCCAATGGCTCCATTTTTCTGGTGATGAATTCCTTAACTCTTGTCACGATCCCCTCTGATGCCACGTTGGTGTTCGACATTGAACTACTTCGACTTTGGTGAGAATGAACAGTCTCAGCAAGAAACCGTGTATCGTCTAGACATAGAAGGGGAGACAACTCCTCAGAGCAGATCTGAAGATGGACATATGTGACTGAACACAGCTGAAGTGAACACTGTATAAATAAGACTATAACTGAATGTGCCAGTGTAGATTCTGTACATATGCAACCTGTGTATTTGTCTGCTGTTGCCGCTTGACCTGTATATGCTTCGAAGGCTGCCCCAGATTTGTAGATTTATACATGCAGAATTAACACTGTCGCTGTCCCAGTGAAATAGCTTCTTCACAAGGTGCTAGACTGAAAGGTTAAACCTAGCCTGTATCTGAATGACTAGTTTGTAGACACTTTTCAGAGTTAGAAAAAGAATGAACCAAAACACTGGCTGAGCTGATAAGTTTTTTATTTAATTCTCAAGCTGCACATATTTTGAAGGGTCCAGCATAAACAAACACTTAATTCACTTAGGTAGCCTTAACGCAATGTTAAAGAATAGCACTTATGTTAACCTGACTGCAAAGGTTGTTGACCCATATGTCATTTAGTTTTTGACTTTTCATGAGCTTGTGTTATAGCCATTGATGTGACTGTTGCAATAGCCAAGCTATGTAACAAGCTGTGAGTAATATTCCAGTTATCTAAAAGGCTATTAGTTAATATCCAAGTTATGTTTATGTTTTCAGCGTGATATCCTTTTAAAATGCTGAAAACTCAGTTATTGAATTCAATTATGGCTAAAATGCTTTGGATTATGCCTTTTGCCTCAAATTTGAGTTATGTGAATATATTTTGGCTAAAATCTCTTTTGATAAGCTTGCTTTTGGCTATACTCTAGTATGATTGATGTCTATGAACTTTTATGCAGCTTTGCCACGTTTGTAAGTGCAATGCTACCCATGCTTATCACCTGTTGAAGTGTATATATGATGTATACTATATCTACCTATGACATAGGGGTAACCCCAGTGACACTTTAACAGTGTTGAACCCTTGCCCTTAACATGCAACATTGAAGTGAAAAAGTTTAAACAGTTCCTCTCCTCACTCCCCCTCCTCCCCCCCCCCCCCCCCCCAAACCTCACTGAATCACAGGTAATGGTACTACAAGGCACTGATTCAGAAGGTATTTTGGTTCATCCCTGTGTCACTATTGCGCTGTTTTGATTATTTCTTTAGTTTTATTTCACTGCAAAGAGGCCAATGATATTTATTAGTCTTGCATGATTAGCATTATTTTGTTATATATCTCTCATCTTTTGAATTTTGACGCTATTAATGTAAATATGAGCAAAATGTGCATGCAATTGTTATGGTAGTTTATTTAGCTGCATTGACTATGCTTAAGCCTGGTGATAAAATGTTTACTAAAGAAATGGCGATTGTATGTAACAATTTGTTACATTTTGTGAAGCGATTTATTAACATGTTCTCCATTTCGAGTTAAAAACTTGTATCTTTCAAGATTATATTAATCAAGAAAAATTCTGAATTCCCCTCCACCCCTTTCGCCTCTCTTAAAGAATTGGAAGTCAATATGTTCATGGCTTTATTTCCAGAAGGAAGCATAGTCCAAGTCATTTCTTAAGTATGTTTTAATTTTATATTGACTGCCCTTTTAATATATGTACTTATATATTTATATATAATCAGAAAGAAGTTTGTGCTGTACATAATCTACTCCACCACTCAAGTTGAATAGAAGTTTGTTTTTCTAGTTGAGAAGGGACAACCATGCTTGAGGCCATACGCAAAAATATTCACTGTGTATTTCTACATAAAGATGTTGTCAACACATAGCAACATGAATATTGCCACTATGTTGCTACCTGAAAGGACCTGTTTATAGAACTAAGTATTGGAAGGAAATAAAAGATTCTGAAATCCTATCCTCATTAAATAAATTTAAGATAGCTATGGATTTAGGCACTGATTGTTCCATGAGAAAGTTACTAAAACTTTGCCTTTCATTTCATCGAAAATTACAAAACCACAGTTATTTAAAATGTAAATCAACCACTTAAGAAATTTTTTTTTTTAAACGACATTTTTGTTGACAAAGACTAGTTAATGTTATCAAATCCAGTTGAATGCACCACAAAAATGTCTTAAGCCACACATTCATTTTATCAGAACCATTTTTTTATCTTGATCATATTTGAAGGCAATTGAGCTATGTTATTCATCTACTGATTATTGATTTAAAACTGTTTTACGAGCAGTGCCTGTCAGACATCTTTAGTTTTGACGATTTGATTTTTCAAGTAAGAAACAGTTCTGTTATTGCAACACCACACTGCTGTTCTTTGTGCTTGCATTGTTATTTTGAATAAATGTGATATTGATTATGACTTTAATTATTTGATAAACTTTAGATGGAGAAAGTCAATGAAAAATCAATCTTGTCTTGTTGATTTTGTTTTGTTACTCAGTTTTCAAAATGACCTATTCAGTTGTTTAGGTCAACAACATTTTGGTTTTATTTGATGAAATGATTGTGAATTTTAGTGTTTGATAACTCTTAACACTGAAGGCAAGATGCCAAACAAGCGTGAATAATGGAAATATTACATTGTGATAATATCTTGCCCTGACTCCAGTTAAAGTCTACGAGAGGGCGTATACATAGCAATGTTATGGCTTGTAATACGCACACTAAACTAATGATGCTAAAATGATTAAAATGTCAAGAAAGAAAACAACTGCATTGAAGGTTGCATTAAAATTGGCTAATCTGCTGATTTGTGTTGTTGTTTTTTGGGGTTCACCTTTTGAGTAAGTGAGACGGACACTAGTAAATCAAGAGAGGTTTAAAATGCTACTGATGAAATTCAGCAGCAATAATACAGACATATGTGCATATCATGATGCCAGCATGAGATGTTGGAACAAAGGTCTATGATACAAATATGCACAATGGTTTTAACCACTTAGGACATTGATTATGGCAGATGCTGGCTTTTAAACCAGAAACTCATTAAATCAGATTAAACCTAATGTTAACTGGCTGCTTTCCTCATCATAGTATGGAATCGTCCACTGTCATGTCATGTGACCTTTTTGTGATCTTTCACCTTTCTTTCCATAACTTTCTAGCCAAACAAACCATAGACATCAAATTATTTCAAAGCATTATTGCTGATAAAAGGGAGGTTATTTTAGACGGAGCAGAAAAAGCAAGATACAATGTTAAGTTTGAGCTGAGTGTAAAGATTTTAATTTTTAGAAAATCGCACAACTAATGTAAGAGTATTTTAGCTGATAATGGATCAGGAGGAATTACTCTGGTTGCAAAGAGTTATTTCATTTCAACGGGTTACAAGATAGTTGGCTTATAAGGCCAGATCTTGGAACAATGTATACGTCCATCTAGGGCGGAATATGACGGGCATGATACTATTAACATTTAATTCAATGATTTTCCAAAACCTCTTAGTTTTAGATGCTCAAATTTTATCTTTTTTGCGTTGATATTACGTCTTGCCCGAAATAATAATTTGAAATGATGCATCCCACTGGAATTATGATAATGTGTGATGTAATCATTTTCGTCTAATAGCATTTTTTTTAAAAATAATACCAGTGTGTTTAATTGTAGCTCCATGAATGATTTGAATACAGATTTCATTGTCTTAAATCATGTGTAATAACATAAGAACCTCTGCCAATGTTAAAGCGAGAGTTCAGTGAACGGAAATGGCATAAACACAAAAAAGCTTTGGAAAATATCTTTAAAATCAGGTCACCAAAATAACAAAAAAACTGCCAGTGTGCAGGAAACATCCAGGTTTCAATTTCATTTCCTTGGGAGTTGGTAATGTTCTTTGGATGCCTTTTATCTTGGTCTTGTCGAAGGGGTTTTTCGGTTGCACATTCTTGACCTCGTATTCCTGCCTCATTTTGACGTTTAATAATGCATAAGAAGCTTCCTAGTGGATAATGTTCAGCTTCACAGTTCTTGAGCTATTGAGGCATCTTTGGACAACACCATCACCAACATTCCCTTGCTTGATGTGAGTTTAGATTTGAATCCTTTAGAACATGTCTGGGACATTCTTGGATCTCTGCTCCTAATACTGGAAGCTTCTTCACAGTATTTTCTACATTAAACATTCTTGTATGCCAAAAGTATTATCCTCAGAGGGTCAAACATCTCATTAGTTAACCAGGCCATCCTTAGTTGTTAAAAACATTATCAATTGTCATGCTAAAACCACTTGGGGCCATATTTGTGTGATTACCCTTTAATCATTTAAAGTTGAGAGATGACTTCGCATAGTAAGTTGATTTGGTTTTTATTTTATATGTCCTTTCGAATTTAAAATAATTCTTCAAATAATCTGATTTCATTAAATTCCACTGACAACTTTCACGTAACCATTGACGGAATGAATTATAAAAGTTTACAAATATAGCCTGAGATAGAGAAGAAACTATTACCTTGGAATAGACTGGAAAAAGTATAAAATACCAGTAACAAAATATCATTTCAAAAGATAAAAGGATTTTTCTGCACAATTTGATGTCATGCATTTCCAATTGACTTTTACATGGAAAAGCCATTTTATGAAGATTGCAACTAAGTAAGTACCAAAAATTCTGTTGATAGGTTTCCAAGTCCCGAAGGACACTGAGGACTCAAGATTACGTTGATGTATTTCCACAGGAAGTGACGTCATCATATGTCATTGAAATCAGTTCCACATTGTAAATAAAAGTTGCATGGGAGGAAGAGTATGAATGTTAAGGAATTATTGCAAAATATTTATAAAGTGAAATAAAGGGGTTGGCCAATATGCTTAAAAACAATTAAACCACAAAGGCAAGGTGGTGTAAATTGGTAGATGTTTGCGGCCAAGATTTTGAATAATTTGAACGATGTAACTTCTTATCTCTAAGACTAACTCAAATGGCTTGTTCCCCAATCCAAGTTTCATATGGAATAAAAATATGTTGAAATCAAATGAGTGAAATACTCTCGAAAGCGGCGTAAAACCGCAAATCAACCCACCTCAGCTCATTTTGCCATGGCCAACAGACTTGAAGTGTAAAGCAACAGGTTTATATCTGCCGTGACTGATGTCGGCAAAGTGTCTAGAAGTCTAATTTCTTATCGTTTCACCTATATGTACACGTTTTGCTTCTCCACAAGTGAGCAGAGGGACAACATTGCGTCAATGGCACGTCTAATTACAGGTACGTCTGCGAAAGACCTGATTTGTTACATAACTGTTACTTTCGTTCCTTGAATTTATCTGGGTGCAGATTATGCAGTCTGATATGTCACACGGTGTTTCTGTGACGGTATCAAATATTATGTATAAATATTTTAATGTAGTTTTTGATTTATATGTGACTGAATACAACTTTAAGTCAAGAATATCTTTTAACCTGGTACTAAGCTTACGTAACAATCTTCCTTCAGCTTTTGCACGAGCATTTTTCACTCACTTAATCACCAGGGCCTAGATTTTCGAAGCTCTTTTAGTGCTAAGATAGCCGTAAGTACCATACATTAACACTGGCTTAAGACAATTTTAGCACTAAGAGAGCTTCGAAAATATGGGTCCAGTGCACTATGAAACTATAACCTGTCCCAAGCGCGACCCTTCTCGTCTCTTTTTAGTTCGCTTTTGACTTAGATTTAGTTTCTTCTTTAGTCTTGTATCTGGAGGTGCTGAGACGTTGATTTGTGCATTTGTGCTTTCATATTCGGATCTATGTGTTATTCATTTGGATCCTTGGTGTTGGACTCAAAGTTAGTTTTGGTTTATCTTGTATATTTCATCGATGTGTATTTCTGGAATTGTAGGTCGTTTGTTTGGTATTCACATCATGTGTGTTTGATTAGTATAAGGTCGTATGCTTGAAATATACAATCTGTTTGTTTGATTCGTATAAGGTCGTTTGTTTTGCATTTACATCATGTATGTTTGATTAGTATTGGTTTTTACATTTGTTCTTTGCAAACACATAGTACATTGTGCTCAATGGAATTTTATTATTTGTGTTTACGAATTCATAGTACAATGCGTCTGGTTGTAGTACCTTATTGTATGAACACACTACATGTGATATAATAATCATAATTATCTCTATGACTTAAACATTAACTTCAAAAGTATCAAACTTAAACTAAACTCTCTCTAAAGTTGAGTTTATCAAATATATCGTATCGAAGTTAAGAATGTGAAACTTGAAGTTGGTTGAATATATGACTATATAAATTGCAATGTGTGTTTTGACGTATGATTGCATATACGAATGAATGAAACAGGGTTTTATCATGTAGTATTTTATTACATTATCATTTTCCGCCAGTTTTCGAAATAAGTAATTTATCAATGTTGATAACGACGAACATGACATAATGTGAAATGTGAGCAAACCATTGTCCACACACTCGCCGGGTTTTCTTTTAATGCCATCTATTCATATTATCGTGAATTGTATTCAAGCAATCAATCAATCTTTATTTCGGCATTGAAGAGACCTCAGGCCTATAGTACATATACCGAAGTAGTTGGGATTTACTTAAGTTAACACTTTGCACTATAGTGATATGACATATGTTCTGTACTTCATTGCATTGTAGATGTACATAGCCAGATTTTGTAGTGTAATTTGATTTTGACTGTTCATTAGATAACAGAATTTTATAATACTTGGATGGACATAGTAGTACTCTTTAATATACATACATCGTAATGCATTATATACTGGAAAAATACAAATAAAATGGTATTCGTCTTCTATTTCATTTAAAGTACAAAGTATTTATAAAGTGAATGTGTCTCCAGTCGCTCTTCTTTGAAATACCATTTTTCCGTTTTTGATAATTTCCCCCCATTTCTGAATGCCATAACTTTTGATTTAGATCTATTCACTGTTAGTTTCCATTCATCAGAATACTTTTCTAGGTCATATATTTGCCCTTGAAGACCCATTACGGTTGGAGAAAAAAGGACAATATCATCTGCAAATCATAATTTAAAAAATTCCAATACATCTGGATGAAGCTGTATACCATGGGTACAATTCTTCCTAATCTGAATGGCTAATTCATTAATGAAGATCGTGAATAAAACGGGCTTAGTATGCACCCCTGTCTAACTCCCAAGTGAATAGTAACGGTATCAGACATATCATAATTATTCCGAACGCATACTTTCACATTCTCGTAAATACTACCGGTACATAATAATTTGTTCATTTTCTTACTGAGACTTTGCGATCTCAATAGCTCCCATAATTTGTGTCTTTCAATTGCACATAAAATACCCCCCCCCCCCCCCCTCCCCTTTGTTTTCAAATACTTTTGAATAGGTTTGTAAAGTGAAAATGTTATCGATGGTTGAATATCCTTCTCTGAATCCCGCTTGTTCTTCGTTTATTTTTCCCCCAAAGATTCTGCCCAAAAAACTAGTCTTTTATTAATAATATAGGTAAATATTTTTCCGAAGATGCTAAGAAGGGTAATTCCTCTATAGTTGTTCATATCTTGTCTACTACCTTGTTTATGGATCGGAACAATAATTCCGATGGACCATGATTCAGGAAACTTTCCATTCTCTAAAATGACATTGAATAATAATTCAAAATATTGTAGCAAAATATCAGTGGAATTTTTAAAGAATTCAGGGAGGGTATCGTCTATTCCCGTAGCTTTATTACATTTAAGATCGTTTGTGCTATTCAGGATTTCTTCTCTGCTAATAGGTGAATCTAACATCTCATTAAACAAATGCGTTTCTGGGTCGATTTGTGGTGGAGCATTGCTTTCAAAAAATTGAATTGTATTCATGTGGCATATATTTATACCATTCGTATATAATTTCGTACTTTGAAGTTTACACTTAAGAATGGAATGTCAGTTCGTGTGTTTGCAATGGAAAATGAATGAAGTCAAAGCTACATTCAAACTCTTGTGAACAAAGCTCGCTTATGTATCAATACCGAGCTCGCTTGTGTATCAATACCGAGATACTGGAGAAATTCATTGATGAAGGCATCTGGTGGGCGTCTGGTGGGATGTGTCTGTTTGGAGCTATGTCTAGAGTTGGGTCTGGATGTAGTGGTTGCTGGGGTACACTGAATTAAGAGATTCATATCCTGCGTAATGTTCTTCCTGTGCGTGTGCAGAGATCATTGAATTTGACAACTTGTTTCTTATCTATGGCATTAGATTCGCTGCTGCAAACTGCTGCGATAGCTGTGTCCATGTATGGTCTTCCGGGTGCAGTGTATTTACCAGGGATCTCGCTTTTTCATTTTAGGATGTTATCTTCAAGGCTGATACGTTGTAAGAATACCAGCCTTAAGTGGCAGTGGGCCATTTACATCGAACAGTTTCTCAAAAGAGAATATCATTCGGCCGCTAATTCACTGGTGAACAATACTTGAAGTGGCGGAGTTGACACACGATATTGTTCAAGGGCACACGGCAGCTTTAAGACAACACTCAAGATAGTAAATTTAAACTAACAGGCGGACATGTTTAGTGGAAGCATTACGTAGTGTTCTACATGAGAGCCTAAGGAAGATTGATCGCTTTGGAATCTGTGGTGACACCAGTTTTCCCGCTATGGCGGCTCGGGCCATCAGACTGATGAACATGGACCTCGATAGTAATGCTCTTGAAGTGAACATAAGAACCTCCTCGTGTCAGTTATACATTTTGATCGGTGTGGCAGAGAAAGAGTCAAATGAAGCACAACAGTTGCAGTTGCTTTATAGTGACTGGCTTTGTCCATATTCTTAGAACTCATCGGTTAACTGTAGTGTGCTGCTGCTTTATACAGACAAATTGTCTGGTATTTGCTTGTACTAGTGACGTCATGGCCATGAGTGTAAAGCAACAAACAAGCCCGTTTTCCGCTGTGTAAACCTCATTGTCGTGGTTTACTCTCCTTATAGGGTAGA
The DNA here is from genome assembly GCA_921293015.1 of Phorcus lineatus. Lineage (NCBI taxonomy): Eukaryota > Metazoa > Mollusca > Gastropoda > Trochida > Trochidae > Phorcus > Phorcus lineatus. The sequence continues at coordinate 19,767,774 of OV121083.1, read as the reverse complement.
AGACTTGTAAAAGATGTAAAGGATCGATAAGCTTAAAAGATATTTTTCTGCTAATGGTAGAATAAATAAGATCAATTTCAATTCATCATCGAATATACAAGATGTCTTTGGTGGATTAGCATTAAAGTTTAACGCTGGCAATTATTGCAATATCTAAGGGCTGATGATACTATACACATGAGAGATAGGATATAGTCTGATGAACATTTCTGGGCTAGGATGAGTCTTTGTTGCAATAAAGATGCATCACCATCTTCACCATCAAAGTATTTCTGGTTGTGTGTCCAACTATATATACACCTGTAAGAAAGTGTTGCAACACCATTTTGCTCTCGCTTTCTTCCTTTGTTCTGCAAACCATCTGAACACATAAGGGTTTGTTCTATCTATTATGCTCTCCTTGCAAATACATTAACGAAAGGTGAGGTGAGGTGAGTTGGTGTTGAACGCCACCTTCAAGATTATTTCACTTATATCGCGGCTGCTAGTATTATTGCAGGGAGAAAGCCCGCAACACCATTGTGGCTATGCATTGTGGTGAAACCTGCGAGCATCGGTTGGAACTAGCGAACAATGGGTGGTACTGCGCTGAAATTCAGTGTAGCATTGCACCCAAATCTGACTGCGTGTAGAACAGTTCTCTACTGCAGACAAAGTTGCCGAGCCCCTGGCTGGATTATTTAACGAAAGGGAACAGAACCAAAAACCTCACAAATAGCCTTTTCTTCTGTAAACAACGGGCGTTTTGCAGCAACTATTTCTGATCACTCTTGTTATACCAAAAAAAAAAGACTTTCTTTCTTGTTTTTGTGTCTTCAGTAATAAGTCTCAGTTGGTAAATAAAAACATCCACCTTTACCAATTGAACACTGCAAAAATACCAAAACGATTATTACTATGAAGTTTGTCTGTTTTATGAGAGTTGGATACATGATTGTTTTAATAATGAGAAAACTGATTAATTGCTTAAGAGTTTGTTGGTTTTTATATCTACAGACATGGTTTAACCTAAATCACTTAATGTGAATTAGATCTTATCATTCAATGCTATCACACGAGCAGGTGTTGCAATACTTTTTCTCAGGTGTATATTTATGTAGGGTATGTTGAGCCTATCGATGAGAGGGCAAAGATATCCAGCATCACTAGTCAGAGCCAGATAAATAATAACATAACACTAATAATCTCTAATTCAGAGCGTGAATACAAACACTTGATTTATCTGTTCCTATCTCTAAAATATCTATCAAGCAATTTATGTACACATTAAGCCCAAAAAAATAGAATTGTATCCACATTGCCTACTGTTTGTCGATAAGAAAAACAACATGAGTTTAAAGTAAGAAAGAATAAAGATTTATTAAAAATAAAAATAATTATGAAGAAGTTAGCTTTCACTGGTATTTTGAAGCACTATAGTTTATGGAAATGTGGAAAGTTTACGGACCACGCATAATGGACATGGGATCATGCCATAACCTTAAGAGTGAAAAATACTTGTTAATATATTGCATAAATATTATAAAAAACTTATTTCTTACATATCCACTGATGATTTACAGGAAGGAATAGATGACAAATTATACAAAGTAGGCATGACTAAGAAAGCTTATAGTTCCCTGTTTGTAAGTACAAATTTAGATTTAAATGACAGAAATAGTAGCTCAAGGTTTTCAATGTTCCTTTTAACACGAGAGTCTGAAAAGCTATGCGCTGAAGACAAAGGTGCTACTGTTTCGGAAGTAATAGAAGAAAATTGTGTAGGCTGGTCCTCAAGTGCTGAACACAAGATACACAGATGACACTGAGATGTGTTGATAGCCGATGATGTCGAGGGAGTGACGACATCCTATTTTATTGCAAGCAGTTCCACATCGAAGATCAACGTGGCATTAGGAGGAATGGTGTGAAAGTTAAGGAATTGAAAGCTGTAACATCTTTGTGCCATTTATTTGAGAAAAAATAATTTGCACCTAAAAGATATTGATTTTAAAAGAATAACAATCACAACTATTGAATCATTTTTTCTTTACCTCTTGAGACGATAACTGCTTTGGAAATGGACCCCGTGATCCTTATCAATCACATATCAAAACTCCTATAGTAAAACATTGCTGCAATACAGGTGGAAAGAATGAAAAGTTTATGGATCGACGAAAGGACATAATGCTAAGCCCATATGACCATTTTAATACGTTTTCTAGATGTGAAACCATGTGCTCCCCTTGAATAGGCTCCCTAAATAAAAAAATCTTTTTGGTGCCTTTATAAGGGCACCTGTCTTACTTTAACAAATATGCAGATCTCAGAGACAGTTGTTCTTGAGAAGAAGTCAAACATATGTGAAAGTCCTGATGTGCTGAAAAGAAATGAGGATAATCTTAAACAATAAAAGGATATAGGCCAGAGAAACCAGCAGCTCCGTAGCCATAGTCCGGAGAGATTGTGAGTTTTGCTCGTTCACCTACAGACATCTGAAACATGACAAATTTGTCAATCAACATGGACTTATGTTCTTTAAATGCTTACATGAATTGTCTTATATCAATCCTTCAAGCTACAGTCTGCAAAACTACATAAAACTGTAGTAGTTTACATAGAAGCAGAGCAGGAATGAAAAATAGTGTAGCTATAATTTTTAGCTTAAAAGGACCTCCATAGACCATATCTCATTTATATGGTAGAAAATGGAGCCCAATAGAATATAGCTACTTTACAAGGTAGAAGAGCAGTACTCCAAAAGACTACATCTCATTTACATGGTAGAAGAGCTGACCACAATAGGCTACAGCAAATTTACATGAACGCAGAACAGCAGAGAAGAGAAAAAAAAACAGCTGTGAAGTTTAGAATACTACTCCAATTAAAAGTAAATGGTGTCTGTTCTAAACTGGCGCAAAGAGTTATTACTGAAAGCAATTTTTTTCAAATGTGTTTCCTGTGCAAATCTTTGAGTTGGCAAAACTTTAGAGAACAAAAGTTACTTCTAACAGCAGCTTTTACCAAGTGAAACCAGAGAATCAAGAACAGAAATGTATGAATTACCGTAGGAACACCTTCATCCCAACCTGAAAAATCACATGCATATTATGTAAATATTTATTACTTAGTGCTCATTATCTCCCCTCAGAGGCAACTCAAGTCATATTCTTCTATTTCCGTGCACTTTCTGGGGTTGAAATAGAGGAGACTGACCGAACATTATCAAAGTTAGTTGTGCATCACAGTCTCAAAATTTTTCTAAAATCCAAAGTCATTTCCGTCTACTTTGGAAAATTGGGATTTATTGGACTGTAAACTGTGCACACAAGTTATTTGTCAGATCATCTATGGTCAAGTAGGATGGCAAATGAAATAAGCATCAGCCAAGACAACAGAGCCTTGCACAAGTTTTCATTGGCTGAAACTAGGCTGATCATTTCTATTGGCATCTTTTTCTGCTTGGGGAATCTGATGGATCCTTGTATTCTACCAGAGATTATTAGGTTCATAGGAACACTCCAAGTGGAAGGGCAAGATTTCTAAATCATTAGTGAGGGGTGGTTCTCATTTCCTAAGAAGCTACCAGAGGCTTGACTAAGTCTCCCAAATAATTTCCGGATTCAAACTGCCCCCACCAGTTAAAATGCCAATGAGGAACAAAGGAATATTTAACTTGAGCTACCTCTGCCGGGAGAGAATGCTCTTTATATGAGAAGATCTCAACCCCTCCATGTTTAGGATCTATAATTACGTTACGGCCTAATTTTCAAAACTTGACAGTGCTGATCTGTCGAATTAGGCTTTAGTGATTTTGTGCCAATCGGTCGAACATGGGAGAGAAAGAGACACTGGGAGAAACTAAGTTCATTATTGTAGAGTTGTACTGATGGAACCTAGCACTGCGGAGAAGGTGTATATTTATAAATGGGTAACCAAAGAGAGTAACAGACCAGGATCATAGTACTGTTTTTTGTTAAAGTTAATAGATAATAAAATGATTTCGTCCTTTGCACTACTACAATTTACAGATTCAATGGTCATCTTTGTTTCCTGTGTAAAATACTCATTCTCGCATCTATGATTGCATCGTCAGTTTTGTGGAGAATATGTGGTGCCATATTTTTGTACGTCCCATTATCACACAAACCAATTGATGTCTATGGTAACGGGCAGATTCAATTGAAGGTCAAGGTTACAAACTTTACACCAACCTCCTTGTGGTGAACCAACATTCAAGACATCAAGAGAATCTAGTCAATGCCTTTATTTGATTCATTTTTGTACATCGTACGGTGTATGATTAGAGGATTACAAATACTGTATCCCTTACAATGAGTTGAACGAGGGACAGGGGAAGAAAAGCAATGAATTTCCATTTCTGTTATTACTATAACAAGTGGTTTGTTGATAAACTCAGTAAATAAAGGTTATCATGCAGGTTTGCTTTTCGATGGTTAATATCTTGCATTTGAAATAAATATTATATTTCGTGAGACTTGACGAGCTAGATATAAAGTGTTTGTTCCTTCTGTTTAAATTTGCATTTTCAGTTATTAGAAGTCTCTAGAAGTATTAGAATAGTTGGTAGTTAAATCTTGATATTGAGCCTATCTTCAAAAAGAAGATCTGATTTCTATAGAATAATCACCTTTGATAACTTGGCCTACTCCAATTTTTGCCTCAAATGGTTTATTACGATCACGGGAAGAATCAAATTTTTTCCCGTCAGCAAGTGTTCCTGTAAAAAAAAAAAAATAGTGAAACACAAACTTTAGAGTGAACATTATATCATTCATTTATTCTAACAAACAAAAAAACACCACAGAAAAGAAGGTAATAATAAATAAATTGTTGGGTTCTCTAAACCTTGCAGATGACAAGAGAAAGTCGTACATATTATTTCTAGAAGTCAACAAGAGTTTGAAAGGATTTTTTATACGGAGTGAATTTGTAGCACATTGAAAATGATAAATATTTTAAAACATATCAAATATTTATAATAAAATAACCTCCCCTACATTTATAGACTATAAGACCAAACAACATATTGCCATAGTTTAAAGAAATTACATCCCCTATTATACCTTAAATTCTCTACACAATTTCGTCTGCAAAACTTGACACCAATTCTTTAGTAGGTTTTCATTCTTTACATAAATGGGTAAAGATTCTTGTAAGTGTTCCTACCTATAGCTTCTGTTTGTTAGTTCTATAGCCTATTTATGTAAAAGATATCATTATCTATATTTCTTATACTTTTCACTATTGATAATTTTCAATTGCTTTCGAGCCTACTACTTCTCCAGTGACAATACTTGCCTGTATAATGTATCACCACTGTTTCTCCTTTTTTTGGAAAGCGTTCACCTGCAAAGCAGCAAATATGATTATCAAACCTCTTGAATAATGATTGGATTTTAAATTTTAGGTGATGTCAAAATACGACATCATTTTGACATCGGTTAATGTCGAAACCATGACTTTGTATGAATATTGAATATTCTTAGTTAGAGGTATGGGTTTAAAAATGTTTTTGGTGTTATAGCTTTTGTATTTGAATGTGTTTTATGCAGAAATCTTATGAGTTAGTGCTTCTTGCTCAAAATCTCACAGGAATTATCATTAAGAGATGGGAGGCTGCTCTTGACAAGTTATCAATTAAATGTAAATGTATACTATCTTTGTGAGCATTTAATGTTTGCATTATACTGCAAAAATTGAGCAGAGGATCACTAAAAGAATGTTTGCTACAAATACATAATTACAATTTTGAAAGAATTACTGACTTTACTTAAAGTTAAGATATTATTTTGTAATATGTGACCATAACTGAAAACATAAATGTAGTTGAAAAATATCATAAATATCAACCTAGTAAATTCTAATTTTATGTAACAACAGAGTTTATTGAGTGTTTCACAGGAATTAACGTTTATTTGTGTAAATCGAATTTATAAAGCAAGTAGACAAGATAGACAGATATATCCCTCGCCAAGTGGCAAAATTGTTAAAAATATTGAACAATAGTTAAAGAAACACTCCGTGAGTTGTTGGAGTCATATATGCCAAACTTAATCAATGGTGGCATTTGATCGCGAAGTATCGACTGTTACCAAAAAGACACATTTTCAAGCTTGTAAGTTATTTACAGTGACAATATGAAGGTATAACGTCGCAATTATGATCGAAAACCAGACAGTGGCACGCGTCAAATAGTCAAATGTAATTTTGAAGACTTATCTAAAACAGCCAGGAGGGCAGTTATGAGTTGATAGTGTTTGTTAGGTTATATAACTAGTATCCATGTATATTGGACGTGATATCTACACCTCTGTGCATTTATAAGGCTGTTTTTAGATTTTCATGGAAAACCAGTATTTGTCATATATACAAGTCTTTTGGACATGAAAAGTTGAGATGTTTTGATTTTATATCACCACATATGACATTTAGGTTCGTATCAAAGGTAAATGATATGTTATGAAAATCACGGAGTGGCTCTTTAAGAAGATGTATTCTTTCATAAATCGTCAATAACTCATATTCTCAGTTGAGAATGTTCCTAAGCAGATCATTTGTAAACCAGTTATCCTATGAAGATGATTGTTTAAGATCCTTAATCTATGCTATGCTTAGTGTTAAGGTTTTAAGGTTCATCCTTGTTAACAGTCCTGTGACTTGTGTTTCCATTGAAACAGCCAATATGAATTCTGAAGAAGTCAAAACATTTTTTTAAAAAGGCACTAATAAACATGATGATTGTTCTACATACAAAGTTTTAATGAGCTGGTTTTAGAGTTCTGGTTAGGAAAAAGATTCTAAGTAATGTTTTCATTGAAAAGAAAAGAGATTTAGTTGAAAAGTCTGAAATGTAACAGTAATCATGAAGCTGGTCCTCTGTTTCTTAAATTTAGATATTGAAACCAGTTTTGAGGTTTGACACCCTGCCACGCCATTGTCAACGTTGTTACAGTCTACAGAAGATGATTTGATACGAATAAACCTTCCCATCTCCTTTGATTTGTATGGATAAGACATCTTAATGTCATGGTTTCAAACAACATAGATATATTTTGAAACCTATTGTCGTATTGATGTGAAACAATGCGCCATTTTTTCAAGTCAAAGCATGCAATATTATAAACTGCAAAGTCCATGGTCCTAAAATAAAATAGTTTGAGCTAGTCAATATTCACAATGCAAATAAAGAGTATTGCTATACAGTTACCTTTTCCTGGTGACAATATTTCTTTCTCCACACCCATATCTGTAAAAGAGGATCGAGACTCTCTCAACACCAGCTCCAGAGGAATGATAAATTTAGACAAGAGTTAACCCCCTTTAATAAATGGAAAAGGGTTTGTGAAACCGGTTAGACAGTCCGCGATTTCGGAGACGAACCGGTTTGTTTGGTTTGAAAAAAATATGTCTCTAGGTAATCCTACGGTTTGTATATGTATATGAGAATCGCTTTAATTACAACCATCATAACAAGTAAATGGAATTTGAATTAATATTCAGATTACATAGAGATGCATATAACATTTACAAGTTTTAACAAGAAAAATTACTTAATGACAAAAATTGCCTTCTTTTAGTTCTATCAAACTGACAATATAGTGATCTCACGAAAACCTTAACTAATATTAACAATTTCTAGAAAACGAATTAGAATTTAAAAAATAGTTTTTGAATGAACGTAACATATGCGAATCCATTTCCCAAACACTCTTCCCTGTATCATGAGAGACAAAAGCTGTTGCCTCCTCTTCCTGCCAGACGAGAAGACATCAACCTAGAAGGTTTTTGGCGCCAGGAAATCACAGGCGAGACTCTTATTCTCAGAGAAGACGGCGATCGTGACAAAATGATCATCCTGGCCACTAGAAAAAACATGCAACACTTGAGTCAAGCAACGACATGGTTTTGCAATGGAACATTCGAGTCCTGTCCGACCTTGTTTTGCAAGATTTACACAATTAACGCCTTTGTAGATGGAGCTATGTTTCCCCTTCTCTATGCTGTCCTCCCAGACATGCGCAGTGAAACCTATGACCGACTATTCCAGAGTGTCAAACATGAACTTCTGCCCAACAAGATTGTGTGTTTAAATCGACTATGAACTAGCTGCACGAAATTTCTTCTTCATGATCGCCCAGCTTAGGTCGCTGACCCCTAACAGCCTTGACCAATCGGCGTGGAGATTCGCCTGTTCGCGCTTGATGATGCAAGAAAGTCTTTTTCATGCTTCGAACTGTCGATTCGCTTACTTTCCGTTTCAATTCAGAGGAAAATTTCCTTGATGCTTTCATAACACCGTTTTCAACAGCATACAATGCAATCTTTGCACGAACTGTTTCATCATACGTGCTGTATTCCCTACGTTTACGTTTTGTGTTTGACAAGTCTGGCATTCGTTCTTCCTCTAACAGATCAACTGCTGTATTTGCCGCTACAATGGTGTCAACTTCATTTTCACTCTCGCACTGACTTGGATCCGGGAGACCTGGTGTCTTGGGTTTAGGTGCCTTCTTTAACCACATTCGTAATGCCATCCTGTATACAGAATTCGGAGCATGAAATAAAATTATACCTTCAAACCTTATATACCAGTCTACGAACAATTGAACTTCTCAACCAATTAGCATTTCCGGAGGATTTCACTAAGGCTGTCCGGATGTTTTCCTTGTTATTACAAGTCTGAAAACCGACAGGTAGGTGTTGAAATTACATTGACCATCCCTATAATTTGACAAGATGTAATATGCGCGAAAAATTAACCGCGCGAATTGGTCACTTTTGGTAAATGCGCGAAAATTATGCCCCTCGAAAATAAATGATTTTACAGTAGTGTGAATTCTATATTTCCAGGTGTGACAGTGAAAGGCTGTTTTTTTTTCATTATTCCCAGTGTTTACGGAGGAAAGTTCAGAAGTTAAGTCTACAGAAACTGTATGAAGAAGACACAGAAATCCACAAGTTTGTAAGACATGCCACAACTCTGCCATTGGTACCCCTTCACCTTGTAGAGGATGTTTGGTTCAACATCCTCACCGACGGACCAACGCATCTAGAAGCTGTTAAAGATTTGCTGACTATGTTACAGAGCAGTGTTCACTGGGACCTTTTCCAGAAAAGTGTGGAATCACTACGACACAGATAGCCAAAGAACTACTTATCATGTGGAAGGATGGCACCACAAGATAAACAATGCTGTTGGTCACCCTCATCCCAACATTTACGAACTTTTGAGTGTCTTGAAAAAAGAACAAGCAATGACTGAGATCTGGTTGCTGCTAATGGCATCAGAAGACTCAGAAAGACGAACTACCGGCAACTTGACGAAAGACTGGCATACTCCAAGGCAGAGTTGGAGGCTGGTCAAAGAGACAAATAAAACCTTCTGATGGTGGTTTGGCTGCAGTTTAAGGTTCTTGCCATTTGACGTTGGGAAGCCCCCGGCCATCACTTCAAGGTCACGTTGCGCTTACGTAGGTCTTAGTATAATTTTGGTGTTGTTTATGTTACTGAATGTCTGCTCTTTCCAACAAGAGGACTTATGCAACAATACTGCACGTGTCTCACAAATCATGCCTCAAAAAACGTGCAATACGTGTTAATTTGTGAATGCACAATTCCAGCGGAAGCGTTCGATGCGATGCGTTCGTGTAGAGGAAAAGATGCAGTAATACTAGGCATGTCATTTCCTGCTAAGAATCCCGTACAAGCTCTCTTAATGTTTTCATGAAAAAAAAAAGTGAATGCTTTCTTTTGCTTGGGAGTTAAAATGAAAGTAATGATCTGGCCAAACATCTATAGGGAATACATGATTGAAGTCATCTTCAGATTATTCCATTTTACTAACTTTGAACTTACAGAAACAATGAGGACGGCAAGTTAGTTGTGAACCAATCAAACCATTCCTTTTCTGTGTCGCGAAAGCGCAAAAAGAAGAATCTCGCTTTTGATTGGTTGAAAACTGACTTCCTCGTTGTGTTTGTCGTTTCAAAGTTTGTTTCTAAGCTGAAATCCATATCGTAAAAAAGGCCTACATTAAAACATTAAATCTCTTAACATATTTTACCTAAAAGTGCAAAAGAACAGCTTATTTCACTATCAAGACATTTGTTACCGCTTCTAAGCGTTAGGCCTATTTCTGTATAATTCATCTGGATGCGCATTTTCGTAGGCTAGACCAAACCAGATAATAGTGTATTAATAATAAAATAGTACTTTTTAAATTTGGTTAATGTTTATAATTATATAAAAATAAGATTGTGAAGACTTTGTCATCAGCTATAAACTTAAATAATATAATTCCTACATACATTCATGCTTGTTCATTCTAGACTTGATTATAGTAACAGTTTGCTGATAGGAATCAGTAAACGTCAACTATACAAACTTCAGAAAGTTCAGAACACTGCAGCAAGAATAGTGACTAGAACTTATAAATCATGTCACATAACACCTGTACTTAAGGATCTGCACTGGCTTCCAATTGAAGCAAGAATCAAGTTTAAAGTCCTCTGCATGGCATACAAATGTCGAAATAATTCTGCACCACTATACCTTTCAAAGATGTTAAATGACTACATCCCTGCAAAAACTCTTCGTTCACAGAATTTGAACTTTCTCAAGATACCAAACTCTAATCATACCAGTTATGGACAGAAATCATTCAGTTATGCTGCTCCCCGACTTTGGAATCAACTTCCTCATGTCCTCAAGATATCGCCTTCATTGACTGTTTTTAAATCAAAACTCAAAACTTATCTTTTTTCAAGCTATTATTCCTAGATTTTTTCCACTGACGGAATTATCTGACTTTGTGTACTATATTTATTCATATGTTATAACTCATACTTTTCTCTTTGATTTTATTCATGCAAATACTTCACATCATTACCCTTTATTCTAACATGTATATGCGCTTTGAGCATGCACCTTGTGTATGGATATAGCGCTTTATAAATACTCATTATTAAGGATTCAGCAAAATTGCTGAATCCTTATTGTTATTGGCGTGTTTATTATTATTATTCCACGATTTTTGTGAACAAGATTCAGCAAAAACTACTATCTCAAATACAACCAAACTTTACGATCTTATAGCCCTTACAAGGAACTCGCGACATTTAACTTTTCAGCCAATTCGGACTTTGCATTAAAGGCTCAGTGCCACTCAAAGTTTTGAAAATTAACATTAGAAAAAATTTCAGAATTGACTTAGAGACTTGCAACTTGTTTCAAAAGATGCGCAATTAAATTGCAAGCAAAAAAGTAAATCATGGCGAATTCGTAAGTCACGTGCTTTCGGCGCCATCTTGAATTTTCACACTTTTTGCAAGTTCAAGACCCCATGCACATTTGAGGGATCACCTCTCTGCTAATACTTGCAGTAGAGATCCGACACTTACATGATATGTAGTTAAAGCATTGACCTATAACAACATTGTCTCAGAATCTAAAAATTCACAACACTTTTTCCACAGCGACCATTCCAATTTACCGAATTTTCAAAAATCGCAAATTTCAAAGGCTGATTACTCAAAAACCTACCCGTCGAATTTCATGATTTTTGCATGAGAGTTAGATGTGACTAATGTCTCTATGAATCAAGAAAAAAATCGCTCGCGGACAATCATTTCCGGTCATGCGTGAATGTCAAAGTTTGCAAATTCAGAAAACGAGGCGTTTACAGTGTGTTCTTGTAACGTCCTAACTAACAAACAACAAACCATACAACGTTGTGTATTACCTCAAAAGACAGGCTAAAGAATATTCTATCGAGGATATTAACATTTAATTCAATCGTGTTCATGACAACTTAGATAGAGGCCGTCAAAGTTGGTCGATTTCAAGTTTCATTTTGAGCGTGACAAATAGCAGCAATACATGAAACAGCATGAGCACAAATCAGTAAGGAGCAAAAACAGCACATATTCTGAAATGATCAGAATTGTAGTAAATGATGATTGTAAAGTGTAAAACATGGATTTATTAAAGTTATTGTTTCAACTAATGCACTTAACCTACAACATAAGCATATTTGTTACGATTCCTCTATTTCATTTCCTATGAACTAAAATTGGATGGATGCACGCACATATGTACATACATACATACATACATCAGACATACATAAGGACATATGTACTTTTTCTATCGACATATATCACAATTGTCATTGAATTAACTATGTTGACGTTTTTGCTTTTCGGGCTATAAGCAAAACTTGAATATTTCGGATATCGTGGATCATGTGGAATTATTGGCAAGTTGCATCGATTACCTCTGGTCGGTTAGAATCAACTGTATAACTTAATACGCACTTATTAATTGGTAAATAACTTACATGGTAATGCAGGTGGTTAGTATTATCGAGAGATTTCCATTATCTGTGCATTAGTCGGGTTTACGAAATACTAGTTTGCGCTAGTGCCTTTCACGTAATTTTATCTCTTAAACCATTGTATGGATTTTCTTTATATATGCCCGTTTGTGATAAAAATGTATCTTGAAGGATTATGAAATGATCCACACAAAAAAAAGAACTTTCCATTGTTACAAATATTTAGCATATAATTTCACATTCCTGTAAAGTAAAGAAATCCCACAGCTATAAAGTGTTTATTTAAAGAGCCACTCCGTGATTTTCATAATAAATTATTAACCTTTGATACGAACCTAAATGTCATATGTGATGATATAAAATCAAAACATCATAACTTTGCCTCTCCAAAAGACATATATATATGACAAATACTGGTTTTCCATGAAAATCTTAAAACAGCCTTACAAATGCACAGAGGTGTATTTATCACGTCCAATATACATGGATACCATTTATATAACCGAACAAACACTAACAACTCCTAACTGCCTACCTGGCTGTTTTAGATAATTCTCCAAAATTACGTTTGACTATTTGACGCGCGCCACTGTCCGGTTTTCGATCATAATTGCGACGTTCTACCTTCATTTTGTCACTGTGAAAAAACAAGAAGCTTTAAAATGTGTCTTTTTGGTAACAGTCGATACTTCGCGATCAAATGACACAATTGATTAAGTTTGGCATATATGACTCCAACAACTCACGGTGTGGCTCTTTAATATCAGAAAAGCTTGTAGCAACATTACGTTCCATGTGGCAAAAGATTAATACGAGCAATTAAAGCAAAAAATAACTGTTCAAGCAGTAACTTGCTTACTTTGAACTGGGAAATCCTACAAAATAGACAAAAATATTTAAGAAGTAACCTTTCTATGATTTCACATATTTATCAATAGAACAGGAAATAGATCTTTAAGTTAAGTGATTTAGGATAAGAATAACACGGCTTCTTTGATAGGCATTCTAGAAGTTGATGGGATGAACTTAAGGGCAAATCTTATGGATAAACAACTTTTTATTCTGTGAAAGCGACGTTTCGACATAGTTTGTAACATTAAAAAACAACATGACTATCTATGTCGAAACGTCGCTTTCACAGAATAAAGAAGTTGCTTATCCATAAAAATTGTCCCTATTGTTCATAACATGGCTTAATGAAAACTTGCTTTGACGTTTTTTGGTAGGGAATTCATTTTAAAATTCATCCATACATGTTGTCTATCAATTTACATTGAGTTTCAAGGCCGTTATTGTCATACAGAAAGATTTTTTTTCAACTGACAGTTTTGAAGATGTTATTGTTGATGAGGTTTTTAGGGTATGGGGCGGTTAACAAGAGCCCGTTAACTGGCTACTTCAGGCGAGGTAACTTTTTGCGACATTTTGCCTCATAATTGACAAAATCATACTTTCGAACTGATAACTTTTCAGGCTTATCGCATACATGTTTACAAGTATTCTAAAAATAGCATGGTGTTCAACTGGGTCGATGACGACACATGAGTCCCGATAGATCTCTTGAATAACCATGACACCATGGGACCACGTACCGACAACCACCTGGAGGGATTCCACAACCGCCTCAACCAGATGATCCCTCACAGACATCCCAACATCTATAGGTTGGTAGATGGAATGAAGAGGGTGAAATGCTCTGATGGAGTGAAAGTGGCTCAACTAGATTTTGGGACTGCTCCCGTCTGCAGAAAACTTGTCTACAAGGAGGTGGAAAACAGTCTTCAACGTCTCAAAGAAATGTCGTCTGGATTGAAAAGCCGACTGGAGTATCACGCTGTGCACAGTTGGTCATCTTCTGAAACTTGGCTGTTGTTGATGAAATCATGAAAGACTTGATTAACAATCGTATAAAGTGTATATACTTATATATTTGAAAGATTTATTTTTATTTACAATGTTAGAATTACGATGTCTTTATATACTGTTGCAAGAAATAATGGAAATGGAATAAACATATCACTTTTTCATTCATGAGTCGTTTTATATATATGTAGTGCATGCAAGATTATAGTACATATAAAAAGAACATAATTGAATTGGTCCATTATTAAATGATAGGGGAGTAGATGTGCACTGGCCCATAACCGTTGCTATTTTAAACTGTGGGCGTTTTACCACTGTCAGTATTATGGGGGTGGGGGTATCATCGTTAGTTGCATAGAGGATACTAAACGACCTTCCATTTAATACTTTTTTTTTATCAAACGAGTTATTGATTAAGCATAAAAGGTGCGATATCAATCGAGTATGATAACAAAATCATTAACGAGTTTAATGAAAATAGTATTAAATGGAAGGGAGTTTAGTATTCTGTTTATCACTAGACCTCAGCAATCAAACAAAATTATCGAAAGCGTGTTGAAGGAAACATTTCTGCGACTTTGATTCCATTGTGACAGCTAGCAGTGCTTACATTGTGACGTCACAACCACACAATATTGTGACGTCATACTTGCTTATTTCAATGTTTGTATGAAAAAATAGAATGTTATATGTTTCATGAGGCATCTGACCCATTTCTGCAGATTGAGAACGTGACGTGAACATTAAATGCCTGTATTTGGTCTCACCGACGTTGTAAGCGGGTGTTTTTCTTAAATAAATAATCTGTCATGACCTAAAGTATAAACGTTATCTCCCCCCCCCCCCCCCCCCCCACTGAACTAGCAAATCCCTAATTTCGGCCCCCCACGCTCGAAATTGGTGCTACGGGCCTGTGCCGTATAACTATTACATAGAGGATATTTTACATTTCTCGTCGAATACCATGGATATCTCATCGAGTGAAGTAGAAATTTATATTTTCACGAGTGGCGTAGCCACGAGTGTAGATATATGATTTTCTATTTCACGAGATGAGATATTCATGGTATTCGACAAGAAATGTCAAATGTTCTATTTATTATGTTTCCCAAAACCCCGTAAATTAGATCCGTCACTTGGGCACTAGTAACTTTAAATGGTTTGCTAAACTTTTATGATTACAAGACTCTTAAGCAACAGCAAACTTCTAATTTTAAATTTCGTTTTTTAGAAAAAGTATTTTTCTCAATAGTGCACTTTCATAGACTGAGTGTCGGATAGTTGATGGTCGTTTCAATTTCCAACGCCTTTTTTATCGGGTATGGAAGGCGATTATTCATAACACAGTGACGAACTTTTGAAAGAATTCAATTAAAAAAAATGTATATTTACAAGTAGGCGTATATATCATAATGTATATGAAATAAAGATAATAATCCCCTCCGTTACATCAATATTGACTTAATTTAAAATGTGTACATTATTTTAATTTTCCTGTGCTCTATCAATGTAGGCCTCTCTGACGAAAAAATGATATGAATTTTGTAATTTCTGGCGCCAAACCAGGGGCAAAATCAAAGATTAACAAATGGATTATCTGAATATCTCTCGAGTTCCTGGCCAAACGAACCGGTTTTATCTCCGGACTCCCGTACACCCGGCTCGAATAACACACACCTCTCAATTTGATAAAGGGGGACAACTCTTGTAAAACCTTTTATTACCTTCGGAGCTTGTGCGAGAAACCGGTGCTGCTACTCCAACAAATATGGGCGTTGAAAAGAAAACAACAAAACCAGGAGATGGTATTTATTTATGGTTTCATCTTTAAAGCAATACTTTCATCAAATTTAATTGTTGAATAGGGTACACTTATATTTGGCCTAGGTTATTGCCTTAGCAAAGTCGGCTTCTAACATGTGAGAAAATGGCGCACGCCGTTTAAATTCTAGCGAAGTCAAAGGTTGAACCATAACATCTAGCATTACATTGTAGACCTCTTCCTTCGTTAAGCAAGATGTAGAGATTAATTTTGTAATTTAGAGACTGTTATGCAAAAAATTATGTTCAGTACTAGATTTGTGTGAGCTTTTTTTAAAATTTGCGAAGTTATCTCCCCTGTTATTATAAGCTAGTCATTCCTTGGCTTGAGTCTTTAATGCTATGTAGGGCTATTTTGTTTTATGGTGACATGTTCAATACATTTGCCTCTTTGCAAAGTGCATATGAGATCATGTGATGAAACATCTGCTAATAAAACACGCAGCAAAGAAGACATCACTTGTTTAATTATCATTGGAGCTGTCGAGTTAAAGTCATAGTCTCATTTTTGCAAGGCAAATTGTAGATGCCGGACATATAGTTCACCACTCACCGAAAATTTTTACCCTGGCGTTTGCAACAATTTTCAGAACTCTGAAGGCATTCTAGCCCTCAATAATTATGTTCAAACTACCCTACCCTACCCTAATATTATGTCTTTGGCGAACGTTAGCCCTTACCACGTCATTATGCTAAGGCTGTGACGAAGAACACATAAAATTTCCTAGCTGAATATCCAATTAAAATGGCTAATATCTTACCCTTTTTTCAAATACAGAAATAACAAAAAGGCAGTAAACTCAATAAAGAATGCGTCTGTCATAAGTATCGGCGCTGTAATTACTAGATTTCTGGTGTTTCGCACTTGCGATGGGATTGCACTTGATTCGGTACCTCATTGGTCTGAAACAGCATACTTTTTGTTATTTCTGTATTTGAAAAAAGGTAAACTATTTGCTATTTTCATTGGATATTCAGCTGGGAAATTTCATGTGTTCTACGTCATAGACTTAGCGAAATGACGTGGTAGGGACTAACGCTCGCCAAAGACAAAGGGTAGGGTGTTTTCAACTTCATTATTGAAGGCTAGATTGCACGCAGATTTCTGAAAATTGTTGCAAATGTCAGGGGAAAGATTTCTGTGAGTTATGAACTATTTGTCCGGCGTACATTACAATTTGCCTTGCAAAATGAGACTATGACTTTAAAGTAAAAATACTGAAGTGAGTGTAGCTAACAGGTTCTGCACACCCCTTGATCGGGTACTAGTTCCCGTTTGGGAACAAACACACGGAACGGGATAAAAACGTCTAAAATACCGTCAAAAGTGTTGTTTTTCTTTTATACACTTTAATTTCACATTGGCGCATCACAACGAAGGAATCTACAGGTAAACAAACCTTTCGATCAACTATCTCAAAATGTCTGTGTGGAAACGATGCCGCACTTTGGTCGCTACCCTGTCCAAACACAGGGCCCCTTTCTTAACTTTTAAACATTATAGGCTGCAAAAGCATGACCAATCATTTAAGTCAATATGCACACAAGTATTAGCAAACTTGCACGTAAAAGCGTCCTATTTTTCTTTTCCACAGCAAAGCACCATCTAAACGCCTTTTTCTAAGATTTTCTAAATGATAGTTTTTACCATTAAGAAATATTTGTTTTGTGTTTACAGGTAAGACCTTTCCCCAAAAAGGACAGACAGTAGTGATGCATTATACAGGTGAGAATGCTTAGAAACTTTTTAACAAGCGATGTAGCATTTTGTCAAAGTATTGACTCATCGCAATAGTTTCTGTGACGATAATACTGTGTCAATAGTAATTTTTGATAAAGCGAGAATCAATGGTATAAATAGCATGGCTAACTATCGATAGTTTGGATAGTAAAGTCTATTTAGTTGTTTACTTCAATCTTTAGTGTAATTAGGCTGCAGGGAACATTCTGTCTGCACAGAGATCAACTTTTGAAATCGAACCATGTCAATATGTTGCTCAGTTTAAAAAATTGGAATGGTAATAAGTTCTTTAGCCCTGGAAATTTAACTTAAGACAAAAATACAAATTAAAATGTTTCTTATTGATATTAACATTGTCTTTATTATTCAGTTATTATAACAGTTGCTTGCAAAAAACGCTATTGCTATCACAATATTCAGGCACAATAGACAATTGATATCACAATAATCTCTTATTGGTCTATAGTCACACCTTATTTTAACAGAAAACAAAGCCAACATTTTAGAGAAATGTAAAAAGGGAGGTAACAAATAGTTCCTGACTCGGACCAAGACCAAAATCCGCCAACAAAATCGAAGAGAAGAAATCACTCCCACTTGTTCGAGACTTGACATGATAACATGCTTACAGGCATTTATTTGATAAGATGTACCCAGATATGTATCAACTGTTTTTCAAATATCCTAGAAACAGGCTTCCATTTTCTGCTTGGATGTGAAGGTCATTAAAACCAACGTGAAAATCTCAGATAGGTTATGTCTAAATCCAATTCAGATCTGTTCTTGAAGAAAACCTAATGTTTAGCAAAGTTTAGGGACCACTTCACGACTTTGTCAAGAATACAGGCAAATATGCTACCTACCTACCTACCTACCTACCTACCTATCATAGACCATAGACCAGTTGTTCAAGTTAGATTAACCCTTGTGCACTTGAAACTTGAACACCTCAGGCTAACCTCTGTTTGATTTAGCACATGTAACTTGGAACACCATAGTCTGTGTTGGTAAGTATTACTATTTTGAACAATGTGGGTTCCCAATTACAAGATATATGCCTGGCATGTTTTAAATGTAATTTACTTATAATAACTAATTGGAAATTGTTTCCTCAAATGTTATTGTTTATTTTGTAAAGGTACGCTTACTGATGGAAAAAAGTTTGATTCTTCCCGTGATCGTAATAAGCCATTCGAGACCAAAATCGGGGTTGGCCAAGTAATCAAAGGTGAGTATTATTTGGTGCCCTGCAGGAGGAAGTTGTTATTACGATATGTCTTAGTATCTAGAATTGTGATGCTGAATCCGACTATGTGATACAATCTCTGTATTTTGATACGTAAGGTGACATTTTAAATGTTTATGTTGCCTATAATCAAGGTGTTAAGTTAATCTTTCTCTTTATAAAAAAATTCCAGAAAATAGTGTATTGTGATATGAATAATATTGAATGGCACCGTAATGAGATAACATGATACGGATGTATAATGAAATGTCAGTATTGATATTCTTTTTATAACCGGATAGTCATATCAAGATTCAAATAATCAAGTGTTAACAAAAGTTTCATGTAAATTTATAAAGAAAGCTTTTGAAATATGTTTAAAAAACCTACGCCAATTTCTCATCACTTTGAATCAAATGTTGAGAAGTGGTCTCACCTAAAAAAAATGCTACATACCAAAATTACTGTGGGACAAGAACAAAGGGCAAACTTTTTAAGTGATTTGGCTCTAAATTGTATTAATCATGATAGTGCGTGCCAGTTTATTTTCAACAATAAATGAAAAATATCACAAATGTGTTATCTGGAGAGGTTCTAGCATCTCAAAGCTTAACTTGATTATTCATAAAAATGATAGATAATATATATCTATATATATAAACCAAAATTTGCTTTTGTTTTTGCAAAATCTGTTTGTGTTGAAAAAATGATACTACCACATAAAGGCAAATGACAACGAAACAATTCCCAAAAATCAAATGTACGACTTACTATTTGAATTTATCTTCAATAAATATTTTTTAATCTACCGTATATAATAAAGTATAAGGTGACCCAGTGTATAAGGCAACCCCCTTTCTCAGCCCCCAAAATGCTGTCAAAATCATATACCTCGTATTTAAGGCGACAGTAAAAATATGTAATATTTATTAAAGTTATTTTATTTCGTTATTTTGAATGTCGCCTGTTCGTCTCCTTTGGTCGGCAGATCGTTGCCTAACCTCAGAATTTTAGGTCTGAAACACAGTCCTCATAAATAATGCGACACCCCCCCCCCCCTTTGACCCCTCAATTTTGAGTATAATAAACTCGCCTTATACACTGTAATATATGGTAGATATATTTCAGGAAAATCCTCGAACACTTGTAACTGATAAAATATCTTAGTTTTATGAAGTTGCATTTGGTATTAAGATGGGCACCGTCCGCCAAATATGATTTGTAATTGAGTGTCATGATTAACAGTTTTTTTTAAAAATTTGTTTTTTGGGGCAAGAAATGGAGACTGCTAGAAAACTTTTTAAAATCCCGTTCCGCTCATTACTTCTAAATTAATCATCTGATTTTAATCAGATTTGGTATCGACTCATAGTGGAGACACATAATAACATAAATGTGTCAGGATGATAGTTTATAAAATATTTTGTAAATTTTGACTTTTTTGGTTAAAAAGCTGTAATTTGGGTAGAAAATATTTTCAGGTCCTGTCGGGCTCATATCTTCTAAACTATTCATTAAATTCTGACCTAATTTGGTAGTGATATTAAAAAATAACATAAATGTGTGTCGTGATTAATAACTAAAACTAAAAATAAGTTTAGAAAATTCTTGATTTTATGGCAAGGTGGAACTGCTAGAAAACAGTCTAAGTCATATCTGGCTCATGATCTTAAGATTAATCATCTGTTAAAATGAAATTGATTACAATGCGATTTGTTTTCTTTAGGTTGGGATGAAGCTGTTCCTCAGGTAATATCACCTTTTTCTCTTCACTCTAGTATTTCCTGTCTCTAGCAAATGCAAGAAAATACCAACTGACATTGTCAATTTGAAAGAAAAAAATAGTGGAAATCGATTGGAAATGGTTGCATGGTAATTTTCACGGTTCAAGTCCTTACCAAAAAAACTTGTACTACTTTCATAAAAAAATTAAGTATATGATTAATGAATAGATATTTTTAAGGCTATGCCTTTTTGAACAGGTGTTGTGGAAGCTATCATTTACATCAGTCACCTTGGATCACATTATTGCTGCTTTGTGATGAGGAAATTATTCCCCACACACTGTCATAGAGATAGAATGTTTGGTTTATAGTTTTACACACTGTCAAGTAACATTGCATATGGCACAGTAGAGCCATTTTGGTATTGTTGGATTGAGAGTCCACAACCCCATTTCACTGAATGAGATCGTCATGTTTCAGATGTCTGTAGGTGAACAAGCAACACTGACGATCACCCCGGACTATGGCTACGGAGCTGCTGGTGCTGGGGGCGTATATCCTTTACTCTTAAAGCTTGTACTTGTTTACCTTTTTATCAGCACTTGTGGCCAATATCCTAAATCTGGTCACATTGGTAAAGAAGGGCTCATTGTATTGCAGGTCATCCAATGCCGCCTTTGTCAGTTTTGTCATCTGACTTCCCCTCATGAAATGATGCACCCCCAAAGCTAAAAGTTGTGGTTGGGCAGGGATTTGGCCTGAAACGATTATGGGAAATAAATTCCTGAAACCTTTAGAGAGCCTCACCTAAGGATATGGCAAAGGAAGCTGAAATTTTCAGAAAGACATTAGTCTAGTCACTTGTCCACAAGCATTCTGCTTGTAAGCTCGTCAGGCCTTTGAGGCTAGATGGGCTCATTGCAGTGCCTATCATCCCCTGCCGGCTGTTGTCAGATGTCTGTAAAAAAATTACATCTGACTTCCCCTCATGGAATGATGCAACCCCAAAGCGTGAACTTGTGGCTGGGCAGGGATTTGGCCTGAAACGTTTATGGAACCTCACCTCAGGCTCCATATGACAAAGGAGAATCATAAGCAGGCACTGACAATCCTACTTTGAAGTTTTGTTTAAATTTCAGTATGTATCTCTCTTTAAGTGAAAACTTCCTGATATTTCACTGGAAAAACATACTCATTCCTTTTGAAAGTTTCCATAATAAGACAGTACATCCGATTCAAATAAAAGGGTCACTCATATAGTTTCAGTAGAACTATTTCCCCTATTTGTCTTAGTGTACCAGTATTGTCACCATAGGTCAGTAGGGCTCACCAAAGTTTAAGTGTATCGATTCAATAAGTATAATGAAATAAATCATCTCAATATGCCTATATAAGCTATCCTCAGATAATTGTAGCTTATAAACTTGTGTTGATGTATTTGATATCAGAGGAAACTAAAGGGAGATTCTCAATATCTTTAAAAGCTTTTATCTTTAGTAGAATACTCTTACATCTTCAATGCTTAGTGGGAGGGTTGATTGTGAATCAGTTAAGGCCCATTGTTTTATTCTTCTAACTTTGGTAAAAAAAATCATTTTCAAAATAAAAAACATTTGTTTGTCCTTTCCATAATACATTTTCATATATATATATATATACCAGTTTTGAGATTTTAATGTATCTTTAACTTATAAACATAGTCTATTATTCAGTTTTTAGTTTACCTTCAGGGACGATACGATGTAAGTTTCAGTATTTGAGTCATTTATCACAGTGAAATTAGTCTAAAGTCTTGTGTGTGTTTGGTGTCAGTGTGTGTGGGGATGTGTGTCTGTCCAGTTGAGGGGGCGGGATAGTGCAGTGGTTAGCACATTTTGCTACAGATCAAGAGGTCAGGGGCTCGGAAACTTTATCTACAGTAGAGAGCTGTTCTACATGCAGTAAGGTTCGCTAGTTCCAGGCGATGCTTGTAGGTTTCACCGTAATGTATAACCACAATGATGTTGCGGTCTCTCTCCCTGCTGTAATACTAGCAGCCGTGAGAGAAATACTCTTGAAAGCGGCGTTCAACCCCAAATAACCTCACATCACCTGTCCAGTTTAAGGGGACAGCTAGAGACTGTCTCAGACAGGATAACCATATTTGGTGTGTTGTCTCAGGGTATGGAAACCATGTGGAGCTTGGAAATGAGAAGTGCAAAATTATGTTTACTGTTTTGTGTTTAACCAATCTGGTTGAACGTCATGTTAGATTGTTTTCTGAATTCTCATTACATTGAAGTTCTTTTTTGTGTGTGTGCGTGAATATTTTCAACTTTTTCCCTGTTTACTTATATAAAAAAATTTCAACAATTCCTTAACTTTCATACTATTCCTCCTAATGCAACTCTAATCTTCGATGTGGAACTGATCGGAATAAAATAGGATGTCATCACTAGCTCCACGTCAACCGTCATCATCGCATCTCGGTGTCATCTGTGTATCTTGTGTTCAGCACTTGGAAACCTATCTACAGAATTTTTGGTGCTCATGTAGTTGCAATCTTCAGAAAATGGCTTTTCCAACTATCTTGGTACCAAGAACTTTGCAAAACAAAGCCTACTATTTCTGTCATATACCTCACAATGTGTACTTACCAGTCAACGCAAAGGAAATCAAGGCTTTTCTACCTTTGTAAACTTTGTCATTTATTCATTCAAAATTAATGTGAAAGTCATCATTGGAAATGCATGAAATCAAATTGTTCAGAAAATCATTTTATCTTTTGAAATGATATTTTGTTACTGGTATTTTTCACTTTTTCTGCTACCTTCATGTCACCATTATGGGCTTACCACTTAGTAATAAACGGTTTTTAATAAACGTGTAGTCTCTCTGACTTTGTGTTTGTGCTTTTTTTTAAAGAAGCACCTGCTGATAAATTGGGATCTGCGTGTCATTTCAGACCCTGTGTACAAATTTCATACGTTGAGTCATTTTGGAAGTTTGAAGTGACACATTACAACTGTTTATTGGGAGATCCCTTTTTAAGCACTTCAGGAAATTTCAATTTCAATTTGACAGTGATCAGCAGTATTAAGAGTTGAACTTGGAACAAAAGCCGTCAGTGTGATTAAGTACTCACAATAGAAATTGAGTAACAATCAATGATATAATAACATACCTGGTGCAAGCGTTGGAAACATCCCATATAATCCTAAAGAATTTTGGTACCCATTACTCACATCTACTTTTTTAAATGAGGGTCATCGTCGGAGCCAAATCTCCTCCTCTTAATTTATTGGTTGAATATATATATATATAAGTTCATTGGTTCATAATGATTGGACGTTGTGACAATAAACTAAGTAGTAGTCAAGAGTTATGCCATTATGACAGGACATATACCAGTATTCCGCTTGGCAGGTCCAAGGTATGATAATCCAATAGGTAAAATTGGAGAAACAAATTAAGAATTGAAATTGAATGTGATGTTTGACATAAAAATAAGATAGTTAAATCAGTCTGATTGTTGTGACGAAATTGGGCAGAAGTAATTGATGTACACTTTCTATGGGATAGTGTTTTAATACGTTGCTATGCGCACTGTCTTTCGCTTGGAACGATACAAATAACTAAAGATACATTTGTATATTAAATATCAATTTATCAAAGGTTAGAGTTGTTTAGATGACTTTAATTATGTTAAAACAGATTTTCTGTTCTTTTTTCAATAAGGAGGTTATAGGGGAGAACTATCACGTCACGTTCAGTTCTGTTCTTAGCTCAGCTCACTGTAATTAGCTGGTGTTTTGAAAAAGCTGTAAAGTTTATCGGCCGATTTCAAAAATTTAAATTCAAGTCACGGGCAAATTGGAATACATTTGAATGAATCACGACAGTTGCCACGGGTCATTTCAGTCGATCTTGAAAAAGACAAACAATATAAATTCCACATTTATTGACATTTTGGGTGAACAGATAATTGCAGCATTTTTCTGTACAACAAGGTATTTGGGTTCAGTTGAACATGTAAGAAAATTGTAGAATCTAAACATCAATTACAAAAATATTTAATGCAATTTATTTTCAACAAGTACAATATATGCCTTAATGGTTGTTAGGATGTATGCAATAATCAAATTTAATCGAAACGATAACAAGAATACTGTCTTCAAATGTGTGATTGAGAAAATTAACTTGACGTAATCTTATAAAATTGTTGTTTGAGCTGTTTCTTTGAGAAAAGCATGAAAGTGATGATAATCATTTAATTTTTTCAAAGAATTGCACAACTAGTTTGTGTTTTTAATTGAAATATCATTTTGGTCCTTTAAAATGGTTGTTCTTAAATTGATTTTGACCTGAAAACATTTCTACTTGCAATTCAAAAACAGGAACTGAATTATAAAAGACATTGAATATATATCTGATATTGACAAATGAAAGGGGAACATGTCAGGGGCAAAATAAAATTGATGAATATCCTATTGAGAACTTGTATGAGAAAAAACAAGTCTCTGAACGTGAGTAAATATTAAATATTTTAAATGTATAATAAAAAATTATGATCAAATATATCCCTAAAATTTCAATCAATGAATTAAAGGTTGTTAAAAGTACATCTAGAAATTATAAAAACTTTTTGAATTGTACCTAATTGTAAAATGAAGATACATCATAATAAGGAATTTGTTATCAGAAGTTTTTATTTTGCTAAATGTATTCCACTTCAAAATGCTTTCAAGACTTGCAGATATTTTATGATAGTGTGAGAAATCTTCATAATTTTATCATACAAATACATCAGCTGTGATGAGTAAGAAATCAAGTAAATATCATTAGAGGTCATATATCTGTTGATTACCTCCCCTGACATGCTCTCCCTTTTCAGCACCATGCAGTATCAATTGGCAAAGCAACATCAGCCATGCAACTAACATTATATAAAAATACAAAACAAAGTTCATCATTTAAACACCTTACTTCAGTACCAGCACTATTAATTAGGTTTGATTAATAATCAAGTGGAAAGCTTACATGAATAAACTGGTCCAGATTTTGGAAGTTCTCTTAGTGCAAGGATAGTTGTGGGCCGAAGCAAGGTAATCCTTGCAAATTTTTTTATCTCTAAAGAGCTGGTCCTGGAAATGTGAGAAACCTTGCAGATTGGGTCAAGAAAAATCTTCCATCTTCAATTCTCTCCACTGCCTTAGATTCAGATATTAAGGTTTTTGGGTGTTTCTAGTTTCTGCATGCTCTTTTCAGTTTTCAACCCTAGATGGTAAACATTTACTCTCTTCACAAATTACTACTGATCAGCAGAGTTTGTTTCTGTTGTAATTTAATACGATTGAGTAACATTCAGCTGATTATTTCATGTTGAGTACAGAGGTCACAGAGTTTTCTGTTGACACAAGTCTTATAAATGCACTCGCTACTTATATATTCAGCTTCCACAGGTATGAAGAGTTGAGGGATGGAAGTAGATAGACAGAATTATACATAGATACAGATAGTTTATCTTCAAACCAAACATGTCCAGTTTATATTTCACAAAAAAAAGGAACTAGATTGTCTTAAAGCAATACAACTACAAAAATTTAGTAGGTATTAAGACTTGGAAAACAAAATTTGATAATCAACTGGCAATGGATCAATGCACTGGGCATGTTATTTGTTCATGTCATGCAAGTTGTATTTGAAAATATTAGTGGCTAACATTTGCTCTATTCCCTTATGACAATTTAATGCAATTTAAATTGATGAAGTCAACATTCAGTTGACTTTATCATGCTGTGATCATAGGTAGGCTACAAAGTTACAATTGATTCAAACAAACCTCATTAATGCCCTCACTTGTGATATATATATCTAGCACTAACAGGTATGGAGACTTGACCATTCTCCAAGATTTGAAGAAGGTGGAATTAGCAAAACAGAATACAGTAGTGACAGGTTCTGGCAATAATGAAAGGGGTCTTCATCTGTTGATCTTCACCATTTTTATGGTCTAAATAAAAAAATAAAATTCCACTATGGGAGGGGGTTTAACCGTTGCAATAGTTTATCTTTAAACTAAACACGTCTGTTCTTATTTCTTAAAAGAAAAATATGATTTGCACCAAATTGTTTCAAACACAAAGTTAAATAATGATGTAAAGGTATTAAGAAAAACGGAACAGAAATCTTAATTTACCATCAACTGGCAATGATCAATGCACTGTTCATGTTATTGGTTCATGCGAAGTGACTTGTAATTCAATCTAGTTAAAACTAGCTGTGATGATCCGTCATGACATCTAGAAAATCACTAATTGATGTCATGTTTTGCTGACCTTTGATGATCTTTGGACCGACAAATAAAGTAAGGGCAGGAAGCCAGTTTTGAATCAATCAAAGACTAGATTCTTTTGGCATCTCTGTTGAGGTCACATGCAGACGTTTTAACTCAGGTTATCTACGTTAATTGTTAATAAAAAATTTTGTGACTGTCTGACCTAATTTGGTAATTTCCTCTTGCACAAAGGATAAAATACAATCTATCTGCACAGGGTTGAGGCTGTCATATTTTTTTAACTCTATTCTCAGCATTACATCATTAATAATAAATTTTTTAATTGAAGTACATAAGAATGGCTAAACAATAGCATTGACCTATGATTCAAAGTGCTTTGCTAGGCTCTGAAATGATTGGCTTGTTTTCGCGTTTGTGTAACACAGAATAGGTGTGTAATTCTCTAGATGTATTAACTGACATTGGGACATAAAATATTACAGGTAGATTTAACAAGATTAGTTGCAATTGAAAAAAATTATACAAAGGATCAAAAATAATTTTGTAATATAATAGCATGTTATATTTACAGAGCCAGATTATTTTAACTTCACCAATAATTTTACCTGTTGACATTCAAATCATTCCCAAAGTACTGCACAAGCTATATTAAATAATTCTTAAGGAAGATTTTTCTAATTCTTTTCAATCAGCAGAACATTCCACAGTTCCATCCGTAGACCCTGTCAGTCTCATTTCCATGTATTTTTTAACTCCACTATGGTCTCCATATTAGTAACTTCAATGACATCTCCATACTTTGTCTCTCCAACGATGTCTCCTTATCTTTAACACAATGATGTCTCCATACTTCGTAACTCAATTGTCTTCATATTTGAAACTCCAACGTCTCCATATTTTGTAATTCAATGACATCTTCACCTTTTGCAACTCAAATGTCATCTTCATCTTTTGTAATTCCAATGTCATCTTCATCTTTTGTAACTCCAATGTCATCTTCACCTTTTGTAACTCAAAAGTCATTTTCATCTTTTGTAACTCTAATGTCATCCATTTCCAAGGCATCAAACACGTCATGACAACTGAAGCTGCACAAAGTACACTGACAAACTGACATCACAGACAAGTTCAGACTTCACTAGCTGGGTTGAAAAGACACTGAAGCCATGGCGGACAAATCACAATAATAAGTCATGCATTCCCTTGTTGCATCACTTCAGTTGCGAGCTCCTCGTGGGTAAATGTAAGTTACAAGGGTAAAAATAAATACTTGCAAAGAATGGCGAGAACCTATAACTGTACAATTCTACATTTTTACAGATCTTTGTTTGATGCTTCAGTAGAGGAGGATGCGTTTCTCCACTGATTTGCGGCAAATTGGACACTCGTTCATGCGATCGCCGCAGAGTTGACATGTTCCATGTCCACAGAGGAAGATCATGTTCTTCAGACGGTCCATACACACAGGACAGCACGTCTGTAATTGCAACAAACAAGCATTAATCAATATGGTCAACAATATCACCTGCCATCTACATAACAACTGTCCAATAATGGTTCATTAGTAGTAATTGATTGCCCCTAAAATGAGTACAATAAAAATGCATTCATAAGTATGGTCTAACAGTATCTTTAACAATATACACTACCATCCAATTTTGCTTTAAGTCATGGAGAAAAACATTAAAGTTATTGTCCCTATAATGATAGAAATTGACCGCCAGAGTTGATCTACTATCCTCTTATCAAAAATTACTTGTGCCTGTGTACAATAAAACTGTCTTCACGCAATAGCTAATACTGTGTAACATATCTAAGTTGGCAACCATACTGGAATTGGATATCCTGTATATATCAAAGTCCTGAATGATTCGGTATCAAAGTCATGTTTCTTTTTGTACTGAATAATTTATTCCTTTAATAACAGCATTCAATGGAAGGTTTTATTATTTACCTTTGATACGAACCTGAATGCCATATGTGGTGATATAAGTTCAAAACATCTTAACTTTTCATGTCCAAAAGACATATATATATATATATATATATGACAAATACTGGTTTTCCATGAAAATCTAAAAACAGCCTTATAAATTCACAGAGGTGAAGATATCACGTCCAATACACATGGATACCAGTTATATAACCTAACAAACACTATCAACTACTAACTCCCCTCCTCGCTGTTTTAGACAAGTCCCCAAAATTACGTTTGACTATTTGACGCCGATCATAATTGCGATTGTAAAAAAACAACAAGCTTTAAAATGTGTCTTTTTGATAACAGTTGATACTACGCAATCAAATGACACCATTGATGAAGTTTGCCATACATGACTCCAACACTCACGGAGTGACTCTTTAAGTGTTCTTTGAACGTAAGGTTTATGTCTGTTTATGTTTACCTGGTCCTTGATATCCTGCAGCTGCTGCTGAAGCTTCTGAATGTCCCGTGACACATCCCGTGATCCGTTGTTCATCACGCCCGGAGCCTGGGGTGCAGGGGGCGCTGAAACATAACATCATAGAGTTTACAACTTCTCCTTAAAAGGATACATTCTCACCCAAGCTAGAACCAACTGCTCGTTTGCATTTTCTCTATTGAATTTTACATCTCCTATGAATAACAAGGGAATTGATTTGTGATGATGCCAATAAAAATATTCAAATCATAAACAATTTTGATTTATTGAACTCATGACCAAATACTGGTCACTAGAAGGTGTGTAAATTATCTTCCCATATATCAGTGAACAAGCAAAATTTAAAGTACAAAAATGTTAACTTTCTACCACATTGCACCTAAAGGGTTATATGTCGATAAGTAAGACTAATATGTTGCCCCAAACGGCATCATTGGTTGTATAATCCTTAGGAAATTATAAAAGGTATATGACCGGGAATAGATAAGATACCAGACATTCTTTTGAGAAATAGGCTTTTCGACAAGAATAAAAAGCGTTGAGGGGGCTAACATTATATGACTTACACACGATCATACACGGTAGCCTAGAAATACAAATTGTGTGCAGAACTCACGTGTTCCTCCACAGCAGACGATGAAGGGGATGGTTTTCTCTATGGAGGCGCGACACTGCACACACTTCTTCATCAGCGCTGCGCAACCTGGGAAAAAAACAAACTTGGTGATTTATGTAAAGTGCATAATGATAATTGTCACTCAAGAGGGGAATCGCTTTGAGCAATCATATTTCTTCAATGCCCTAGGCGAAATATCGCCCTTGAATTATGTGACAACACCGTTTGCCTGTGATGGCTAAAACTTTGTTATTGCAGTTACAATTAAAAGATTGCAATGAAATCTCACCATCGCAAGCACACATATGTCCACAAGGCTTGAACATCATGGAGGCCTTCTTGTCTGAACATACAACACACTCCTCGATCTGAAACAGACAGACATATAACATCTGATATAAACTGAAATACAACATGGAACATCAAAACATACTTCGTTAGATATCTGTATCTTTGTTGGACTGTCATGGACTTGTAGTGTTTGTTTCAATGAAGTCACAGAGATCTGTCAATTTCACATGATGACACAAAAAAATGGAGGTGAGGTGAGGTGAGTTGGTGTTTAACGCCGCTTTCAAGATTATTTCACTTATATCGCGGCTGCTAGTATTAGTGCAGGGAGAAAGCCCGCAACACCATTGTGGCTATACATTGCGGTGAAACCTGCGAGCATCGGCTGGAACTAGCGAACCATGGGTGGTACTGCGCTGAATTTCAATGTAGCATTGCACCTGAACCTGACTGCGTGTAGAACAGTTCTCTACTGCAGACAAAGTTGCCGAGCCCCTGGGGGGATTCGAACCACGGACCCTTGATCCAAAGCCGAACGCGCTACCCACTGCGCTATCCCTCCCCCACAAAGAAATGGACATGAAACGTAATGGCAAATGTTCTCAAGACCTCTTTCTCTGAAGACTTCTTGGGACAGAAATTGGCAATCATGTACCTTAGTTCTTGACTGGACGTGGTCCTTGCACATGAGACACTTCTTGACGCGGGGTGAACAGAGTGAGCAGGTCGCGATGTGTCCACATGGCCCGAAGAGTGTGTCCCGCTTCATGTCCGAGCACACCATGCACTCCTCCAGAGACTCCTGGTCATTCCGGATCACTGCTGCGTTGGACGCCGGCGCTGTTGGGCTCGTCAGCAGGTAGGTTAGGCTGGAGATCAGGGAAATCAAACACAGTTGTTAATTGACATGAACATTTACCTACACAAGTAACATAATAGTAAGTTTAAAGTTAGTAATGTCAAAATGGCAGGGCGAATTTGTGTTAGCATATTTTATGGTTTGTGACTTATCCCATAATACTTGAACCCATCAAAAGGTAATTCTCCTCCCTCTCTGTTACAG
The DNA here is from genome assembly GCA_921293015.1 of Phorcus lineatus. NCBI lineage: Eukaryota > Metazoa > Mollusca > Gastropoda > Trochida > Trochidae > Phorcus > Phorcus lineatus. The sequence continues at coordinate 19,736,393 of OV121083.1, read as the reverse complement.
GTGAGTAATATTTCTTAGTATTTTTTAAAAACCTCCAGCGGTGATACCATCTTCTTCAACCAAATACTGTCCTACATCTCCAAATGATTTCTTACTTGTAGGAAATATGTGAGAATAGCACAGTTTTTTTCAATATTATGCAAAAAAGACTGAATGCTAAATTTGAAACAACATCGCTGATCAAACAACTTACTTTGAATGGATCCAATCAGAATTCGTTCCCCCCTCACCCCCCCAAAAAGATAGTGCTCCACTTGTAAAGTAGGCTATGTGGGAAGAGTTGAGTAAAGTAACCCTGGTCGGAAAAGAATGCAAAATGAAGGACGTTTTTTCAAGACCCTAATGCAAGCCCTGCAGCTGTCCATACCTGTTCCTCTCCTTGTGACACTTGGCAAGGGCCTTACACAGATTGGGGTCTGGGCAGAGGTCAAGTGGGGTCTGGCCCTTCTTGTTCTTGATGTTCAAGTCTGCCCCGTTTGCAGCAAGGAAGCATGCAATGGAAGCACTCGATTTCTTGTCAGCTCCAGGTGTTCCTAGACCCATTAGCAGCTGAGAAATTGAAATCAAGATGAATACTAAGATTAATAATAAGATTAATATATTAATATTGTATAGAAGGTTCATGGCACAAATGTTTACGATCATATAAAAGCCAAATACCAAGCTTAGCGACTGTGATCAAGCATCATTATGTTCATGCACTAAGCAGAGTTTGATAGAAGCGTGACAGCCTCGGCTACAATTTCATCATGGGCAAGGACACGTCAGTATAATGTTACAATCGATATTTCAAAACAAGTCAAAGTGAATGATTCTGTATGTCTCTGAAATCTATATAAAGAGAGCTGTGAAACATACCTTACGTCCTCGAATAGACACCGGGTCTCGAATAGACGCCGGGTTCAATTACAAATAAACCTTTATCTAAACGTAGTTAAGATAAAGATAGTTGATATTGAAGTTTGAGAGTATTTGCTATAATTGCTCCTTTTTGAGGTTTTGACCTGGACGAAATTTCCTACTGAAAAATGAATAGACGCCGGCCTCGATTACAGGCCAGGGTAAAGGGGGTCTGAAAAAAAAGATGCCACCCATCTATTCGAGGAAATACGGTAATGTTCATGTCTATGACAAATATTTCCTCAAATTGCTCTTACAAAACATCTATACTGCAATCTCGTATAGAGTGTCACCTATGTGTGTTCCAAAATCAAATATAACAATACAGGTTAAATTTTCTTAAAACATTTTTAACAAGAGTTGACATTTTTTAAATTAAAGGGTATGTATGAATGGTTACCTTGCCGACATCCTGCATATCCTGCAGCTGACGGAGCTGAGAGAGGGTGTGGTGTCTCAGAGCCTCGTGGAGGGGCGTGTCTCCGTCCTTGTCTGGCACGTTCAGGTTGCACCCCTCTCGCACCAGCAGCTGGACACAGGGAGAGGGGTTAAAACAATTCGTGAAAATATATTCAAAGTGTCATAACAATAGATGCAACAAAGATGTAAATTCTGAAAATTTTAGTTTCGAGAAATTGTCTTTGATTGAGAGTTCTGTGACGATGAAGATAGAGTGAAGACGTACCCTGACGATCTGTGTGTGTTGTCGCTCCACGGCCAGGTGGAGAGGAGTCTGCAGGTTCACGTTCTGGATGTCCATGTTAGCCTTGCCCTGCATCAACACATCACACTCATTAACCCGGGAATATGTTATTAGCAATATCATTTTGTTAAGACTCACAAGTATTACAAGCTTTGCTGTGGCATGACATGATATTGATGATGCAGTTGTAAAATTTTGAATATTGTCTCAGTACATCTAATCTTTATTGAGTACGAAAATAAGCATGAGTACAGCTTTATTTGTTATATATTTATATAATGTAGAAAGCAAGATGGCCAGTAGCAAATAGAACAGTCCCTTTTAACTCACTGACCTGATGAACGAGGAGCTCGGCCACTTCAACATGGTTGTTGAGCGCGGCGAGGTGCAGGGCCGTGTAGCCATCATCTTTCTTCTCGTCCACGATCCAAGGCCGCGGCAACTTGGACAGCAGGATCCGCATTGCACTGGAGAATAAACGGGAGAATTTAGGACAGTCATATAGAGACCAAGATAAGATAATTGTTTAAGTAGGTCAATGGTGGATCCCCACTGCACTGTAACAGATTGAAAGAAGTTAGTCTCAGGATATGAAGTATGGTAGTAGTGGTTAGCATGCTGGCTTCTCTCAAAAAAGGTCCAGGTTCAAATCCAGGTGAAAACGCCAAATATTTATGACCTTGGCACCTCAGGCTTTAAACTGTGTATTGCCCATGGGCGAAGAATTAACATTGTGTTCATTCCACCCAGCTGTATAAAAGGGTACCTGAATATAGGAGGTGTGGACCCTTGGGGTCACACAAAATTACAACTCTTTGAGGGCAAAAATGTACCACCAATGATAAGTCCTGGCACAATAGAATTATAATTATTATAATCAAGTATAACAGTTACATCATCAATCTTATAAGCAACCATGGCATCTCTATTGTTATCAAAAAAAACCTTAAGAGCACTCATTAACAACAAGGTAATTATAATCAGTTTTCGCAGCAAATGGATAAAGGAGTCATGTTTCATTCCATGTACAGCATTTATATTAAGTCTTGCCCGTCTTGCCATATAAAATTTGTTTGAGAAGGTCTAAGGTAGCTTTGTTGAAAAGCCTTATTTCAAGTTGAGATAATTGACTGTTTGCATAGTGTTTGAAATGGGCCAGAACACTGCAGGAATAATACAAAATAACCTAAAAGTTTCCAGCCAGAAAAATTATTTTAACACAGGGTGTTGGATAAATATTTTTTTCATATACTGATACAGTATAAGATCTTCACTGCAGTGTTGTCATCAACACTATTTAAAGCAGCGTTTACTGCGGTGAAATGATAAATAAATCATTGCTTGACTTGATCAGGAAGGTACAAAAAAACAATATTTTAGGTTTTATTTATAATTAAGCAGAAATCTACTTGCAACATTTTTGGGACCATTTAGAAACATCATCATTCTTAATCAAACATAAAATACTAGTAATGTGACTTTTTTGTTCCAGAAAAAAACTGAAACAACTAGAGTTACCTCCCTTACACCAGTAACACCATATATATAGAATGTCCTTTGTGATGAAAAAAAACCCCTATTTATACCTGCTATATCTGTACTTGCTTCAACTCCAAGGACTCATTTTTAAAATGTTCATTACTTTAAGTATGTTAAAGGCCTCAACCAATGCTTTTATGATGAAAATTTTCTTGATGTATGAACAATTAAAGATAAATAATAATACAGTGAGTTATTGTTTAACGCCGCTTGGGCAATATTTCAGCCATTAGCAGCATTATAATAATTGAAGCAGCAAATAATGTAATGTACAAGCTATTTGTTGTGCATAAGATTTATTCAGGACAGTAGGCCAACCAATGAGACAGACACTGTTCATAAGTTAAGATATCTTGTTAAATGCAAGATATTTAGAAGTCAATGATAATGATTTAGGGTTCCGAAAGTAGAAAAGGAGAAGAGGTATTTTGAAAACAAACAGTTCGAAAATACATGTGTTAAGTTTCAGTTTTATCGCTGTTTCAAGTGGAACGTCTCCAAGGAAGGTGAAGGTTTGAGTTTGATCGGGAGAGTTTGAATCTGAATGAGGGGAGGTGAGAAATTGAAGGAGAATGAAAGGGTGGTAGGGTGATCTAAAGAGAGGGCAGAATTATGATTCTCATAGTGATGACAATGATGATTTCAATATTCTCTGAGACAGACAAAAAGAAATGAGTATATGTTTGTTGTATTCCAGTCCTCCTCTATGACTGCATACTGAACAGATTACTTGTAAATGCAGCTTTGACCCTCATTCAACAAATCTAGACTTAACCACTACTGGAAAATTCCTTTTTAAAAAAACCAACAAATTTCATGGAATCAATGATAGTCTAGTTGTATTCAGTCTAAGTGCTCCCTCCCTCCAGTAATAGATCAACTGATTTCCTGAGGGGGAGGATTGAAGGGGTAAAGGGAGGAATGAATGATGATGATAATGGATGGAGAGTCATGGAGACAGATCCAGACAGTGTGAGAATGTATGTGTTATGCTTCTGTCTGGGTGTCAGCAACTAGCATCTCATGGTAAATTGGTCACAGCTGGACAAAGGCCATCTGTTTGGGGAGGGACTTTGGGCCTTGGAAGGGAGGGGGGTTGAGAAGTGATTTGGAGAGGTGGGGGCCATACGGTGGGCACAGATGAGTGGAACTGGTCAGTGTGATTAGGCATGCTTCCTGTAGACGGAGTACCAGACACTTCATCCTCATCAATCCAACAGACTTCAACAGCCTTCACTTTCATTGGCACACTCATTTCCCATGTATCACTTGCTCATCACAATTGCTGTGGTTTGCCTTGTGTTGTTCTGCCCTTTACCTACTCGAGTAAATCCCACACACTCTTTATTATCAATTTTTACCACTTTAAACATATCAAATCAGTAAATAGTGTGATATTTCCATCGCCACTGAGGGAGGTTTAGTGCAAGGAAGTTTTTTAAATTTGAAGAAATTATTACATCAGGATTCCTGTCTTGGATACAAGATGCACAATCACACAACAATCTAGCACTATATCTGCCCGTGATGAAAGATGCAGGATACAATTCACCTTCACCAAGCAACATCCAAAGAGATATAAAAGACCATGTTAGATTTTTACTGTTGCAAATGAATATAAAAATGAATTATCATATACCTGACTTTTTGACACACCATACTTTAAAATTCTTTAAAGGAAACTTGATGACATGCTACACAACTAACTCAATTCACATTCTTGAACATGTTCACATCATGTTCAATTTTACAACCAGAGCAAAATTATGAAACCAAATCTCTGAACAATGTTTGAATATGTTTTTAGTTTTTTTGTCAAATGCAAGAGGCAAAACGGCAATAAAATGTATCATCACATCCTTACAAATTAATTGGTCTAATCAACCTCTCTTCCCTCCCCATTCCCAAAATCAGAAAAATATATCAACCCTCTGCCCCCATTTACACTCTGAACCCTTTGGTAATGAGAGCTTGCAACAGATGCTCCTTCCAGATCCCTGACTTCCTTATAAGGAAGTGCTGGGGTCATCTGGACCCTAACTCACCCCTCCTATTAGACAAAGCGGAAGGGTCAAACCAATGGGGTCACAGTTCATGAAAAAATAGTTATCGTTAAAGAACTGCCATTTAACAAAAATGATATTGAATTCAAGAATTTCTTTACACTTATCTTGTTGCTGATTAAGCTTACAAAACATATTTAAGTGTCAATTCTCAAGATTCAAAACTTGTTGGCAGAGAGGAAAACCCTTGACTTTCGGTGAACAATCATTATGATAGTCTATCCTTGGATGAGAAGGTTAAGGGTTAATTCCTAACCATCTAAAATTGCGAAAATGAAAATTTAGAATGCAAACAACACCTCCCCCCTACCCCTAATTCACCTTTCCTCCTTAAAATAATACAATAATTGGATGACAGGGTTACCTAACAGAATAACTGTGTAAATATTAAAAGACCTTGAGTGAGTGAGTGAGTTATTGTTTAACGCCGCTTAGGCAATATTTCAGCCATTAGCAGTGTTATAAGGCCTTGAGAGATGATCTATGGTACTATAGTCACAGGGTTTCATTTCCATAAAGAATGAGCACTGTGACATCAAATTTTGGAGCAGAGAAAAGAAACTGAAAAAGATGTCATGTTTTAAAACTGCCTTATCTATTGATGTTAGTACATGAAAAAGGAAAGGAAATAATCTTTTTTGACAATTTTTTATTGAGGCTTTTCTCAGTGCAAGACAGGACCAGGTGTGGAAGATTACCTCCCTTTATGACCAACACATAAAATCGTTATCAAGATGGACAAAGGAAGTTCCTGTATAAATAACTCAATGAACACTAGGATTATACCCCTCACAAGTCTTGTTTCCGTGAACTTCACTTACATATAACCAGACTCAAGTATCATAAATCTCCTTAAAATGGTACAGGGAAAATTATATTTTTGAAGATTTGCCAAAACTAGGCCACACATGTTGGCTTTCGTTTATTTCCTGTCTTCTGGATGGTAAGACTGTAGTGCAGTCTGCTAAATAAATATTTGTAACAATTCATTCAAAAAAAGAACCTTTTTCAAAACGTTTACTCATACTATTTCAAAACATTTCAAAATAAAGGTGTACAAAAACAAGTACCAATGGTAATATAGATAGTCAACTATTTGAAAGAATTTGATCTTTCAGTGCCTAAATCTGAGTCTAGCGCACTGATTCCGGCTGCGGTAAACAGAGGCAGTTTGGAACTGGCATTTGGACCTGGCATACATTGTCCTCAAATAAACAAACACTTCTTCTTTCCTGGAGAAACTACCCAGTATAAACATTGAGTCTACCAACTCCATGCAACCACTGTACTGGGCAAACCCCTTACACTAACAGTCAGGCTTGGAAATTCAAATATTGAAAAAGTTCCAGAATTGCAAAGCTACTTGTATAGATAAGGGTTTCAACACTTTTTAAAAACCAATTAAACTCATTTATATTATATCAATAATGGATGCAGATGACTGTTACCAATTGCTACCATAAGATAATTCTAAATTTTCCAATATATATTTTTATATATTTGATTTTAATATTGAGGATTTGAAACCTTTGTAACTATTGAATTTTAAATGTGTTTTTGTTTAATTCTATGATTATTTTGGTGACCGTTTCATCTCGCATTGAATTATTATTTGAATTTACCTTCTTTTGTGTGTAGCTTCATTCAGGCTATTCATAACTTTACGTACCACTAAGGCGTCAGAATCAACTTTTACTATTTGGATTTTCATCCAAAATCTTGATTCCTTAAGCACTCTTATTGTATGTAATAATACATCTTACCATAATATTTAGAGATTATTACCCGAGGAAGTATGTCATATGAATGATACGAAACGAGTGTGAAGTTTTGTATTACCCGAGCAAAAGCAAGCGTTATACACAAATTTGCACAAGTTTTCTTTATTACCAATTCTATTCCATTTGAATTCCATTGAAATATTCAGAAAACGGCTTGCTTCCCTTGCTACAGTGATGTCACAAAAAATAATCTCATGATTTAACAGACAAGAAAATTTAGTAATGCGCGCTAAAATAATTGCTGCCAGCCAGAAGTGATATGTGCACATGTGCTCATATGAAAAATATTACCACTTATTATTATGGGCAATAAATCCACTTATAACAATACTGTAACCTTCAATACCCTTTCAAACCAATATCCATGTAAGTTCTAATAATAAAAAAAATCAATATTTTTTTTTTTGCAACATCTCTTTTCAAGGTCTCAACACAAAAAAATGAATTCAAAAGAAAAATGTTTGTCAAAAAACTTAATGAGGAATGAAATAAAAGGGCAGGGATTAATGCCAGGTTTGAGTAATTCAGCCTTCCTGTAAGACAGAAAGCATTTGGCTAGCTAACTTACTGGATGAATGTAAACTTTGAATACAGGACAGGAGAACAGATGGTTTTAATTACAAAAGGGAAGCTCTTGTGTGGTTCCTTAGTCCTAAAGCCTAACTCAATTCCCCATTGCAAAGTCATGAAATAGTTACATTTTGTTTATTTGTGAGAATATTTTTTGCTATGGTTTTAGAGTTGTTTCACGTAGAGAAAGAATGATGGACAAAATTCTTCAATCACTATTGGATGAACTTGTTTGATATTCTTTTATACAGTTCAGGTGTTTCATAAACAATTCTTTAAATAAATATCAAATATATTCTCTTACACAAATCATAGTTTCCCATAGAAATGATAAAAGCGAGGCTAACCTGATGCATATCTACTGCTCTCTTTACAACATTGGATAAAACAGGTTTTGTCTTTATTGAAGAATGTTAGAAAATGGAATTTTTCACAATGCAGGTTTAAATGGAAGCGAACAGAGGATTCAGTATTTAAAGTCTTACCCACAGATTGTGGTTCATAACAGTTTTACCTAAAACAAATGTATTGTCTTGACTTTCATGAAAAGTTTTGTGAATTAATGAAAAACCATGCCAAAAGCTAATAACCTACTGACACTGAAAATACAACCTCTGCTAAAAGGAGTTCAACCTCGTCTAGAATACAACCTCTAAAAATAAATCTAGCTTCTGGATGAACATCAAATACCTGAAAATCTGATTTTATTGAGGGCCGTTTACGACATTAAATAAATTACTAATTTTTCTCTAACTATGTGTTGATCTCTGTACAGTTTTGGTTGCCTTCTTGGAGAGGGAGTCTAGGAGGTTTGTTTACTTTGTCTTGGCTGTTAGCTCCAATGATGACAGACTACACAAATCAGAAGCTGAAAGTCAGGCTATTCTTCAGACTAACACTTAGTCTCTGAATATCAATTGATTAAAAAATATGATCAAGAGAGAAATGGAATTCTGTTTATAAAGGGACACTGTGTTGTTAGGGTCACGTATGTCAAACTTCATAAACGGTGTTATTTCATTGACAAGTAGTGTTTCTTTCCGAAACTGTATATATCATTGCTTATCAGTCACCATAGTGATAATAATAAAGAATAAGGTCAAAATTTATGATCGAAAACCGGACAATGGCGTGCGTCAATGACTCAAACGTAATTTTGGAAACTTACTTATAGCAGACACAACTAGAATATAGAGTGGTATTGCTTAGTAGGTTATTTAACTAACATACATGTAAATGGGACGCTGAATTTCAACTTCTTAACATTTATATTACCGTTTATAATTTACAATCGAAAACAAATAAATGTCACAATTTTGGCATTTAAGAGATAAAGATTCAACTTTAGATAGACGATTTGATCTTAACCCACTTCATTTGATAGTTTGGCTCTATTTAAACCACATACCAAAATTCATGAAACATAGTATGTGTCACTTTAAACTCAAAGCAAGGCTCAATTTTCTAGGTACTGTATTGGAATTAGGTGAAATTAAAGTTAGCAAATTAGAACTACATTCAGTGGGTAGACTATATCAAAACTCCTCCACACACATGCAACAATTTTTGTATTGTTTTTAATTATTGCACATTCTATATCCAATTTTACAGGGAAATGTCATCTTTCATTAAACTTTTCCATTCCTTGTGAAAAACAAGCCCAATCAAATCATTCCATTTTTTAAATACCAAGATGGCTTAGTTGGAAAAAAGCCTTATATACATGTATATACATATGCTTTAAACAATAATTTCCAATAAATATTCATATTCAATATTGTGTGACATAATTAATATCTTATGAATCCACATGGACTGTTATTCAAGTCAATAGCTGATTGATTAATACTGAATGCCTTTTCATTCAACAGCTACCCCCTCCCATATATCATTCCTCAGTCCTGCTTCATGACTGTGTATATAAAGGAGCCTTTAATACAGTCTAGGTCCACATTCAGCAAGTCTAGATTGACTGAATACACATGAAATTAGGAGCCCAAAGAAAAAAATATTATGGATATTATGAAGGAACAGTAAATTAATAAAAATTTTCATAGATTAAATTTTAGTCTTATCATTCCTTTGTAATGCATGTTAAATAATAAATCAGTCCACTGTAGCCATTCAACTCATTTCAAACTTTTCTCAAATTGATGCCTTCTGATTTCAAATAAAATGCCTCCTCTACTGCTTTCTATACTGTGGATACCCCTTCCCTTCACTCAGAAATATACCCTAACTATTTCTAGTCATCAATCAACAGCACCCCTCCCTCTGATTTCCAGTCTCTTGATGGCAATCCTGATTAGTGTTAAATGAAGTGACCCCTACTTCCCCTTCCCCTCCCAGCAACAAGCAGTGTACACGGTAGTTCCAGATTCCCTGGGGGTGGGGGTGTTAGAGGCAGGGACAGCCATGAAATAACCATTATGCAAATACAGAGGCAGATGGATAGCACTGTCCTGATAGCGCCAGGAACCCTCTCCCTCTCTCCTGCCTTCTTCTAGCCCATTCCCTCACTGGCATCATTAGCATACCAACCAGTCTGTAGGGGAGGTTACGTTTCCATGGCAACCCAAGAAAGCATATCAGACAGTATCAGTAGCAGTCGGTAGTTTGTGCTATGGCATTGATTTGTGAGGAAATATTACACAGTGTTAAACCCAATCACCCAACCCTCAACCCTCCAAAGCAACTGGTACAAATCCTGCATACCATATAGTGCATAAATAATGTCAAAAGGCTTTCGATGTGGTGCTCATGTTGTCCTCAATTGCATCCCTTCTTCAGCACGTGAATGTCAGCCTAACATAGTCATTCGTATATCAGGCAGTGGAGCTCTAACAAGTTGAGTGTAACGAGTCTTCCCATCCCTCCATCTGTCTGTCTGTCTGTCTGTCCTTACATCCCGGTTGATTCCATCAGAGGACTGACTCCTTATGTAGCTAACAACATGGGGTGAGTACCCTCCCCTCTATCAGTCTACAGGACATGTGCAGTGAGGCAGGCAGGTCCAGTCCACATCTGCATGCTATTTAAGGAAGTGAGCCTTTTCCTATTAGGACACACCATCGATGATAGTTCATACACATGCTATTTAAGGAATTGAGCTTCCTTTATTATAGAGAACTATATTTTTGAAGGTTTGATGATATTTTTTAGCACCATGGGTGGTAGTCCCATACACTTGCTTTGAATTAAGTTTCCTGTTCTTGGGAAAAACATTGATGTTAGTTCATTCATATGCTTTTTAAGGAACTGAGCTTCCTTCATTATAGAGAACTAGTGTCATCACTTGTCGAAGTGTGAAGCTAAGGTGATATTCGGTAGCATTAGGGATGTTCAATACACATGCTACTTAAGAAATTGAACTTAAATTGAACTTTCTTATCTTAAAACACACATAATAAATCGATGTTACATAAACATGCTTTTGAAGGAATTGAGCTTTCATCATAAAAAAAACTAATCTCAACACTTGTTTTTGATTTAGGGCTACATCATGTTTGCTTGCCTTTCACCCATCGGGCAAGGGTTCCACAAATGTGATGTAAGTTCATGAACATTTCTTTAGAGTACCACATGGCTGTTTCTGTCAGCTCAAAATAGCTCTGTCATTTATTTCATGGCTATAAATACCTAGACAACCCCACATTTCAGAATACAAATCTTGTGTGGCAGAAGTTTTGGCTCTTGGAGATTAATATCCTTGCTCTGAGAAAGGTCACTCACACTGAAGAGAGATATAGAAGCCAGGTGTGGATATGATTAATTAAAACTTTGTACTGTAGCAGTCCATGTTGCCTTGTGACATTAATAATCCGCTTTTGAAGAAATTGACTCATTTTGACCTACACTTGTAGATAAAACTGCAGAAAAGTAAGATCATAATATAAGATAAGATATTTGGGAGATGATGATTTTTTTTCAATTCATTGACAAATGTTGTACATTTAACTTCCATAAATGCAAGACTATACAAACTGATTTATTTTATCTCATCTTCCATTTAAAACAGCATTGCAATTCTTCAGTAAGATGTTAATTTTCAGAATTAACGGTAAATATTATGTTTGGCTGGCATTGTCCCATTTTTTGACATTCTATGCCACTTTTGATTTGGGTGGTGTAAAAAAAAAATGAAAGCAGTATTATTGTCAAGGAAGCAGGTAGGTGATATTTGGATCAATGTTGCTTTCAATAGTACTTCACTTACATCACAGCTGTTAGTATTATTATAGTGAGAAAACCCGCAACACCTTTGTGGCTATGCATTGCGGTAAAATCTGTGAGCATCGGTTGGAGAACCATTGGTGTTAATGCACTGAAATTCAGTGTAGCATTGCACCCTTACTGCGTGTAGAACAGTTCTCTATTGGAGGCACACTTGCTGAGCCCCTCTTTGAAGATATACAAACTTAGGCTAGGCTGAAGCTATGTATCCTAGATGGTTGTTTCTCTAAAATCGAATAGAGTGGGTGACTTTGGGTTTAATGCCGCTTTCAAGATTATTTCACTTATATCGCGGCTGCTAGTATTATTGCAGGGAGAAAGCCCGCAACACCATTGAGGCTATGCATTGCGGTGAAACCTGCGAGTTTAAGCTGGAACTAGCGAACCATGGGGGGTACTGCCCTAAAACTCAGTGCAGCATTGCACCCAAACCTGACTGCTTGTAGAACAGTTCTCTACTGCAGACAAAGTTGCCGAGCACCTGGCATGATTCGAACCACGGACCTCTTGATCAGAAGCCAAATGCGCTAACCACTGCAATATCCCGCCCCCGAAATCGAATAGAGGGAATCTATGTTACGATTCATTTTCTCTGTGGCTCTAAAATTCAGTTGATGAAATCACTTTCAAGACATTTTCTATGCAATCAGATATTTATTTCTCGACATGAAGTAGCACCTTTAAACCCAGTTTTTATTTCTCCTAGTCTCATGTTTGTAGTATGAGCATGCCTAAGGAAAGTTGATTGCCTTACATATGGACATAATCATCATTTAATATCGAAAAAGCTCTTTTTTTTCCAGTGATGATAGAGGTATTTTATAAAAATGATAAGGTAAACTGCACAATCTCTGCAGGTCCATTTTCCAAATATTGACATAAATTGTTAGGTAAAAAGTTGCATGCAATAAGCAAGTCTAGTTTAAGAGGACTGCAGGTCCATTCTCAAAGGTTTAAGGTTTCCTTGTCTGTCATCAAAACCATATTGTAAAGCCTTAGCAAGTCTATAAGAAGATGCTATCTCACACTGTCACAGGTGCCTTTTCATGTTATTTTTGAAAATTTAGATTAATAGGCAAAACTTCTTAAACTAAATGCTTATCTAGTAGTTTGTAATACCATGTACCTTTGATCTTAGAAGAAAACTATGAATATCTTGTAGTCATCTAAAGGTCCCATCTTTCCAAAGGTTTCATCGTCTGTCGTCCAGAGCTTATACTAAGATAAGGCCTAGATATGAGAAATAGAGAGAGATTGATTTTAGGACAGCAGAAATTTCAGATGCTCCTTTTTATTTTATGTCATCTTTGTTTAAATTTAAGATGTATAAACAAAATTTCATTGACTAAATGCTAGTCTAGTTGCATGTAAAACCTGGTATTTTGCACTGAGCTGGAGACTAGGAATATCTCCTAAAGATCCAATCTTTCCAACGGGTTAAGTTTTGTTTTCATTCATCCAGAGGCTCATATAAGATATAGCCTTGTTAAGTCTATGAGACTATGAGCGAGCTTGATTTTAGGATAGCAGGAATCTATGATGCTAAAATGTATAAAACCTGGTATCTTTGCACTGAGTAGGAGACTGGGAATATCTTGAAATCTCTACAAGGTTCCATTTCTCCATAGGTTTAAAGTTTAATTGTATGTTATCCAGAGACTAAAAACGATAAAGCTTTGGCTAGTCTATGAGAAGTCAAAAGAACTTGATTCAAGGCAGAAAACGCAAATTGTTTAAAGACTACATTTTATCTTACTCTATATTCATAAGCAAAATTTCAGCGACTGAATGCAAGTCTAGGTGTGTCATTAACCTGGTATTTTGCACTGAGCAGGAGACTAAGGGCAAGTCTTCAGTAAGAGAGGTACCGCACTATCTCTCAGAGGTTAGATATCAGCCTGGTAGTTAATTACCTCACCGGGAGTTCTCCTTATTAGTAGATGCCCTGCCTTAATATCACACCAGCAAAAACTATTGGATACCACCTTTCATCTGGTGACTTCTTCCATTTTCAAAGTAGAGTCGTCTCCACGGAGGAAAGATTTTATGTGATGTATTTAGGCATTAAAAGACTTGCTGATGAATTAGATTAAAAGTACATTTATCCCTTGATAATGATAATTATATGTTGCTATGATAGAAATCGATAAAAGATATTTTGAAAATAAAGACTATTCAAGAAATTTTGAGGTAGATTTGATAATGATTCCAAACCTCTTTGACATTCTAGATGATTTCTAAAAGTTGCAACATTATTGATCAAAAGAAATCAAGAATAGTCAAGGTAGATTTGATACATCTTCCCACTCATGGCCTATTCTTACAGCAGCTCATATGACTTGCTAAGATAGGCCTTAACACATTTCCTGTACTTTTGTGTACTTGTCGCAAAGGCTGCTGTGACGCGATAGTCCAATAAGAAATCATGTAAAAATGGCAACTTTTCCCTGAAGAAAGCGCAGCACTCAAAACACAAATTTTGACTGGTTGGCAGCAAGGTTTAAATTAGCCAGAGATAGAGACTGCTGGGGAAGATGGATTTGATAATGATTGCTAACAGTTGCTACAATAAAAAATTATAAATTCAAAGAAGTAATTAAGTGAACATCCAAGGTATATTTGATTATTTCTTACACTTGCAATGATAAAAAATTATAGATTTATAGAAATAGAGAATATTAAAGATTTCCAAGGATATTCCTTAGAGCTGCCGTTAATTGGTAAACCTGACATTGGTAGGAAGCAAGAGATTAAATATGGAAAATGATAAACCATCTCAAGAGCCCTCAATAATCTGATGCTGGCATTTTCATGACTTGTACCCCCACCTAATCAATACTCCAATAATACTGTACGTGCAAGCTTAACTTTACTTTAGCACCGACGCTGCCTACATGATATTTGGTTTATCATCTTTGTTTCTTGGAGTCTTGATATCATTAATATACAGTTATTACCTACATAGTTTCACAAAATTAAGATGGTACCGAAGTTTTACCAAATATATTGTGCTGAAAGTAGAAATGTAGTTTAGGTGTCAAAACAAATAAAATATTTATAAAAGTCACTAATCTAACATCATTCACAAAACAAAGACTGACTTTTAAAATTCTTTAATGTACCCAAAATTTTCTAGAATTACAAAAAATGCTTGTGGATATTAAAATAGTAAACAATTTTTAAGAAATTATCCATTAGTGGGTGAAATGCTATTTGAAAATGTTTGTTTCTGAATTAATTGATAATTGTTCTGTAAGATGACACGTTTTATCTGAAATGTCATTTTCTCTAAAATAAGGATGTTGCTTTTCCTTTCTCTTGGTGTATGTATCGAAGCACCAAATACAGAGCTTGTACTTGAAATAAAACAAAATTTAAAACCTAGCTTAAAGAAAATATCAAATTTTCTACATCAATATCATCAATTGCAGTAGTATACATGAACAAATACGAAAAGGAAACCACATTTCAAACCAACATTAGTCAAAGATATATACACTCTGAATAAGAATGATATTTGTTTATTATCATGAATTAGCATATTCTTGGGATACGGCTACTCAGAATTATTTTTACATTTAACTACAACAGAAGTTTTTTTGTGCATCATCATTGGGTCAGCTTTGCAGACTTGTTATTTTTAAATCATGGAGTAGAGAAAGAAAAGGTTGAAACAAGCAAAGAAACGAAAGGTTAGGATGTGCACTTAACAGACTCCATGTTACAGCTTCACACCTAATGGAGATGAACTTCAATGTGCTCTCATGGCCTAAATACCTCATTTCTTGAATGTCGAAAAACATGTTTATTTTCTAGAGAAAGTTTTCAAGCATTCTTCTCTTTGCATCATATAGCATAATCAAACCCAATTTTCATATTATACACCCGGTAATTGAAACCTCTGAACATAAATTACATTTCAATTATTTTTCCAAGGCTCCATGTTTGTCTAACCTTTGCCCAATTGCATAGCTGTTGTGCAGTTTAGTCTAACCCACAGACAGTGGTCGATAACATTTAAACTTTGAGTTCACACAAGTCGAAAATACAACTTTGTTCAAAAGTAATCTAGATTTGGGAAGAACCACATCAGAAACTACCATTTCTCCAAGGATCCTTTCCAATTTATGATACAAAGATGAAGAATATTTTTTTACGAGACGTAGTTTCAGTCTAGTGCAGGTTGAGACTGACTAGTCAAATGTCACAAAATCAATTACAGCATGACAAAATTAGCCTATGATTAGGTATATCCCTGAGTTCATTCATTCCACACTGTTTTAAAAGCTAAGGATATATACTCGTGGGCTGATTATCAACATGATGTGGATATAGCAGCACACTGTGCACAATTACAGGTGGGTGGTGGTGCAACAATGATGCACTGGATAATGGTGGATGCATCTGACTATTAATGCATCTTCCTTCATGATTATGTGAGGAAAGTGAGCTCCAAATTATTCACATTGCTTTATAGTAAAAGCAAAGTTTTGTCAATCATCATTGATGAGCCTTATAATTCTCTCATACGGATATGGTGAAACATAAGAGGTGATATACTTTTCAAATATGCACATGTGCACATATCATATTATCTTGAAATGACTGTGCGATTTGCCTGCGGTTCATAAATCAAATACTGCAAAAAAACTTTGTCAGTATTTAGATAAATATTCTTTTATTCAGTCTCCTTATCCACAGGCTTACATATTTGATGTTTCTGAGGATGAACAACACAAGCGGCTTTTGATCAAGACAAGTAAAAATTCTAGAATCAATTGAAAATTGTCCGTGCACTATTAAAATAGATTTAATATAGATGTTACAAAATAAGCAGATCTACATTTGAGGGACTATCAGTCAGGCTACTGGTATGAGTCTATATTTACATACATAACATTATACTTCTGGCTTATCAACTACCATGTGGAAATTCTTCTACCAATGACATTTACACTCACTCTCAGAATAACTTGCATATCGACATTGTTTGCAGCTAAGCTGTTTATAAATGAATAAGTAATTGACTCTGATGTATGTCATATTTTTAACAAATGAAAACATGAGGTCATTGAACTGTTAATATACTTCAATCATGCCTGTCATAAATCTGGTGAAATATTTTTTCAAAAATATAGAAAAGTCCATGCAGACGAATGTGTCACACAGCATATCTACATATTCAATTTTCTTTAAAAACTAAACTTAATTCATTTATTGTTTTAATAATATTATTCTTACAGGGTGTTATGTTGTTGGCTTAATGAGAAGTTAAGGAGATGATGAAGAGAGACATTTAGACAGTCCTAAAAGCACTGATAGGGTGTGGTAATTGTCTAATATTCTAAAGATTCAAAGAGTTGGTTAAATGGGATTCTTCATCCTATTTCATCCGAGCATAAGAATCCTCAGGTCCTCAAGATAGGAACAAAATATATTTTAGTTGATTGGATTCACTTTCTTTTATGTGACATTTTGGTCATGAAAGAATGCAAGGGCACCTTTGCTGGTAAGGCAACATGTGTTCACCTGACTGCAATTCTTAAAGGTTTATGCACAGGGGTCAGAGAACGCTTCATGAACTCGTGATGATCCAGAATACTGACTTTAGAATAAATCACATGTTTGCAAGATCCATATGGAACAAAACTAATAATCATTAAATAGAGACTGTGCAAGATCTCTGGTCACATCCAATAGAAAATTTCATGAACTACCGATGATATCAGAATGATATGGACAGCAAACCGAGTTGGACCACATTTTAGATCTAGTGTCACAGTCTAGAGCTAACTCTAGGACTCTACATAGTAAAGTGTTGTTTGTGGCAGCCTGTCCATCGAACCCTCCCTCGGTGGAAAGTGTGTGTATGGTGGAGAAGTAGGAGTGCCTCTCTGGAGACACCGATTGCCACATGCTGCATACATCCATCCAAGCAACCAATAACCTGTTGCCGATCAATGGAAATTAGTACCGCCACCAACTCATTCATCCAAGCATGGCTACAATCAGTATTTATGAGAGCAAATTAAAGCACCGGATTACATGAGAAACTAATTCCAGCCAACTTGACATGAATAAGTTGTAACGCATTTCTAGGGAGAGAGAGGGGGCCAGTCTCTAGTGATAAGTGTATACTGTCTGTCACTCAGCCTTGAGTTGTCTGCATGATCCACAGACACCATCGGTGCCAGAACACTGCCTACATAATGACTTATTTACAGCAATATCGAGGTAAGATGACTGTGATTCGTGTCTTCCCCCTCTCTCGTGTCCTCCCTCCTCCCGTCTTGCTCTATATATGTATATACATATACATATATTGGATATGATGCAAGGAGGAAGGAGAGGAGATGAATGAAGACGACTGCTGTCAAGGTCAGTAGTGAGATCGTGTCCACAAGGCTGTCGATGACCGTTATTCTTGGTCAAATATATATCACCGGGTTTCTCTTCTGCTGTGACAGAGTTGTGATAAGACCACAGCTTGTTGGAAGATATATCTTGATGGTAGACAAATCAATGATTTTGTTTTAACTGGGTCAAGTATTGATCGCTGTACATCTTCTGTAAAAGATTTTTTGTAAGACTATTTACGTACCGAACCTTTTTCTTTTTACTTAAACATTGAATATGAATGTTGGTCTGAATATTCAAAACAGTACTGACAGAATCAAATGCAACTTTGGATAATTGATTCATAGATGATAAGACATTAAGAAATGAATTCAAATTCTTTAGAAAATTTGCAAAAATTAAAAAATTTCTTTGTCAAACACCATCAGTATCAAAACATTAAAGAACCCCTGCAGTCATCAAAACAACCACAGACTCCACAGATCTCCAGGGCAATTTCTACAGGAGAAGAAAATTGAAAAAATAAAGAATTAATGAGCTTCTTTCATAAAGGCTTCTCAGAAGACGGCAGGAGATGAAAGGAATCTTGATTTCACAATTTAAGCTGTTAAACACTTCTTCTCCCTGATCTGTTGTCAGTGCTCTTGTCTTGGGAGCTGTTTTCCGCATTAATTACATCAAGTGCTTCAGTCCTCTTGCCTTGCTAATCATTATTGATGCCTTCTCTTCGTTGTTATTCCTTATGGAGGCAAGGGTCAAATGACATGTGCTTTAATTATCAAAATGAATGATAACATAAGGATGAATGTATGTGGTTTGTTTATTGTCTATTGAGGTAGTAATAGAAATGATGGAAATCTTTAAAAATGTTCAACAACAAATTTTTAAAATTATTTTGCTAAATCTTTAGATATTTGATCTATTTGAACATCAGAAATATACTGAAAGTTTCGATTAAAATATCTTTCATAGTATATTCATGGATATCAATTGAATTTGAATAGCTTTCTTCATTGCTTATCACAATTCCGTGCAAAAAGGGGGTTCAAACCCCTTTTCAAAATTTTAAAATCGACCATAAAATGAATAAACCCCCATTTAAAAATTTCTGGATCCATCAAAAACTCAAAGCCTAGGTCAAACTGATCACAAGGTAAAGTCATCAAAATGGAAGCAAATTGTTATGCTAATATCAAGACTGACCATATAGTATGACCCCTCATTATATAATTACCAACGTATTGATCTACAGAATAGACATAGGATGACCTTCCCTCTGTGTGGCCCAATTTACCCTTTTATCTAGTTACAGAGGTTTCCCTAATACCAGTCAGTGTGACTGGCAATACAAGACTATCTAAATTGATACCCTATTGAATGGAGTTAAGTCGTCCCTGTAATAACTACACTAAAGCAAACAACTAGCCGAGATTCCGCACTCCATCACAACTGGATCTTGATTACAGGAAATATCTTGTAATACTTGCAAGGCTAGATTCATTGATTTTTTAAGAGGTCCAATTTTTCAGTCCATCCAAAATGAGTTGAAAGGCAGATAGTATGCGAGTCAAGAGGGATGTAACCAGTTGTTGGGAAGCAGCTCCACTCGTAATGATGTAGTAGGGAATATGTCTCAATATTCAATAACTGTGAGTTATAGGACATGCTGCCCGTGCTTCTAGGAAGTGAAGATAAATGAAGGAGGTGTGTACCACGCGCCCTTTGTCTCTCCAGATGAATGACACTACTTGTATTACTACATATCAAAGGAATATCAATTGTGAACAAGATGTTGAACAATTACAGACGGATTGTCTCCGTCAAATACTTTCTTTAAGCAATGGGTACTTGAATAGAGATGAGAGTGGCATATTAGAAACAATGATACTGACATCCAAATAGGCACCTAGATACATTGCATTCAATGATAGTTAGACCAAGTGATTGGATGGTATAAACAACGTTTATTACTTTTCATTTCTTTATAGTTATGAACAAACATTCACTATTCATCTAAAGATATAGATAGATATGTCTAAAAATTTCAACAGAAAGATGCAGAAAATAATTCTTTTCAAAACTGATTAGTTAATGTTTCATATGCATACACATCAATGTCTTTAGGAAAGTTACTTGCACCAGGTGCAACATGATTGAGGGTTCTTCCTACAATAGACAATAACGGTATAATGGTTCTAATCTAAATTGCATCTTGATTAAGCAAGAGAAAACATAATCAAAGAAATTCAAAACATTTGATACCTAAATCCTCTGCAATAAAGGAGCAGATATTTGACACTAAATTTCATTCTCATTAGGAATCACCAATCAAAAACTCCATGGCATAGGTCCATTTTCCTTAAGGCTTTGACAAAGTCTAGCATGTACTCTGATCGTGACTCCAGTTCCTATTCCAGTAAACGGTGGAGCCATCCCGCTCCCATCAGCTCCACCTGTGTACACACCAGGTAGAGCAACGAGGATATACTCCATGGGTACAGTTACACTGCCAAATACCAGCACACGCTCGTCCTCAATCAGAAATACCTACTGATATACTTCTTTGTTCCTGTGAGATTAATCAGCATGCAAGACTACTCTGTTAAAAATATAACTACTCCCCGTGTAAATTCTTTAAAAAATGCAAAACGTTATTGATAACTGACATATATTTTCTTCATGAAAGTCCAGTCTGTTTGAGTCTTGCTCTTTGTGCAATGGAAGGCTTAAATTCAGTCTATGTCCTCATTTAGCAAGACTAGACTCTATTAAAGAAACTGTAAGCACAAGATATACATTCTATGAAAAGAGTTGCATTAGTCATTAAAAAACTATTTAAGAAGTCTATGTCTATCTATTAGTAATGACCAAAGTATGATTATTATCATCAAGTATTCGAAAGATAACAGGTCTAAAAACTGACTACTAATGTTTCCCCTTTTCCTTATACACTATTCGAAATCATGACAAATTTCTAATGATTAGGATATGAAGTTCATTTTCTCCCTGAAATTTCTTTTAAAAGATTGTCATGTAAAGCACAACCTAGATATTTGAGATTTGTAATACAAAGAACATTGAGTTCAAGGTTATAAAACAATTTCAGCGACCAATATAACATTCAACATGCTGAAAGTTGTACCTTGTGTCAGACTTCTACAGAACATGAAAGGCAAACTGGAAATTAAATCTTGTTCAATAAAACTTTATGATATCGGCCCAGGTGTTCTTCTACCTAGGCAGACAGATGTATGATGTTGATGACTCAGTTACATTATGAGGAGAAATACGGTCTCAAGATGTGACCGACAGACAAGTGCTTTCTGGCATGTATACAAGTTTCTCTAGACAAAGGCAATGCCAACTAAATGTTATTCCACTACAAGTGATCTATAGATGATACTAGCTCTCTGTCTGATTGGTCAAATCACATCCTGTAAAGCTTGTAAACAAATGAAAGGTCTGTCCTTTAAGCGAAATATTAAAAATCTTGGTCTTTATATCCACCGTCAGATGCTTGCTTTCAAGTGGTAAATGATAGGTAATTAGGACATTGGTTCAATGAGATATTCACTTGAGATATGCTTGTATTTGAAAGGCGAGTGTTGGCATAGTAGATGGTTTTAGGAGTTTGGTTTTCTGGTATATTCACATCTGATATGCTTGAATTCAAAAGGTGTTTGTCGGCACAGTAAAATAGTCGCAACACAGAATGGTTTTTACAAATTCACCCAGTTGTTGAATAGGAAAAGTATACATCATGTCAACTATATACCTTATGTACTGTGAACAAAATGAAGCTACAGCAATATCACCTCCTGATGAAAAACTATTTGTATAAGAGCTCTCTATTCTGTTTTATTCTTCTTAACTCTCTCTACAATAAATAACATAACATGATTATACATCATATACCTTTAAAAACCATACTGATTCATTCCTACAGACTCTCTATACCGATATATACTGGAACTCTATACCATCTCTCTCTTGAACTCTATACCCATATATACTTATGATTCTCTATATCTACATATTAACTCTCTATACTGTTTATACCAGCAGACTCTCTAGAACAATATATACCATTAGACTCTTTACTTACATACATACTTGTGGATATATATATATACCAATATACATGTAGACTCTATACCAATATATACCTGTAGATTATCTAAACCAATATCTGCCTGAAGACTCTATCAAATATATACCTGTAGACATATACCTGAAGATTCTATACCTATATATACCTGTAGACTTTATACCAATAAATATCTGTGGATTCTTTAAACAAATATACTTATATGTTATACTAATATATATATGTATAATGTATACCAAAATATACCTGTACACTAAGACTAGACAGATGTTTTTCTTCCAACCCACAAGTAGCATAGCGTGTTGTGTTCAGCATTCTAACTACATCCTCGTGTTGTGTTCAGCATTCTAACTACATCCTCGCCAACCTTACAGCACACACCCCTTGTATTGTATTGGACCCTCTCCAGCCACTGATAACCACAACATACTTCTTCCATGTATTAGCTTGCCAAGGCGTCCTACAAAGCCATTGAAATAATTGGGAGCATGGGTAGTCTCTATGTTGACATGTACATAACAAAATACAGGGGTTTCTGCTGATGCATGCATAGAAATGTTTTTATAGGATGTTTCTAATTTCATAACAGTCTGATCATGCTCAACAAATTATGTTTATGAAAAACATCATTTTGAATCATAAAGACATGAAGATTTGGCCAAGAACCAAATGAAAAAAAAAATATATATATATATATATATAGAAATATTTACCATTATCTTTTGAAAATGCGGAAAGAAGAATAATTCCACAAATAATGATTAGAAATAGTGACATCATACAAAGATATGAGACTTAAATATTTTATATTTATATTATTCTGATATTAACCCTTCCGTTGCTGAATATTATTTTGACCAGTTTTGCCCCCGTGGCTGAATTTTCCAGCACTCGCCTCGCTACGGTAATAACGCAATTAGCCCCTGTGGCCGAATTTTCCAGCGCCGCCAGATGCGACCGTTTTAACAACATATGGCGTGTTTACATGGCGGAATACGGACGTTATCGTCGTTTTATACAAAGCTAGTCGGCGAATCCCGTGTTATAAATGGATGATACTTACTTGACACTTTGAATGAAATTTCTATCACCCCTGGAACGGTTTCTACAACCGAAGTAAACTTGTTTTCAATTCGGGCGCCATAATTCAATAAATTCCAAGAGCGCATGCGCGAAATCAAAACGAAACTAAAGATGAATTGTTCCTTTTCACATCGATATAAAAATTATTTTTATAATATGTCTGGAACGAATTTTACTAAATTTTAAAAATTGTCTTCATTTCAAACATTATAAAATCATTTAATCACTGAGTGCACACATGCAAATTATATACGGAATTGAAGCTAATTTCTTGCTCTATATTTCACGATAAATTTTATTACGATACGCCATCCTAAACGAAAGATATAAATAACGAAAGCAGGGTAGTGATAAATCCCGATAACGTTCTGACCCCCACAGTAATATTACTAAGCTAGTAGCCCCGGGCAAACGCACGCGCTCAGCGCGTGCAGGCGGGGTATCCCCGCTGAAAAATACACTCACACTTAACAGAAATTGTCTTTATTTCCAATTTTATAAGTCAAGTTATTCGCTTTGTATACATGCAAATTATATATGGAATTGAAGGCAATTTATTCTTCTTTACGAAAAAATAAATCATAACAATCTTTTGCACTGTAATTAGAAGTTATTACCAACATAACGTGGGTATAGCTAGTGAATAAAGTCTTTGATAATCGCCTTACCGCGACATTTGTCGCATAATTTCCACACGTTTTATTTTGATGCAAATATGGGCAAATTACACATGAAAATGAAGGTATTTATTTCCTCTTTACGTTGATATGAAAATGATAAATATGTACCGCTTGGTTTGGAATATATATAGTTTGCAAAGATTGTACCCTCAGGTATTTGAAAACAGATTTTGATAATTGCGACATCACTTACCGCTCCTTTATTGTTTCATTGTAATTTGCAAATTTTACATAGAATTGAAGACGATCCTTTTCTCTTTATTGTGATATAAAAATGTTGATAATGCGCTCTGCCGTTAAATGGATAGGAAGTGTAAAAAAAAATCGCTTCTCGGTTAACAAGATATGAATAGAGAAATTGCCTGTTTGCGCAATGCTCGTCGGGTCTTTACTGATTTTCGTTTACATACAAATTTTATATGGAAATAAAGATCATCCTTTTCTCTATATTTTGATATATGAAATTTCAAAATGTCCCGAGAACTTTATGTGATATAAAGTGCGAGAAAATGGTAAAAACACAAAGAATAAAGAAAAGTCGCAATTTTGCGGCACTTGCTGTATCTTTATTTTATATACTGCATATAACTTTTTTACATCAAATCGAAGACAATTATTTCCTCTTTATCACGAGGTAATCAATTTCAAAATACGCCTAGCTGTTGAGAAGATATAAACGAAATAAAGGCACATGTCAAAATCGCCGTTCAGTTTACATGATTTGAATAGAGAAATTAGCTTTTTGTGCGGCGCTTGCTGTGTCTTTATTTATTTTTGCGCATGTACAAATTTTACATGGAATGAAAGACAATCTTTCTCTCTATCTTATAATATAAAAATTGTCAAAATAAGTTGACCACATCATGTGAAGATTGGTGTGACAAAATGGTGTAAAACTAAAAATATGTAAAAATCACCTTTTTTGCGGCACATGCTGTATCTTCATTTCAGGTGGCGTAGTTATGTATTTTATATTGAATTGAAGACAATTTTCTGCTCTTTCAAAAGATCCAACCGGTATTGTAATACGCCCAAGGGTTCAGAGCATAGGGCGTGCGATAGGAAGGCGTGCATAGGGTCAAAATGCACGCGTCTCAGTAAACGATAGCATGTGCGGGTCGGTAAGCTCGTGCGAGAGGGTAGAAAGTGCCCACAGGCTATTAGCACGTGCGGCGGGGAGTGGGGAAAAATTGAGTGATTTTAACGTTTATTTTCGGTACGATAAACATTATCAATACTCTCATAACTTTCGGAGCATGTTCGCGCATTATTTAGAACACCAACGAAACAAAACACGGTTGCTTAGCGACAGCCGGAACGAAAATACAAGCGTTGAACTGAGACTACTGCTAGGCAATAAATTTCCGGGCCCCGCTACCGAGACCCGCGGTCATAATTAGTTAGCGTAAGAAAAATAGAGTGTGCTACTCGCATCCCGCTAAGGGGACTTGCGGGCAAAGCTAATTTCATCCCGGAATATTCCGGGACCCGCATCTTAAGGGTTAATAAAATACAATATCTCTAAAGCAAAACAACAAAATAAAACTACCAAGCATCCCATTCATTGAAAACGACATTCGCAATATATATAACATAGACAAATATTCTGCATATACTCAATGTAGTTATTCAAAATTCATGAAATTTTGGTCATCATGTCACAATTTGTTCTCGTTTTAAGCGATTTTTCAATAAGACATCATTTTGAAAAAAGTATCATGTACATCCACAGATTATAATTCCCATCAATGAATAGTTTGGGGTTTTTTTGTAATTCAAATACACTCTGTCCATTTGTTGTCCATTACTATGTTGAAATGTCTTGCTTCTCTATTGATATGCATGTTTGAAAAAAATATTTACCATTATGTTTTGAAAATGCGGAAAGAAGAATAATTCCACAAATAGTGATTAGAAATAGTGACATCATACAAAGATATGAGACTTAAATATTTTAATTCTATTTCAGTTATACTCTAACTGATGGCTGGCTTCCAGATAAGTGTATATAAAGAAGAAGGACTGCTGACAATTAGTCCAGAAAGAAAATGGATACCAGAGGACACCTGCAAAGTTGGGTAATTACCTCCCTTGCCAAAACTCTTCTTGCTTCGGCTTAATCGGTAGATCAGAAAAAAACGTGCTTCCAGTGTCCTTGTCAAAATGAAAATTGAGTGTGTTGAACAACCTAAATAAATGTTTTGAATGTGAAGCTCGAATTTCCTTAAAATTTTCTGAGCTTACACTGTGTGTTTGACTGACAACCATATAAATCTAACTACATGCAACATTCTCACAATTTTTAAAAGGTTATGACATTAAACACTATATATCTACTATCATAAATGAAAATAAAAATTCAGGGATAATGATGCTTCATCATTGCAAGAATTTCCAACTTCCCTGATGAAATCATAAAGAATAATCCTGCTTCTAGAAGGGAGTCTACCCCCAAATGTCTACATAACACACTAAATGGAACCTCAAACCCTCCCAACCATTTCCCCACCCCAATCCCTGCACTTAACAAACCATCTTCTAACACTTTTTACAGCAAGATCATACTTCAAATGATTTCCCTTTTCCTTTCATATGATATAAAGAATATCCCTCCTCCCCTTTTTGGACCCCCCCTCCCCCCCTCCCCTCCCAAAACCTGCAAAAAGCACCCCCTCCTCTCCAAACATACTCATCCACTTCCCACTACACAACATCAACCTACTCCAATATCCTTCCCCGCACAAACCAACCTCTACATAACAAAGGTAAACCAAAGCAAGGCTATACCTGAGGAAGCAATCAAACTCCAAAGAAGTATTTACTTTGCAACACAAGGATGATGAAACCTGTTAGAAGATTATGTGCTGAATTGATGTGCAAAGCAAACTCTAAAGCATCTCGCTCAGTTGCACAGCAGGTGGATATCTGCTCTCAATGACATCAGCATTTGTGCACCCTCAACTAAATGAGCTTCATCTATATAGCAGACATCTATGAATCATAGCAAAATGGAGAAATACGTTACCAATATCATACAGGTGATACCCTATGCATTTACTGATGTACACAGTGATATACTATATACAATAATGGTCTTAAACATTGTACTCTTTCATATCAGAACAACAAATCTAATGCTTTATTGGAATATAGGAGTTTAACATAAAGTTGAAGTTTCCAAATTACAAGGTTTTCAATGAAGGTGAAAGAGGTTACGTTTTAGATGCATTATCATTTTCATTCTGAAAAGATTTTAAATACCTCTAAGGGACCCACATTCAGATTTTCTTTTATTCTTAACTTTCATGACAAAAATTTCTAAACATACACCCAATTTCATCCTACAAAACTATTTTCCAAACCCAAAATATTTTCAACATTAATCAAGTCTGCTTATTCAAATGACCTGTCTCAAGTAGTTGGTGAAGAATAGCAGAGGCAGCCTGCCCTCAACCTAATTCTCCTAGACGTCCACTGTTTCAAAGGTAACGGTGTCTACACCGACGGTGCTGCAGATCTGCAGCGAGTGCAATATTTGTCAGGTGAGATAAGATCCCAAAATACTCTCACACAGTGGCAACAGAGGCACAGGTTGTTGCAGGGGAGACAGGTATGATTTCAACAGGTGAAGTTTGATGGTGGTTGGAGTTTCACTTTAGTAACTTATTTGTGTAAACTTTGAACAGGCAATAGATTAAAGAAGGAACTAAGCAAAATATACAGACATGAATATACTAAACATGTGACATGAATATGATGAAGATATAGAGTTGCATTTAGGGAACTTATTTTGTAAAGTTTGAATTATTAAGCTATAGAGTGAAGGATGAACTAGGCTATATAAACAGAGAGGAGACAGGAATATTCTAAACAGGTGATACATGAATATGATGAAGATAAAGAGTTGCATATGAGGAACTTATTTTTGTAAACCTTGAATTATTAAGCATTTTAGTAAGGCAAGCACTGAGCTATATAAACAAACAGGTGACATGAATATCCTAAACGGGTGAAAAATGAATACGTTGGAGATATAGAGTAACATTCAAGGAACTTATTTTTGTAAACTTTGAACTATAAAGCAATAGAATGAGGCAAGAACTGAGCTATACAAACAGAGAGGAACAAAAATATTCCTAGGGGACAAAAACATTATAAACAGGTGAACAATGAATGAGATTGAGATGTGGAGTTGTTTTTTAGGAACTTGATTTTGTAGACTTTGAACTAAAAACCACTACATTGAGGCCAGAACTAAGGATTTGTCTGCAATAGAGTTTGTTTAGAAGAGGAGGAAGTTTTGAAATTTAAAAAAAAAAAGTATGATGTTTGTTAGAAGTTGGATTCTCAGAAACTTAAAACAAAAAGTGATACAAAAACTATGAATTTGTCTCAAATATAGATTGTATGGAGCTACATTTGAGGAACTCAATCCTTTTAGATTTGATTTACAAAGCACTGTCACTAGTTGCATCCACCAACCAAGAAGAAAGCTGAAAACCTTAACAAAAGATTAAATTATCTACTCATTCAATGAGGTGTTTTCTCCACTAGACACCAACTTCTAAAATGCCAACAAAAAAAGAGTCTCACTAAAGAAAGTGGTCTGTCAGAGCAAACAAATTTAGGAATTTTCTTGAGTCCTAATTCCATTTCATCTTATTTCATATTACAAGTGTTTTATATCAAAAGTTTCACTTTCAAATGTTTTTTCTTTCAGGGATGATGTAATTATGCAGTTTATTCAAAAAACAATTAAAGCATATTGAGTGCCAGAATGAATGAACAAAGTGATTTTCATGGTTCATGCCATCACTATAAGGTATACTGACGGGGACATGCCTTGTAAACGTGATACGAAAGTTTAGAAAATTCATGTAAAGTATGAATAACTTATCAACTTTGAATTTTCTTTCAAAAACCTTGTCCTAATAAAAAATTATTACAAATGGTACATTTCCAAAGTGAAAATAACAACACTTATTCAAAGGCTTTTTTTTCTATTGTTAGGAAAATATTACCAGCACAACCACACAGAGACCATCACAATGTACATAGGATCCATAATGAGCTTATTGAACAACCAGGTGTCAGAAATGTTTGTCATTGTATCTCATTTCAAAACATTACAACAGAAACAGCTGTAAGAAATAATGCAGTTCTTAGTTTATCAAACATCAAACAAAAATATGAAAACAACATTTGTGACATACTTATATCCACGTTATCAATGCTTACATTACATTAGGTTAGGAAACATTCTGTACAATATTTGAAAATATCTTAATGAAAGAAACCGTCTAGAATGCTGGAATCCTATTTAAATAGATACAACATGATTTACACATGAAAGAACCTAACCATTCCATCATGATCAGCAATAACAGATTATCCATCCCAAATTGCCCCCACACTCCCTCCCCCCCTCCCAAACCCCTCTCTTCCACCATAAAACGGCTGACCCCCTCTGTGACCAAGATGCAGTTCTCATTAGCACCATACGCACTCCCCCTCATCTTAATCACTGTCCCCTTTGTCTTAAGCAGGGATAATAAAACCTGGTAATTAACTTTATAGGTGCTGACATGCCAACCCTTGAAGCTGCCTCAGATTCATAGCCTTCATTACATTATACCCTCATTATGTAAGAAGGCAGGAAGTTATTTGCTTAACGGTACCATCCTGCAATTCTTGGATGGAATAACACCCTGTAACTACCGACTCTAAGCAGTAGCAGAGTCCAATTGGCTGACCAGACCTCGAGGACTAATAAACATCAAGTGAGGAAGAGACTATGGGGCGTATCAGACTGCTTTCATGTGGCCGGTCTCTCTGTCTGATACTGGTGCATGTGTGGAGATGTCTTGAACAAACAAGCAACATGTCTTACTTACTGGCTCTTGTTACCTCTAATCAACAGCTTACTAACTCTCCTGAATTCAATTTCACCTCAGATATACAAATTAACAACTGATTCTTTTATGTGTCTGAGACCAATCTCCTTGTTATGTTATCTCAGCTGCATATGATCATGTCTTCTTTATAGAAACACTGAATTTTTCTTTTATGGTTACAAACAATGACCTTATCAATTCAACACAAAAATACTTCTAAAATTCGACCACAAAGTCCAACTTCCATACTCAAACTGTTGGATGTCAGGATGACTACTTGTTTGTCAAAACTACTATAATATTATATCAAAGTTAAAGATATTTGCTAAAGAAAATTTTAAATTTTTTTAATACTGACAAAATGCAGTAAGTTGTAGATGTTGTGTATAACTAAAACTTGTTTATCGCATGATCATAAAAGAGAATTAGGGAACAAAGAATGGTAATTTAAATGGAAGATGAATACCATTTTCTACTTGTATAGTCGAGCTACAACATACGAAATGAAAATATTAAAAACAAATACCATATTCATATTCATAAATTTGAAATGCTTTATTATTAAACAGCTCAAACACTTGAGATCTCACAAAACTGTTTTTATAGATATAGTATGCATTTGTACATAGAACACATAATGTTTCTTGCATGTGTGCAATGATTTCCTTGTACTAAAGGTCTGAGTCCTCTGAAGTGCCACGATAGATACTGAACTGAAATTTTTTTCTATCATCATCATCAGACTAATTTTAATTAAATATTGACATTAATGCTGCAAATAATGACTGAAACTAATTATTTCAAAAGATTTGAATAATTTCAATACAAATGTTTTTAAAAATACAACTCTTGGACATGAGCAAGAAATCAGATAATGTTCTAATGCATCAAAACTCCAACACAGATATTTTCATCAAATATTTTCAACATAAAGACTTCATGAAAAGCATGAAACTCATTTTCTCTGAATAGAAAATGTCAACATTATGTGTCTGAGACAGACCCCCCTCCAATCCAGATGTACTACCCCCTGTCATCCCCTGCCAAACCTTCCCCCCTTCCCCGCACTAATCTGCTCCCTAGGGTGCCCCTGAAATGTTAGACCTATCAACAGCTGTCCCTCATATCAACTCTCTTTGAAATGGAATTTGGTTTCAAAATGGTAAATAGAACAAAGTGTTACAACCTCTTTTGAATTAAAGAATTGATCTAGAAATTATTAGATGTAAATAATATCAAAAGAGCTAACACAGACTGATTATTTTACTGCAAATCTTTGCAATTGTATAATGTCATTTCATAAAGCAAGTAAAAGCTCATTTCTAACTCCAAGAATGAAAATTAATCTTTCTTACCAAAAGTTTATGTTTAAGTTTGTATCAGATTCACAAGGTCATAAGTTATATCTGCTGCTCAAAAATTACATCCTCTTTCACCCCTACAACTGTCCATTCACAAAAATGTGTTTGTATATATGAATCCCAATTTTCATAAATGCACATCTTATTTTCATATCAAATATTACATCATCAGCAGGCATTGCAGTTATTTCAAACAAAACAGATGTCTGTGTGTAAGAAAATGTAGATCTTTGTAAGTGATCATCGAGCTTCTTCATCAAACAGATGTTTCTTTCACAATTCTAAAAACCTTACATGAATAAACTTGCATACAGTTCCTCCCTTCTCATAACAAACTAAAAAAGAGGAATTTATTGAATGTGGGTTGCCAGTGTTTTATTGGGGATGTACCAAGCTACTGGCATCTATGTGTACTGCCTGTTATCATTGGTATTCAGCAAGCATGCAGCTCATGGCAATGAAGCCACCTTAGATCAGATAGCCCCCATTCATCCTCTTATTTGTTGACTCAAAAGAAATCTTGCAAGGAGTTTGATAGACAGCTATGGGAGATAGCACAAAGATGAACCTAAAATACAGAGCCAAGACCAGTGATCTTGTCAAGTCAAGGGTTGACTGCCCAACATGGAAGAAACATGGACCAAGGGGTTGGTCGCCTGTGGTGAGCCTAAATTGCCAGGTGCCAGCCCCACTTCCCCTCCCCTGCTCCCCCTCCTGTCCCTCCCAGCTTGGTAGCCAGTAGGCAGGGTTATGTAAGTTTGATTCCATCCTGTATTTAAGATGCCTCATCCCTCATTCCTGGCAGTAGCAGCAGCACCTCCAGACAGACCAGTTCTCCCTCACTGGGCAGATGGACAGACAGACAGTCTCTGAAGTTTGCTGATCTCTGGACTAACTCCTCCATTCAACAAGTAAGTATCTGTTGGCACAAATCATCATCCTTCCGGATTGTTGTCTTAGAAAAAGTATGAATGGAGATGTTTGGCAAGTTCTGAATGTACTATTTGAGCCCCATGTTTAAGGGAGTAATGAAATCTGACAACTGTTTTGAGGGTAGGATTGTTTCTTTATGAAGGTGCATGTGTTCCTAGGAGCAAAATGTTATTTTGTGACCTATTGTAGTTTGTTTATATTGGTTGGGTTAGCGTGTTATAGGGAGGGAGGGTGGGAGCAACATCTCTGGGGACTGACGGGAACAAATAACTAGCACATGTCCCACATAAATACATGCAGTCAACCATCAGCTCAACCTTTATACCCAAGGCACTCAGACAACAGCATATTTCTTATATCTGGAACAAGTTATTTGTTTGGGGCAAGAAACTTGCATTGTAGGATTCTCAGAAATTTTTAAGGAAAGTTCATCTACTCAGTATCAGATTATCTTGCCCGAGAAATGCTGGTAAAGACCAAAGGCAGCAGCCATACTTGAGAAGATTTATAATGGGCCATATCTGTAGTGCAGCAGTCATCGGTCCATATTTAGCTAGCATGAGCAAGGTCCCTGTCTGCCCAGCTGCTATTAACATTTTGTGATCAGTCTCTTATCACACCCATCCCTTCACCAACTTGTACATCACAAACTTTCTCAACTTTAATTGCTTTTCCTGTTGCAGTAGCTGCACCCCCTGGAAGCAGAGTGGACTCCTCTGTCCCGCTAACTTACCACTGCCTATGTGGAAGCCTGCTATTGGTCCAAGATCTTACTCGAGGAGCCATTGGATCTGAGGCATTCTGATTGGCCAAGGTTGGAGGGGTGCAGGCAGAAAGGCCAGGCTGAAATTGGTAAAACTATCTGTTGGCGGTTAGCTGAGTGGAATGGGGCCAGTATACAGTGTCGAAGGGTATTAGAAGGCTCCAAGTCTCCTGGTGACCAGCATACCTCAAGCTTGCCTTCCTCCTAGCTTGCTAGCCCGCCTTCC
This sequence comes from Phorcus lineatus, assembly GCA_921293015.1. Taxonomy (NCBI): domain Eukaryota; kingdom Metazoa; phylum Mollusca; class Gastropoda; order Trochida; family Trochidae; genus Phorcus; species Phorcus lineatus. The sequence continues at coordinate 19,703,199 of OV121083.1, read as the reverse complement.
TTCCCTAACCTCCAGCTCTACCTTCTCTCCGCGACCGATGGACGAACCATCACACCTTGGCTGCCATCTTTTTTCTTTCATTCATGGACCCTGAGTCCTTGGTCTGCTAACTGCCTGCCGAAACTCACTGAGGATTCACCAGCTTCCATCTCCCTCCCACACTGTGTGCAAGGCACATACTTCTTTGCTATCCCATATGTTTGACAAAAGTTATGGAATGTAAAGAAGTATGTAGCGTGTGTGCAGACTTACTCCATGGAGTTTGGTAGCTGATGAGTGGATTCGAATAAGAAACGGTACTCTTTTTTCCATGGACATGTGGATCAGGTTTGGGTGAGTTTCAGCATGAACATAAATATCTTTGTCAGTAGAAACTGTTCCAATAAACAAATATCCAAAGATTTCTGTTGTACGATGATGCATGTTGAGTAAGAAGACTGGTGAAAGCCAGCAAGCATGCCTCACAGTACGAACAGCCTGCCTCCCACATGTCTAAATAGGTCACTGAACTCTCCCGGCTAGGCCATCTTATCCAGCATAAAGAAACCATAGCGTCTGTCCCTGATTCCTTTTTGGCTTGATGTCACAACCTAGTTCAAATCTTGTGATATGTATCATTATCATTCTCAGAGAACCCATAAAGGTTATGAAATTGAACTTTTATTCTGATCCTACCTATAACTTCTGTGTTTATCATTAAATGTTTCACTAGAATAGTCTTTGAAATACTCTCAAACATCATTCCCCTGACACCAACATCTCTATCATATTAGACACCCTCATCATTCAACAGTCCTTATCTTTAAGTTCAAGAGCAAAAAATCCTTCAACTCACCTCATCCATGAAAAATCTTTCAAAGTTTGAAATTTTAAAATTAATCCCTTCCTACCAAAGATTTCTTTTTAACCAATAGATGCTTACATAGTTAATGCCAATAGAAAAATTCATCAAACATTTAATGTTTCATTCAATCCTCAATATCTCCTTTCCCCATAAGAATTTGCAAAAGTATTCTTTTGTAGATAAACCCTGTCTTGAAGCTTAATCCCTGCAATGGCCAACTACTGCCTCTGCCCTACAGGATTTGATCTCCTGACACAGGCTCACTGTGTGGGTGGGACAGGAAGTGGTTTGGCCTTCTGCATGTTCCCGTCTGCTTCTGTCTGGTTTCAATGGCTGTCTGCTTCTACCTCAAATCTGACTTCCTTTCTTTCTTAATATCGCTCTTACAATGCCTCCAATTTTGGTAACAACATCCTCAGCTTTGCTTTACTTAGAAAAAAAGCCAATCTTCTATTTCATGTACTTAAATTACTTTTTGAAGCGACTTCCCTTTTTTTCAACCAACTGATCAACATAAAAAATTATACAGCCCTTATATATTGATATTATCCTCATTAATTCAGAAATAATCCTGAAGGCATGACCTAAAAACACCTCATTCTTTGTTCCTTCACAACAAGTTCTATCTACCCACCAACTAGTTCTTTTTATCAGAGGTCTCCATACTCTGCTTGGAAATAGCAATGTGGTGAGAGAGGTAGAGAGAGGGGTGCTGGAGCAGGCTGCCTTCATCTTTCAAGGGGGATCAACTTACAGCTGACTAAATTTAGAAATGTGCTGCTACTGAATTCTTGCTCCTTCCCCCTCCCATCAGTGGGGTACAAGAGGGAGGGGGATACCTCCAGAGAAAGAGGAGGGGGGAAGGGAGGGTAGGGGGAATCTGGTTCCAGCCAGGCAGATCCAACTGACTGGTGTTCTCTGTGTTCCCGCCAATGCTGGGCTGCTACTGCTTGACAGAGAAGGGAGCCATCTTGAACAGAAGCTGATAAGAGATGATAAGGATATTCCTGGAAGACAACCAGCAGGAGGAGGAGGAGGAAGCGGAGGAGGAGGTGGGGGAATGTGAGCCAGGGTCAATGTGTTCCTTCCATTCTGTGGATCTTACATGTACTAACTAACCAATGGAGTCTGTCTGTCTACTTGTTCATTGTTGTCTGTGACTCACTTCACTTTGTGGATTATTCTTGTAGCATGTGATATTTCTCATGGAGGGATACCTCTGGATTAATCTAGCCTTGTTCCTTTCAGGAGTTTTAACTGCGGTGAAGGAGAAATAAACTTACTCAAATCAAACACAGAACCCACACAAGATTGTGCACTTTTGTACAACTTGCCCCTTTCAACACACTGTACAAGATGGTATAATTCTGTAAAACTCGTCCCCTCGCGGTGTTATACAAGACCCCTTACAAGAACTCATGAAACACAAGTTTATGCTACTCTGTAAACCTTTCACATTATAAAAGATGGCACAAATTTGTCAATCATACCCTTTGCAATTAAGTTTACAAGGCTGTACAACTCTGTACTTTACTAACTAATACAAAACAGGAGAAATTCACCCTACCAGTCACCATCCTATCTGTCATTTCATTGATAATAATTAACTTCACAAAATACTTCCCTCTTCCATCTGGCAACTGTGAAAACATAACTCTTCATATTCATTTGCAGGATAAGCCAGTAGCCAAAGAATAAGAGTCAATGAGTATGAAAAACAAGTATTTGACACAGGTACTGAATCTACTGACACCACGCAGTGAGCCAAATTAACATCAACACATAGCTAGGCAATCATGGCAGCAGAATGTCATGTTGAAAGTATAAAATACAGTGAATAGTTCTTTAAAATACCACTTCCTTGAAATAGAAGCATTAATTCTATTGAAGACATGAAGAAATTAAAAAAATTAAAAAATATCATAGCATATGACTCAGTCATTATCCACCATCATCGCAAATTCTTTCAGATATGCCTTTTCAAATTAACCAGATATTTAGTTCAGAAAGGGTAACACCGGTGCAAAGATCATCAACTTCAAATCTTCTTATAACAACATCTTGAGTTGGTTAGAGTTAACCGCTTCCACCCAGGAAACAAAACCACAGAGGATATCTCTTAAACTGCTTTGAAATAACTTTAAGGACAAACACACAACCTGTGAGAAATATGATCACTGATGAAACATAAACTCGAAATTTAATGAGCAGTTGACACAGTGCATTACATTATCATAAGAATTAAATATTGAACAGTTAATTACTAACACCATTATAATCCCTGAGCATTATTTAAGAACAAAAAGTCCATGAATGAATGAAAGTTTGTCGTTTTGGCAGGTGATTACCATTATGATGCAATAAGCAAGAAATTATTGAAGTATCTCAGGTAATGAGTTCACATGGGGGAGTGAGGCAAGATTTCATCAAATTCTTTTCATAGTGCATCAAATGACCTTGAAGGGCAGGGACAAGCAATGATTCAGCATTTTTGAAAATTTGGCTCGAATTTCAACTCCATTACTTGATATGGTAAAAAGAAAACCATGTGACATTTTATAATTAAGCGTAGCTGTGGAAACCTTTTTTACAGAGAAATCTTTTTTCTAAAATTTTAAAGGACAAATTTTTATCCTTGAGTGTAAGAACTAATAAAATCAGAGATTGTGATAGAGAACAGGCCAAGGGAGTTTCGTGAGAGAGAAATAAAAAGAAATCATAGGTTATATTCGACTTTTAGAGAACTGTGTACATAATGAACTTTCAGATACATTCTCAGTTATTTCAACAACTAAATTCTGTCTTCTCAGCAATTGGAATTTTGGTTTAGACATAAATCAGGTATTTTAGTGGCAAAATTCATGAGATCATTTTAAAATTCTTTAAGCTCATCTAAATCTATTTTCGTAGGATACAAGTTGTGGTTTTGTGATTACTTGTTAAACTTAAAAGACATTGGTAGTGATGAAAAAGCTCATTGGTTGAAATATAGCAGCAATAAGAGCATGTTGTAGACACACGCTGCCTCAATAAAGTCACTATTTTGGGAGAAGTCTTATACCCAATTTTTCAGTCTGTCAATGCATTTAGTCATATTTCATAGCAACACATTTCTTATCTTGACTGAATTCACGAAATTTTAAAATTCTATATCAATACCATTAACCTTCACATTTCTTACAAAATGTAATAAATACCATCTTGCTAAAACAAGTTTTGCTCAATAATTATGTTCATCAATATTTCATTTTTTTTCATTTATATTTTGAAATCAATTCTTAATTCCTTAAATACATAAATGATATGCACCATGGATAAAATGTCTTCTTCATAGCCTGAAATCTTTGGTTGAAATATTGTATCAACTAAGTCACAGAAAATACTTTATTATACATATACAATCAAAAGACCCCCCGATAAAATTTAATGTCAATGAGATGCATTTTTACATACAAAATAGTTTGAATCTATATATCATGCAATACATATGTACTATATTGAAGGTTCATTTTTCCTCTAATTCCTTGAAAATTCAGAACAATCTCTTAACCATGAACATAATAGAGCATGATACTATTCTGCTAAATACATATGATTTCAAATTCCAATAGTCCTTACATACTAACAAAGTGTACAAGCAATGAGGCAGTGTTTTTGAGCAGTAGAGACTTCCCCTGAACAGGACCATATTTCTTTTATCTAAAGCGACTTATCAAACATAATATTCCTTGTCCTCATTGGCATCTAAGAAACTATAATGAAGAAGTTGTATATCCATTCAAAAATTCACATTCTTCATCTAGCTTACCAAACATACACACAAACAAACAAACCAAAAAAGGAGATCATTTTCCTGGAAATCAAGTACTGTAATGCTTCTAACTAGAGGCCAGGCCACTTAAATATTCAGCAGATCATCAATTTGAGTACTCATTTGAAAACCAGCACTTATCACATAACTAATTCAGTTCAAATAAATGATAAGAGAACACTTGATTTATTTTCATTTGAAACTACTAAAGTTACATGGGTATAACATAATTCTTACTCTTACTTAACCTTTTTGGCGCTCTCATCTGAAATCATTGCTACACCCAATTGTTCATGCTCACCTTGAAGAGTCTCAGAAAATCAAGAGCCTGCGGAAACGTTTTTGATAAAATCTTTATTACCCGTGACAATTCTCAAAACTTGTCAGTCAGAGAGTAAAATATAGTGATGGTAAATCAGTTTCAGCTGACCTCAGAGTTTTTTTTATAAAAACAAATTCTAAAATGTTCCTAAAAGTCAAAGACCAAAGTAAGTCTAAACGTGCTTATTAGCAATGGTGCTTGTGAGAGGAGATATGGTAAGTAATTTTCAGCTGACTTGCTGCGACTGTTCACTTATCTTACTTTGCACATGCGCTTGGAATCACTAAACAAGCTACACAAGCTGATGTAGATAAGTGCTGCTACTTTTGTCAGTCAGCGTTCCGAGGAAGATGCCAGGTAGCTGATCTAGTCTGGGAAATCATCTCCCTCTCTACCCACCTCTCCACAACCTGCCTGCTTAGATGCAGATATAACACACTTACATGCGCACACACCTTAACATTTATATCTGTCTGAGTTTATGAACTAGAGGCATATTGGTGGGATATTTTTGAAGTTGTTTTACAATGAGAGAAATGTGGTTTATAAGTGAAAAAAATGGCATTCGGAAGGACAGATGACAATAATTTCAAAGAACAAAATTTTTAATATACTGAAATTAAGCTTATCAGATTATAAATTTCTGTAACGTCCTCATTCTTAAAGCGTATGTACATTTCACAGTGTCTTCATCAAAATCTCAACTTCATTTCACTCTTTTGACAATCAAGTCGTCCTACATGCTTACGTGATTACATATCAACACTAAGACAGAAAAACTAATATTCATTCTATGGAATCATCATGAAAAATATTGCAACACAGAGGGTTAACTTCATGGGCTTGAAACGATAGTATAGACCTGCTGAAAGAAGGGCTAGACTGCATTAAAGACTCCTACTGATAGAGCAGGACTTAGAGACAGACAAAGCATGATAATAACCTTGACAACTTCCACACCTGTTCAACTGTAAAAAGTACTGTATTGGATGTATTATTGTGCTGAATACGGATACATGGAGAGTTTTAGATGGTCTCACAGTTCAATGTCTTAAACATTCAGAATTGAATAAAGAATAATAACTATTCTCATGACAGGCAGTAATGGTCACTTGCTCATTGGTCAGTGCCTTGCTGGTCAATATCAATGGCTAAATTATCTACTTAGATGAAGGAAATTATTCAACCCGATTTCATAAATATCTGACTTCAAAACAATTGGAAAGAGTCAAGATTTACAACGGCTAAACATTGGAGTTGCTCGTGTGGGGTGTTCATAATTATAACAGATTACTAAATTAGATGGAACCAAAGCCAACATCCTCATGAGAAAAGTGAAAAATTTGAATACTTGGCTGCCTCACAATCTAGAACATCTGCACTGAAAACATCTTTGTCTATCGCTTTCCTAGCAATCAGAAATCGTTTTGAAGACTGAAATAGAAACATTCTTCACAGACAAGAATAATTTAAAAACATTTCCATATTTGATAAACAGCACTATGTCTTTACTTGACGGTTTGAAACTGATATCCAAAACATAAAAACTTCAAACAACAGTAGAAGAATAAGTCTAACATGGACGTATTGGATGTAGCAAATATGCATTACAAAAAACCTAGACCTTTATTTGATTTATGATAATCTCTGGCTAATGAGTACTGTGAAACCGGCTAAGGGGTTCTGTGCAAGGGGTTTAGTGCTTATGTAAAAGGGGCTAAAGAGTTCTGTGAAAGGTGTTAATAAGTTCCATACAAGGAATAAAGTGGTTGTGAGCAAGGTTTGTGTAAGGGGCTAAGGAGTTGCGTAAAAGAGGGGGATTCCGCGCATAAGGGTTAATGGGTTCTGAACAAGTGGATAAGGGTCTCTATGCAGGTTTTAGCAGGCTCTGTGACAGGGGTTATGGTTCTGTGCAAGAAGCTAAGTGGTTGTGGATAGGGGGCTAAGGTGTTCTGTACAAGGGTTAAGAAGTTCTCTGTAGAGGATAAGGGGTTCTTTGAAGGCTGCACTAGGCTGCAATCTCAGACAAAGCTGCAGTAAGATATTATATATAGAGAACTAAACAGAGGTAAGCATCAATTGTACAGACATAGAACAAGCAACTGTTCCATCAAGATTTATGTTCAAGGGACTTGGTCATTTCAAAACACAAGAACATCATGAAATTATCCAACAAGAAGAGTTTAAAGGCTTTGGGTAATCCTTGATATTTGACATTTTTCATAGAAATAAGCAATGGGTGGGTGTGAGTACTTCAGCCAGGATGCTAATTGAACTGGACAGGCAGTAAGAGGTCTGACAAGCCATCTTGTGACTGGCACATTCCATAAAGCTTTCCTGAAGAACAAGAGAGTAAGACAAAGGTCAAGGGGAATTCATGTCACAGACAATTCTGGTTAAGGACAGTTATTTTGTCCAAAAAAATGAGTGGCAAACCTGTTCCTGATGGGGCTCCAATTTGTATGATCGACTATTGTTTGACTTGCTCAATTACAGCTGAACTCTGTCCCTTTACCTAAATATTTTAAATATATAGTCATGGAAAAGAGGTCTCTGGTACATGCAAGGACAATCAATAGATGGGCTTGAGATGTTAGGAGATTAAACCATCTATGTCTCCATTGCAATAAGTATTAAGGAAAATTGACAGGTCAATTGTTAGTATTGGAATGTGAGAACATATTATTATCTTAAAAAACCCCATCTGAAGTGAACTCCTATGAAATAAATAAAACTTCCACTTCAATCATAAAAATATCATTAGTACATAACAAGAAATGTCAACCATCCCCAACTTCATATTGGTTTTGAAAGATTCTATTATCAGCAAGTCTCTCATATTTGATCCACTTTTTAGTCTTTTCTTGGATAACTTTTGGATATACTTATTTTGCGTTAATCTCTTGTATATTGAATTGCTTCTGATATAAGGAAGGAGTTATACTTATTTTTTGTTAATCTCTTGTATATTGTATTGCTTCTGATATAAGGAAGGAGTTATACTTAAATTGCGTTAATCTCTCGTATATAGAATTGCTTCTGATATAAGGAAGGAGTTATACTTATTTTTTGTTAATCTCTTGTATATTGTATTGCTTCTGATATAAAGAAGGAGTTATACTTAATTTGCTTTAATCTCTCGTATACTGAATTGCATCTGGTACAAGGAAGGACTTTTTTCCTTTTGCTTTAATCTCTTGAACATCCTTGTCATTTTTCATGTTGCATTAATATATCATTGTATCATTTGGCCTATGAACTCAAGTACATTATATATATATATATATAGTTTCGTGCTTCATATCTGAAGATGACCATGACTTCATGGTAGTTTATGAAATAAACTAAGGACCAGCTTAACCTGTATTGCTTAAATATAAGGAAGAACCTTAACCAGAAAGTTTCTAATAGATGTAGCAACAGTACAACAGAACATGAGCTAAATGGAGACCTTATGCTGTGACTGGATCCGACTTCCACATACCGAGGATGTTACTAATGCATACAAATGAGGACTAATTACCATAAGAGCCGCTGGTAGTCTACCATTAAAAGAATTCTCTCCCAGCTATCACCCATCATTAGCAGGCTGTAAGCTTATGGTAGAAGCAAGGTTAGCTAATATTGTTACTCAAGTCTGGTACCATCTGCTTCCCTGACTCAATTTCTCGCTTATTTCCCATAAGACAGTTTTTAATAGAATTTACAGGTCAAACTCGATGAAAGAAATATACTGTAAAATCATAATATTTCGCGGGGGTTTAATTTTCGCGCTTTTCGCGCAAAGTCATAATGCGCGAATAATAAAACATCGCGAAATATTATGGTCATGAACGTGAAGAAAACCAATAACAGACAAATAATTTGGTTGACACATTTTATTACTCACAGGATTGTTTGGTGTGTTCATTAATGACGAGTCACTAATTAGAGCTCTCACAAGCGTGTACGCCGATATGCACGTTGTTTATTGTGCAAACACAATCATCACAATAATCCGGCCTGACGGAATCCACTCTTGATCGCCAATATGCGTGTCCTATTGTTTTAATTGCAGTACGCTTGAGCTTCGATTCGGAGCGTATTGCGGTACAGGACCCTCGGTTTAAATATATTTTCGGTTCGGTATGATATTTCTTTGAACGAGATCTCGAGGATTCATATCATTCAAACACTATTGTTGGGAGTTAAAGATCAAACTAATTCGTTCCGAATGTTTACTTCCGGGAAAGCTTGGCGACAGGTATCGTTACCACTTCAAAACTTGAAGACGTTTAATGACAATAAATAAAATTTTTATCGTTGACTTTTGAATAAATATTATTGTTTTCATTGTAAATTACTACTGGTTTCTTTTCTGCACGGTGCATGTAGTTTTTCTCACTAATTTTTTTATATTGCTTAGTCGATATGCGCGAAAATTAAACCCCGCGAATCAGTAATTTTTTATGTTTGCGCGAAAATAACACCCCTCGAAAATAAATGATTTTACAGTATATAATTTTCATTAAACAATATTTTGCTTTTTATGTTTTGGTATTGGATTACGTGAGGGGCAAAAAATATTCAATGAATTAAGGGAGCCTTTTAGAAATGAGAATCTCAGTATCTAAGAACCATTACACATGCTTTCAACAAATATCCTTGTATCAATAGATTTTGCCTGAAAGTAAAATGAAAAAAGGTAAAAATTTCAAAAACTGAGCTCCTAATTTTAAAAACTGAAAAAATCAAATCTATTCAAGATAAAGGTTTTGCTTTGGCAAAATAAGATAGCAGTTAATCTGGATTAACTAGATTATAATGTGGAGAAAAAAAAAGTATTCCTTATTAAATGTTGAAATACTACAAATCATGGTTATAAATATTTCATGAATTTTTATGTCTTAGAGCTCTTTTGATGTTCAAAAAATTCTTGAAAAGGTAATAAAGTATTACCACTACAATTATTGATACCAAATAATGATGAAAGAACTCAGTAAGTCTATTACAGGTCCTGGTGCGATGGCTCTATTCCTGGAACATAAAAAAGTTCATATGGGCTGAGCTCCTACTGGCTTAGGTATTCTCTTACATCTGCATCAGTCTGTGTAATATACATGACATTTCTTACCCTATCAATTTACATAACCGTAACCTTCTCTCAGTACATGGAATACATATATTTCATAAGATACTCTGACATAATTGTAACCTTCTGTGGTACATGGGATAAATATAATATTTCATAAGACACTCTGACATAATTGTAACCTTCTATTGGTACATGGGATAAATATAATATTTCATAAGACACTCTGACATAATTGTAACCTTCTGTGGTACATGCAATATGGTATTGTTTTATAAGATACTTTGACATAATTGTTACCTACATGCAATAAGTATGATATTACATAAATAACCTGATATAACCATAAATTTGCTTTCAGCAAATAACATTATCTCTTAAATAACCGTAACCATCATTTGTTACATGGGATATATATGATATAATTGCATAAGATTACCTCACAAAATCATAACCTTGCTTTCGCTTCACAGGAAAAAATATTATTTTATGAACAAGACACTCTGACATAACTATAACCTTCCTTTAAAACATGCAATAAATATATTTTGTCAAAGGTGAGCTGACATGATTTGGAGTTTCACACCACTTTCGAGAGTATTTCACTTATAGTATTTTTGCAGGGAGAAAGCCTGCAACACCATTGTGGCTATGCATTGCGGTGAAACCTGCGAGCATCGGCTGGAACTAGCGAACCATGGGTGATACTGTGCTGAAATTCAGTAAAGCATTGCACCAAAATCTACTGCAGACAAAGTTGCCGAGCTTCTGGCGGGATTCGAACCACAGACCTCTTGATCCAAAACCGAACACCCTTACCACTTTGCTGTCTCGCCCTCTATTTTGTCATAAGATACCCTTATAATAATTGTAAACTCTGCAGCACATGGTATAAATGTGATACCATCACTTATTATATTTCGAATGGTGAAATATGCCATTTATCGGTGAAAATAAAACCTGTATTTTCACTGAGTGAAATAAAAATGGTATTCTACTCTGTAAAATGATGCAACAATCATATGACGTCGTCTGTGACGTCATGAAACAATTGAATGACGTCATGCAACAGCCGCGCTAGCAAAGCAGTTTAGCTTCTCCATTCATATAGTTAGGGTCATTTACGGGGTTTTGGGAAACATAATAAATAGAACATTTGACATTTCTCGTCGCATACCATGAATATCTCATCTCGTGAAGTAGAAAATCATATATTTACACTTGTGGCTAAGCCACTCCTGAAAACATAAATTTCTACTTCACTCGATGAGATTTTCATGGTATTCGACGAGAAATGTCAAATATCCTCTATATATTCTGAAATAACTTATTCTTATTTTGGATATTGAAATGAATATAATATCATTTACTAAATCACTTTCAGATAACCATAACTTTCTGAAGCTCATGGGGTAAAGTCTGTATATCACATGAAGTAGTCTGACATAATCATAATATTTTTGGTACAATACATGAATATTCATCACATAAATTCTTCCAAACTAATTGTATTATACCTTGTGGTAAATCTTATAAACTTATAATACATAATTCCATATGTTCCCCTTTCATAACCTTAACATTGCTATAATGAATAACATAAATAAATTATAATATCACACAATATTCCTCTGTCGTCACAGCAATATTGTTACACCTGGTGAAGGAGTTAGTATAATAAACAATTTGTTATCCAGAAATCTTGATTTTCTTTTAATATCAAAGTACCATAAACCAGAGAAAATCTATTACATAGTATTCAAAGAAAAAGTAGTTCAATCGGAGAACATAATATAAAAAACCCTCATCATAAGCCATTGCTCGAATGGATGCTTAGAAAGTTCAGTGACTTTTGCCAACAGGAGGCAAGGAACAGGCTAAGAAAACAGAGCATCTCTGCTCCAGTTCACTATCTCACCAGAGTATCTGTTATTTCAGGTTGAAGAAGCTGGCTATAGAGATAAATCCAGAAATAAAATGACCCGGCCTCGATCATTATTAAAGAATCATAAGACAATATTGTATACAGATATCTATGAATAAGTTGACAATCAGAAAAAAAATTTAGTTTATAGAATGGCGTCGACTATTTTTATGTTATCATATCGTTAAATATGAAGGAATTATTGTTCACTATTCATTAGTTTTGAAATATTTTATATTATAATATATATTATATTTTACTGAACAAGATGAGATATAAATTGTATTCAATTAGAAATACCTTCTACTCTTTTTGTTATAGCTCAAAATAATGGAAAAGTTCAATAAGAATCATTTCAAGAATAAAATGTCGAGATGATCTCAATAAATCCCATTCATGTTACGATATCTTAAGGTGGAATAATTGAAAATCCAATAGAAATAGAATGATATAGAAAGTTTAATATCAAATATAACAATAGACTATAATTTATTGTTGAAACTTGGTGAAAAAGAGAAAATGTTTGCTGCTCAAAAAGGTGCACTGAAGTAGGGGTTGCACAAAGAGCTCTAATTTGTCCATGCAATTTACTGTTTTCAGTTTATGCCAAGAACTTTTAAAACTATATCAATTATCTTAACTAATCAGTAAAACAGTATCAGTAAAAAAATTTAATACATCTTTATTTTTTCTGTATCTTGTCATTTGTTTTGATTACATAAAATCAGCAAATTAACCTGGAATTTTTAAAGAATAGAGCTAGCCATGGTCTCTTCAAATTTATCAAGAATGGCACTATTTTACTTTATATACAAATTTTGGCACTATTTTACTTTATATACAAACTTATCAAATAACAAAAGTTTGAGGTCAATGCCCATGCTCTAACTGTAGAACATGTAATCCCCTCACACCAATCAAAGACTCTCCAACTGACAAATATAGTCTAACCCTAACTGCCCTCTATGATTGATGATGTGCAAAAATATGGGCAAAAGCCACAATAATCACCATGTGCAAAATACCAAAATGCCAACATGAAAGGATAAGATGATCCCAGCAAAGACAGTTCTGTCAGAAATCTTTTGGGTATTCTTCCTTAACTGCTAACCAGCCTTGTGTTCCATATACAACTAACATAGATATATATATATTGAAAACAATAATTGCATATAGCAGCAAGTATGATCTTGAATTCAATTGCATCCTGTAAAGTGTTATTCTTATCTCAACAATAATTTCCAAAGTTGACTACTGGGGAAATAGATATTAGATAAAAAGAAAAGATTTCCCATGGAAGACAACCAGATGGATTCAGTTGAGATTTTATTGGTGATAGTTGAAAGATGAGCTCGGCCATCATGCCTCTCTCTGCTTGACTGGCAATATATGTATGCATCTTGCTCTTGATAAGAGTGGCTTCTTTGACCTTACCAAACACTTCTACACTATTCCTATTTATATCTTTATCATTACATGCCCCTCTGACCTAACCATTTATCTCAAGGGGAAGGAATATATACAAAACTTGAGCCAAAACTCTCAATATGAGACTCTCTCCTAAAATCAACACTTTTAGAAAAGAGAGTTGCTTATGACAATTTGGCAAAGAGGGAAGAGAAGGAACGGGAGTCCAATTTTGTGGATTCTGTCAGTGCTATCCTTAGCTGGAATGTGAAAATGTAAGAAGCACATGGCTCTGAGGATAATGTCTGCGTGGTGCCAGTCAAGACATAGCCACGCCCAGCTTGAACCTGGGTCATGTGACCAGACTGTGACAAGCTGCAGCACATGTGCGAGAGGAGGAGGAGAAGGGGTTTTCTCTTGCCTTATAAGAATATGGGGAGGGGGGCTTGGCACCGGCTGGCTTCCATATAAGCTACTTGCTGGCACGCCACACCACCAGGCCCCGTAACTTGAGAAAACGCAAAGGAAACCCCTGTGTGACTGCTGGTGTTGGAAAGAAGACCAAGGCTGGGGGGAGCTCTTAAAATGGCTACAGAGCCAGGGGTCATGGGTCAAAGGGAGATGGAAGGATGGACCTATAATGCTAATCACTCGGGTCAGAGAATTCTCTGCCAAAATTACGTCACACCCCAAGCTGAGAGAGCTTGCCATTGCACCTAATGCCAGAATGTTGTCTTTTTGCACCCCACATGGCTTGAATTCTTCCCTCACAGGAGATAGCTGGAATACCCATATACATCTCTTTCTCTCCTGTATAAAATGCTAGTACCCCTTCAGCATGCAGCCTCCATGTCAATACACCTCTGCCAGTCTGTCTGCGCAGTAGGACTAGCCACTCTAGAAACATGTATACACATATCACAATATGGATTGTTTAAATTGTTCATGGCTCTCTCTCCCTCTAATGGATAACAATGTAACTACTTGAACTAGCAGACCAAGGGCTGGACTGTGGCTGATCCTGATGATGATGATGATGATGATGATGACAGTCATGATGGAGATCACATTCAATGGTGGTGGTCATGTTTACATTGCAGATTGGAGACTGGGTACAAGGGTGTATCCATCCATCCGTCTGTCCTGTCATCGGTCAGTCCAACCCACAACCGTAAGTTGTCGTGTGCCTAGATCTACTTGATGCATGGTTTGTGGTTTGCTGGCAGTCTCTTGCAGTTATTTTCTACCCACCTGAGTGCTACCCTAGGAGTTGATACCCGTCAATACCACGTACCAGATCCACCCGAAGCGCCAGATCCACCCAGAGGGAGCTGAACACCCACCCTTGAATGTTGTGTTAACCCTCATGCTTTTCAAGAGGACAACAAATACCCTGATCAACCATCAGCCTACCACGTGGTCTCCAACTTGACTAATGCTTTAATAACAAGAAGACTTCAGCAATGCATTTGTGTGAAATTAAAATCCTCCTAAAACACAAATATACTGATAAAACGACCAATCTCACATACTACTAACTCTAACACAGCAAGCATGTGCTACCATTACCACAACCTCCCCACGTGGTTAGAGGTCAGGGAGGGTAGCCATGCTTGCGTCTTTCCTTACATTTCTCATTCCCCTTATTTCTTCTCTCTTTCCTTCTCACTGTGTTGGTTGAAGGGAACCATTGCTCCTACCTAAACCATTGCTTTTTGAATTTTTTGGACTTGTGTTTCATCCTGATTGCCAGCTACAATTAATTAATTGATTAAAGAAGAATTATCTGATTGAGCAGCAGAGAATCATATTTGCTATTCTGTAGCTGGTTGAAATCGGGCCAAATTGTAGTAGAGCTTCGGCATTTGGTCCCCTTCAACCAGCTGTAGTTAGCAATCTTATCAACAGATGGCGTCACCCACATAGCTGACCTTGTCGCCATGGTGATGGGTCAGTGGTAGCTGCTGGCATGCTGATTTCACTGACACATGCTGCTTTGAAGAGTGAGTGAGGGAATGAAGGAATAGAAGTTTGAAGTTCTTTGATAATAAAACAATAATTGCAGTGTATTTTATTTGCTCTTTCAGTGTGCTTAAACAGCCATTCAAAGTCATAAGAACCAAGGGTATGGGGAAAATTATATTTCTAATAACTGAAGAGCTAAATATATGCAATATGATGGAAACACCTGAATTATATATCAGATTAGCGAAGAATATTACACACCTTGTAAATGAAGAACATACTACAAGAACCATGATTGAAAATGTTGAATTAAAGTTATCAGATGAATTGATCATCTAACAACTTACAAAAGAAATTACGAAATAAATTATCTTAATTGAATAAAGCAATTATATGTTTTCCTAACTTTCATATGTCACATAAGATATCAGACTTTTAAATTTATTGATACGAATACCCTCTCTTCATAAAAGTAATTTTCATATAATTTCTTCTCAATTCATCTTCTATTTTTTCCTGAATAGTTTCAACTATAACTTTTGAAGTTGATGCCCTTTAAAACTCATTCCTATTCAACTATTGTCAATATTGACAGGGGGGGGGGGGGGGGGAGGAGGTGCTGCCATTTTTATGGTCTATTTTAATAGATGTGTCCAAAAGGACACTGGCTTACATTCAAAGTAGAACTTCACCTATTCTAAGATAATGTACACGATCGTATACTAAATCTTTATGAAATATCAAATTGAGGAAAAATTGATTTGCAGAGAATAAGGATCCAACCAGAATACATTTATTCTAGAATTTTCTTACAAACCCTACCAAGAATCTATTATCACATGGCATATTCAACCAATAAACTTCATAAAATATCAAATCGAGGAAAAATTTATTTGCAGAGAATAAGGATCAAACCAGAATACATTTATTCTAGAATTATCTTACAAATCCTACCAAGAATCTATGATCACATGGCATATTCATAGATCCATTATGACTTGACAATGAGATGAGCCCCAAATTGTGTTTATGACTTTCATTAAGTATAATCAAAAGCTGATGCTCCAATAATCATTAAACAAACATTTATTCAAACATCTTCCTTCAGTGTTATCAAATATAAACAAACTGACAACATAATTAGCATTTAATTGATAATTACCAATCCTAATTCCTATATATTACATAGAACGTTTTCAAGGTGACGGTTGCCATGGAAACCATAGAAAACTGGTTCCGACTATTCAAGGTGTGTGATTCTCAAGAGCAGTCCATGAAAGGGGGAAGGTGATATAAATAGTCGAGAAACAGCTGATAGAAGGAAGGGGGTGGGAGGAAGGGGAGGTAGGGGGAGGGGGTAATCTTCTATCTGTCTGTTTGAGGCTGTGGTGTGGATTTCCTGTCAGCCGGGTGTCAAGCATTGCTGAAGATCCTGTTACAGCTTGAGTTCCATATATAACCTTATTCAGGCTTTGATGATTCCTGAATGATTCCAAGAATACTCGGTTAGGAACGACGTAATCCGTAACTAACAACTTGGGTTCAATAAGTAACATTTCAATAAGAACTTTCTTGAAGGAAAATTGAGAATATTTGATTCGAGAATTTTTTCAAGAATCTTTTTTTTGTATCACAACCACTATTTTGTACAGGTAGATCATAAGTTTTATGTTTTACATTTTTGTCAAATTCTATGGAAATTCAAGACAACATGGTCTTTTGAGTAAAATCCTTTTTGGTCATTTCTCCATATACAACTTAAAGTGATGTCAAAATATTCAAGAATGATTTGTTTTTAGAAATAATCAAGCACATGTTTCATTCAACATTTATTAGAAAATGCTTGATAATATAATTTATACAAAGAGGACACTTACATATTCAAACCAATTTTTAATTAATTTTAGCTCAATTTTTATGGAAATTTTTCCTGTTGTAAAACTTTTCTGTAAAAAAATCCAACATTTTACAGGTATGTTTATCAATTTAACAGCAATTTTCCCTTTGTTGCAGATTAACTGGTCCAATATGCATAAGAAGACAGGACTATCAGAGAGATTTACTGGAGTACAAACCGGCGCCTAACAGACTTGCCATTAACACCCCACAGCAGCTCCTTCAATTCAATTCCTTCTGACACACTCCCAACATTGAAATGCTTTGAAGTTAAGGATCCATTCTTAAATATTATCTCGTAAATACTTTTGCCTCAATATTTGTCAAGAACAACATTAATCACTAAGATTCCACAAACAACTCAAAACTCTTTGAAATCGGTATCAGTCTTGACAGTAATGATTTGTTTTGACATTTCAAGATTCCAGACAATATCAGTGAAACTTTCAATAGTTCACAGAGACTTTGACAATTTGTATAGTTCAAAAGCAATAGATAGGTTTTCATTTCTTTTACTTTCAGTTTTATACTAGCTTCTAATTATATACAGAGTCATATGATTTTCATTTTGATGAGAGTGAGTAAATCTTTTAGGCTTTAATGAGATATTTGTAACTTACTTCATTATGTTAGAAAAAGAATTTTCGAAAACAATTACGATTTTTCAGTAAAACAGGCAAATATATTAGATGCAATTCTCACTTCTCAGTGTTGTGGCAACCAATTTATACTGTTTACAAATACAACAAATACAAATTTTTATTTCTATTTAATACCACTGGAAGAGATACTAACTGCTACTTTAATTTCAAAACTTATCAATTTAGATAATGGAACTTTCAAAAAGAAAATTTGATGAATAACGAATTACAGTATCCTTTATTTGTATATATATTTACATAAACCCTCAATCATAAAATGCCTTATCCTAAAATGTGACATCTACAAAAAAAAAGGGTTTCTTGCATGTCAAGTAATTATGAACACATGTCCTAAAATATGAGATTTTTAGCTACACATCAAAATAACATCTTAGAATGTTACCCAAAATGTAAATTATTGTCTCATCTGTCTTTTACTCTAACTCAATTTCCCTCAATCCTTGACGAGTGATCGATTTTTAATTTTTGTGTGTGTCTAGATAAGAAGAATCACGTCAAAAAACTTGAAGAAGAGATAGATATTCTCATGAGCATGGATAAGAAGTTCTGTATGGTGTAAAGCAGGGGGAGTATTAAGTTACCTCACCCAATCTCCAGATGTTCCCTGGTAACCTAACCCTCATCCATCGTGACTTCTCTACACCAAATATGAACACTGAACTCATCTGTCTTCTTCTTTCATAAATCTTTCCGCTCTTGTCATTCATACTACAACAGTACCTTGGAATGTAGTTAAAGATATAAAGTCTTATACTGTAAAGTTTACCTGTAACTTTACTTTAGACTGTTGTTCATGCTAAAATATTTCTTTGGATTGCAAGTCTAAGATAAGGTCTACTAGTGTAAAGAGGGTCTACAAATTTTTCCTTTATTATTTATTCAAAAAAACACCAATAAGGTTTAATTCTTTTCCATGAGGTCAAAGAAATTGGAATCATAATCTCAATATTATGTTTTGAACTTGGGCAGAGTTGAACCAGCATAAAAATACAATGTATGAGCCAGATATAGTGTGCGTGTTTCCAACTTATTTTTTATCCTTATTGTCCAACCTACACAGGTTACTTACATAAGAAATAAAATTCACAAATTATATTCTTTAGGAAGCAGTTTACAAGCTTACACAAACAAGATAATGCAAGCCGTACATGATAAATACTATTTCATCACTTTTTTAGACCTTTAAGACCCAAAGTAAGAATCATTCAAACTGTAACACCTAATAAAACTTCATTCTGTTAATGTAAGACAAAGTGGAACATCAAAGATCTTAATTACTTTCAACAGTCTCTCTTTTGCTGTGACCCAAAGAAGTGCATGGAAATGTCATGGGCTGTGGGGGAAGGTACCAAATGAGAAAGGGGCCGACAATGAATGAGAGGGAAGAAAGGGGAGCTTGGTGCTGGAGGAGACATCATCATCAGAATAGGGCTGTCATAGGGGTACAGGTAGGGCAGGAGAGATGGTAGGGCAGGAGAGATGGTAGGGCAGGAGAGATGGTAGGGTAGGAGAGATGGTAGGGCAGGAGAGATGGTAGGGTAGGAGAGATGGTAGGGCAGGAGAGATGGTAGGGTAGGAGAGATGGTAGGGCAGGAGAGATGGTAGGGTAGGAGTGCCGTGAAGAAAAGAGTGTAATGAGGAGTGTTTTGCAAAGGCAAGGGTGAACAAGAGTTGGTTTATATTCATAGTCGGGGTATAGAAATAATAGAGCTTTGGAAGGGGGGGGGTTGGTGGCTGGAGTACAGTGAAGTAAGGGTTTTTTGGTACTGTGAAGTCCAGAGAAGTAGGTGAGTGGTGTATATATAGAGCAGAAAGAAATGAATTCAATAAGGTAGAGAACAAATATGATGAAACCAGTAGGGGGTGGACAAGGTTTGTATCCAAGAACAAACATGGTAGAGTTAAGTAGGAACAAAGTATATAAAATCATTGAAATAGAGAACTGAAGAAAGGTACAAATGATCAAAATAAGGGGGGGGGGGGGGGGGGAGAGAATAAGGTGGAATGGCAGAAGACAAAGAAGATTAGACAAGGGAAGTACTGCAGGCTGATCAGAACCAGATGGGCCGGACTCTGAAGACAGGCAAGACCATGACGGACCAGATTAGTGATGGCTTGCACTTTCCACACAGGAGCCTTGGCTACTGATAACACTGATATTTTCATAGGCAGTCAGAGTGGAAGGTTGGAACTTGGTGCCCAGGGTAAAAAGGGGAGGGGGGGTTGAATGAGGTTAAGGTTGGGGAGAGGTGAGGATACATCTTGCAACGAATTATGTGTGTGATTGACAACATTGTCTGCTTTTCTGTTGCTTCCTGATTTCAAATTTCTAGAAAGATATTGGTTTCTCAGTGAACAAATTTTTACTACTTAAATTTGTTTATTGGTAATGTTAACATTCTACATTTTTAAATTTGCCCAATAGGTTTGGATGATCAACAAGACTACAGGCTTGCTTAATTGACCATTACATAAAAGTTCTTATAATATAAATTTTTAAAAATGTACTGATTGAATCAACATAAAAAAACAGTTTATCAAATATGTACTAATTTTGAATTTGGAAAATGATCAATTTGGAAAATGTACAATAAAAATCAAACTGAGTACACAACAAGAAGCTGCAAAAACACTTAGTTTCCGTGGAAAACTGATATTACCCCTGAAGTTCAACAACCTCGGAGACAACCAATGATAAAGCAGAATACACGTGCATGTTTAGAATACCTTGCCTTCAGAGCAGAGCTTCAGGTTTCATTGCAGACTACAATTTAATAGCTTCCACAAACAAAGTAATGGCTTTATCAGATGCAGCTCATCCTTTCATATACCTGGCCAATGCATGATAGAGTATGGATCCATATAATTTCATATATAGCAGTAGGAGAGAAATATTATACAAAAGGAATTTGCAATTAAATAAATTCGTCCATGACTTTTATCTAACTTACATACAATGACATTGATTGATATAAGATATAATGAAATATAATATAGAAGATAAATAATTCTACAATTACATTAAGAAAACAATTCTTGTTCATGGAATTTTTACCCACCGAAAACGGTAATGTATATTGTAAGTCTGAACCAAATTGCTACACATGTAGCTTCCTTTCTTCTCTATCAAATCCTTTTCAAAGTATTTACATGTATTCATTATCACAAATATTTGGTTGTGTCAAATGAATGATCAAATATTACAATACATTAGAAAGGTTTTCCAATTTCTGCCTATTTTACTATAAAACAATATATGCCACCTTCTCAGAAGATGAAAGATAGAACTTTTCACATACCTACTCAATACTTGGTCTAGAATTATTGTTTGAGAAATAAAATGAGTGATTTTCACATCACTTTTTTACCTCCTTTTTACATCTCTTCACTACTATGCTAACATTGTTATTCTTCTTCAAAGTATATAACATTGCATATACCTGCTTGAGAACTGCCAGGCAACATGTAATACAAGTATAATATAAAAACTTTTTCCATTTAGTAAGTATATTCAAGAACGCTAGTTCATTTCCTCAGTGAAGAGTAACAAGTTTTCCATGGGACATTGCCTTTTCAAATGAAATCATTTTAGAACCAGAAAATGCATAGATATCATGTATCATGTTGAAGGATGCCTATTTCATATCCATGGAAAGCACAAAGAGTTCAATTTACATTATCATGGTCAAATGTAAAACAATTTTGAACAAGAAAATGCAAAAACATAATTTTTTCCCAAGTTATCTGATGATACTCATTTTTCTCTCTGAAGTAGGAAAGACAAAATATCATCGTTCATTAGCCTTATTCAAACTTGTACTCATTCCTGAAAGTACCACACTTGTATTTGAGTCAGTTATAGCCATCTATTATATTGTCGCTATACATATTAGTCTGTCTGCCAGATTCTAAAATAAGATAAAAGCCTAAGCAAGTCTATAAGAAGACGTGAGAGCTTGATTTCAGGATATGGACTAGGATTTGATTTCTGAAAATGAACAAAGTTCAGTCTCCTCTCATTTTATCTAGTATTTTTTCAAATTTTCTATATCAACCCAATTTTCATTTCAGAGTTAGACCAGCTATCTGCTTGGGATCAAACATTCTTACATTCAAGTTCATCCGTTCAAATAGCAACAAGCTTCCAGAGGAAACCTTAACATGTTAAGACTATAATTCAAATTATTCCCCGTTATATAATTTCCTTATGCTTTCTATTTCATGTGTATGCAGTAAATTCTAGACTTGTTGAATAAGGATCTAGACTGTATCAAAGGCTTCCATTTAATTCACAGCCATGAAGCAAGACAATAACCCTGTGTAACACCTTCTCTTCTGCCACTACAAGTCTTCCTGAATAAATGTTGAGTTTTCTCTGCAATAGCATCACCATTTACATTTTCGAGTAGCAAAAGTTTTATAAAAATAACAAAATAGCTAAGATTAAACGAAACATGTTGTTGTACAGGTTAATTAAATTAAACCATTAAAAAAATCTGATTCTTATTCTGGGGAGTAAACTTTTTTGCTAACTAATGTATGTGTGTTCGCCTTTTCGGTACAATTCATGATGCAACATGAATCCCTATAGGTAATGTAGACCTGGTGAAGCCATGCGCACATATACCTATATGCAGTGCTCACATATCTATCATCGCCATACAGACTTCTATGTTACACCCATTGCTCAAACCTCTCAAATATCCACAGATAAGTTTGACAAGAAGAGCAGTTGCAACAAGTATCTCCCCCTGAGTTTACATAAACGTCTGTCGGCATATATCACTACACCCTGCAATAACAGTTCTTTATAGCTACATTTACATCATTTTCTGTATTCCTGTATATCGTAGACTTTTTCTCACAAAAACTCTTTTTCTAAGAATATATAATTACAAGAATATTAGGAATAGGGAAGGTCACTCTATTTATAGCTTTTTCATAAAATCCTAAAACTAAGAGTTTTAAAGTATTTCCTCATAATTCACCAAAAAATTATATGAATTAACTGCTTGATCTTTATAATTAAAATCCTTATTCAAATAACTTTGATCAAAATTTTGTTAAATCTTCATAAAATTTGTACAACATGGCCATCTGCATCTTTGCAGCTTTAAAAAACTCTCATTAAAGGTTCTTAGCCTTGACATTGGTTTGATTTCACTGTCATTTCATGTTTTACAATTTATAAAGACATTTTGTAAGATTACACATATCACTCAAAGCCTGGACCCCCTAACTGGCTCATAAACAAGGATAAATTACATTTTATCTAACATAAAGAGCATACATTCTCTCCAAACCATAAACTCATTCAATTTTGACGATAAAGTTAAACAAGAGATGCAGTTAGAATTTTTTTTAAAATAATCCCCCAGTTCCCATTTTCTGTTATCAGCAGACCTTGGTAGTCCACATTCTTTCTGTAACACTTCCCTACTGGTACAGTCTCCGGTAAGTTGATATACAAGTTTCCATGGCAACCATATTTCATGATAGCAAAGAGGAGAAGGGGGGATGGGGCAATACTTGCTTTGCTGATCAAAGGGGTGGGGGGATGTGTGTGTGAGGGGTTATGGGGGAACGGGGGTGGTCTCAAGCAGAGACATGCTCCACAAGCACATATCATGGATTCCTACAAACTGCTCTTCACGGCAGATGTTCATGTTAAATGGCAGATAGTAAAACGTGGATGTGCTCAAGATACTGATACCATCCTATCAGGACACAAAACATATTTTCATTGCCAGAAGCAAGTTGCCTCACATAACACCTCAAACGTTTTTTGAGATTTTCTTGCCATGGAATGGCTTGTATGTTTTATGTAAGTCACAACAAACATGTCCCGGGGAAATCAATGCAGTGTTTCCCCCCTGTTTTTAACAGCAGGCAAAATGAAATATTATGAAACCTTTTCATCCTTCTGAAATACAAAACCGGATATGCATAAAAGCTGATTGAAGGTAAAACTAAATAAAAAATCACAAATGAAGTGTCATCTTCATCCTGCCAATTATCAATTCCTTCATTTTCATGAAAGAAATTTTTTTTTACGCAAGTATCATTACACATTCTAAGGAACATGAAAACACTTGATGAATATGTTCGAAATCCCATAAATACAGAGTAATCTCTATCAGCTGGTAAGATGTTCCACTCATAACTTTGCAATACAATCACAATATCTAAATAATTATTAGCATGCAAATATCCTGTATGTGTCCACATTACACCATTCATAGTTTCACCATCTGCAGGCAGTTTATACTGATTCCTGTCTATGAATCCCAGAACACTAATTTCTTAATTTCTAAAATATTATCTGAATATCCTGTAATTCAACAGAGAAAGTATGAAGTATCAAATTTATGAATCAGCAAAAATTAAACCAAAAGGACACATAAAGGATATGAAACAAACATGAGAAAAAGTTTAAAGAGCTCCCTCATTTAGTAATGACATGCATATCTTAGCTAAGCTGCTTGATATCTGTTGTATCAATGTATTCACAAAACTTAACTTACACAAAACATCGAAACACTTTCAATGATGTTTTGAGTTAAGTTTTTATAATCATTTGAGTGACACTCCAGAGCTGGCATCTGTTAAACAAGTCTTGTTTCTCTTGAAGACTAAACTAACTAAATACTTACCACAGGCATTTGGAAAAGAATTACATCTTCTTCTGCAAATTGTTGAATACACGATTCTTATAATCTTTTCATATGCCAAAGTATACATAAAACGATATAAGAAGCTATACCGAAACGTCGCTATCAGCTCAATAAAGAAGTTGACAATCCATACAATTCCTTGTCTTCCAATGCATACTTGTTTTAAAAAAACATTAAGAAAGCATTGCACTTAGGTTTGGTCATTGCCTTACTTGCCAATTTTCGTGATGTTTCTCAAGTTTACTTAAAACTGAATACATTATCATGACAAGAATATCTTGTATTTGGAAGAAACCAAGAAAACCTACATTGTCATCAATATCTAATGACTCACAATTATTATTTACTGTGACAAAAATAGACAAATAATTGCACTCATGCCTTTGCTTCCTTCATATTGAATGAGATCTGATGAAAGATGAGAAGCAAGTTGGAGGAGGTTTTGTGGGGGTTTTGTTGCATTAGAAAATGTTTACTTGGCAAAATTTATAATGGCAGGCATAGTTGGAGAATGAAATCTAAAGATGATAGATTTTGATTGACCAAAGCTTATACAGCTTAAAAAAAATGTGCAGACATTTATGTATGCAAAATATGTTGGACAAAGGGAGATAACTCTTCCCTCATCCATCAATTGTTAACTGAAATACGACCAAAATAGTAGCTAGAAACTCTTACACATTGTTCTGATTCAGTCTTTTACAATGAGAACAACTGCACATTCTCTATGTGAACTTTCTTATTGAACAGAAATAATTTGACTGATGTGTAAAAGGTGGTACATATTTAACAACACTGTAAGAGAATTCAAAAGCATATGCTTAACATATTTCAAACTTTATAAACTGCTGTGTTTTGATTACCTGATCCAAATCCTGTCATCTTTGTAAAAGACTTATCACAGATCTGTGTAATAGGTTCTAGAATGAGGGAGCTCTGACAAGAAAATAGTCCCTTACCTTGGATTCCCTCTCAGAGCGGCATGGTGTAGCGCGTTGAAGCCGTTGTTGTTGGCGATGGTGATGTCAGCAGCGTGCTCGAGCAGCAATGATATCATGTCATCTCGCTTCTTACTGATGGCATCGTGGAGAGCTGTGTCACCTTCAGAGTCCTACAGAGATAGATGGGAAACATTTAAAGAAATTTCACATACTTTAAATGATTAATTTGAGATGCTTATAAGGAACATTACAGAGTATTTTGCATCATAAAGAGGGGTTTTCATTAAATATTTCCCCTGAGCCACATGTAGAGGACTTAGTGGAACAAAATTTGACACAGCCATTAATTTTTCTCTACATAGCAACTACCACAACTCATTCCTCCCATCATTTCCCTTGTTTCAAGTCTGTAGGTTGTTTATCAAATAATGAATTGACTTCTGAAATTCAACATCCAGAAAACTTGTTCCCCTTAAGAATGACTTTCTGGTTGGAAAGAGATTCATAAGAAACATGGTTCTATAGTTCTATAGGACTGTTTTCTGTGGGACAAAATTTCATCATTTTGAATGATTACTTTGAGTTGTTCATAGGGAAAAGTAGAGTGTGTTTTAATTATTTCATACAACAGAAAAAAGATAATGACAATCCCCCCTCCATCTTATTAAGAATATTGGAAAATAAGTGATCAACATTTGAGCCGGCATAAAAAAAAAATGATCATAAAACACATGTTTATTAGAACTACTTCAAAATACATCACCATCCAAGAGAGGTAACTCTTACACACAAAATCAGAGGTTTGTTTTAAGGGATTTAGGTTCTTTCACTACCAATATGATAACAGTGAGTTATTCATGGGCAGATGATGTTAAGCATATTGGTCAATTTCATACACTCTTAATCTTTTTAGGCCTACTAAAGATGGTTAATCAGCAAGTCAACCAAACAAGACAGTACACAGGCTTTTCTAAGACCTATGTTGAAAGAAAACCCACGACGGATCGAGTCGGTATCTCAGCAGGGGCAATTTTAAAAACCTTTTATTCCATGAATAGGTAGATTTTAACCAGATTGCCAAGAAAATGCAACTATTCACGGTGCATGACTGTATTACAGGACTGGATCCTAATTCTGTTACATTTCATCACTTAAAGTTGTTGTGACCTAAACTGGCCATGTGACCACTGTGAGCTGCAATCTTTATTTTAGCTTTTTGCTGGATATCCGCTTATGGTTGAATGTAGATTTTAATCATCTTTTTCAATTTTGTGACCTTTGTTATGCACAGAATATCATGCTCTTGTCTATAACATATTATGCCAACGGCACTTGTGCCTAAATACCAGTATATCCCTTGCTCTGACGGGAAATACTAATCCTTAGAAACTTGTGTCGTAAACACAGTAAGTCACGGGCATATAAATTCCTTCATTGATAAGCATTTCATAAATGAGTTGAACTTGGCCTAGAACTCACATTACATAAAGAGATAAATACCTGTAGACTTGGATGACAGCCAAGGTCAAGGAGAGCTCGCACAACACCAATATGTCCTTTATTCACACCAATATGGAGGGGCGTCTGTCTGCGCTTGTTGCGTGCATTCAGATCGGCACCTCCGCGGTGCAGCAGTTCTATCACAGCAGGCTCGTCCCCAAATGCAGCATGGTGTACAGCTCTATCTCCATCCTTGTCCTGATGGATCAAATGAGCATAGTACTGATTTATGCTTTAATATTGTAATACTTAGAAATTCTTTCTTTATTCTTTAGATATGGTTTTTATTGATTCAGTAGGTATAAGGTAAGGATGAAACAGCTCACAACTACAGAATATTGCTTATGGTTTGGTGCACTGTGTATCAAAGAGAATTTCAAAAATCATTTTTCAATCAAAACCATAAACATATTTTACAATTCATTAATCTGGTTATTTTTTGGTAACCTGCATTATTCATTTTGCAGAAATGCATTCATTTATCAATTTTTAAAAGTATTTATATTTATCCAAAAAATATTTCTTAAGTAGGTTGTTATGATTAAATGTTCCACGCTTTCATGATTCTGTAATTGAATCAGTATTGAACCAAGTTTAATATGCCACAATCCAAACAAAAGCCAAAGCTAGAGTGCACCATTTCATCCCAAGTTAACAATTAAAGTTGTGTATTTCAAAGGCCTTAGACTATGAGTTGCAAGTTCAAATGGGTTATCTCCCATTCCAACATGTGACTGACCTCGACCTCCATGTCCACGGTGTGCTTGATGAGGACCTTGATCACCTCGATGTGACCGTTCTGAGACGCAGCCTGCAGTGCTGTGTGCCCAGCAAACACACCATTCACCTGCAACACAGATAATCTTATTTGACATGGTCACTGATTGTTCAGGTATTTCATAAAGGATAATGATGCCTTCAACAAATTGTAAACTGTCCAAAGTATTGTCTTTATGTACTTGCAAATGATTTAAAACTCAGATTTTCACTAATAACAAGACCAAACAGATCTGTTTGAAATTCAAATAGTCATGTTCACCTGATTGTTCTTAGATATGAATGAATAAGAACATATTTCTAGGTTTTAGGTTTTTCGATCCATACAGCACCAGTGTTCATTTGACCTCATAATTATGAAAGATGTCATACAATTTTGAACCTTTCCATTTTTGGAGTCTAAGTTTTCAGCTGAGGTTGAAGTTGAATATTGGTATGTTTTTACTCAAGTTTTTCATAATATTAATCTGAACCATAGACCTATTACCTTCCATTATTTCAGATTTTGTTCACCTAAATTATCATAAAACATTCTGGCTTCAGTCATTATACTTCATCATCTAAATTCTCCTGCTGACCTTCTGTCCATTCAGGCTGACCTCCCCCTCAGGTCTCTGTAGGATCTCATCCACCTTGGTTCCGTCTCCGTTAGCGGCGGCCTTCACAAGCTCCTCGTTCACATCACCGGACACATGAGTCTCAAACAGTTTCTTGAGGAGAGCACTGAGTCGCTCTGAGGATAGAACAGACAGATTGGAGATCACTTCCTGGACATGTTACTTAAGCAGTTTCATGTTAAGGGCGCTTGGTTGCTCATTAGATTTAGACAAAATGCAGATTGATAGGACAGTGAATGTGAAGTAAGTTTTGAACTATGTCACGGACTATCTGACTAACTTATGTGAACATACTATTTTAGGCCTAGATAGTCAAATTTACCAAAGAGTGAGACAAATTTGCAACACCTACCTCCAGAAGAACAACCAATTGCAGCCCCATCAGCAGACGCCACTTTGGTGACAGCAGACGGGTTGTAAGTCCAAGATGTCCCACAAACTTCAACCTTCAAGTCATTGTCATGGTAGATCTGTTGGACACGTCCTATTTTGCCCAGTGTCTGTCGATGAAACAAATGTTTATCAACCTTATTGCCAGTACCTAATTAATATGTCTAAAAGAATAAGCACATTACTGCAGATCATTCAAACTCCAGCACAAACAGTACACTTTCAAGGTAATCTTGGTTTGTCATACACAAACTGCAGATCATTGTAGTAGTTTACTATCATTAGAAAAACAGATTGAATGTATGGCCTTTCTAACTGAAAATTACATAACTCCATTGTGCGAAGTAGAAATCTTTCATTGCAAAGTAACTTGTGACTGCAATTTCCCCATAGCCTAGTTATGTAAACTTGAACTTCACTTACCATATCTAATGTCCCCCATCATTCTGCCCCATCAGGGTAATCTATCTCAAGAGCTTCCACAATCCCCTCACAATCATTTCAACATTTGCCTCAAAATTATGACAGTTGGTTACTCAAAACCATATATAGCATGTATTTTGTCAGCCAATGAAATTCTCAGATGCAAGGAAACCAAAGAAAAATATTTCAAACTCAACTATCCTCTAATCAACTATCCTCAATTCAATGTCTTCTTACATATAGCAATACAAGGCAAATTAATGAGGGGTTGGAAAATCTTTACCTGTAAAGTAGTCGTTGACAGACAAAAATTTTTTTACACTAAGCGCATAGTTGATAGTTGATTATATCAAACAAATGTACAGGCAAGTTAAAGGTTAAATTGGAAAGCAAGTGACCTCTGATCTAAATTATTTTTGCACCATCCTACAACCAGACACATGGCCTTCGCCTATTCCAAGGGTAATATTTACAAAGAAACATGTAGCTGCAACACTTGTGAAGACAATAATTTCTCCTTAGTTTTAAAAGGTAAGCTTTTGCGTGTCAAAACGAAGTTTAATTTTCCTAATGCTGACAACAAACTCTCACTTACCGGCAACATGGCTTCGGCCCACTCCCCGTGTCCTCTCTGGAGCACCTTGATCCTCTCCACATCATTACAGATCTGAACCAGGTCACCCACCGCAAACTGGGTCGTCGTGCTCGAGTCACTTGTCAGGGACGCGGAGCTACTCGCAGTGTTCACTTTTGTCAGCACTGCTGGATTGAACGTCCACCTGGAGGAACAGGAGCAGGGATGTTTATTCCATGTGTTTTACCAAGCTCTATCATATGTAATGTTAAGCATGATTTTGTGTTATGTGGCTTGTGTACTTATGATCATAATGCATCATGCTAATGGCATTCATATGATCATACTACTTGGCTTTCCAATGACAGATTTGGTCATGATACTACCTGAGAAAATTACAAGACTTATTTTTATATATGTACTGATTTTACTGTACATGGCGTAATCAATCAAGCTAACATTGAGTTATCATCAGACTACACTGGTTCCTAAGTTGCATTGCGCGACATTACTGTAAAATCATAATATTTCGCGGGGGTTTAATTTTCGCGCTTTTCGCGCAAAGCCATAATGCGCGAAATATTATGGTTATGAACGTGAAGAAAACCAATAACAGACAAATAATTTAATTGACCAATTTTATTACTCACAGGAATGTATGGTTCGTTCATTAATGACGAGTCACTAATTAGAGCTCTCACAAGTGTGTACGCCGATATGCACGTTGTTTGTTGTGCAAACACAATCATCACAATAATCCGGCCTGGCGGAATCCACTCTTGATCGCCAATATGCGTGTCCTGATGTTTTGATTGTGGTACGCTTGAGCTTCGATTCGGTGCGTATTGCTGTACAGGACCCTCGGTTCAAATATATTTTCGGTTCGGTATGATATTTCTTTGAACGAGATCTCGAGGAGTCACATCATTCAAACACTATTGTTTGGAGTTAAAGATCAAACTAAATCGTTCCGAATGTTTACTTCCGGGAAAACTTGGCGACAGGTATCGTTACCACTTCAAAACTTTCAAGACGTTTAATGACAATAAATAAATAAAATTTTGACTTTTTGAATAAATATTATTGATTTTATTGTTAATTACTGCTAGTTTCAGTGTAATTTTGCTATTGATTAGTCGATATGCGCGAAAATTAAACCCTGCGAATCAGTCATTTTTTATGTTTGCGCTAAAATAACACCCCGCGAAAATAAATGATTTTACAGTACTTTCACAATGGCAGAGGTTTTGTAAGGAACTTACTTAGAGGTTAGTCAAGAAAGGGCTGTAAATTAATATTTGCTGTCTATGTCATTGTAATATGTGACAGTTTCTAAATTGTCATTCAGTGCCAGCTGTTCATCGGCATGACAAACTAAGTCACAGAATGGTACAAGGGAGATAACTCAGAACAATTTGCAAGCGATTTCATTGCTCTTAGATGTATTTCTCAAAAATCATCTAACCTGATTGTATTTTTTTCAAATTACTTGATCAGACCTCGTTTAACATACCTATTTCCACTTGGGTATGAGACTACTATATCGTGGTCTTCATCAATTCCAACCACAGTTCCTGTTGTACCCAGACACTGAAAAAAGAAGACAGTAAGAAAACTTTAAGACTGATACTATCTAAACAGTGCGATCACATTTTCACTGTCAATGAGCTTCTCAATGATTAATCAACAAATTCTTTACCCTATTTAACAAGCTACTTTTGTCCAGCCTGTACAGATGGTTACCATTAAGAGAACTAGGTATGCAGTTGAAAAAACCCGACTTGATTCAGAAAAAACTGTCTCTGACATGTATAGGACACTACTCTCACTGGCACTTCTCCAACTTGCTGTTCCCTACCTCGAACATTCCGTCGGTCCAGCCCCCATGTCCATGCTGCAATGATTGCACAATCTCCAGGTCTAGGTCTACATTCACCTGATCCCCGATAGCCAGACCACACGGACCTGGTCTCGAACCTGGACCCTGCTCACCTACATATCAAAGCAAAAGACAAAGTTCACAATATTGTTATATACTACTGCCAAGTACTCTGTCGAGGATGAGCAATATTCTCCATGATATAATTTAAAAAGTCTGGTGACAAGGCAGACAGATACAAACTTTCAATTATCCATCATTGGACCAAACCGAAGTTATAGCCAACATTAATGTTTTTGGCCCGCTCAACCAGACAGTCTATGAATATTGATTTCCAGAGGAAAATTATTTCGAGTTATATCAGTGATGACGGGTATGACACGGTGATGATAAGTTATTTGATACCAAGAAAACCAAACACAATAATGTTCAGAACAATTATTGTTGATATTTTTACCTAGAAGGGGTAAGTGATCTCGGTAGAGTGATCCTCCCTTTGCATCATTCATAACCTTCAGATCAGCCTGTAACAACACAATAATATGAGATGATAAAGATGGTAGGAACTTTTACATTTCAAATGAAATTTGAGATAATAATAATTGTAGAAAGTTGACAATGAAACTAAAGATGTGTCCAACTGCTATTATTCACGACCATGTTATCCATACATACCAAGGGAGGCAATCAAGTAAGAGGCTGATAAATGAATATCCATACCATTCCCTCAAAACCAACTCTGTAGAGATTCTTGGCGCCATTATCCCACAACACATAGGCAGCACTTCTTGGACTTGCTGCACTCCAGTCCTGTGAACATACAGAAGAAAGTGTCAGCTATCTGTTGTTAACTTATTCCATAAAGAAGACAACACTAAGAACTTCATGGAATCAACTTGTTCCGCAGGGAATATCTCACAAAAGTTTCAACCACTGGCTAATCTAAGCTTTGCTGAAATTTGTCACCTTTTCTGTGCCAGTTCTTCGGGGTACTGCACCTCTAATTGAGAGTACAACATATCACAAACGAGAGGGTTACACTAAAACCCATGATTTTTGACAAAATGCAGTCTCAAAATCTCGAATTTAACGGCATTAAGAATTCGTATATAATAGGAACAGTAATATTTTACGAATAACAACCTCTTTATTGTCAAAAATCCTGAAATACAGCAAATCCTTACAAAGGAGTAAGCATATACTCTGAAATGTCATGATTTTCAATAAGTTACCTAGCAGAAAATATTATTGTTCTAGGGCTAACATCAACCAGTGATTTAGACTGGTGCATGTTACGCCTTGACAGGGAAGTCATTGAAAAGAAGAAGCACCGAAAGAGAGTTTCTAACCCACCTGTATTTCCGTCACTTTCCCCCTGCGGCCATTGCCCCCATCTTGGTCCTCCCACTGCCAGTCCACCCCTCGTACAACTCTTGCCCCGGGGTAGATTCCACGTGCAGTGATCTTCTTACTCTTGCGTCGAGGCTCGAGAAGGACTCTACAACAGTAATATCAGGTACGTTACGACTTGCATATCATACTTGTTACATCGGCAATAAATTTCTATCCAATTCTAATTATCAGTAATTAACAGCACATGATAATGAGAAAAGGTTCCTTCAAAACATATAGTAATGTGAATGTGATGCCTTTAAATGTGTGAAGATAAAAATATTAAGTGACATTTTTATTTGCATTTCAGAATTTCTATTTCATGCTGAGAAGTTCCCCTAAAGCTCCTTATTCTAACAATATCATGTTTCAGTCATTGTCTTTTATCATTGTTGTCATTCATTTAAATAAAACAATTCTGATATTCCTTGGAGGTTTTGTTCTATAGGAGATAAGATTTTGTAAAGACATGTTTTCACAAAGCATTTTGATGAACAAAATAAATAAACAATATCAATAATGTAAAGAGAAGAAAACTTGCTTTTATTTTTGTTTTTCCTAAAAGAGTATTTCATCATGCTGCTGATAGAAGCAACTGCATATTTGATAATAATCAATTTCTACTTAACATAGCTTATTACTGGTAGTTAGCTGGCCGGAAACTATTTGACTATATGATTTTACTTTACACAAAATGTTGAGTCACTACACACTTGACATCGTACACACTTCAGATGTGTATTTACTATGAAATAAAAATGACGAGACACTGCATGAACCTAAAAACATATATGTCAACATAATGCAGTGAAGCATTAGTGGACACATTTGAGCATCATTTTACTTGTTTTCATAAAAAACTTTTCAAAATGTCAATCTTAAACAACAGTTTTTAAAGTAACAAAGCTGTTCGAAGTTTTGTTTATTGTTAGAAGGTGTGCCCAACTGCTCATCTATCATATGGAGCATGTTTAAAGTTATCACTTTTCCTCCACCTTAACTTCTATTTAAACTTCCTGCTCATTTACATTACTGTACTTTTCATTGAAATTATTATCTCATTTTACATTTCAAAATGAATAACAGAACTTTGTTCGCTGGAAGCCTGACTGTACCCTTTGCCAATGTATATATATATGTATATAAAACTTAACAAAAAGCCTCAAAATGTTGCCATGTTGCCAATGTATTTATGTATATAAATCTTAACAAAAGCCTCAAAATGTTGCCATGTTGCCCATGTATATGTATATAGAACTTAACAAATAGCCTCAAAATGTTGCCATGTTCCCAAAAATGACTGTCAGATGGTCAATTTTTCATAGCTTATTTATACTTCATTATTTCTTTATATTGACAATTCCCATGTACATTTACGCCAAAAAATTTTAAACTTCAACCAAAACTTTTATTACCTCTCGTTTCCTGGAGATGCTATCCGATAGAATCGATGCCTCAGATTATGCTTGTCACCATGGTAACACACAGAGCAGAGGTCGTAGTTTGGACACTCGGCACACTTCCACCTGATGCCGAATATCGGCTGCTGTCGACACATATCACACATCGTCCCATCATGCTTAATTCCTGCAACAGAAACGACACAGCGTGGAGTACAAGGGGAGAAGGGAAGGAACTAGGTGACCCAGATCATTACACCGGACTTGTCATCTTGCCAAACAATAGGCAACATGATACCCATGCAGGATAACTCTAGGATATATTGTCATTATTGTATATCTTTTGGGAATCTTAGTGGTGTCATTCCTTTACCTAGTTGCATAATGGTTTGTAACTTATCCCGCCAAATAATGAGAGAATGATAATAGATCCTGAATAGATTAATTGTATTGAAAATAAGATCTGAAAATTCATATGATAAAATTTGAGAACCACTTTAAAGTCTTGCAGGATTAAATTTTTAAAAGCGTCAGATTTTTACTTGGTAATATTTCATGTTTAAATTTGATTTCATTTTTCTAATACTGCATTTGAAAAGCATTTATATGTACTTAGAATAATTGCATTTAAGGGGTTGTTATATTTGAATATTTATAGGATATCAAACGAGCTTCCCCTTTCATATCAAGTTTATGTCCCAAGTGAAATAATTTTGCTTTGTCACGAGCCTTGGCGAGTGACAAAACAAAATTATTTCACGAGGGACATAAACTTGATATGAAAGGGGAACGAGTTTTGTATCCTATTTATTACCCACGTTTTCTTACAATGAAAACATCGTCAAATTAAAGTAAAATTTAGCTTCCCTATAGAGAAACTCAAAACGCGGATTAATACATTACACTGGTGATTGGAACATCGGCTCCTTCACTTCGGAAAACATACGCTGCTTTGGCGTAAAGTAGTTCAATACATTTGATAAAGAAACACATGAAAAAAAACTACAACTGAAAGCAAAAATCATTTAATTCATTTCATATAAAGACTTGGTTTCAGCTACAAATCTTTTATTCAGCATAAACATGCGAAAACTGTCAACATTTTGAACTGATAGACATGACCTAAATCTCGGCTCAACGTCAGTCGGCCGTCACACCAGGCGAGTCGTGACGTTGGTAAAGTCTGTTCGGGAACAACGGATTAATAAGATACGTTTTGAATGGCACATGGAACATTTGGCCTCAAAAGGGAATAACATTGAAATTTATGTCTCAAAAACTGTCAACTGGTAAAGAAACTTTTCATTCAATTGCAACTAGTCTTCATCAGAGGACAAGTCACTGTAGGCCTACATAAACAATACGGCGACGCTTGGCGAAACAAGCAAAACAGTAAGTCTATATCTAGGTACTTGCTTTTCCCCCTGAGAAGTCTTGACAACACATATGCTGAAAGTGTTCAAAGGCCGAATACCATTCACAACTCGTCGGCAATAACTTTTCCTAGATTTTGACCAAATCATTGATTTTTACGGGTGACGCCATCTTTGTTTTCATGAGTCCCGATAGACCTAATAGCAGACGAATTTTGTTACTTATTTAGATTGTATCGTTTTTCTATTCATTTACAGACATTTCAGTAAGTAAAGGAAAGTTTATTCGATTATATTATGAAAATTCTCGTTTTTCGTGTGCTTAGGAACGAAAACTTATGAATGGAAATCATGAATGAAATAGCTGATGAAAGTAGTACCGGTAACGTTAAAACTCATGTATCAGCCAATAAAATCACTCGAAGGTGTTATGACACACATGTGTCATAACAGATTGTTATGAAACCCCTTTACCAAGTCCCACATTGGTAATAAAAAAAGATATGGGGTTGTTACATTTGAATATAAAAAAATATGTTTTCTTTCTCTTAAGGCGCGTTCACACGATGCAATCTGTGGCATACAACACGTTGCATGCCACAGATTGTATATATGATGTTGCATGAAATTTGCTGTTCACACATTACAACAGCTGCATACAATTTGTTATCTTGTGAGACTTTGTATGTACTTGCACGTGAGTCGTTGCCTAGTAACTGATTGTTCCAAGGTAGCAATGGCGTTATTTAGCAGAGATAGCAAAGATGAGTTACTGGAACTTGCTGCAATCAGCTTACTTGCAGGCTTGCAACAAGAAAAAAAGAAAGATCTTGTTGGGTTAGACCGTGGATCGCCAGGAGAGGGGAAATGGGGGCCTATCATGCGTTAATGCGTGAACTAGATGCTGAAGACCCAAAAAACTTTTTTAATATTCTCCGAATGGATCGTACCAATTTTGACCTCTTGTTAGAGCGCATCACGCCACTCGTTTCTAAAACTGACACGCCGATGTGAAGTGCACTTCCTGCTGGCGAGAAGTTGGCTATAACTCTAAGATTTTTGGCCTCAGGTGCGTATCTACGAGTTTTTTCACAGCGCCCTTCAAACCTTATCAGCTGTTTTTTGTTTGTAAACACTAATGCGGGACACTAAAAATACTATTTCAAGCTCTTTGCTTCTTTTTCAATTGTTAATCAGATTGTAGTAACCGTGTACGGAGTTTTATAAGGCTCCCAATGGGTGCACTCGTGATTTGCCATCACGCTAGGTATATATGATGTCTAAACAGCAAGAATGTTTTATTCCAAAGCCTTTTTATATATTTATAATATAAAAAAGTTTTCAGGATATTATGTATAATATTATGAATACATATGGTTGTGCGTACAATAATTATTAAAGATTAAATCAAAAATTAAAAATTGATGAAGCGTCTGTAAAATGCTTGCAAATGTTATATTTAATGCAAATATTATTTGTATTGCAACTGCACAAATACAGGAGATAGTTACAAGAGTTTGGAGTTTTTGTACAGAGTGCCAAAAAACACTATCAGCCTATTCATCCCTGAAGTTTGCACTGCAATCTACATTACTGGATACATGGAGAGAAGGGGGAGAGAAGGCTGATTTGTTGGGTCAAAAGTTGATTAAGATGTTAACTGAAACCAAATCTTCTAAAATTTTAATCCATGGTGAATCTATTGACTTAAAAATGGATATTATCAATATTTGACTGCTCATTGACGGTAACAGCAAGGAGGTGTGTAACTTTTCAATTTTCATTATTACACAGACTGTGGCCTGTTTGCTTCAGGTATGAGAAATCTAAGACATCTTATATAAGAAAATAACCCTCTGAAAGTGTGTGTATGTGTCAAGATTCGAACATGCAAACCTCTGAGTGTTAAACTAGTTCTTATATCCAATGCGCTAGGGAGGCGTGACAGAAGTAAAGATTGTATATGAGTTTGCCAGTATGAACTTTTATTTCATTTGATGGGTCATGTGTCCAACGCACATGGAGAGCATGGATCCGGATAGCATGATTTGAGAACATGGAATGCAGTGTATTGCCTGTCGATCACATAGCAGTGCATTAAAGAACGACAATTCATGTGCATGGACGAATCTAATTCAAGGCTGTACATCCAATATCAGATGACTGAGCAACAAAAATGTCATTACATTTTAGTAAAACATGGAATTAAGTCAGTTTGTCATCACTTATTTCAAGAAACGTGATTTTTGCTCAAGCATAAACAATATCAAACCAATCTCACTACAAGAGACTTAAGCATGTGAGTGCTACTATAACTATATAGCAACACGAATAAGAAAACACACAATATGCAGATATATCATCTGAAATTGGAATTGATCAGAAAATGGCGTGAATTTTAGTACACAGGTAATGTTATCATTGTCACCAAGAAAACTTAATTCAGGTAAAGTTATCCCAATGAGTATGTGTTTGATTCAGAATTTCCGTACACAGTTAACATACCCATTGGCTCCGAGAACAATAAATTCAACTTAAAGTCTCCAAATGATTATATCTTGCGTACTGATTGATTACATTCTATTTAAGGCAAACAGGGGTTTTCAAAAGTTGAGAGATTATCACTGTATCGTTTTATTTCTGATCACTCATTGTTACATTGATTTGCTGGAGTTTTTTCAGTTGAAACTTGATTTTTTTTTGGACAGACTTTTCAAAAACCGGACATTCATTTTTGCATTGGATTATGACCGGAATCTATGAGATGACAGAAACACAGATTCTTTTCAAAATATTTCTTTTTAAAACGTTTCATTTAATCTTAATTTTGATAAACATTTTATTAACAATTATATTGTCAAAAAATTTTTTTAGGATGAACAAATTAACAGATTCACAAAAGAAATTTGCTAAATATTTGTTTCAAAGGAAGTGTTGACTCAAAAATTGGGTAATGTAGCCAAGATATCATAAATTGTATCTATATCTCAGTAGAAACTACTACATGATCAAATTCCTAAGAATTTGGGTACTTAGATTAATTTTGAGATTCCCTTTGTATATCAAAATTACTTGGGTTCAGACAGTTTTGACCATATTTTGTACACTTCTAATTTTTTTATACAGGACATATAATATTTTAAAATGGCTCAACAAAAGGGCAGGAAACAAACAGATACATACAATTAACTACAATTAACATATATGCCAAAATAAATAACTTTGGAAACACTTATAGCTTAGCGCATACAATGTTGTTTGCTCCAATGCTTACGAATATGATTGTGACATCATCATATTCTTATGACAGTGTGCTGAGAAATTTCATCCAAAAGCAGAACGTTTTTCAATGACAATCTTATTAATTTTTGCGAAACACTTGGAAACAAGCAATGATTAATTGTGTTCTTTGGAATGATAGGAATAATTTTAATGAACATATCAGTCTGATTAAAACCGACCGTGTTCCTAGGAATAAAAGTTTTTTAAAATGACTCTAGCAGGGGGCTTTCCTCTCCACAAGGGTCTGAAGGCAGCCTCACTGCTCGCACGTGCTGACACCAGTTTAGCGCAGACAAAACCTAGTCATTAGCGAACCAAATGAAAATAAAATAAGGATAGCGGTGATCAAGGTTAACGAATGGTAAATGGTAGTTACTTGCCCCTATCTACTGACACTGAATGCCTTTGCCGCACGCATTTTGATTGGTTAGCTGAGTTTACGTAAGAACGTCCTATATAGGCTGCAGTCAGACTGATGTGGAGAGGATAGCCTAGACATATATAGAGTTTGAATCTCAGTAGAGTCAATATTTTGAAACTTTTATTCCTCGGAACACGGTCGATTTTAATCAGACTGATGAACATATTATAGCTGGGATGTATGCTAGAACAATGTACAGTCAACGGTATGAATCTACAATCAAGTTTGCCTATGTCGATCAAAATTAATTGAAACATAATAATTCTAATGGTATGGTTTTCTGAAAATAATATTTTTTCAGATAAATCTTTATCATACAGTCAGTGTTATTCCTACGATTCCTTAGATTAGGTCATTCTTGCCAATTCTGGAGAGATGCGACCCTTGACAATTATAAAGCTATCCTACTTCTCAAAATGTTATGTCAAAAGGATGGGCAAATTTACCAAGGACCCCCTCTAGGAACAACACTGTACAGTCAACGGTCAGTTTGCCTTGTGTTTTGTAAGACTTAATAGCCAACAGCATGTATGAGCTACATGGACAACCTCGTTTTCAATGTCCTCTTGGAAAACGTGACAAGGAAAATACATCACAAAGCCAGCATGGCATTTTTTTATCTAATGTTTACTTCTGTCGCTGTTGACATTTCTAAATAAAACTTACCGGTAGGAGCACTATCCAAAATTCGAAGATCATAAGCCCCGGCACAACGGTAGTTGGCTGCTGTTCCGTTATCCCAGACTACCACAACTTCTTCTGGGGATTCGAAGTTCCTGACAGTGCCAACATGACCTTCTCCCCCGTCTTGTTTTCCCCATTTCCAGTCAGGACCGCGTGTCACCCTTGCTCCTACGCCTTCCATCACGTTCATCCGGAGACGACTGCTACTAGCACCCGAGTCCATGCTCATTGGCTTACGTCAGACCTTCATAAACGAAAAACCGTTACGATTGCCCCTTGGGTGTGAACGAATTTTATCTGTCAAAGTTGACTTCTGTAAAATGGCCACAGTTCCTGGTCTCATGAAATCTCGTTCCTGACAACTTCCGCGAGACGTTAGCAAACCCATCAAAGATGGCCGCTAGCAGAAAATCACAAAAGTCTCGGTCAAGAAGAAGATTAGCTGCTATATCTTTTCTATCGAACATATCACTTGATGGAAGTCATACAGACACAAAATTTGCACAATTTAACAGAAAACATCACCGTTTAAAAGAAAACAACGCAAACGGATTCAAATCTGACGATGTATCGTCCGATTCCTCCTCAAACGTGTCAAAAACTGACGTTAATCATGTTCTTACAAAACAAGAAAGTGTCAACAAAGATGATGCCAATGATGAGATTAAATTACGACGAAACGAAAAGTACAGTGCAAGTAAGAAAGCAACGAATGCTTCTCAAGATCAAGGGCATAGCGATGGAAGTGATGAATCGCCCTCAAAACGCTGGAGGTAACAGCTGAGTTTAGAGTTAGACACTCCCCTAAAATTTAGATATGACATACAGTATGAATGCATGGATTATAATAATAAAATTGTATTCCTTTGTTGTTAACAAACATATCAATGGGCCAGGGATAACCTAGATACCAAGCAGTGATGGGTTGATTTATATTGCTATAGGATGATCAAGATTATAAGATCACTTATGTAATATTGTCTCAATGAGAAGGAATTTCAGGACATGCACCATAACCATTACCAAAAAAATTATTTGACAGAAATGAATTCCAAAGTTCTAGCAATTTTGCAAATTTAGCCTTTATTCAATTTTACCCGATCAAGAAGGTAAAAGGAGCAAATGTGATTTTAAAGCTCTCCTTCCGTGACTGAGGTCCAAACTATACTCAAGACCTATGATAAGGTTACTCGGGTAGTATGACTGATTGGCAATTACTACATAAGGAAAGCAAAATTATTACAATTGTTTTGTTTTTTAAAAAATATATTTTTTACCTTTCCAAAGTTGCATAAACGAGAACAGCTCTTAGAAAACCAT
Organism: Phorcus lineatus; assembly: GCA_921293015.1. Classification (NCBI taxonomy): domain Eukaryota; kingdom Metazoa; phylum Mollusca; class Gastropoda; order Trochida; family Trochidae; genus Phorcus; species Phorcus lineatus. The sequence goes on along the minus strand of OV121083.1, from coordinate 19,661,650 downwards.
TGTATTCCGGATCAGTTGAACATGATCGGATGTTAAGAAATGTAGCTTGACAGTGAAATGTGTGCAAAGAATGTTTTGTGTATAGCCCTGCTACGGTGTAGCTCATATCTGTGCATGCATCTATTCATGCATCCAAAACTGTTTCCAATGCTTTGCTTGAAAACTAGGAAATAACAAATTTGGCATTTATAAATGTTACCTGTATATTTACCCTCAGACAGGATGACTATGTGTTCAATGTCCAAATATGTAACATGACCTTCTTCCTTCCTACACATGTTAATCAAAACATTTGTTTTTTGTAAAGGTAGTTAAATTATATTTTGTCATATTTATCACTTATTTATCATGTATTGAAGATCATTGTAATTTTAGTATGGCCTGTTCTGACTAGAGCTGTGATGCATCGTTGTATCAAGAATCTCGATACTTAATCTGATGATAAATGTATTGTGATACAGTTTCTGTATCTTGATACGTATAATTGACTTAAAACTTATGTTTTGTCTAATAGTCAAGGTGTTTGCCAAAGGTTAATCTGTTTTTGATAAAAAAAAATCCCTGAAAATGGTGTATTATGACTGTATCATATTGTAATGATATGTCATGTCGTATTGTATTATGAAATATCTGGATAGCCATACCTCTAGTTCTGATTTCGGTCAACTTTGTGATTTGATTTTTCAATTATATAACTTTGATGTGTTGACGATCACTTTTAATTTTTTGTCACTTGTTCTGAAACTATCTGTGTACTAAACTTTAGTTGCACTGGTTTGTTCCCAGAGCTGCCTCCTGTTCAGACGACAGAGACAAGTTCTTGAAGCGGAAGCTGGTGTCAACAAACAGCATACCCTGGTCCAGCCCACAGGCCTCAGGTCGCGACCATGCAGATAGAATTGGTTACTATTAAACATAAACATTCTATAAGTGGTGTTTGAATAATGTTTTGTGCTTCTGGCAAATAGTGGTTTGAAAATCACTGAGCCCTCCTTAAAGTTATACAGGCCTTGCAAAGTGTATGTACTAAGTATAGCTAAAATCACACAAGCCATAAGGGCTAGCTGGCCTCTTTTGTACAGGGAAAATCTAAAATTAAAATAAATTGACTTCAAGGCAGGTCACTCAAAAACTTATTTTGGAATATTCGCCAAATTTTTAAAAGGTGTAAAAAGCAAGATTTTAGGAATCAAACTTCTTAATTTTGAAAACCATAATGTTTAATGGGATTTTTAACATCAGGCTCAAGTGAAATGATGTACATATTTTTAAGTCTTTGTGGCTTTCAAGGAGCTTTTTAAGATATAGTTGTTTATTGATTTGTTGAAAATGAACCAATTAATTCTGCAAGTGTGTTACACTCTCAACGTTAGGTGTCTTTCAGTATCTCCAAAATTAGCTGATGAGGCGAGATTTTATTAGGCGCCAGTCACTTTGTGCACTTATAAAATCTATTCTCCACCTTTTGTTCCTCTCATCAAAGGTTGTATTCATGACTGGGCAGAAGTGTTATTTTTCAATATCATAGAATGATAACAAATTGATTGTTTCATCCAGGAGAGAGATTGGCGAGGAGATCCAGTTCTATGTCCGGAGACTCTGGCGAATCGTCCATCACACGTGAAGTCCGTTTCCTGTCGCCTAATTCAAAACACTCGATCAAAGATGGACGGTAATTTGCATGAAAATTGTTGTTACTTAGATTTTGTATTCCCAATGATGAGTGTGGGATTGTGTTTGCGTTGCAGTGATGATTTTGTACAAACCTGCTTTAGTAGCTTATCAGTTATGTTATGTATGTGACAGTTAGGTTTGTGGTTTGAGATGCTTTTATTCTAAGAGACGCAGATAACATGGCAATGTTATGCAATTGTATTGACAATGTGTTTTTTCACATGACTAATCAATCTCTATTTCATTTTATGGAACACATGTTAATTCATATGCTATATTTCTTTATATGAAATATATAGTTTTAAATTAAGTGTATGAATTGTGACAAATATTTTTTCACTGTGAAATACAGTCTTAGCAAAATATTAACAAAATGTATTCCACATACATTTAGTGAACAAATATTCAACTGTTATATCAATGTCTCTGTGGCAGTGTGGGTAAACTGTTTGGATGGTCAGTGCAGGTTAGGCCTGAGTGTGTGGGTATGACTCTGACAAATGTACAAGAATTTGTACTGTACCAGATAGTGTGATCACAATTAAAGCAATGTCTCTCTGGCTGTGTGGGTAAGCTGTTTGGATAGTCAGTGCTGTTTAAGTCCAAGTGTGTGGATATGATCCCACAAATGTACAAGAATTAGCACTGTTGCCGATAGTGTGATCCAATTAAAGCAATGTAACAAATATGTAAGGTGTTAAGTATTTAATAACTAGCATAAATGAATTTGTCAATGATTGTTTTTCAGTGTTGTCATTGTATCAGGATCTAAAGCACCTGTCGCGCTCTGCTCAGTTCTACCCTACACCAAGTCAGGGAATAAGTATGTCAAAAACTTGTATTTTACATTAATATATCATCATAACCCTTCATTATCATCTCTTCTATGAAGTCACCTTGTAAAATTTAGTAAAATATGGATCATTTCATAACTTTCATTATCATAATTATCATCTTGTAAATGTAAATATTACATTTATTACTTGAAATCAGTTTATTGTGCCATCGTAACTGATATAGGTGTTTATTTATGAAACAATAGGTATAAGTATTTATTTGTTTGATGTATGTGCATTGTTTGTCTGAATTTGCAATCCAACCCGCTTTCCCCAAATGTGCAAGATTTTTAACTATGAACTCTTAGATAATTCAGCAGTGAAATAGGATAGCGACGTTGTTTTGATCAGAAAACTAGTTTGAGTTAGAAGGGTTGTCTTGTGAAGTTTGAAATGTGAGTGTGGATTTACATGCAAAGTATTTAGTCTACTGAGTATTTAAAATCAATTGGTGATCTTAAAAATAGATAAACTGGATAAAATTTTAATGCTGTTTATCAAAGCATGATATTGATGTAACCAGTTCAATCGGAAAGAATCGTCTTAGAAGATGCTGTTCAGTTATTTATCTATGAAACAGGATTTGTGTATTTATTTCATTACAACAATTAAAAAGGATGGCAAATTTACAAATGTTAAATCTCACAAAAGTGCTTGAAGTAAATAAATCAGTTATCAAGAAAATCATTCTATTGATTGTAAACTTCGCTTTATTTAACAGGGTATTTATTGTTTACTGTTATGTACTGCGTATCCAGGATTAAGAATATTCCAATGCAATGATTCAGAGATGAAGGTCACAGTGAGGGTCGGACCCGACATCACTCAGGTCACTCAGGGTCAAGGTCAGTCTCCTCCCAAGAGGGATTACTCTATGTGGGACTTCAGGCTGTCGTCAAGGTAGAGGAGGGACAGGTATGTAAACACCATGTTTGTGATTTTAACCCTTGACCTTTGGCCACTCAGGGTCAAGGTCAGTCTCTATTTCAGGAGGATTTACTCATTTTATTGTCATTGATGAACAAGTGAATATGTAAATGTCACTTAAATTGCATTGGGTCGTTTTGATTATTATCTTCACAGCCACAAAAATGTCTGAAAACCTACAGGCCAGTCATGTAATGGACACATATTAACTCTTTCAACTTACATGAATGAATAATGGGAGAATGAATCACCTCTCATACAATTTGTATTTCAGGACATATCGTACAGCGAATTTCTCGTCCCCTCCCGACCCAGAGTGTTGAAGAGAACCATTTCTGAAACCCCATATGCTGATTCTGTTCTCCTGCCGCCTGCTGCTGGTAGGTCAAGGTCATTCACTTGGTAACCATGGTGACTGCCAAAAATATTTTTTCATCTTGATGGTGACTGTCAAAAGTTTATTCACTCTTATCATTTATTCTATTGTTTATTCTGTTCATATTGCAGAAAAGAATTGAATAAATGAATAAATCAAATAGGTTTTTGAAATGTTCTTTTCAATCCTAGATTAAGACTAATAGAGAATCTTGTTGTGGTATATTTTAACATCAAGGGAAATTAGGATTTATTTGGCCTAGAATAGGATTTATCAGATGATCTCAACAAAATTAGAATAAATTGTTTTCGTAATCGCTGATGTTGGTAGTAATCAACCTTCTGGCAAGCTTGAAAATATTTTATCTTGCAAGGTTTGTTAGCTTCTAGGCATTGTGAATAAAGGCACAAAATTGAAATTGTGAAGATTTTAAATTGTTGCCCTTTACAATACAACAATAGATTTCATCTGATCCTAAATGGTTGCATCTAGTTGAAAAACTTCAAACCAAGAATGATGGAATTATATTTTATAATTTTTTCTTATTGTTAATCACCATGAATTAAAAAATTATTTCTGCTGTGTAGTCTCACACCATGTATCACTTTCCAAGCTGTGGTGATGGTTGCACTTTTTGATCGTTAGTTTAATTAGTGAATTGTACCTCATAATTCTTTGTTTCACATGTAATTTGATGTTGTGATCACTAATTCTAAATGGAAGTTATGTCATTCGACAATTTGGTTTACAAGAATTCAATATTTTAATATATTAATATGTTTGTAGAGGTGACCAATGGCTCGTGATATGATAGGAAACTATTGTACTTATTACTTATCATTATTTAGGATGAAACTATTGGGAATAGTGTTAAAAAAAAACACACATTCAAACAATGTTTTCGTCTTCTCAAGAAGAAAATAGACTAGAAGGATGAAATCTTTTCTATTTTGCATCACATGTAAGTGTTTTGTAGTGTTGGAATTATCATAGACATGATTATAGATTTTCACAAAAATACACTTGATAAATTTGATGAAAAACTGGAGTTTAGAATTTTACTATATATAATTATTTCACCAAAAGTTAGATAAGTGGTCAATGGATAGGCCATTTATATTTTCCTATTTTCACGCTTGCTTCCTCAGTCATTAACCCAGAACCAGGCGAACTATTTCCATAGGATTTTATGAATTATTTTCTCCTGTATTGTTCTTTTTCATTACGATTTCTATCTTTGCTTTGAAATTGAATTTGTATGTCTTTCATCTTCATTATTTTGATCTTGATTCCTGTTTAAGCATTAAAAAGCATTTAATTGTTATCCCCTTTGCATTAAGTTTTTCTTGTTTTTGTTATTTTGTTCCTTGTTTGAGTGTGTCTAGATTCCCTAGATTTGGCATTCTCTCCCCACAGAGGTAGTGCTGTCATAAATTCTTATACAAACCTCTGTTGTAGTATGAGCTATTTTCAGTCTTCTGGCTGGTTACTCTAGCGGCAAAATAATGTAAAAGGAACTACATTGCAAAATTTCAGCCAATGAAAACACAGCATGCATAGATAACCTATTTGTTGTCACCTAGGCCTTATTAATGATCCGGTCGCTAAAGAAGGCAACTGTGTTCTGTAAATAAAATATTCAAAGGCAGAGCGTATATTTGAATTAAGTTTAACTTTTCAAAAGCATACAGAAATTACTGAGGCTTCTCAAATTATCACTTATGAAACGATGTCGCTGATTGTACAACTAACTTTGATTGCATCCCATCGGTCTTAAACATTTCGAGACAGAGGATGCTCATAGTAGAACAGAGGTTTGTATAGGAATTTATGACGGCACTACCTCTGTGGGGAGAGAACGTAGATTTGGTAGGTCATTTTGATTTTGTATATACGAACACAGGAACTTCATTTGCATGCAAGCTTTTGTATGGACACTTATTTTTTACCATTTAAGTAGATAAGCCATTTTTAAAGACTTTTGGAAGCTTTTTTTATATTATTTTTAAGTTTTCTTTTACAAACTTCAAAAACTCCATTTTTTAACTAGTTAAAGCAGTGTTACATACTGTAACATGAATTTTACAGCTTGATTACATCAATTTGATCTAGTCATACGTGTAGATGTTTATCCCTCTCTGATATGGCCAAAAGAAATTGATAGATTAAGTAACTTCAATTTATATTTGGTCCCTCAAATTGTTACCAATTCTTTGAGTATTCTCATGTTTTGCCAATTTCTTATCTTTCATATTCTCTGCCTTCAAACAAACTTTTGTGGTAATCCCTCAAAATTTTTTGTTGTTGATGACAAATCCTATAGATTTAAATTGTGGTGCGCTTTTCCCACAGTTGACCCAAACAAACTCTGCAGATTTGCTGTTTAATTACCCAACAACCCTTAGACCATACCTAGTTTTTTTCAAACCAACTTTTATTTTGAAAAATTTCTTTGCAAACTTTAAATATCCTAAATTCCCCCAACATACTGTGAAAATGTAATTTTTCCCCTTGCAAAGTTTGAATATAATTTCTCCAAGTACTTCAAATATTCTTTTTATTAATTTTTTTCCAAACCAGACTTTATTGTAGTTCCCCCCAAACAAACATTCTGTTGTGAACCCTCGGCATTGTGTGTTTAGATTTGATAAATTGACCGCTCCCTTTGTGTTTGTTTACCGTGACCAGGTCGGGACTATTTGCGGACTCACTTACATGATCCTAGCATGTTATTCCAGCGTGCTGGGCCATTCTCGGCCCTTGAGAGAGGTAATTCCACCGGCTTCTAACACTTCACCCCTGTCTTTTGGTGCACCAAAGTTCCGTTGACTTGTTCACTTTTTGAATAACTTTGCAAACTCTTCCCCACAAGGCACATCTCTAGCTTGCTAATTCAAGCGATGCTGCTGTCAGTTATTGTACAATTTTCTTGCCAGCTCTTGAAACTCTGCAACAACTTGATAATCTGATCAGAAAGGTGTTGGAAGGTTACTAGCACTAGATAAGGGAGCTGCCTTTTAACCATGATAGTCCTATTGGAAAGGTAACATGAAGTCATTAACAGTCTCAGATGAGGGTGTGACAATCAACCATGAATTGTTACCAATGGCATCAGTCACTGATTGAGATTCATATGAGTTGCGCTTTTTGGGGAAGTTGTTTCTCAAGTAAAGAAAGTAATTGGTATTTGAGGACTACTCGAGACCTTTTAAAATTCAAGATTGTAATAGGAGTTGAAACAGGTAATTCTTGTTCATCCTGTCATATTTTCCTCCGAATCCTCGATGGGACTCCAATGTCACCAAGAGACATGATATTCCTTCCTGACTCCATTTTGCAAAAAGACACTGTTCTTGTTCAACATGGAATATGAATCCTTATAAAGCATCAATGGCATTGAAAAATATTAAAGTTTATTAGACTGGGGAAAATAATCAACATTTTCAAGTTTTCTGTCCATTTAACAAGTGACTAAAATTCTTCAGTTTTTAAGATATTGTGAAGAATAGCGATGCTTTTACTTTATTCACTTCCATTGTTGGAATTGAACAGTGTCTGATGTGGTTTACCTGCATGGTTTGGGGAACACTGCAATCTTCACAACTCCTCTGCTAACTTGCACCCCTCAAAGTCTTCATTTCATCTTGTAAACAAACAAATCTTTATTACAATAATCTATGTAACTAATCTTTTAAAACTGTTTTACATTTGTAAATTGACAAGCCTAGATACAATACAAAGTGTTTAGTGTGTACATCATCACTTATATTTTCTTGTGGTATGCAGTTTATGACCTTGTAATTATCTCCCCTGACTCTACCATCAGTGCCTGAAGAAAACAGTGACTTCTATGATCCCAACATTTTGGATGACCCGGAATTGCAGTCTGGTAGCTATAGGACTTTGATGACATTTCCTTCATATGTGGTGAGAATGTCTTGCTTGTTAACTTTTATGAGATGCTGAAAATGTTGAAAGATGCTGAAAATGTTGAAAGATGCTGAAAATGTTGAAAGTAGGCTACTAAGGTGTCCAGCTATTCTCTATTCTCACAAATAAATAAACATACTAAAAAGACTCCAGTGTCTATGATGTCATCTTGGGAAAGTTAGACTTTTGTTAATGATATTGAACTAATCCTGTGTGAATGTATGTATGTATGAATGTATGTATGTATGTATGTATGTATGTATGTATGTATGTATGTAATGTATGTAATGTATGTATGTATGTAATGTATGTAATGTATGTATGTATGTATACATACATATAGGAACTGTCTTTGGATGAAAGCCAAAATGAACAACAAGGTTATATTATTGATATTAAGAATTATTTTTGACATGAATACAGAGACACGTACAATGACATTGTTATATAAGAATGATTAATCATCCAAATCTCTGATCATTCAAAAAGATTCTGTTTATCATGGCTCCCTCATATTTGAGTTATGGATCATAAGGTCATTTGTTTCTAACCGTGTTTCAGACATCTGTGATAGAGTACGTGAAACCATCAAGTCTAAAGAAAGAGCTTAATGAGAAGTTCAAGGACAAGTTTCCACACATACAGTTGACTCTCTCCAAACTGCGCAGGTAACTTTGTTATTGTCTCTTTCCTGTAGAAACTGTCATGGACCAAGTTTCGCAAAACCTGGATAAACTACAGGGCTCCAGATAATTATTTGGACTTAGGGGTATTTCACTCCTCAAAATAAAAATTGAGGAGTAAAATAACCACATGAAAAAAACTAGGAGTATTTCATGGTTTATCGTTTTCGGATCCTCATTCCGACTTTAGCATCTTTTTCGATGTTAGTCGTTAATTAAATTTTCCACACGTTTAATCTGTAAATAAGTGAGTGATTTCTCTTTGATGAAATAGGAACTCGGTAATCTTTGTTTTCATTCAGGTTGGCAAGAATTCAAGTTAGCTACTATTCGAGATGTCAAGATCAGACATTGTATAAATGAAACTTTGTAAAAAATATCTGACTCGTATTCTGTAAGAGTTGTGCGTATCTGTCACTCGTTGATTTCATTTTTAATGCGTATATCTGAATTACCCGTGCGTATTTTACGCAGATACGCATCTTATCTGGAGCCCTGAACTAGATAGGTATGAATATTAATGCTCTAAAGGAAAAGTGTAGTCTCCGGGTTCTTTCTCATTCTCTCTCAACAAAGGTAGCAACGTCATAAATACCTTTAAAACCTCTGTCCTAATACAAAGGTTTATTGATCTAGAAATGTAGAAATCTGAGGGAGTTAGTTGTGCAATTGGCAATTTCAAAACTTATCATTCAAATCCTCTAAATTATTTCCGTAAGCTGTCCAAAAGCTAAGTTTATTCCAATATGCACCTTGCCCTTTGAGTCATCTTTAGAGAACATATTTTGCGACTGCATCATTGGATGTTGGTTTTGAAACACCATAGGAAGTGCACTGTATCTCCAAAAAATAAGATTTACTCCTTTATCTGTCAATTTTCTCAATCTTCATGTAATATTTGATTATGTTTTCAGCATCAAGAGAGATATGAGGAGTACAGGGATGGTGAAGGTGATTATGCCTTAAGTCTTTACCTGCCAGAGTAGTTACGGTTGAACCGTTCGGAGTGGCTAATTTACTGGAGTTTAGACATGATACAGTGAAAAATCCAGAATTGGCCTCTGACTTCAGATAATTCAATAGGAAAATAACAGCAGGACATGAAGTTGTAGAGCTTAGTCATCCACTTTTAAATTCTTGTTCATTTGAGATTACAGATTGAATTTCAAAATTGAAGCTATAAATGATTTTTATATTTTGGTAACAGGCTAGTCCTGAAAATGCTTTGATAATGATAAATCTTTTGTATTTCTTGTTGATTAATAGCTTTAATCATACTGTTATTACTCCCTATAAGCATAGCCACAAAGGTGTTGCAATAATACTAGCAGTCGCGATATACATGAAATACACTTGAAAGCGGCGTTTAACCCAAAATTACCTCACCTCACCTACTTTCCATAAAAATCCATTTGAAAATGTTAGTCCACTATAAGTATATTACTGACAATGATACTTACAGATCAAATAGCATTGTTAACATCCTTCTATATCAGCATATTTGTCTCCACCTAGCTCCATCATATACCCTGATATCCTTCGCCCTAAATCGCTCGTATCGGACACGGCTGGTTACTAATGGCTATTTATAGCCTACAAAGACATTTGTTTGAATTCTCATCTGGGTGGTGCCGCTATCACTGAATGCGAGTTATTTCAATGGCTTGCTATATTTAGCGATACAAGCGTTTTAGGCCGAAGGATATCAGGGTATATGATGGAGCTAGACCAAGACAAAAACGCTGATGTAGCAGGATACATTGTTAGTGAAAGAGAATATCTCTGAAAACTAACCTGCTCAAAATATCAAAAGGACGTAATTGATGTGCTTTCCCTTCACAGTGTGGAGTGGACATGTGGACAGTTGCACAAGCCTATGTATTCTTCGAGAAACTCATCTTGAAGGTAAGTGTTTATTAGTATTGTACACAATGTTTTCCTCAAAGCAGAAATAGTTTGTTAATGATAAATGGTAAAAAGTGTTTCACAGTTATCATGAGTCACTCTTGAATTAGTTTTAGAGGAGTTATGTTGTTGATTAGATAATCTAAAGACAGTCTCTTTTTGAAGCATTGTCAGGCCATGTGAAAAAGAAATTGCTGAACTACTTTGTATTCTTTTAGAGGCAATATTTTATATCTTTAGTTACTGGGAATATGGTATATTTTTATTAGACTGACATACAGTATTACATATAACATTGTGCAAGTAAACAACAGGATTTATCATGAATTAAAATTTATATTGCGCCAATTGAATAAGATTTGTTAAAAATTATTCTTACTGTACTGAGATTTTCTGTACATATTGATATTTAAAAATCAATATATGTCAATATATCACACGTTCCAATATAAATTCGCAATTATCACCTATTACCAGAGTTAGATGGGTGGTGCAATTTAAAGCCATGATCAGGAAAATGGAAAACATAACGAAGAATGATTTTGTATGATAAATAGAATTTCTTTGTACATTTTTTGCTTGTAGAAACTCAATATGTTACATATGATATCAGAAGACATTTGGTCGAGACTATCTAATTATTATTTTACAATGGTGAAATATGCCATTTATCGGTGAAAATAAAATCCATACTTTCACTGAGTGAAATAAAAATGGTATTCTACTCGGTGAAATAATGCAACAATCATATGACGTCGTATGTGACATCAATAAACAATTTAATGACATCATGCAAAGGCTGTGCTAGCGAAGCGATTGAGCTACTCCATATAGAGAAGGTCATTTACGAGGTCCTGGGAAACATAATAAATAGAACATCTCGTGAAATAGAAAATCATATATTTACATTTGTGGCTGCGCCACTTGTGAAAATATAAATTTCTAATAATAATAATAATAATAATGTGGATATTTATATGGCGCCTTTTCCACGTCCTAAGACATGCACAAAGCGCTACCTACATCTATTTCACCTAATGATATATACATGGTTTTCTATGAAAAATGTCAAATATCCTCTATATATTTAACTTGCAGCCAGTGATCAACAAGCAGAACAGGAAGTTATGTGCTGGTGCTTGTCTCGTACTATCTGCTAAACTTAATGACGTGAAAGGCGCTGAACTCTCAAAACTTCTCGAGGTAGGTTGACATGATGATAACCATATTCAAATTATTCTTGTCCTACCTGAGAGATTTCAGGGACCCAAATTTAGATCTATACTACGGGAGATTGAAGAGGGAACTGTCATCATGCTTGTTAAAACTTCATCGTAAATAATCAAGATTAGTTATTTCTTAAGGCTTTCTTAAGATAAGTTGTATAGCATTATTATGTCTTATTTAGCTTTCAAAGGATCTTTATTTCTATCAGTTTTGAAAAAATACACATTTACTTGATGATGTTAATCGCTTAATATTACAGTGTTATTCCTAGAGGGGCTGATTCGTCAATACTTTGTGCTTGGTGTCCCTTATAATGTTTCAACTAAGATATCTTCACCATTGCTAAGGGTCCCACCTGTTCAGAATGAGCCAAAATGACCCCCTGTAATTATCACCTGTGAACAATACTGAATATATGCCTTTGATGCACGATTCTTTCTTTTATGACGACAAATATAAGTATAAATTTGGAGTTTTCACCCTCACCTTCATCTCTTGACAGGAAATTGAAGATGATTTTCGTCTACATCGCAAAGAAATTCTGGCATTTGAGTTTGCCTGCCTTGTAGCATTGGAGTTTTCTCTCCACATCCCGGACAGCGAGGTGTACCCACACTACCAGAGACTTCTCTACCGCTCTTGACCCCGGCTGCTGACCCCATCTGCTGACCACGGACTGACAGATTGACGCACAGACGGACGGACGATGCTTTGGCAAATTGCAGATTGATTGAGATGGATGGATAGAAGGGGTGAATCGATACACTACATATACAGTACATGTTGTGGTACAGAAGACTCATTTCTGTACATTATGGTTTTGGTTCAAAACCAAACGTACTGCAATCTCAATTCACATCAAAAACACTTTCTTTCTTGAAAATAAGGTCTTATAATTTTTTAACTAAAAGAAAATGAATAAAATAAAAAAATCAATATAATACAGCATTAACCAAAATTAAATTTTTGTAAAGTGAGCTAATTATTGCAAATCAGCTAAAGAGTCATGTACCGTTTCAACCCAAATGAAGGTTTGGATAATCTATGGACAGAAAGAAATTCTGCGTTTGTTGATGTCTGATGGTTCGACAGACTTAAAAAAGGAAAGAGGAATGAAAGATACACAGAGGAGGAGGGATGCTAAAAGAGGATGGATGAACAGAAAGATGGATAAATATTTTTACAATTCAGGGCAAAACAGCATAAGTTTAAACTCAACTGCAGCTCTATTGACCAGAAATTTCTGCTTCAAGATTATTGAAACTCTGTTAGGGATGGAGTATATGGTTAAAGGTTTGGCAGTTTTCACTTTCATAAGGTCAGGAACTTTTCAATATTATTGTGCTGGGGTGGTAAAATATAAACCCCTTTTCATGAAGAAAGAGCCTGGCCAGATAATAAGCAAGACATTATTAAAGGGTTTGATAAAAGAGGTTTTTGATACTCATACTTTGAAAGTTGTGTATCAACTGCTTGTATTCCAAATACTGATCCAGAATTAAAGTATATACTTAGTGATGGTTTAACTTACATCTCACATCATACTAAACATTTTAATAAACACGAAATTGTGCTGTTACAAATTTTTGAGTTTATTGGTTGAATCTTCAGGGTTTTTTAAATTCATTTTGATAAGTTTTCGGTTAACCAATCTTTGCTGATGATTGAAGAAGTGTTATCGAACTCCTTGCATCGTCTGGATGTGATTGTGGTGACCAATTCTAGAACGACAGTGTGACGAGTACTTAAATTAGACTTGCTTCAAACCCTTCTAACTCAAATTTTATTGTTTTTGTTTTTGACTTCTAATCATGTTAGCACTTTATCAAAGTGCAGTTTTACATGTAGTTATCTAGTTTAGACTTAGTGTTGATGTTGCTTTGTACTTCTTAAGGAGATTTTTACAAGAAGAAATGACTTTTTTCAAGGATTGGTGAAAAGCAAAAGTTGATATTTTTTCTACAACAATGTTGGATGTTGATTATTACTTATTTACATTTTTATTATTTACATCGATTGCCATGATAACCATGACCATGATATATATATGTTGAATATATCTATCGACCAATCACTGACGAGGCACATATCTTCAATGTCCAATCAAATGACATCTGTCATGTATTACTCCCGAGGCATTTTACTTTAATAACCATGGAAACAAACATACTTTAATAACCATGGAAACATGTATACATTAAAGCGTCCAATTTCACTTACTGATCTCAAGAAGTTTAAACTTGTGATTCATATTTGTGTTAGTTAAGTCTGATTATGTTAGTTAATTGTATCCTAGAATTACTTAACCAAGAAAAGGAAGGAAAGTTATGATAAAACTATTTGTATAGGTATATTCATTTGAATTATTTTAGCATTGTCCTGTAGATATCTGAATATTATTTAAACTCATTGTGTGCACTGAGTTTGAAAATGTGTGAAATTTTCCGCCCTTCTAAAACCTACCCACACACACAAAAAATACAAAAAGAAAATAATTGGAAAGTAAATGTGACAAGGTCTGTCCATTATTTTATTACCCCTCAGCGAAAGTTTAAGATAGATATAGGTTTTAACTCTGTCCATTTGTGCAATCTTCTAACCTAAGGCCAGACTTTTTTTTTTTATTGGTTTACGGATCCGCCGACCTTAAAAAGTGGAAATGTGGAAAAAAAATATAGTTAAAATAACGGTATTATTTTTTATCCGCCGACTCGAAAGCGTGTAAAAAAAATAAATATAATATATCATATAGTAAATCCAAATCCAATTTCACGATCTGTATCTGTAAAAAAAACCAGATAGAAATATACAATATATCGAAACGCGTCCGATTCGTTTCAGGATATCCCCCGTTCCGAGAATTAGGGAAGGGAGGTAACTTTAAATTTGTTGGACTGTAACCACGCGGTAATGTAAAAATACATTTTTGACAATTTATCAGGATGATGAGCAGTGTGCCATTGTGAATAAAAACAATTGAAAAATTTTATTATTTTTTTTGCCTACCGACCTTCACTTAATACAAACTGTAAAAAATAATTTGAAAACTGAATTTTTAAATTTTTTTTTTTCCTACCTACCGAAAGTTTTTTTTACTCTAAATTCCGTAAACCAAAAAAAAAAAAAATCTGGCCTAAAAAGTAAAAGGGGAACACTTTTCTCAGAATTGTTAAAGAGAAGCTGACCAATTTTGGTGTTTGGTTTCCGAGTAACAATACCTTAATGAAGTTTGAAAATGAGGAGCGAGTGACCACTACTCCCCTGACTTTGTCCTTTTCTGGTTATCTTCAAGGGGGAAAATTGTAATGATTATGAATAACTATATAGAATAGGATAACAAAATTTGGTGTGCAGCTTCAGGGCATCGATCGATACCTTGATGAAGTTTGAAAATGAAAGGCTTGCAATTATCTCTTTCGGAGTTATTGCTTTCTTGATATGTTTTTAGGAAAACATGCTTGTCCATTGCTTCTTGATGTTTTTTTGAAAACATTGTGAGAATCACATTGGCAAAGGGTGTTGATTGATAAGTTTTTCATTTACTCATAACTGCCCTGATCTGTGGGTTATTTGAATTATGGATAATCATCTAAGGAACATGTGCATCACTTCTACAAAATACTCCTTTGCAATATATTATACATTATTTTATCTTTCCCTTTAGTCAGATTTCTTCGGCCATTTCTTACATTTCACTTGACGTCCATGTATATGAGATTTGTGATGTTTTAATCATATGATCCGGACACTATTTCAGGATTCTTTCAGTTTAAATTTGATGATTTTTCTAGCTAAATTTTGTGTACCACTTAAGAATCTCCCTTCCTTGAGATTACAAGCAAGATTTTTCGGCAAGGCCGACTTTTTGTGTTTAATATCCTCTTTCCTTGTGTTTACTATGTAATGCAGATGCATTAAAATATCAATTTCATAATTGAGCTATCTTAAAAAACAGTTCTCATGGAAGGGAAGATTCTTAACTTCTGTGTATTTATTTTATGATTACAACCAGATAACACTGATGATTTTAATAACTTTTATTTTGATCAGTTGAAGTTGATTTTTGTCCAAATGATGTTGATCTGTTAAACAGAAAATTTCTAGCTTTATGTAATTTTGATCTCAATTTTCATTGCTAGTCACAAGTACCAGTGTCTCAAACCAGCAAACTTTTAGTCATTTTCCAAAGAACAACATTCAACATATTTTTGAGTTTGGATTGTATTTAACAGGTTTGTGTCCATATGGGTGGGTTTATAAAGCCATACCTTGCTTTGTTTGATCGCATTAGATTATCTCATGACGTCATTTTACCACACACTAAGGCAAGATATCATCATGAAGAAATAATCTTTTTGACATCTATTAAAAATATCTGCAGATTTTGTGGCAATGTTTCAGTTCTGATATTTTTCTGTAATTTTTGTGAATGAGCAAACCATGCTTGTTTACTTTGTTTTATGTTTGTGTGAATGCTTGTCAGCATGAGTCATTATCTGTCGTCCCCAAATATTTATACCAATGATATTGTTGTTTGTTTTTATGTTGAGGCTGTGTTTAGTGATTCTTTTGTTATTTGGGAGGTTATCGACTAGGATTACAAAATGATAGAGAGAAAGCATATCCCAGATCAGTGAAAATACTTATTAAAATTCAATGCAAAGTTACTTCATTGATAGAATGTTTTTTTCTTTGTGTGTCATCAAATTGCCTGTCACAAATCGTGTTTCTATCTTTTATCTGACTATCTAACCTTAAAGAATCTTCATTATATCAGATTGTATTTTTAGTTTTTCCAGGCACTAATAAGTTAAGGCACCATTCTACTCCTTAAGCAAATATGTATCGGCAAAGATCCAACAATATCCTGATATCTATCAAGTCAAGTGACTCGTATTTTCTCTATAAGACCAGCCAATGAAATGACCCGCTTCCAGCAATTGGGCCATTACTTTTAAGGAAAGATACAGGAGTTTGAGATATTTTTCTTCAGTCTATTCAAATCACAACATTTAAATGGCTGAAAAAGTTACCAAAAATGGTATTCACCTGTCAGTGATTCAATGCATTTGCCTTGATGGATGTCAGGGATTGTAAGAACTATCCTGATGCAAGAGGATGTTTAGCGCCATAGGTTACCATTCTCTTCTCAGAGAGGTTATGCAGTATAATCCAATTTAACCTTTGTTATAGCACCTTTTCCTCATTTGCAAAATCAATGCTTGTACTATATGAAAATATGCCCTCACTTACACAAAAGCATCAAAGACTCAGGTTTAAACAATGTTGCTCAACAACATTTTATTGTAACCATTTAGGACTGAAATAGTTGCACAACAAGACTGGTGTGTTTTAAACAAAGGTTATGTGGAAATGGCCTCTGTGGGAAGAGAATGCATAGTATCTTGATAACTAAGGAGTTTTATTATATGAGCAGTGCAGTCGGTAAAGTACCGAAAAGATATAAGTGGGTACAATCAGAGGGCCTAGTCCTCTGTAAATTGTGTGTATGTGGAGCATAACTCCTTGGTTATTGAGGAACCAGCAGAAAATGCTTAGAGAGAGATGGTGTGCTTCTTTCACTTAAAACAATCCAACAGGTCTTGAATGTGTTCTCATTAAATTCAGATGGTACTAAGTTTCACCTTGCTATGCTTTAGATTTGAGGAGACTTTTACTGGGTCACTTCAACAAACTTCAGCCAATCAGCTGGGAGATTGTAGGCGTCTTTGTGGACCTGTGATTGTCAGATATTATGGAAGTTACAGGATCACAGACAGTCTCTTGACGTGACCCGGTTAGAGCACAGGCCCTCGGATCATTAAAAAAAAATATTTTAAAAAAAATTAATTTTTTTTTTTTGAGAACACCCCCTGAATAAAATTGTTCCTCTGTTAATAGTATATGGAAAGGCCGGACACTCCATTCGCCCCCACCCGCTTTCTTGACCCAATGCTACAATAAATACACACGCAATCAAAATAAAATCTATGCAGACATGATGTCAAATGATTTGCCTTTCTACTCCAACTCACTTAAACAAATATATCTTTGGGGTTATTTAATGAGGACGGCCGAAAGACGATTTCCACGCCCAACTTAATGCTGATGGGACAAATGGCCGCCCGTCACCTTGACCTTACGGGGTGTGCGGCCGCAGCGACAGATCTCATTGGTTGCAAGAACGGAGAATTAGAGTTATCTGTTCCTAACTTTGCATCAAACCAATGAGATCTGTCGCTGCGGCCACACACCCCGTAAGGTCAAGGTGACGGGCGGCCATTTGTCCCATCAGCATTAAGTTGGGCGTGGAAATCGTCTTTCGGCCGTCCTCATTAAATAACCCCAAAGATTTATTTGTTTAAGTGAGATGGAGTAGAAAGGCAAATCATTTGACATCATGTCTGCATAGATTTTATTTTGATTGCGTGTGTATTTATTGTAGCATTGGGTCAAGAAAGCGGGTGGGGGCGAATGGAGTGTCCGGCCTTTCCATATACTATTAACAGAGGAACAATTTTATTCAGGGGGTGTTCTCAAAAAAAAATTATTTTTTTTAATATTTTTTTTTAATGATCCGAGGGCCTGTGGGTTAGAGTAGTAATCAGATAAGCAATGCAGCAAGGTAGGAGTGTTAGGTCAAACTGATTTTAATGAGATTGACTGTAGCCTTAGCAACCAAGGTGAAGGCGAGTGGATTTTTAAAAAATTTCTTAATCACATATAACACTTTTTCAAAATCTTAATTCTCCATTTCAGAACTATAATTTAGTAATGAATTTCTCCAAATTACAACATGACGCTTTAAGTATTCTTCTTTTGACAAGAGTAAAACAATGTTTCAAAGTGTACTTTTGTTAACACCAAAGGAGCACAACCTTAAATTTAGTCCAGTTATTAATAACGGAATGAATGATTATTCTAGAGTCTTATTCTTCCTCTGATAGGGCATTGTGTATAGACATTGTGCAGAGAGCTATGGTGGCTTGTACAGCCGTCACTGTGATATGCTTCAATACAAGACAATAAATCATATGTGTTGGACATCATTGACGTGTCATCTTATATTTTGTGTCGTAATTGATGTTATTCCGGACGCAAGTTCAAGAAAGTGCTTGCTTCGGTAAAAAATGTTTGCTTTAAGGACAAATATTTTTTTATACTTGTAAAAGTTATTTCACCATTTTGTTCTTTACAATCGAGTAAGGATCAAAGTTATGAGAAGAAAGAATATCTTTCATCTTCATTTTATTAGTGCAGACTTCAAGGGCATGACTATTGGTGTCATTATGCTTTAAAATATTAATAATATAAAAAGGAACAAAAAAGATACCCGTACAATATTAACTATTCACACAATGCCTTGCAAAAAGCCTGCATGAACCCTATAAATAGAACAGACACATTAGAATAAAATACCCATATCAAATCTCTAGGTGATTATGGACACATTATATTATATGATTTTTTTGGTTTTGTGATTACTGTTTCATAAATCTGAAGCAATGAGAATGCATAGAATAAAATGACCTTCTATATAGCTAAATAGACTGACATTATAACATATCACTTTGATAAACAGATATATAAACAAACAGCATAATTATCAAAAATAGTGGTGGTTTACATTCGGATTTATCAGTACTGTTCTTCAGGTAGGGCAGATAATTCCTTCGTTTTATATAACAAATGTATCATACCAAACATTTAAAGAAACAGATACATACAGAGAAATCCATTTAAACCTGCTGTTTATGATAACAATAAAAGTAGGCTTTCAAATACAAAATGAAATATATAAAATATAAGGCAAAGTCAGAGCTTAGGAAAGCAATTCACATGATATGCAGTGAGGTGTGGTGCCTTGGGTTTTATTGCCACTTAAAGTCATAGTCTCATTTTTGTAATGCATGCTGGACAAGTACCGGTAGTTCACGACTCACAGAAATCTTTCCTCTGACGTTTGCAACAATTTTCAGAACTCTGCAAGCATTCTAGCCCTCAATAATGAAGTTCAAACTACCCTACCCTACCCTAATATTATGTCCTTGGGGAGCGTTAATCCTTACCACGTCATTTGCTAAGGCCGTGACGAAGAACACATAAAATTTCCCAGCTGAATATCCAATGAAAATAGCTAATAGCTTACACTTTTTCAAATACAGAAATAACAAAAAGGTGGTAAACTCAATGAAGAATGCGTCTGTCATAGGTATCAGCGCTGCAATTATTAGATTTCCGGTGTTTCACACTCGCGATGGGATTGCACTTGATTCGGTACGTCATCGGTCTGAACCGGCATACGCCAATAAGCTGCTTCATCCAAAACTCTAAAATGGGCATAAAAATGAAAATCTTTGCAAATGCAACAGGTTATATTGGCGTTAGTGATCAGATTTTGTTCGTGAAGAATAATTAGTTCAGTTTAGTTGCCTTACAAAAATGAGACTATGACTTTAAAAAAGAGTATTTCACTTAATTTATGGCTATTAGTTTTATTGCAGGGAGAAAGCCTGCAACACCATTGTGGCTATGCAATGCGGTGAAAGCTGCAAGCATTGGCCGGAACTTGCAAACCATGGGTGGTACTGCGCTGAAATTTAGTGTAACATTGCACCCAAACCTTACTGCATGTAGAACAGCTCTCTACTGTAAAAAAGTTGCCCAGGAGATTTTTAAAACCCACATTTTATGCAGATAAAAACATCTACCATGGATTGAGGCAACTTTCTCAGTATTCAGAAACAAATGTAGGAATTGGATATGCATTTCATGATGGATTACAAGTCTCAAACTGGATGCTCTTTGAGATCTTTCTTTTCTCTTTTTACAGCTTAGCACTCTGACCTCTATCATCAGTCACAAAATCAACAGCTGAATAGATGATCCTAATGAACCTATCCCAGAATCATGTTTTTCTTGATCCGTTAGTTGATACCTTGACAGAAATTAATGACTTCAGCAGAACATGATTGACATTTGAAGGTAGTTGTTGATTTTTTTTCACATTTGATGTTTATGCTTTGAGGTTTTCAATCTTTCATAATCACCTCCATTAGATGAAATTTTAATAGAAATTAATGACTTCAGCAGATGATTATATTAAAAATAAACATTCAGATATTTGACAACTTTTTCACTGCTAAATTTGCTTTGAAGTTATCAATTCTCTGCAATCTCACCATTGGCTTAAGGTTTTTGTTATTCATTTGATAACCTTCATGTCTATAAAACATACTGGAAAGAACCAGCTTAAAACCTGTTACCTCTTAATCAGCTAATTGCCGGTTATTTACAGAAAAGGCCAGAAGTATAAGAGACAAGCAAGATTGTAGGGCTTGTGTGATTTCACAGTATATGTCAATACTTTGCAGGGTCTGACCAGTTTTGAGAAGGGCTAGTCAATTTTTCAAATCAAATAAAGACTAATACTGGAATGAACATGGTTTCCATGGTCAAGTTATCACAAAATCATTTAAGTAAAGACTAAAAAAGCATTTCAAAGACTGGAATGAACAAAGAATGCTTCTACGTTATCATTTTCTAGTTATCACAGGATCATCTCAATGCATATTTCTCTCTGTACTCCTTACAGTTATAGTGATCAGACTCCACGGCAGTGCTGGTATTTGAGAGCTTCACATATATCTTTCCGTCTTTAACATTCACACTGTGGGTTCTCTGCTTGACTCCTTTTGACTTCATTTCAGGTGGTTTGGACATGTCGAATGGATTCACAGACTTGAAAATAAAGTTTTTCAGACGAATAGATACATAAACATAGACATTTCACGAAATTTATATTGATTGGTGCATGTGCATCCTGTATATAAATAATTGTAATCATTCTGAATTTTTTTTTGAAAAGTAAGATCAACGTTAGTACAGGATATGGAAGTAACTTTCGGAGCAGTTTTGGAAAATGTACTCAAAATGAATTAATTATCTATTTTAACTTGCAAAATTGATGTTGAGGATGTAAGGAATGTATATCCTACCTCATATATACCTTCACCACTTGCAATAGATATCTTGTAGTTATGCCAAGGACAACGAACACAAGTCCATTTCCCTACATCCTGTAAGGCAATCAAAATTGTGAATCAAATCAGCTATTTACTGACAATCATGAGATCTTAAAGGAAATGTTTTTCACATGATTTTGATCTTGATTTTCTACATGGGCCAAAATTTCAGGTGCGACATATTTCATATCATGCCTTTGAGCAAAATGGCACCTTTAATGGTAAACGTGACACAATGAAAATTTCGATGACATTATGTTTCTTCTGTGGCATTTTGAAATGCATTAAGATCTGCTCATTAACTGGAAGGACAGGTTTTGCTTTCTGGACACGTCACTAAAAAGAGGTTCAAATAAGCGAGTTTTGCTTGGCTCTCAGAATGATAAGAACAGATTAACAATCACTATACTGTGTCTCCCAGGGGCCTAGAAAAGAAATTTTTATGGGGGAAATTACAATCATAATAATGAGAAAAAAATTATTAGCAATTAATTATTAATTATTACCATTTTGTTTGAGAATTAATATTATCATTTTTATTAATTTTCAGTAGGTGTTTGTTAAGGGTGCGCGGTATTATCGGTATATCGGTATATTGCAATACAGGAACAACACGATGCGTACCGGTACACTTTCCTGAAAACATCCAATATATCGGAAGTTTTAAAATTTACAATTTCCATGTAAAATTGCAGAAAAACGTAACAAGAAAATACGTGATTTTACCGAAAGTTGTTAACAATGTGTGAACTCGCCAGGTGAAAATAGCACAGATATGTTAAATGTCCGAAACCAATCACTGAGTTATCTTACTTTACAAAACGATGGCCAGTGGAGCATTGATCACTGATATAATTGCTGCTATTTAGTCAAGAGAGTATGCAAAAAAATAAATATGAAAAGTACCAATATCTTGCAATACGTCTTGCAATACGCTTTTCTGTATCGCAATATATTGCAGTACGAAAATGAGGAGCGATACCCATCCTTAGTGTTTGTACCTCAATTTGTCCCTCATGTAGTGGACCTCCAGCATCTGCAAAAAGGTATTTGGGTTAATTGTTAAGGAAATACTTTATTCTGATAGAATGCGCTATTAATTATTGTTTTAACTAAGTTGAAATGTGAGGTTGTGTATGTATTAATAGGTGCCACCCCTCATGTAGACTTTCTCATGCTTTCTGTAAGGTCAACTTGTCAAGAAAGATTTTTGTTCACTCATTTCTTTTCTAAACATACATCAAATTAAAATTTTATGTGTAACCAAATAATTTTAGCAAAGCAATTGGGGAAAAGAAACAAAAGCAGAAAATGTTTTGCACCTTTTAATTATTTATAAGAAATATTTGATCTTGTATTTGAACTTCTATTTTACAAGAAAAATTCTTGCAGAATTATTATGAATTAATTTCAACAATCTTACGGTAACAGAAGCTATCCAGTGCATAATAATGTTCTTTTGTTTTGATGATAAATACATCCCGATCTTGTAACGTGACTCTTTTCCTGCCCGTCATATTCAAGTCGGATTCTTCACACACATACTCCCCTTCTTCTTTTTGTTGCTAGAAAACAGTCAAACACAAAGTTAGATACGAGAGCAAAAGATTTTGGACAATGAAATTGGGAAAAAGAAAGGTCTTATTCTGTGATAAAAATCCCCGGATTCATACGTTTCTATTTCTGTTATTCTGAGACATTCTACTGAAACACAATACTAAGTTTTTGAAGGGCATATCGAAGTGATATAAATAATTAATTGGTTTACGGAAATATTTCATGGAAATCCACAGTTGAGGGTCGAAAAAAAACAAAAAAACTTGCTTGGCACAATTATTTTATCAAGATTTGTTAAAAGTGTCAGTAGGGAGGGTCCCAAAAAAACCCTCGATAAACCATACATGATAATATGAGAGGAAACAGGTAAACGAGGTAACCTAAAAAATCGCTACAAGGTTGAAATGCGAAACGCAAACCGTCAAAATTTTCAAGGTTTTTTTAATTTTATTTTTGATCAACAAATGTAACAGTCGGCGGTGAAATAATACTGACTTTTTGAAAATTTTAATTTTTTTTCAGATTTTCTCGTTATGAGGGTCGGCGGATCCGTAAACCATGAAATAAAAAAAAATCGCCTAAGGAAGACAACATTTCCTGGATAACAATTAACTTCTTAATTGTCAAATTCACGCCGCTTCTGATTCTATGCTTACGCCTTCATCAGATCCCAGCAGGCAATTTGCCGTTGTATCAACGTTGAAACGACGTCGTTTATCAACGTTGAAATAACGTTGAAATTTGATTGGATTTGAAATTTGCGGCGACGTCGAAATCTGACGTCATTTCCACGTCGGTTCAACGTTGAAGCCATGACGTTGTATCGACGTTGAAAAGACGTCTTATCGACGTCAAGACGTGATGAACATTCAATTTGTGTTAGTTTTGTTTCGTTCTGATATGATTAGTCATGCATCTTTTGTGAGGCTTTACTCTACTCATCACCTCTTTCATAGACCTTGGTTAAAGAGTCTGATGATTGATATTATCCTGATAATGGAAATTAACTGATTGGCGAGGGTGTTTGTGTTTATATGACAGTGCAACGATTTAGATCAAAGTGTCAGCAAATAAATGTTTGTTACAAATGGGCAATTACCGTTTTTTAAGAACTACTAACTTTATTCAAATTGAAAATTTATGTTGTCATTTGTGAACTTTACTAAAAAAATAAAAACTGTTGAAAAATACAACATACCTTGTTAATTCTAATTAGTTATAAGAACAGAATTACCTCCCTTTATTGTGAAATTGAAAAAAATTAACTTTTTTTATCAAATCCAATATTAATAACACTTTTTAAATGTCAATGATAGCTGTTCGTTTTTGCATTCTTCATTTCATTCTTTAAAACATTTTTTAACTTATTTGATGTTATTGATAATAATGAAATGTCAGAAAAGTAATTAGTTGTCAGTTTTAAGTTGTTCTCATGACGTTGAAACAACGTCAAAAACCAACCAAATTTCAACGTCAGGAAACTAACGTTGTTCCGACGTCGAAAAATGGTCGATCGACGTCCTGACCTAAAATCAACCAAATTTCGACGTCGAAATGACGTCAGATGCCTGCTGGGATGGGATATAGGGAATATGGGTAAAGGGATACAACTATGATACATATATGTATTATTGCATAGCAAAGAACCATTAAACAATAATGAGGAAACCTAATCATATAGATTGATTAATTGAGAATGGAATGCATTAGGGATTGACAGTAAAATCCTGACATGAAGTTGCACTGTTTGACATGTCGGATCGTGTGTTAAAGAGCCACTCTGTGAGTTGTTGGAGTCATTTATGCCAAACTTAATCAATGATGTCATTTGATCGCAAAGTATCGACTGTTACCAAAAATAGTTTTTTTTACAGTGACAATATGAAGGTAGAACGTCGCAATTATGATCGAAAACCGGACATAGTGCAAGTCAAATAGTCAAATGTCATTTTGGAGACTTATCTAAAACAGCCAGGAGGGCAGTTAGGAGTTGATAGCGAATGTTAGGTTATATAACTAGTATCCAATGTATATTGGACGTGATATCTATACCTCTGTGCATTTATAAGGCTGTTTTTAGATTTCATGGAAAACCAATATTTGTCTTATATTTCTTTTGGACATGAAAAGTTAAGATGTTTTGATTTTATACCAGACATATGACACTTAGGTTCGTATCAAAGGTAAATAATACGTTATGAAAATCACGGAGTGGCTCTTTTATAGGCAAATTTACGCCGCTTCTGGTTCTATGCGTAAGCCTTCATCAGATGGGATATAGGGATTATGAAAAGGGTGTATTATTGCATAGCAAAGATCCATGAAACAATAATGATGAAACCTAATTATATAATATACTAGATTAATTAATTGAGAATGAAATGCACACGGGATTGACAGTAAGACCCTGACATGACATATGGCACCGTTTGACATGTCGGATCGTGTGTCTCCAATTCCAAGAGTTAAATGATGAACTCCAAAACAACTGGACCGAATTGGACATTCTTTCAATAGGAATGACAAACTTTGGCGATTTTTAGACATGTATAAGCTATTACCCTCCGATCGACAACAAAATACTTACCGAGTTGGCCATTGTTTACTAGCAGACAGGTGCCCGAAAGAGCTATTCAAGGGAGGCTACTCTCCCGGAAAAAGGATTTTCATTTAATTTTTGTTGATTTTGCTTGTAAGCGTCAGTTCCATCCTCGAAATCAAACAACGATATTTTAATGAAATGAAATGATGTCGATATTACATATCAGACTGATTCCAATCTTGATAGTAATAACAACCCACATAAATAGTTTTCTAGTATTAACATATCATTTTCCAACATGTCTCAAACAGCACAAATAACAATGGTAGATTGATCGAAATAACTTTTATAGAGATCCATTTCAGGTTCAGTTGCCAAATCTTTTTTTCGAAGTGTCAAATTATTTTCATGGCATTTATTAACGTAACGAAATTCTAAGAACCCATTCAGGCCTCAGAGAGAGCGACAAAAACTGAGCTATTTTTTTAGAAAAAACTTAAGGAGACACTCCGTGAGTTGTTGGAGTCATATATGCCAAACTGTATCTATGGTGTCATTTGATGGCAAAGTATCGACTGTAACCAAAAAGAAACATTTTAAATTTTATTGTTTTTTACAGTGACAATGTGAAGGTAGAACGTCGCAATTATGATCGAAAACCGGACAGTGGCGCGCGTCAAATAGTCAAACGTAATTTTGGAGACTTATCTAAAACAGTCAGGAGGGCAGTCAGGAGTTGATAGTGTTTGTTAGGTTATATAACTAGTATCCACGTATATTGGACGTGATATCTACAGCCCTGTGCATTTATAAGGCTGTTTATAGATTTTCATGGAAAACCAGTATTTGTCATGTACATATATGTCTTTTGGACATGAAAAGTTAAGATGTTTTGATTTTATATCACCACATATGACATTTAGATTCGTATCAAAGGTAAAAAATATGTTATGAAAATCACTAACTTATTCATATATTATATCGAGGATAACCAAATTAGCCAAAGGCACCATTCCACCACTAGGTCTTACCTCATACCAAGGTTTCTTATTTTTAAAAATCAGAGTTACGGAATTACGGAATCATGGTTGAAGGCGAAAACACTGTGTCTCCAGCGAGGCATTGCGAGGGACATGACAACATGCCGCTCCTACCTCAAATGGATTTTGGGTTGAACCATTGGAAATCGGACAAAATACTCTTTACCAGTTGTTACAAATACCTGTACTCTTTACAATATTCTCATATCAAAATGTATCATGCAACACACCAACGAATCAAACTGTTTCTAGTCTTGACTAGAAGATTTATTCCATGTATAATAAATGTATTATCATTTGTAATTACATGTAAAAGAAAAAAACCTCTTCCAAGGCAAGTTTTAAATGTTGTCTCATCCGACAATGTCCTGTTTCACGTTTGCCTGTTCTTTGGCAAATCTCTCCGTGGCGTGAACAAACAGGCTGCAGAGGTCGTGGAAGACAGTCGACACGTGGAGTGCAGCTGCAACAATAATTGTTAACGTAGTTCTCATAACCCACACGGTAAATCATACGTAGTGACATGTTTGCAATATGAGCACATGTGCATAATCACTTTTCTCGAGCAAAGTCTTAGTTACAGTGCGAGTTACCGTATATCGTCGTTTGTGATGTCATAAAATTCATATATTGTTCTTGACGCCATTGTAGCAGGCCGCTATCTGGGCACTTCCATACATTCAAAAGGATAAACAAAATTGGCAATAAAGAATTTATTACAAGCAAGACTTATTGAACGTAAACTATTTGAATTTTATACGACCCTGTTGTTTAAATTATCCATATATTTCAAGCAAATTATTAATATTATTCATTAATGAATAATTATCCTTAGAACGATTTATTTTTACAATAAATTATAATGTATCCTAAGTAGTTGGGAGTTGAATGATATTGTCGATGAAAGTGAGAGCATTAATTTTAAAAAGTTTCATAGTTAAACATTTGATTTAGGGAGCATACAAACTATAACCACATAACTTTCCAGGGGTTTAATTGTGGGTGAAAAAGCCTCTTGATAAAGCCTCATACTCCATTCTAGTTCCAGTCGTATACATTGCAACATATCAAGCTCGTTAATAAAACTACACGTATAAGTATCTGAAAGTTACAAAACACCATTTCAGTTTATGAAATAAACCCAACCAACCACTTCAAAGAAAAATCGTCCCATGTTCTAGAACTATATATATTTCTTCTTCCACCCTCCAAAATATTTGTCAGAAGTAGACAACCTGTGGTATGTAATTTGTATGTATACACACACATTTTTCCTAAATAGTTTTAAACTGAGCAATGCTAAACGTCACTTATCAAAATCATATACAATAAATATTATATGTAAATAGAGGATATTTGTTGTGTGTATGTGTCAGACTGTGTTTATGACATGAGTAAAAATATTAGTATTTCCCGAGCGAGAGCGAGGGATTTATTGATATTCATGCACGAGTGCCGTTAGCATCCTGTCAAAGGCACGACAATGCCACCGTGTCAATGTGATATTTTCCCCCTATGTCATCGTATAAATAATATGAGACCCTTTCATGATTGCCCTCCAAGGAAATACCAACCGATACGTTCAGTGAGACTTTAAGGGATGAGGCAGTATCTTACTTACCGACATCTTACACCAGCGATTTAGAAAGATGTTTTGATCGTACCCTGTTATAGATGTGTAGCAACACTTCAATCTCTTCACTTACCCACATCTTGGTCATGTTGCGAGTGTCCTAGAGCCTCAGCACCCTTTAGATCCCCACGGAGACTGATTACATCTGGATCCGAGACCAGGGACTCCCCGCCATCAACCTTGTACTTGTTGTCGTTCATGCCACCTTGGATGACCTTCACCTTCATCAAGTCGCTGAAGTCGAGTTTGGCAAGGTTTTGAAGGACATCTACCGCATCTTTAGTTGCACCTTGGAATTTAGTAGCACTGATGACGTTATCCCAATTGTCGACAACAAAATAGACAACATTTAAAAGACCAGCTTCCGCAGCGTTGTCTTTGGTTGTCGTGTACGTTCCACTTGCCACCGCATTTACCAGCTCTTGTTGGAACTCTACCTTTCTGCCAGTCAGAAGTTTTACAACGGCAGCAAGTTTCTTTGGTGAAGTGCGAAAGTCGGGATCAGTTCTGAGTTTGTTGAACTGTTTTACCTCTGGACTTTTTGACAGGGCTTCAGCCAGCGAGTTAGCCATTGTTTGGTGTCTTGAGGTAAGAAGATGAAGGAAGTCGGCGACATCAGGAACCTTTCCGCTAATGACCTTCAGTGCTATGGCCACTTCCGCGTTTTTGGTCGCGGCCTCTTTAAATATATCTTTCATGAGTGGACTCATTTCTATAGCAATATTAATGTTTTCAACGGTTTTTGCAAGAATATCTAAACGAATGGTTAATTCGCCATTGGTATGTCCTGCTACTTTCTGCAACAACTGGACCACTGCACTACCAGCAGTGTCGCCGTCATCTCGGGTTGATAATGCTTCCTGGCTTCCTGCAGATTCAAACAGTTATTTCTTCATTTTATCATGAGCAGGTTATTTTTCATTTTGTGATGACCATGTACTTTTTCATTTTTTCATGAGAATGTAATTTTTAATTTTGTCATTGGCATGTAATTTTTCATTTTGTCATGAGCATGTAATTTCAATAAGTTTGCATGATATTGTTACATCGTTCAATATGTCAAAATTCCCTTTAAAAGGTTATGAAAAAAACATTCCATTGGCTTCTTGAAAACATGAAATAGACCGTTATTGCTTTGAGGTCTTCCCGAAAGCTTTTTGAAGTTTAACTAAGCTAAGGATATAGATAACAAAATAATTTCTTTTTTTTGTGATATGCAGTTTCATCTTATTCATTACAAGTTTAGAGGAATTTGAATTAGAATAATAATAGAGCCATAAGATCTGTAACTCATCAGGATGCAGTTAGCAAAATTATATTTCAAATGCGGTTTAGATCTTGCGGTTAATAGATAAGTTACATTTTATCATTGACAAAGTATTGTACGCAAAACAGGTCAGTTTTCTACTTCTTTCTGTTCAAGTAAAAGTTGGTAAGGAGGGTTTTAAGGAAGGTTTATCTGTTCCTTTTAAAGAGCCACTCCGTGAGTTGTTGGAGTGATATGTGCCAAACTTAATCAATGATGTCATTTGATCGCGAAGTATCAAAAAGACACATATTTAAGCTTGTTGGTTTTATAAAATTACAATATAAAGGTTGAACTTCGCAATTATGATAGAAAACCGGACAGTGGCGCGCGTCAAATAGTCAAACGTAATTTTGGAGACTTATCTAAAACAGCCAGGAGGGCAGTTGCGCAATTCATCGATGAATTTTAATCGCGTAAATCAGTGAAAATAGTCAAATTCTCGACAGACAGGCACGCACAACCAAACTTTGTGCGTGATTCGTGCGTTTACGCGACATCAGGGCTGTGTTAGTTAAATCAGCGCAAAGAATTTATTTGACTGCGAAAAAATAATTTCATTTAGTAAGAGAACTACATGTATGTATCATTCAATACACATATTTGAGAATAAATCATTTAGGAGGCAATTGAAATATTTTCGTTGAAATCCAAATTTAAAAAATGTTTAAAACTTACCTAATAATATGTACACTGTCAATGCAAAGAAGACCTTCATGGTGAGCTTGGCTGTCGTCTTCGCAAACGTCACAACTCTGTAGGGGCACGTCTTTTTATTCTACGATAATAATGGGATTTGACAGGTGTCAGTAGATAGGGCCAATGAAAGTAAAACAGCTTGTAAAAAAAACTATACCACACCTTATATTCTTATAATGACGCTTGTCCGAAGTCGTCTTCGAAAAGACACTTTCTGAAATAAACTTCTGCCTTATTTTAACTCTAGGTAGATCTAATTAACTATAAACAGTTAACACTTACATTTTGACGTTCTGTTGCCAAATTGGTTTATGCAGACATGGAATCTGCGTTTTCCCAACAGATCAGTTCTTTTTACCTTTTCACCTTGTTTAAATGGTTATATCGACACATGGAAGGGTGTAACAAGAAACAAGCAAATTTCGAGTCGACTTCGTGCTTCTCGGAGCACATAAGCAATAAGCTACTACAATAGCCCGCGTGTGTTGTCTTAGCCATTGCCTGGATTAAAAACTGAAATTGGTTAAAAAACGAATGGTAGCTTTCCTTTTGCATGTTTGCTTCATATCACATTCATATCAGAATATCTTCACATTAATATCAGAATAAATTCACATTCATATCAAAATATTTTCATATTCATATCAAAATATTTTCACATTCATATCAAAATATTTTCACATTCATATCAAAATATTTTCACATTCATATCAAAATATTTTCACATTTATATCAGAATAAATTCACATTTATATCAGAATATTTTCACATTTATATCAAAATATTTTCACATTTATATCAAAATATTTTCACATTTATATCAAAATATTTTCACATTTATATCAGAATAAATTCACATTTATACCACATTCATATCAGAATAAATTCACATTTATATAACATTCATCTCAGAATAAATTCGCATTTATATCAGAATAAATCCACATTTTTATCAGAATACATTTACATTTATATCACATTCATATCAGAATAAATTCACATTTATATCACATTCATATCAGAATAAATTCACATTTATATCACATTCATATCAGAATAAATTCATCTTATATCACATTCATATCAGAATAAATTCACATTTATATCACATTCATATCAGAATATAGCACATTCAAATCACATTTTTACTGTAACATATTATAATAAAATATAATTACATAATGTCATTTACATATTATGAGAGTTTCAGTAATATGTCACCCGTGTATGCCATTGGAGAGATCTGGTCAGCTGCAAGGCGTTCCTCTAGAATGGAGAACCGTCTGTCCATATTGGTGTATCGCTTTTTTTCTTGGTCGGAGCGGATGTCCAGCTTCAATATGAACTAACTTGATTTCATTTTTATTCTGTTCGTTCTTAAGAAAGTTCAAAGACATTCAGATGTGCTTTGCTGATAATCTTCTTTAGTCGTCCATGCCAGCCTTCTTAATGGTTGTGGTTCCTTGTTTCTAACGGGATGTTGCCTTCCGTCCAGATGTTAGTTACGTAGTCGGCGAGTTGATGATACCTCGGATCGTCAGGCATGTAGCCTATCGTTCAGAATATCAACTCATCACGTCGTGTCTTATTAACCCTGTACATATAGCGACCTAACGATCGCTTCGAGATGTTGGAATGCATGTGAAACCTATCTTTGCATTTGGCATCTCTTAATGAGAAGGTCGTTTCCATCCTCCGTGTCACTTTTATAGTAACACTTATCTATTTACACTTAGTGTCTGAATTGGTGGACACAATTCCACTATTGTCTTAAATAGTGAACACATTTTCATTAGTGTCTAAATTGGTGAGTTGATCCCTGACTATGATTAAATATGCTAACTTAAATCTTTTTGGCAGTATGTTGACGGAACTGTTTCGCACTTAAATATGCCTACTTTAATAATTTTTTGATTTTAGTAACATTTTCTCTTTATGGCAGTCTGTTTCGCATTTTTTCGCCGCAAAGTGTGAGTAGAGTAGATCCGAGTTTTTAGTTAACCGTGAAATTAATCGTGTGCTGAAAAAAAAGAAACATCAAAGTCTGCCGCCTGTCGACTCTATGCTACTTTGGATTTTTTAAGTCTCGACTTCCTGGTACTCCCCCGTTTAAAGATATTTTACGTTCCCTGTATATTTTTCAGCACCGCTCCATTTTTTTTCCGTCATAAGTTTTTACCAATACTAGATTGAAATAATTGTTTCTTCGCGAAACAAACTTCAATATATTTATGAATGATCATTAAACACACGTGAAGTCCAATTTGGATTTAAAGCCTTGCCTAAAACTTTCCAAAAACAGATGAGTCTATATAGGCTATTCGATACCGTAATTACAACACCATAGGTACGATATGATAGATAGATCTTTCATTTCAAATTGACGCCTGTCTTTGTGAATATCACGGGTTCGAGTTTGCCTCCTTATGTACAGTTAAAGACTCTCCCCATATACTTTCTCAGGATATGTTATTCTTCAATTTTTACGTGTGAAAATAAATCAATCATATTTTATTCTTTCATGTTTTGTAAGTTAAACTATGTGTATGATATGGTCCGAACAAGTATCTTTGAGGACCATATCCAACTTACAACAAAGTCACTTCCAACTATCGGAGGTTCTATCATATTTATGTACACTAAGAGTAAAACCCAATAAAATTATTTCAAAACTCTTATTTTGCTTTCAAATAAAAGATTAATGTGTTTATTTCACTTATTCAAAACTACTACTACTACAAAACGTTTGCAACCCTTGAATCTTTTGGAGGTTGGACATTAGTTGATAACTATTCGAGGGTATTTTCACTTTTCTATGTCTATTAGAGACAATTGATGGGCAAGCTTTTTCATGACACGCCTTTGGGTAATTCCATTTCAAATCGACCAAAATCTGAGGATTCCCCTAGTTGATGTCATGGATTTTAGAATTTTTAGTTTTAATAGATGGTTCTCTATCTTCATTGAAGGGGAAAGTAGGAATTTTGCTTATACTCAAAATAATTTGTGATTGGCATTGTGTTTTAGGGGTCTATCAAATGTGATGGTTTTGAGATAAACCCCTAGCATATTTCGTTGTCTCTTACAATTACAGATTTTGACTTTGAGATTTACAATTTCTGTGTCAAATTGACATTAGAATGACTGATCCAATAATATAATATTTTATTGAAGAAACCTGTATTTATATAGTATAATGACAAGACAAAAAACCTCAAATTTCTTTGCAAAATTTAGAATTTCTGTTGTTTTGGTCATTTTCTCTTTCCGTATTTTCGATATGTAAGGTTTGTGATGCAACGTTCCTTCTATGATTAGTCTCCCCGGGGTATCAAGAGGTGGATGCTAGAAATTAGTGACAATTTGTGTTGTTGTCTTGTCACAATGGCTTACTTTATGTACCTACTGTTTAGAAAAATGTAAAAAATACCCCTATCAACGTCAACTTTGGAGATGACATGATCAAAAGGCAGTGTCACCTTTGCCTTTCGTCTTGGAGTCTTGAACGTTTGGGGCTCGATTCTACTTGGAATCAGAACATCAATGATCATGTCCTCGTTGTCTTCATCTACGGATATGACATTTCCAATTGTCCAATCATGATCGATCACGAGAGCAACGTAAGTTCCTGGTGTTATCTTAGTTTTCCTTACTTCTTTCTTTCTAAACGTTACTAGTGTCGATTCAGTGCTCTGTGACACACGTTTAATGGCCAGTTCTGTTGCACCTACCGGAATGAACGCATGGTGGCTTCTTGTCCCTGGAACTGTTGAGCATGATGAAAAGCGCAAGTCATGGTTTTCAGTTTCTAACTCAATCTCTTCCTTTGAAACGAACAATATTTTTGTAGCAGGAATGGAAATCACTGCCCAATCAAACAGCTGCTGTGGCGTTGTAATTTGGTTTTGGAGAGGTGCTTGACGACTTGCTTTTGCTGCAAGTCTTTTAATTGTCCCTCCTATTCCGTCACAAGCATTTTTGCCATGGCTTGTTGCAAAAAAATGCCACTCTGGTTTGAGTCCGAAATCTGCTTCATGAAAACAGAGATTGACAAAGTTTTTGTAATTTTTATATTGACTTGCTGCTCCATCAATGAAGTACATGATCTTTCTGATCCCCGGAAGGCAAGTTTTCACGTTATGTAAGACATGTTTCAGAAACACGTGGACCGTCACACAGTCATGCTTCAAATGGTCACTGATGACTGCTACACTCAAATGCTTCAGTTCGTCATTTTGTCTGTGGTATACGACTACTGGGTGAACAGTTGCTTGGGAATTGTCCCAGTGGAAACCCTGGACTGCGTCTTGTACAACAAAATAATAATTTTCCGCAAAGTCCAGAAGAATTATTGCAGTATCGTCATCCAATTGATCTTTGAGCCTCGCCATGAAGGCTGACTGAGATTTTGCAGTGAAATGATGAACTGTCAAATCATCAATCTTTCGTAAGAGGACATCAAGGAAATCTTGAGGACTTGAGGATGTTGTAATTACGTTCGTTCTATCGGTATGTACCCAAACTTTATGGAAGATTTCATCCTCTTCATCTAGACCTCTTTCCTCGAGATGTGACTGGATAACACTTTTCAGTGCATTAATACCAGGACAGTTATCACAACGGTACGACATGCATTCTTGTGCCTGGGTGTTGCATACAACCTTCTGTAGAAGTTCCTGAATATTTACATTCAACCCTGGCAATGCAGCAAGCATCAGTTTGACATTTTGATGTATCTGACATACACACACTGAATGTGTACCAGGAGCTCCAGAAGAAATACACCATTTCGGTCTCAGTTCACAAAACTTTGAAAATGAAATTTTGTAGAGATTGCTCGTCTCTTCTTTAAAAGAAACATAGAGTTCTTTAAGATTTCCTATGAGTAATCTTTTCTGTTTGTGAACCTTTTCACCATTAATGCGAACACTAACAAACTCCTTCATACCTGGACACATTCGAGAAATGTTGTCATTTTCAAAATACTGTTGAACTCTCGATAACACGTCTTGAGGAAGAGGGTGGCCAATGTAGGATCTGGGACTTGCCATAAATCCACATTGTTTCCTGAGAGCTCTGCTTTGCTTAACCATATATCTGGTTGTACTAAATTCATTCATAGTTTGTTCTATTGTCCAACATGAAGGAAGCATTGTTAGAATTTGCATTTTGACAGATCGTGAAGATGATTTAAATTTTGTTTTCATTTCTGTTATCAGTTCATTGAAATCTCTGCATTTTGGACATTTGGTTGAAGATGGATAGAGTTCTGATGGGTTCATATCAAATGTTTTTGCAACTTTGGTGACAACTGCTGATTCTACTTGGGCAACTTTCCGTTTGAGATATGTCTCACGATCTCTTTTACTGATTGTCTGTGGATGAAAAGGGGTCAATCCTGCAGCAGTCAATCCAGGATTGAAGGGTTCCAGTTGTTCACTGAGCTCTGTAACATTCTGCTCAACTTCGTAGTTTGGCTCAAGATCGGTCACCTCTGATTGTTTTCGACCAAGTTCGATATAACACGAGGGACACAACTTCTGGCCAGGTTTAACCCTCTTAGAAGCAAGATCATTAATGGCCGTTGCTTTATCAGGCAAAACAACTTTCAGACCCTTTTTGCGAACGGTGTTCAAATGCTTTTCGAATGGGTCCACACAGGATGTTTGGTAAAGAGAATACTTCTCCAGGAAGTATGTATGATGATGAAAACATACAGTATCTGTGTCAGTGTTGTTCACCATATCTGCACGAGCACACAATAGACTGCGTTCATTTTCTGTAAGATTACCAATTGTCAATAAACCTGTTCGTTTTGTGTATGCACTTTTATGACAATCTGTTTTGGTTAAGTAACCAATTGAACATCTCTCCAACGCCATATTTTGAAACACAGAAATGTGATACAAAGAAATTATAGTGATAATCAAAGTGATTTGTTAATATTGATTAGTATCCATTGCAACTAAATGATCACAACCATCCCGGCTTAAAAATAAACTTCCTAATCAATGAACTAAAGATTGATACCCAGCATCCGTTTAATCAATTGTCAATTATTAACTAACCTGTCAAACTAACAAGTTAACAAAACAACGAGACACTGGCAACAAGCGACTGAAGTGAATAGGAAGTGATAAAAGAAAGGTATGTTATTCTCCCGATCCGTGTCAGAGTACTAGAAAAGAACCACACCACAGTGCCTCGTATGTCTTTCATTTGTGCAATTTTGTTTTCCGCGAAGCAGGTTACGTTTGGGTACATTTTCTACTTGTCAGTCAGGAAATTGATGATCACCTAACATGACAGAAGCAATGTATTTTGAAATATGTAGTTGACAGAAACATTCACTCGAACGTACCTTCCTTCGCAGAAATTGTTTGCCAATTGTCTCGTTAAAAGGTGAGTGAGTTGGGGTTTAACTGCTTTGAGAATATTTCATTTTTTAAGCACGCGAATGTTATCATCCAAAGGAGGGTGAAGGAATGGAAAGCAAACGGAAAAGACGGAAAGAAAGATTAAATTGTATTGTTTGCATCCTACAACGCAGGAACAATACAAAATGAAGCACCCTTAAAATCCCTATTTGATTTTTAACGGGCTATATCTTTTAACATTTATTTCTTGAAAACAGGAAATTTTACCCTCGGGATTTTTTTATATGTTAGAGCTTATATAATGAGGAATAAACTGTAAAAATTTCATGACTGTGTGAGGTGCGCCTTTTTGCACAGAGACAATTGAATATAGTAAAATTTCAGTGTTTTGCTGAGGGTGGGTATATTTAAATTCACTCAAACTAAATACGGATGGATGAAAGAGTATAGGAATTATGGAATGGGCTGTCTGATTATTACTTTCAACCTTCATACACGTTAATATCACTCAAGCCCTCACATCTTGTTGATATATCTTAAGGAAAAGGGGCCATTTTCTGAAATTGCTTGAAATTTGACCCAATATGTAATATGCAAACTTCAGGTTATTTCTTAAATGTCTGAAAACCATATGTGTACGCCGCTACAGTATTATATCTACAACACATTGACAAAAAAATAACTTACAGAAGTAAACAAAATAAATTTTTGTGAACAGTTTTATGAAAGTGGTGTATTGGCGAGAATTGCGTTGTGTGTCACAAATTTAGTCCCCTTACGGCAAAACCAATGCAAACTGAAAATATTTTGTATTGTTTTTGTAATGTCCTGTATATGTACTCTGTTTGGTGTGAAAACGAAAAAAATCGGTGACATCAACTGGGAGGTTTTGGTCGAATCGACATGGAATGACCCCTTTATCTTTGAGGGTGATAAAAATGTGATGATCTTTTCATAGTGTGAAAGTGATTTTTTAAGACTGTCAATCAAATTGGAAAACCCATTACAGCGAGTGAACAAAAATAAGTAATTGTTGATAAAAATCTAATAATCCGGCCTCTTTACAAATTTTCAGTTATACCTCTTACTTTCTACATTTCAAGTCACTGTGATATCAACTATAATCTAAATAATAAAATCATAATTCAAAGAACTTCAATTTCGACTGGAATCTTTATTCTTGTACATTCATACCAGAAATGAATTTGCCACCAGAAAAGTCAGATCACCCTTTGTCTCATCCGACCAGCCCCTTGTTCAAGTTAGCCTGTTCGTTGGCATACCTCTCCGTTGCGTGAACACAAAGGCTACTGAAGTCGTGGAAGACAGCGATAACGCGTTCAACAGCTGCAAGTAAAGATCAAAGTATTTCAGAAGACAACAAATTTTAGACATAAATCGTGAAAACCAGTCATGGTTTTCCAACCAAGTTATCAAACTTTGACTTCTGACTAATCGTTGTTGTGTTGTTACGATTAAACTCGTCCGACTTCCTAATGTCGATACTCATGATGATAGGAAAATCTTAACAAGAATTAAATGAAGAATTTTGAATATCAATAAAGGCAGAGGTGATGTATGAAGTGTCCTTAAACGATTTAAATGTAAAGATAGAAAAGTCAGCCATGCTGCCCTTATGACATAATCGTGATATCTTCACGAACGGTACACTTCATGCATACTTAAAGAGCCACTCCGTGAGTTGTTGAAGTCAAATATGCCAAACTTAATTCATTGTGTGATTTGATCAAGAAGTATCGACTGTTACCAAAAAGACACATTTTAAAGCTTATTGGGTTTTTTTTTACAGTGACAATATGAAGGTAGAACGTCGCATTTATGAACGAATACCGGACAGTGGCGCGCGTCAAATACCGGTAGTCAAACGTCATTTTGGAGACATATCTAAAACAGTCAGGAGGGCAGTTAGGAGTTGATAGTGATTGTTAGGTTATACAACTAGTATCCATGTATATTGGACGTAATATCTACACCTCTGTGCATTTATAAGGCTGTTTTTAGATTTTCATGGAAAAACAGTATTTGTCATATTTATGTCTTTTGGACATGAAAAGTTGTTTTGGCTCTTTAAGCAAAAGGACAGGCAAAATCAGAAGAAAGGTACTGTTTACACCATAGCAGGTGTGTATGTGAATTTTAAGATGTTCCGTCAATTGATAGTTCGTGATTAGATGATACTGATAAAACGTTTGTTAAGCTACACCTTTTCGCTACTCCTTTTTTGTTTTATAGAGCGTTTTAAAAAGCCACTCCGTAATTTGATAACATATTATTTATCTTTAATACGAACCTAAATGTCATATGTGGTGATATAAAATAAAAACATCTTAACTTCTCATGTCCAAAAGACATAAATATGACAAATACTGTTTTTCCATGAAAATCTAAAAACAACCTTATCAATGCACAGAGGTGTAGATATCACGTCCAATATACATGGATACTAGTTATGTAACCTGTCAAACACTATCAACCCCTAACTGCCCTCCTGGTTGTTTTATATAATTCTCCAAAATTACGTTTGACTATTTGACGCGCGCCACCGTCCGGTTTTCTATCATAATTGCGACGTTCTACCTCCATATTATCACTGTTAAACAACAATAAGCTTTAAAATGTGTCTTTTTGGTAACAGTCGATACTTAACGATCAAATGACATCATTGATTAAGTTTGGCATACATGACTCCAACAACTCACGGAGTGGCTCTTTCAGGCAGGTGTCTGTTATTTGGAAATTCGAAATTAACTACAGAAAGAGGATCCTTTTTCATTTGCCAAGCAATCATAGACACTGTTGTAATCGTGAAATTTTACTGAGTGTGTACTCAAAGCGAACACTAAATACACAATTATCATACAAATGTTATAAAGTAATCTAAATCTGTAACAACTTGTGAATGATGTTATGTTATTAAGCACTACTGACTTGCCGTTTTTTAACATTTTAATGCCAATTTCTTAAGTGTTCAGTGTCAGTAAAACGGTTGAAATAATGTCTTTTCATGCACGCCGGACTGGAACACGATAACGAGACAAAACACTTTTGACTTATTTCTAAAGAGAAAGACATGAAAACTATGGATAGGAAGTGTTACACAGGTCCACACAATCAAGAATGGATCTGGTAGCTGTTCAAAGAACTATGTGCCGCCATCTTATAACTATAACAGCTGATATCGACTTCATACAAAATCATGCTCTTCATAACTTTGTTACCAAGAATATATGTTATCTAAGGCATACATTTATGTCTTCACTCACCCGCATCTTGCTGTTGTTCCGAATGTCCTAGAGCATTTGCACCCTCGAGATCTCCTTGGAGATTGATGACGTCTGGATCAGGAACCAAAGACTCCCCGCCATCAATCTTGTACTTGTTGTTGTCCATGCCGACCTGGTTGACCTTGACATTCACCAAATTTCCGAGGCCGACTTTGGATAGGTTTTGAAGAACGTCAACAGCGTCTTTTGTTGAGCCTTGGAATTTCGTAGCACTGAGAACCTTGTCCCAATTGTCAATGGTGTAATAGATGACGTTTATCAAGCCGGTTTCTGCAGCGTTGTCTTTGGTTGTTGTGTACTTCCCAGCAGCCATCGCGTTTACCAACTGTGGGTGAAAAACTACGTCTCTGCCTGTGAGAAGTTTTGCAATGATCGCCAATTTCTTAGGTGAAGTGCGAGTGTTAGGTTGAGCCTTGAGCTTGTTGAACAGTTGGAATTGTCTGTTTTTGGACATTGCTGCAATGAGCGAGTTTGCGATTGTTTGATGTTTGTAAGTGAGGAGATGAATAAAATCGGCGACATCAGGAACCTTGCCCTTGATTGCCTTCAATGCTATGGCCAATTCTGGGTTCGTTTTTGCTGCTTCTTCGAATATGCCATTCATGAGTGGACTTAGTTCCATCACTATATCGATATTTCTAATGATTTTTTCAAGAACATTTATACGAGATTTTAATTCTCCGTCACTCAAATGTCCTTTGAGGTCTTGCAACATGTTGATTACTGCACTGCTTGCCGAGTCACTTTCATTTTGATCTGCCGACTGTGCATCACAATGGTAACCTGTGGAATGGGTTCAAATATTTACATTGTTTGATAATGCATACGATGGATACTGAAGATATATACAAGACATTATGATAGTTCAATTATATTAAAAGTCACTTTTTAATCATGTTGTTAAATCTCTGAAAAACAAGAGTTAAAGAATCAACCTGAGTCGACGATCAGGCAAGATCAGTAACTATATAGAACAACTGGATGTAACGGAGTCAACACACCTGGACTCTATGAAAACTACTTTCGAAAAGTTATTGTCACATAATGTATTTCTCATTCCAAACACTTTTCCAATCCTATTGACCTAGTAGTCGTAAATATCTTTCGCGTACTTTTCCGTCTACGATTTTGAAGTCGCAATATTCAGCGTTTCCGAAGCCCTGAAAGATCTACTAAAAGACGTATAAAAATAGCTCCTGCTAATAATCGCGGGCATGATAGTAAACCATCAGCTTAGGTTTGAGATCTTGTAAAAAATAGCATGAAAGACATATGAAATTACCCTGATTTTTATATAACATATGGTGTTTTCCGGAAGATTTTGGACTGTGGTTGTCCATTTAATGACCATTGGTCTTTATTTAGTAGACCATCAAGAAATTGTAGAGATCGTGGCGCATATCTTTCGCGACTCCCTTTACGAACAATAAACCAGCTACTTTGATCTCAGACTCTTCATTGTCTTCGAAGTTGCAATTGTTAGTCACAAGAATAATCAACAAGATGCGAGGAATTACGGTTTATCTGTCCTTAGTGGATTATTGTTATAAATTCCTAGGTTTAGCGTTATAAAGACTGACTCATATAAAAAACACATCTACACATCATACCGATTTAATGTGTTAAGTTCCTTAAATTCCAACAATCGGAGTTTAGTTATGAGCGGAACGAAATCTTGACGGAAAAAACTCCGAAGAAAATGTGCACAATTATTGTAAATAAGGGATTGAAACATGTAAAACGCACATCAACACTTCATATGACGTGTGTCAAGTTATTTTCATTCCGACAATAGGAATCGAACTTAACAGCGGAACAAAAAGTGTGACGGACGGACGTTTCGTTGTGATTTATTTGTTAGAATAACTCTAAAAAACCCAATTAGTTTTGATTTAAGCTGGACAAGTTAAGGAGTACGTGACATATTTACTCAACCTCCTGATGCTGTTATAATTATATATAATTAATTATGATATATAATTGTAGGAGGTATTTGTAAGAATATCTCGTTTACATTGTCTAAATCGCAAATTGTCTCCCTTGTTTTTAAATGGGAAAAACTAAGAAAAAAACTTACCAAGCAGAAAACAGACAGCTAATGCATATAACACTTTCATGTTGAGTCTGAGGGGAAATTTTGAAAAGGGCAAGTCGCGTTGTAACAGTTATATATGTTAAAACGGTTAGATAATAGTGGGATCCGCCAGATTTTTCTTTATCTGAGAAAGTAGAGTGATGACATCTGCGGTCCTAAACCAAGTGAGATAATACAACTAAATGCATAATGCCCGTGCGGCAACAAGGTCGTGTATTGACGAAAACAATTGTCCTGGAGACAGAGTCGAAGATCAATCTTGAATGGCGGATTAAGGGGGGGGGGGGAGATATTGACGGGGTTCGAATCCCCCTTTCGAGTTTTAGGTGATCCACTCGCATATCACATCCAAGAGAGAGTGGACAGACCAGGGAGTAAGGGATCGAAAGGACGAGGGGGACGACGGAAAGAAAGGCATAGAGAGAGACAGACAGCAGGTTTTAGAAATACTCAAATTTGGTTTAGCTTCTACCCCTGAACCCGTCAAGCTCGGGAGCCCCTGCCAGGAGCACGTAATCACCGGCTGACATAGCTCTCAGAGCCTCTCAGGCACGTAAAACACCAAACCTCCATAAGGTATAGAGTCAGTCTGATTAAAATCGACTGTTTTCCGAGGAATAAAAGTTTTGTAATATTAACTCAAGCGGGATTCGAACGTATTCTATCAGGGGCTGTCCTCGTTGTGGAAAGGAAAGCCCCTGGTAGAAGACGTTTGAATCCCGCTATGGTCAATATTTAAAAACTTTTATTCCTCGGAAGACGGTCGATTTTAATCAGAATGGTTATAGAGTTAAATGGTGGGGTTTTGCCAGAGTCTTTGTGATTGGTTACTAGAAAATTCACCAGAACGTGCGAGCAATGAGTCTGCGGTTGTGAGGAGTAAAATCACTGATAGAATAAAAGGGTACAGAATATGTTGTTAGAGTGAAATATGTCAAACTTCATAAATGGTGGGGTTTTTAAATCAAGAAGAAAATTGTGTGATAAAATCAGCATCCAAATGCTTTTCACTTCATTTTAAGAACAACAGATTAAAAACGTGATATTTTTTTTATCGTAAACCGAACAGTTCGTGGAAAAGGAAAACGTGTGGTGGAACTGTAGACCATTTAACTAATGTATAGGAAAAGGGGGCGCAGATATTTGACTGATATGGCTTTTTCCCGAGTATCTTTGAAAACAAGGAAATATCGTAATTTCGGCATCTTAGAGATATTGATTAAGTTTAGATTTGAACATATCTCATGACATATGATATTTTGAATCCTATCTAAGCCTCTTTGAAAATTTTAAAAGTTACTGTGTGTCATTTTGAGTTCGAATCCTCTAGAGTCAATTCTTTAAAACTTCTATTTCTCGGAACACGGTCGATTTCATTCCAACTGAATCAGTGCGAAAACATTCGAATATTAAAATAGCATTTATACAAAA
This sequence comes from Phorcus lineatus, assembly GCA_921293015.1. Lineage (NCBI taxonomy): Eukaryota > Metazoa > Mollusca > Gastropoda > Trochida > Trochidae > Phorcus > Phorcus lineatus. Next base: position 19,618,082 of record OV121083.1, on the reverse strand, counting down.
CAAGACATATGAAAATGTTCTCGAGATTTGAGTTCAAACTTAATTGTGGCATGCTGGTCTAAGACCAAGTGAACTATAAGACCACGGAAGCCAATTAACAATGTCAATGTTTTTTCATGACCAATTGATTAAAGGTCATTTAAGCCTGATGTAGAATATAACTTCGATTAATACCAAATTTATTGATAACTTTAAGTAATCTTTGTAGCAAAATGTATATGAATATTTTAAAATTGTGATAGCCTTTCAGGGGTCATAGTTTATATTGTCTCGATGTTAATAATATAGCTAACAATCTGCCATTCTTAAAAAATGTAATGCGTCTCTCTTGATTGGAATGATAAACAAATAGTTATAAGTTTTGAATGTTAAACATCTGCGTCAAATCTCCTTACTTTTAAAAGTTTAATTGCATGTTGTATTTGCTCAGGCTATGTTAACACTTTCCGTTATGTTTGCATGTACATTTCAGCTTGCTACACGTGCGGCAAGAATATAATGTGTTTACAGCTTCCTATCTTCGTTAATGTTTATAAACTGAAGAATAATTATATAGCGCACATATCCACACCGAATGCATGCTCAAGATGTGCATTATTACCCTGGTCTAACACAAACTGCCGGTCACAGCGCTTTAAGGTCACCTCCAACCCAATCTATACCAGGTACCCAATTAGTACTCCTGGGTGAACAGAAGCACATTTTGAATATAGTCTCTTGCCTAGGGAAACACCACAAGTTTCTCAACTTGTGCCTCAGTGTGGGGCAGGGAATAACCCTTGAACACTCAGTTAATACAGCAACGAACGCAGATGTTGCTGAACTTCACTGATAGCGGTCAACTGAGCTACGCACAGGACCAAGTGTCACCACAAGAACTGTAGAAGAAGTATAGCAAACATTCCTATGGTTTCATAAAGCCATTATCTTATCCATAGCTATCGGGGATAAATTGATAATTTTCACCTTTTGGTTTCTTCATATGTATGTTCAGATTTGGTTATCAATGATTATTATTATCAGTCTTTCATCACATCATGTAGATGGTCTGGTCTAAATATGAACAGGTTTGTACAGTCTGAGCAATGGTTTGTAGTATATATTAAATGATCCAAAAGCGAACAGTAAATAGGTAGCATTAAATATAATATATAAATATGTAATATATATATACTCCATCATTATGCATAGACTCTACCAAACTTTTATTAATGGTCATCGTAGGTAAAAGACGGAAAATGAATAGTTTGAAACATTAAAATCCGTTGGTATTGCACTTAAAGGTTATATTACAGAGTATTATTTGTTACATATATATTGAAACGAAGCTGCAAAACAATGGACAATATAACAATTATTGCACATGCTTAATAAAATGGTCTTTCACAAAAATTTTCGTAATATATTCATGTATGTAGAAACTGACCTATATATGTACAGATAGAATTCCGACAATTCAGAGGAACTCGTAAACATATACAAAATACCAAAAAATACACTATACTGAAAGGGAGAAATTAATTCAATGTATCTGACATTCCATCCTGCTTCATCAGCGTAATTCAATCCGCTGATCCAGCTCCTTCCATATACCCTGATATCCTTTAGACTAGTCCTGCTTCATGACTGTGTATATAAAGGAACCTTTAATACAGTCTAGGTCCACATTCAGCAAGTCTAGATTGACTGAATACACATATGAAATGAGAAGCCCAAAGAAAATATTATTATGGATAAAGGAACATTTCATTATAAAATGTTTTCATAGAATAAATTTTGGTCTACCTTTAGACCAAAAGCCTGGTATCGCTAGCTATCTAACCAGCCAATGAGACGACTCGCATCCAGCAACAGCGGCACAACCCGGATGGAAAATTCGAAAAAGTACCTTCAGGCTCCTTGGATAACGACATTTCATTGCCTTAAACAATAACAGCTGAGCACAGCCACGAACATCAAGCCGCGCCAGCCGTACGAGGGATTTGGCTCGAAAGAGATCAGGGTATATGGAAGGAGCTCGATCAGCGGATTCAATTACGCTGATGCAGCAGGATACTGACATTCAGTTAAAACACCAATGTGTTAAATAATGAAGTGTCATTGATGAGTGAACATCGATAGTGAACATCTTGTTAATGGTTCACTCAGGGACGAACGTAAATGATTTAAGATGCTGAATAGCGACCATTTATAGTAACATATATATATATATATATATATATATATATAACTACACTTAAATAAGATCAAGCATTCAAATGTTTGATCAAGTCATCACGTCCTTGTTGATGTCATTATTTTTTTATGACGTCATCACTTGTTTGATAACTTCAACACTTGCTTCATAATGTCTTCACATGTTTGATAACGTCATAACCTGCTTGATGACGTTACACTTCAAAAACTTAATCACTTCCTTGGTGACGTCATGATTTGCTTGGTATCTTTATCACTTGACGGATAATTTCATCACCTGGTTGATATTTTTAACTTAATTACTTGTTTGATAGCTTCATTACCTATCTGATGACGTCAGAACTTCATCGCGGTGTTCATGTATGAAATGAAAAAGTATATTGCACTTAAGTATTTGTAATTGGTAGCTCTCTCACGAGCTCTTAGAAAGATCGCCAATACCGCAAAAACATGTCTTCCTGAAACGTAATGATATGTTCTTTGCTTGCTCCAGGGAATCTTTAATGTTAGAACTCGGTGCTGGAGTTTGCTGCAGGAATCTTTAATGTTAGAACTCGGTGCTCGAGTTTGCTGCAGGAATCTTCAATGTTAGAACTCGGTTCTGTAGTTTGCGCCAGGAATCTTTAATGCTAGAACTCGGTGCTTGAGTTTGCTGCCGGAATCTTTAATGTTAGAACTCGGTGCTGGAGTTTGCTCCAGGGAATCTTTAATGTTAGAACTAGGTGCTGAAGTTTGCTGCCGGAATCTTTAATGTTAGAACTCGGTGCTGGAGTTTGCTGCAGCAATCTTTAATGTTAGAACTCGGTGCTGGAGTTTGCTGCCGGAATCTTTAATGTTAGAACTCGGTGCTGAAGTTTGCTGCCAGAATCTTTAATGTTAGAACTCGGTGCTGAAGTTTGCTGCCGGAATCTTTAATGTTAGAACTCGGTGCTGGAGTTTGCTGCAGGAATCTTTAATGTTAGAACTCGGTGCTTGAGTTTGCTGCAGGAATCTTTAATGTTAGAACTCGGTGCTGGAGTTTGCTGCCGGAATCTTTAATGTTAGAACTCGGTGCTGGAGTTTGCTGCAGGAATGCTCTCATAGCTCATGGTGCTCTTTTCTAGATCGTCTCTCACTCTGTTCTTCGTACGTGTCCTGAAGAGGAACACCATAAACTTATGATACCAATGAAGTACTAGGCAGAAGTTATGCAAACAAGTTAGATAGTATACACTTCGTTACTTCGCATGACTTATATATGGTTCCATTACAATAATTTACTTGTATAACTTTATTACTTTAATTTCGTATTAAGTCCCATTGAATTCTTATATACCTGCAAATACGCAGTACGTTAGGTGGCGTATTCATTTTCATGAAATTCTTATGTTTGATTTACCTCACTTGATATGTTACTTTCATTACATCTATACACTTTCCAATTTTCCATGACATTTGATGCCAGACATAACCGTACATCCATCATACCCACAACCTGAATTTGAAGACAAAGCAAAAGACAATTACGTTTCTAAACCAACAACCATTAGGTCTTATGCCTGACCCATTTCGATGCTTTCCCTACACTTACATAATGTCCAGTACCTCTTGTTTGATCTGTATACGTTTGTTCTCGTCTATCGGGTAGCTCCATAGGATTATCAAGGCTATTATGAGGCACAGGACCGGACCTGGCACGATCAGCAGTCGCAGGGTCAGGTCAACCGAGTGGGGTTGTACGCATGCGCCAGTGTCATATCCGCCAAATCTTGAAACAGTATGATGCAATTGACAGATGGTCATTACAGTTAGTCACATGTAGAAAGAATGCATCAGAAAAATTATGACTTTGTCAATGGTGACCTACCCTAAATATATCAATAGGTTAACACACACACACACATATATATGTATATATATATATATATATATATATATCAATCTATAGTATAGCACGCAAGGGGATACACGGACAGTTCTGTTCTATTACCGGAAGTGGTTCCCTGGCTCAATTACCCAATTTCGTACCCCATTATCATTATCACAGAACCCACGGCGTGCATGGTTGTTGCACAAGAAACACTAACGTTAACATTATCTTCATCTTTGAACAATGCAGTAAGCTAGGCTACCTTAGTTATTGATGGTTACATTAGTATTTAATGCAACACGAACCCATACTTCACCATATTTATATATCTGATATAGCTCTAAGGTAGGTATTCTTATATCGATATCACATCTTTATCTAGGGTATGGTGCTGGTGATTATACGTACTGTAGAGCGAGTTGGGAGACTGCAAGTCCAAGTCCTGCGGAGAACTTGTTGAAGAAGACATAAAAGGAGTAGAAGAGGGCGTCCTTCCTCGTCTTCTTCTCCAGCATAAACATATCTAGCACGTCTGGCAACACCGACCTGGGCAACAGTGGGAATAGGATAATTTTGTAAAATTTTTCTTCAATATAAACAGATATAGCATGTCTGGCAACACCGACCTGGGCAACAGTAAGAATAGGATAATTTTGTAAAATTTTTCTTCAATATAAACAGATATAGCATGTCTGGCAACACCGACCTGGGCAACAGTAAGAATGTGATAATTTTGTAAAATATTTCACCAATATAAACACATCTAGCACGTCTGGCAACACCGACCTGGGCAACAGTGAGAATAGGATATGTTTGTAAAATATTTCTCCAATATAAACAGATCTAGCTCGTAGAGTCGTAAAAGAAGTACGTCATTGTGAAAGATCTTTATCGAAATTTCAGGGAAAACCCCTATTACTTCATTGAACTTTTTTCTACGAGGATATCGAAAAGGCCTTGCGTTTCCTAAACACTATTCAGTGTCAATGGTAAAGCGACAATCCAAACATTGGTTATCTAAGTTAAGCATGCCATAATATAGTTCCCAAGTTATCAATTTACCCACACCCAACTCCCACAATGACCTAGACGCTAAATAATACAAGAATTTGTACCTTTGAGGACATTTAAGGATATCTAAAATAACATTAAATAAATAAATTTAAGTTAATAATAAATATGATTACCTCCGTTCAATGAAACGATTATGAAATTTTGTATAAACCTAGCAAGACCTACACACAAACGTTTGGTAAAAGTCATATGACTCAATTTCAAGATTACTAAAAAAATGTATCACCCTTTCTGTTCCATTTGAAAAGCGTAAATACAAAAACTTAGCGACACTTAACTTTAGTGGTAAACAACTGTTAAACGAATAAAAAAACTACGAAATTGGAAAATCGCTCTAAAACGGTCGTTGCTTGGTAAAGTGCTCATGTGCCCATATGGAAAATATGTCAGTAGTTACGTTTTAGCATGTCGGGTACTCACCAGGGCAAGAGAAGGCTCACTGATATACTTAGTCCAGCAACGGCGACTGTCGCGTAGTAAAAGTAAGGGTTGCCCCGGGGCAAATAAAGATGACCGATCAATATAGGTATTAACAACTGCAATACAAAAACAAAACGTTCTTCAATAATATATCATGGTGCTCTCATGATTATACTAAAATGCTGTATGACCTCATGTACAATTGGCTTGTGGCCCTTTTACCTTTGTTAAAGGTCACTTTATATGTACTAAATTTCAAAACACAAACGGCCTATAGATAAAAAAAATTCGTCACTACAATCAGAGGAGGGGTACATCGTGAATTACATGCTCACTGCTATTAATTACGAACAAGATAGATTGAAACCTTTAACTTTCCCTTTAAAATGTATGATGAATTAATGAACAGAAACATCGATAATTACATCTAAGCTACCCCGAAACTTATGTTTTCTATATATAGTTTTAAGTTACCATTTAATGGTATAACGTTATACCAAAGTTAAAAAAAAGGTTCCACAAAAACATCACGACAGCAGATTGTGGGTTTCAGATAACGAATGTGAACACAACCGTCTGCTTATCGTTATTAATAATTCCTTTTAACACATATCGTGACATTATAAATTGCTTATCTGAGGTACAAGTACAGCTAACCTATTTCAATTGATTGTTCTTAAGGTTGTTCACTTGTACATGGCCAGTACACTAACCTATCGTGTATCTGAATATTCAACAGTTCGTTGGCCGTAATTGGTTTAGGGAAATGCAGTTGAAATCAAGATCGAACTTCTAATACCCCCCCAAAGTAACTGTTAAATCATTGAACCATCTTCATATAATCATATACAAGAAATCTTCTTGGCCGAAAATATTGTTACATAAAATTTTATAGTTGATTAAGTAGCTTCTGAAAAATCGGGAAAGAATATCTTCATTGGCTATAATATGTCATACGTTATGATAAGCTTTAAAAGTAGGAGCTGAATACTCACTATCATACCTGCCGCATATGCAGTTTTCTTCCCATACCTCGTTAGGACAAGCTGCCAGACAGGCATGAAGAATATTGATACAAGCTGTGAAGAACAAAACATTTATGTATTCATATGTTCCGTATCTTTTCAAACTTCCCATCAGTCTCCGAATTTTGCTTACCCGCTTCAAAACGTCAAAGCAAAGGTTACTAATCGAAAGATGTCTGTGGAATAGAAATGATAAAGCAAAAGACTTTGTAAACTTTGTTATATCTCCATTCCATTTCCTTTTGGTCTGCCCCTTGGTCTGTCCCGACTATAAAGTAAAACGTTACCTTCATATTATTGAATATATCATTCATTTGAAAAGAAAATCTCCCCAATGAACCTCAGAAACCCCTATTATTTAATTGGCAACATTCATTAAAGATGTTTGTTGATTTTAATCTTTATGTAACAAACATACAATTTTAACTGTATTTCATTAAAATTCCGTTTCTATATATGACATTTATACCTTATGGTTCTCTATGTCTCTATGTCGAAAATAAAATTCCGTTCTGTTCAGCACGTTACTTTAATTTTGTTTTCAAGTTTTAGTTTATGTCAACTGTATCATATTCAGAGCGTCAAACATCTCATACATACAAGACATCAAGAATCAGGCAAAACGTACTTGCGGCCATTTTAGTGTGAACACCTTTTAATGGTTTTAAGTAGGGGAATGGATTGGCGTAGATTAACCGAACTTGTTTAATGCAGCAGACATATAAAACACATTGAAACATACATTAAAGAAAACATAACAGAAAATGTTATATACAACAAGTTTTAGTGAAGATCTGACATTCTAAATATTGTCTTTATGATAAAATTTTACGAAAACCTCATGCATTTGAAATAAGATGGACATTTTCACAAATGAATGATTGATAACACACATCGCTGACTAAATTCTTAACTGAATAAAGAGGTGAGAGAAGTCAAAAACCTACCAACAGAACGAGAATAAAGTTTGAGAACTCCTTGCCAAGGTCTAAGGAATGCGTGCAGTAAAGGGCAAGGTTTCCCTGGATTATCTGCAATATAAACGTCCAGTTAAGATTAAAATGGGTTAGTTCAGTCTTAGTCTTCACGAAATATTTATGGACTTATGTTTTCTGTAATTTAGTATTGGTGAAAACGTTGGAGACAATTTTTGGCACTTACGTCCTCGTTAAATTTCGTAGACATACTATGCCTCTCATCTAGTCTTCGCGAAACTTCGGAGACCAACTATGTTTTCTGTTACTGAGCCTTGGTGGAAAATACGGACAACAACTATGTTTTCTATTGTTCATATAAAGCAGTTATATTAATAACTATGCTTCTGTAATTTAGTGTTGGAGAAAACCTAACAGACTGATCAAGTTTTCTGATATTTGTTCTTGATGAAACTTTAGGATACTTTTTATGATGCTGAACGTTATTACTTAAAACGTTGGGGGCTTACTTTGTTTATAACCATAATATTGTAAGGCCATTCTTCCATTCTTCCCTTTTCGATTCGGCATTTAAGTAAAAAATCATTTTGTAAGTTAATAGTTACTTGCCTTTACATTTTTCATATTTAAAGCTGCGAATCTCAATGAATGATTATAATCTAGTTATTCACTTTGAACTCAAGTGGAAACAGTGAAAGGTTTTACGTACCGACACTGCCAAGGACAGGAAAAGAAAAACCATGGCCGCTTTCACATATGGCCCATAAGTAAAGACTATCTTCAGTCCCTGGAAGAATCCAGTATCTTCTCGCGAATCCGCCACACCTGAGGAAAGTACAGAGAATCTAACCTAGTGCCCCAATGCACAAAGCAATAATGAATTGAGTTCCATACGCTAACATCGCATTAAAATGACAAAGAATATGTTTTACATAACTATTTTTTAAATTGCTTAGATAAGAGCCAAAATACCGTATGTATTCAGTTATGTTCAAATCGCATTTCTAAAGTTACATATGTATGTTTAAAATGTCGATATTTTCTTATTTTCAATTGTAGTTACATGTAAGTACGGCCTTTTCAATTTAAGGAACTCGAAATTCTGCGTCCCAGTTACTTATATGTATAATGGCCTACACTAGACAAAGTGTTTGTCATTGTGTTTGTTGTAAATACGTTCCCGGAACTACGAATTGAGAAGTTAGTATCTCCTGGCGAGTCTGCTACACCTGAGAAACATACATGGAATTTAAACCCGGGATCCAATACACAAAAAGATCCATCCCCTAAAATCGCAATACGGCCACCTTGATGGACTCTGGGGGCCTCAGAGTTTTGTTCAAAGGGACCCATGTGTCTTCTGATATCATAGACACCAACCCGGGCTGATACGAGATACTCATTGCTGTGGAAATCTGCTATCCACCATATTACATTTCAAAGATATGTGTACATAGATGATGTAAGTAACAGTACACTTATAGTACAGAAAGGTCATACATGTAGCAAAGCATAACAGAGATCTTGATTCATCATCTGGATAATTTTAGGGCATGGTAAACCGTCTGTAACATAATGGTAAGCATTGTTTTTTTGACACAAACAAAAATGCCTTTACCTTGAATGACAAATAATTATCCCATACAAGTTAAAGTCAAAAGATCTATTAATAAATAATCTACCATCAGGAAAGATGTGTTGATTGTTAAAAGTCTTTAAAATGTTAGTGATGTTAAACAAACATGTCTTAAAATATTATATTTTGAATCTGATATACCTTGGAATTTCATTGCTAACATCTATACAAAAGAATACACCTTTTTCATTGGATAAGACACTAGTTTTGAAAACAGAATATAACACAGCGGACATAAAACGGGTTTCTCTTCTTGCAAATCCCTTGATTAAAGGTAGTTTATCAGTTTCCTCTGTTAACCATCACGGTTTTCAGGTAAATGATATAAAATCACTTCCATCTATATCGGATAAAGTAAAAACAACGTTCAAAAGAAACTGAAACTCTTGTACCCTATTTTTTGCCACTATATATAAGCCAACTCAAAGAAAATAGTTTAGTCAGGACAACGGCTCCAGTACAGTGTCCTAATCACGGTCGAACAATCAGCACGTCTTAAAAGTAAATATCTAAAGTATGTCACGGCCCATAGATATAGAGTAGATTGAGTTCAAGGCAGCACTTTAATTCGAAACAGAAGGTAAGATTAGTAACCTTTGAGTGAATGGTTATTCCAAGATAAATTAAAAAAATTGTTTCTCATAACGTTGAACGGTTTATTATAAGGATATTATCAGGAGATTCTTAGGACTTGCTAAATTAATTGAAAATAATATTTGTCAATATGATTCAAAATGTATGCAGGAGTTTGATAAGAGGATTTATCATGTGTTGGAGTTCAATTAAAGGGGCCGTGTCTCGTTTTTCTGCTACTTATACCTATAAAAATCAATTTATAATAAAATTATATGTATTTTATATTTACTTTAGCGGGTAAAAAATATCATTCCATGACACGATTGTCCGTAGTCATTAGGAACGGTGTCCCGTAAAGAGCGAAACTGAGTGGCGGCCATTTTAATGTGAACACGTTTTAAGATTTGGAATTAGAAAACGGAATCCTACTACTTTATCGAACCATGTGTCAACTCGTTCTTGAACGTTATTTTCAGAAGGCAGAGTTAGTGATATTTATTTCCAAATACATTTCAGCCACATACGTGTTGGACACGTATAATATCTCTGATGAATTTCTAAACACTTTTAAATTACCGTCGTCGAATTCGACACTTCCATAGTTCTCAAGAACACCCTAAGGTGTTTTAAAGAAGGAAAGGCCATTGCTTGTCACATTCAAGTCTAGAATAAATTTAATTCTAATTGTAAAGAAAGATAGATTCTTCTGGAATATTTCAAAATGCATGGACTTAATTATCGCGAATGAATGCTTGAGAATACGTTAGGTAACATGTTCTTATTGTAGTATTTATGCTATTTTATTCCCAGAAATGAGGTTCTGCATGAAAAATCAAGACAAAGATGATGACTTAATTACCTCTTCTCTTTTCTTTGACGCCGAAGAAGACGGTGATGGCGCATACAAAGTAGATGGCTATCACCACGCCGGATCCAACCATGTACGACCATTTCTATATAACATTTAACATATATGGCCATTTCTATTTCAACCATTTACGACCATTTCTATATCACATTTAACATCTATGGCCATTTCTATTTCAACCATGTACGACCATTTCTATATCACATTCAACCATATACGACCATTTCTAGAAACAGTCAACATAAACGACCATTTCTATATAACAGTCAAACATATACGACCGTTTCTAGAAACAGACAAATATAATCGACCGTTTCTATACAACAGTCAACCATATATGACCATTGCTATACAACAGACAAACATATAAGATCATTTCTATATAGCAGTCAACCACACATGACCATTTCTATATAACAGACAAACATGTACGACCGTTTCTATACAACAGTCAACCATACATGACCATTTCTATGCAACAGACAAACATATAAGATCATTTCTTTATAGCAGACAAACATATAAGATCATTTCTTTATAACAGACAAACATATAAGATCATTTCTTTATAACAGACAAACATATACGACCGTTTCTAGAAACAGTCAACCATATTCCATATATAAATTACCTGATCCTGCAGCTGTGTGGGAGAGGGCGAGGTGTCAGAGTTGTCACAGTCCCCCGCTATCCGGTACATCTCAATCAGCTTTCCCTGTACGATCACACCTATCAGCACACCCACCGCTTCTGATACCATTCCTTCGTAGTGAGATCAAAGGACTAATTAGATATGAGTGCAGCTGTAACACTGTGATGTCCCCTGCTCAAACTTTGAATCCAATCTAGTCATCTCATAATTATTTGCACTAAGTTCAAATTTTTCCATGGAAACCAGAAAGGTCAGAAAAGCCAAAGCAGCAAAGCCACCAAAACGATACAAGGTCTAACCACGTACCAAATACATAATAATGCAAAGATTTTGGGATAGAGATCGGAAGGAGCCTAACCCTAAATGCATCTTTCCATTATTTGTCAATTATGCACTTATTTCAAAATGTTTTTTAAAAGACAGGAGAAATTTAGAAATGCAGACTTTTTCATGAAGCAAAAGAAAAATACCCCGCCAAGAGGTCAAGCCACATTTGAAGTCTATAACAATAATTTTTCATGTAATTTAAAAAACAGGCCGAAAATGGACAACACCCAGTTTTATTAAGTTCTTATTGTTTTCTGCAAGAAAGATAAAAGACCATAAAAAAGAGCGTTTCGGAATTACGGAATTTCAGAGTGACGGGAAACATAAATTTTACATTAGTACCAGATTTGGACGTATTGATCCATCCTGTTTTTCTACAACCAGAATATATAAAGAGAACATATTACTTGCCTATTTTGTGTAATGTGAATGTGGCAATAACCTTCATAGTTATATCGTACAGCCAATTCGCATTAGAGACAAAATTATTAATTTTAATGAGATTGACCAGTTGAACTCACTGAAGGCCGTGACGGAGTCCCGCTCCTTCTGGTTGTTGCTGATGTACATGGTAAGAGACGTGTAGGGGACGTGTAGACCCTGGGTTAAGAAAAGCATTGTTTAAGCTACTCATGCCCTCTTACAAAGTGAAGAAGCATGTATATGGTATTCAATTTCTTTTGTTCTTAAGTCTATAAATTTCAGTTTCAAGGAAGACTTTTATAAATTTTAACTAGACTATAGTTTGACGTCATAATAAAGTGTCTGTGACGACATGATGTCGGTAAGCCGGTTAGTAAATAAATGAAGCGAGTAGGAAATATTATTTTGCATTTTAAGCTTATCTAAAATAGTACATTGTAATAAATTGATTTATAACTGCAACTCACAGAAAGAAGACCCTCGAAGACACAGAACATGACGAAGTAATAACCCAGCTTCCCCTCGTCCGAAACTTCGGGGACGTACCAAAGGAAGAAGTAAGATGCGCAGGCGAACGGCGCAGAGAACAGAATCCTTTAGGAACCCCGATAAGCAGATTATTTAAATTTTCCTTTTGGCTATGATGTCTTATAAGAATAAGTATTAATTGATGCAACCAACCCTGAGAACATAAACATAGGTTGGAACAGGATAAGCAGATTATAGTTATCATTATAATTTTGTGTCAGATTTACTTTTCAATCAAGATTTCAAATAGGAATAAATTAGATTTAAAGGCGAGATTGGAGTATTGAGGGAGAATGGAGCATCTAGTGGATCGTGTTTTGATCAGATTAATTAGTTTGTTACATTTTAATCTCACAAGAAACAGATTGTTATCAAATGGGAATTTTTACTTTTGACTTGTAAAATGCCAAACGTTATTCAATTTTCCTTAACCAAAATCGAACTAATACTTTTTGAGATATTGATGAGTAGAAGAAAGTGCAGTAACCATGGGTGCTACTGTATGGATAAGGACTTCCCGTGATATTTCCATAGTTATAGAAAACAAGTACAAATTAAAATTGCGTAGGGGGGTGATTTCAAAGTTAGCGTATGGATTATTATATTTCAGAAGTTATGGTAGTTTTGAAGAAGTTTAACAACACCACCCTGTTTATTCACATTTTTCTTGCAGATGTTTTGCTTAGAAACTCACCATGGGCGCATTTTGCCCCATCTTGTTTCTGTTTTGTTGACGAGGTAGCCACACATGGGATCTGATATGGCGTCCCATGCCTTCCCGCCGAACAGAACTATCGATATGTACTTCGGTGGGATCTGCAGAATATACATGGTCTTTACTGTCTTGAAGCATTCGCGTATCACAATAGGGATACTTATGACACACTATTTCACACTAATTAATTACCTTCAAATTCACTTTGACTTACACTTCGTAAGTTGAGTTTCCAGTTGAGCCAATAAAATTCAGGATATGATACATATATCTTTTAATTTTGAATGATGACAATATTAGAATGTCCTTGCACGGCATTGGCCGAAAATTGTGAAGGAATTATAAACACAAAGACCGTCAGCTAGAACAAACCGTCTGAAATAGTCATGACATCTAGGAATATTTCTATACATCGGTAAATCAAGGGTTTATGGTGTATCCCATTGAATGTGTATTAGGGAAATATTATTTCAATAGGTCCATGAAACGATCTCTACTTACCCGTGACAAACCTGCATTGGGAGAAAACATTTGTCTTTAAGGACAGAATAATAGCTTTGATAGGTGTAAGTTTAATTGGGTTAGCATAGATCTTTAGTGACCTTGACCCACCTCCGCGACCTCCAGTAGGAAGATGTTGAGGAAGAAGCCGATGACGGTGGAACAGATCTGGTAGGGAGCTCCCCCGACAGCGAAACAGATCTTGCGGACCAGAAGCAGTGGTTCGTCTTCATCGTCCACTTCCTGGTCCCTGATCTTCAGGTACTGTGGACAGATTGATTCGTCTTAGTCAATTCAAGCATCTGTATCTATCAAAATCATAATGATCCGGTTGTTATCCGGTTCAGATCCTCGATACTGTCAACAGATTTGACGGTACATGGGTTCGAAAGTATATAGATACGATAATATAAAATCAACTGCCCAAGGAGGCGAGATTGAATCAGATCCAAAGGAAATTACGAGATATCGTGTCCCCGAAGAACAATAGAATGACGTCATTGGAGGTTTATAAGGTTTTATACAGTCAAGGTGTTTCGTTATCAAACCTAGAATTTTATGAAACAGACAAGTAAACGGAATTTAAGTCCTTGTTTAATTTTCGTATTGACTTCTTAGCAAGATCGACACAAGTTTTGAAACATTTCTTAGCAGGTAGGTCAGGAGTCATTTCCCTTAATATTATTATTCAAAAGGTAGTTTTGTATCCACCTGTAGGAACGAGATGTACCACAAAAAGGTTTGATGAATTAATAACGCACTTAAAAAGTGAAAATGATTTAAATTAAATTCACAATGCAAGACAAACTTGTGAAAGCAATTTATATATCTATTTCCCCCAACCTTTCTTGGGTACATCTTGTCCCTTCTCAAGTTGGATTGTAATGGTATTGTTAAAATGTGTTTATTGTATACGCCTTGAGCATGCAGCTTGTGCATAGATATAGCGCTTTATAACTACTCATTATTAAGGATTCAGCAATTTTGCTGAATCCTTATTGTTATTGGCGTGTTTTATTATTTTTTTCCCACCGATTTTGTGGACACGATTTAGCCCAAACTGCTAAAGCTACAACAGCCAAACTTCGCAGTCTGGTAGAACTTCATGAGAAGGGGTTCTAAAAAGCTTTTGGGCTTAATCGGATTAAGCGTTAAAGGCACAGTACCACTCAAATTTTCAAAAATTAACATGGGAAAAATGCAAAATGCACTTAGAGACCTGAAACTTTTTTTTAAACGATAGGCAATTACATTTGGAGCAAAAAAGTAAATCATGGCGACTTCGTAGCATGCATACTTACGCCGCCATATTACTTTTTTTGACTTTTTGAAATTTCCGGACCCCACGCACCTTTGAGAATCTTCACCTCCGAAGATACTAGCATCTCAGAGCTGAAAGTTACATATGTTGTAGCTGAAGTACTGAGGAGAAAAAGTTAGTGAAATGTTTGCTCAAACTTTAATACTTTTTACTCAGCAACCCTTCGAAGTCGGGCGACTTAGCACATGTGAGCATGTTCAAGGGGCGATAACTCAAAAAGTTAGACTCACAACTGCACCATTTTCTCAGGAATGTGAAACCACTATGGGCACTTTACAAATCAATAAAAACATTGGTCGCGAACAGTCATTTTCGTTCACAATAATCGATCAAAATCGGGAAAAATACCTTTTTCAAAATTAACATGGGGTATTTTTTCAGAAAGAAGCGTAATATCAATTCAAACAAAAAAGTAAATCATGACGAATTCGTATGTGTCATGGTTTTTTAGCATTATCAACTTCTTTGCAATAATCGCATAAAACATGCTGCTGTGGACTAATGCGTGAGCCAATCTTCATGAAACTTTCAGGGTTGATTGCTAACATGACTATGTTTGTACTGAATGTGCTTTTACAGCGCTGAATCCTGTCGTCGTCGCTTGCGACTATATTTATTATTATTATTATTCTAAATATAGCTTCTTTTATGATAAAACAAATCCTATCACACCAACACACCAAGCGGCAGTACTGTTTTTTCATGGATCCTTACATAGACCTTCAAATTAAGTTTTGAAAGGACTCTCATGTATGTGCTCCATAAATCCATTCAGTTAACATTTTACCTCCATAAGTTCCTGGGAAATATCAACACTGTTTCCATTCTGAACAGTGGTCCTTTTTCTTACATCATCTTTGCCTTTACTTTGTGCATGCTGATTTACGGACCCGTTCAGCTCTGAATCCTCTGTGGAACATACTACGTGATTGGACGAGTGTTCGTTCGTGCAATCAGTTGGCTTCTCCGTAATCCGACGAAAGTCCGTCCCGGTGTTCCTTGAAACGTCTCTACTACTGTATTGTTGACCATTTGAGACGATACCATCACCTTCCTTTGTAACACCATAATTCTGCACTTCATTTATTTGATTTGGATCAATTGATTTTGTAAAACCTGAAGTCCGCACTCCTCCAACGTTGTTGTCGTCAGGTTCTTCCAGTGCATCACTACCATTAATAACGCACCCAGGTTTTACAGTAGGATTTGCGTCGCCGTTACAATGCGCTGGTAAGGGTAGGGAGGCAACAGGGTTGGCAGCTTTGTCCATTGTCAATCGACTGTCACTAGGCTTTTTCCAGTGTTTTATTGTTGTCAAACACTTAGGCTTTTTCTATCATTTCTGTTATCATTCGATTATAGCATTGGTGTTTCCATAACCATATAGCTTTGTATCCATCAGTTAGAAAATGGCAATGTCATCTTGCCCGTCTAACTGGCTTTCTTCTTCGTTCAGACTCTCTGCTTTTTAGTGGAAGGTGGTTAAACTACGTCAACACAATTGGTCTCTCTGGCAATGTATTGCGATCCCTGTCCTCGTCGTGAGTAAGTATAAAGAGTAACCTATCTACTCGTATATGATATTGAACATCATTATCTCAAGACAAGCATAAACATGATATTAAGACAATAAATACATTATCTTAGGAGGACTATCCACTGTTTGAAGTGTTGAAACAGATAATCATGTTATCTCATAAGCGTGAGAAAACTTGAACAGCCAAATCACGCTAAGCATTTTGCATCTCTCAGTGCTAAGATAGTCGTAAGTACCATACATTAACAAGGTCTTGAGACTATCTTAGCACTAAGAGAGCTTCGAAAATCTAGGCCCTGGTTATCACATCAGGGTTATTTTTATTTCATCCCATTTCCTTGGGTACTTTATCATTTGTTACATGACGTCGTAAACAATGTTAAGACGTCACATTTTCTCACTGACGTTAGTCTCTGATTGTTGTAAGATGTTGTGCTCGCTAATGATGGGAAGTTTGCTTTTGTTTATTTTCCTAAATTAAATGGATTTTGTAACAGAAAGTACATTAAATTTGTATCCATGTCATAAACGACAATGGTACCTGAACATCGTATATCCCTCGCTCTATTTCAGGAAAAAAACTTGTGTTCTAATCATATTTTTACATAAAAAACTAATATTCTAGTCCTTATGCCAGCTTGCTATGGAAACATTTTACCGCAGGACACATAGTTCACAGTAAAGAACATTTTATCAGTTTCCCATTACTGTTAGCTTTCGTATTCTGCTCAGACAACTTCGACAGGCAGTTGCCGACATATTGGACCCGCTTCAGTTCGCCTATAGATCACGGAGAGGAGTTGTTGATGTTGCACTGTCACTCCTCAACAATGTCTACAATCATCAGGAGACACCCAAGTCTTACATCGGAAGCCTATTTGTTGACTTTTCCTCTGCGTTTAACACCATTCAACCGCATATCATGATAAAGAAACTGTTGCACATGGGCGTCAATTCCAATCTAATTAAATGGATTGAGAATTTTCTTGTGGACAGAAAGCAGTATGTGAAGGTTAACAGGACCGTACACGATATGTTAATACTGGAGCGCCGCAAGGCTGTGTAATGTCACCTGTCCTTTTCACCCTCTACACTAACGATTGTGTAAGTTCTAATTTAACCTGTTCAACAATAAAGTTTGCAGATGATGCTGCAATAATAGGGAAACTAAACAACGATATTTCTGAACAGCTTTATAAAGATGACATAAACAATTTCACAACTTGGTGCACAGATAACTATTTACTCTTAAATGTCACCAAAACGAAGGAACTGGTTATTGACTTTCGAAGTAAACCTTCTAAAATGATTCCAGTGAGGATTAACGGTGAATGCGTTAAGACTGTGTCGGAATATAAATATTTAAGTACCGTCATTGACTCTAAGTTGAACTTGAACTCTAATATTGCAGCTGTGTGTAACAAATGTCATCAACGTCTCCATCTCATGCGTAAACTCAGATCTTTCAATGTAAACTCCTCTGTCATGTCAACATTTTATAAAGCATTTATTCAAAATATTTCAACATTCTCATTCCACGGGTCTCTCCGTTCAATTGAAATCAAAAGTTAACAAAATTTGCGGGTAAGATCGCTGGTGTCAAGTTTGACTGTTTAACTGATATATATGAGCGGCAGATCGTAAATCAAGCTGTTAGAATTATATCTGACCCAACTCACTACGTACATTCGGAATATCACCTTCTCCCCTCAGGCCGCCGCTACAAAGTTCCAGTATTGAAGACTAAGAGAGCCCGTACATCTTTCATTCCACACACAATATCTCTATTAAACAAGTGTGAAAATAATTGATTTATGTACTGATATAAAAATCGCATGTGATTATTAATGTTTTCAAGCTCTGTTGATGTAAAACAAATTCCTAGAAAGGCAATGAATTATTATTATTATTATTATTATTATTATTATTATTATAATAACTTTTATCAACGCGTATTCTCAAATTCGATATCAAAAGACTCTTGGTAGGGTTTCTAGTCTGTCTCATACAATTGTCTCCATACAATATACGCTCGAACTTGTTTACTTGATCATTAACTCATTGAGCAATCTACAACCTTCATTATATGTACAAGAGTTTAATTTCTATTCATGCACCTTACATATACTTGATGTAGATTATATTTATAAAAAGGACATTATCAAATCATTCTGAGAAACCTTTGGCAAATTCAGGACACTCATGCATGTACGTCGTGGACAAATGGACAATTATTTCACAATCCGCTTTCAAAACTATACTGAAGATGATTTTATCATATCTCTCTATTTCAAAATTTGATAAAGAATAGAAAACAGTTATTCAAAATGAAAACATTAAAAGATAGAGCCTATCATGTCAGGATACAGATTTGCAATGTATTACTAGTAAGTGTTTGTAAAAAATCATTTTTATATTTTTGATGTGTTTTCAATACATGTAGTTTATCTTTATCATTTTATGAAAATCTAACAGCAAAACGTTGAAAGTGTAGCTAATTGAAACTGGCTTGACAATTTTTTAAGTTTACATTCCTTCCAAAGAACAAAAGGGTTTTGTATTGCTGAAAATGGTAGCCTTAAGTCAAACATTTGATCAATGACAACAAACTACATCATAGCGAGGCAGAAAGTTGTCGCTAGTCAAATGCTTGACCTATGACGTATTTTGTTCAGCAATACAGATCCCTGTGAAGAAAACAACATTTCAACTTACAGAATACAATGACTTTTAATAAATATAATCACACGATAAGTTAAATAGTAATGCTTAAGATAATAATGAAAACCGTTGTAATATTATTTCAATAATTTGACTGGCATGACATCGTCATTTATTCGCGATGCGCGATCATTGCATGTAACCGCATTAGATTGTAAGATAGCCGAAACGTTACAGTGAAATGATACTGCGTATATGAAGATGAGTGTTTAGTCGTTTGGTTATAATCATAAGATAACTTCCTTTCAGATAACAAAAACAAAAGTCGATGCAACAGCTAACTTCAATCCGACAATTACATTTTTTCTTTTATGCCAATGTTCTCTCACTTTGAAGGTACACTACGGCCAATTTCTAACGCAGACATGAATTTATGTATCTACATCAACCTTATGAATATAGGATCATAACTCTGCTCTAATACGTTACGCAGAGCAAAATTATTTGCTTATTTCTATAAAATTGGTATTGACACAATAGTTAAAACTGCTCATATTAAAACTTTTGAAATTTTGAAAAAAATCAAATTTTTTCAACTTTTCCAAACGATGGTATTTTAAGATGTTCAGATTAACATACACCGAGTACACATGTCCTAGATTTCATATTCAGATGACCTTCATATAATGATAAACTCGTTCATTTTGTACACAAAGATGCCCGTGCTTTGTATGCAGTGGACTTTTCTCCAGATATTTATGTGACCTGCATAACTAGCTGTTAGATTATTACTACTTGGACGATTTTGGGACTAGCGTACAGAAGGGTTTTGATATATACATAGTATCGAATCTAAACATACATGAAATGTTTGAGGTAACATACTCAGTGGATTCCGGTGCTTAATCGCTAAGTTTCTTCATTTAATTCCAAATTTCATTTTATAACATGAACTGTATTCAATATTAAATTTATCTTATAAATTCAACTGACCGAAAAATTAAGCAAAAATCTTCGGCTTTTTTTGAGTTCACTGAGTCTAAATTTCTAATGAAATAAAAAAGAAAAGGAATTGCAATCTATGATCGTGACTTATATGAAGAAGGTTCGGTATTACATAACATTTTATAATATTCATTTATATATGGGTTTTAGAACAAGTTGTCAAAGTAAAACAAGTTATTGGTCAAAGATAATAGTATTTTACATTTCCTGTTGTTGGATTGCTGTTAGGGATAATTATGAAACTTGTCATATATAAACAAATGTAAAGTTATAATTAAAGTTTACACAATGTAAAACAATAAAGTAGTGTTATAAGGAAATAGGTCACGTAACGTATTTTTAAAATAGAAACAGGCAACAGAATAGATAAATGAATATGTCAAATATTGGCAAAGAATAATACATTTTTTTTTAGCATTTTTGAATGGACTGGTTAATGATATTGTTATATATATATATATATATATATATATATATATATATATATATATATATATATATATATATATATATATATATATATATATATATATATATATTGATCATGTGTACAATGTACACGTAAACATTGTAACTGTTTAGGAAAGAGTTCAAAGTACTTGAAATAGTGGATATAAGATAGTGATAATGAACCTTTGGCTTAAGACTCCCGTTTTTTCAATACACAAATCTCACATACTTTCAGTTGGACTCAATCACTACGAAACACCGCAAGTTAGACATAATGTCATTAGTGTATTGTATTTACCTTTCTCGTCATGCCGGCGGATGAACTCTGACCTCAGTGATCACATGTTCACCTATCACCTCGTTATAACGCTTGTCGTTGAATGCTGTGTCATAACAAACAATCATGACTATGAACATTGTCGGAGAATATTGAGTATCATAATAAATTAATCAACAGCTTGGTGTATTATATTTAGAGAAGTTTTAATAATGTTCGTTATAGTTCATGAAATATAACATGTTGCTTTCCCATTGAAAGATTATGTGCAACTGTCAGTCTAATTCAAATTACTAAACGCGTATACTATAATTAATGAAAACATATCTGATATCTAATATAGATCAGGATGATCAAACTTTAAAATAAACGTAAAAGAAAACTCGGTGATACTGTGTCATTAAATATTCATGGCGAATTTTTCAAATACATTTGAGAAAACGTTTATATAAGTGGTGTAATATGTTTGTTGCCGAATAAATATATGTAAAAGTTTTAAGGAATTAAACCAATATCGACAGTCTAGATATAAGTAATTAAAGCAACTTATTATGTTTGTACTATTTCCGAGACACGAAATAGGACTGTGATGATACGCCTTAATGATATATGTCACAATTCTATTGCGGTGATAACCTTTCAACGATTCGACATGCGTTAGCAAGAAATAAGGGCAGGTGACTTAAGTAAACATGATATAGGGTATGTTTGATGAAACCTTTTTTGAAAAAAAATATATTTGACAATTAATAGTTTCAAATGAAAATTAAAAGAAAAACCGCCTCGATATATCTTCCACACTTTTCATGTACACACGTGATAGTTATACATGATACGACTTTCACCCTCATGTCATTTTGACGAATCAACAAGCAATTAAATGATCATTTTCAGCAACATTCAGTACTTCTCGATATATTAACAATTTTGAAAAAGTCTGTTCAAGAACATACTCTAATTCCATTTTATGAGTACAGTAGACATTAGATTAAATACTTAAATAGATCCTGCAACGAAATATATGATATGCATTGACATATTAAATTAAACAAATATCTTTTTTCAGTATTATTTCAGAAAAAGTACATGATAAAATTACGCAAATAAATCTTACAGGCTGAAATGCAATAGATATAAATGTTAAAAAACATATTTGGGTCTTTTGGGGTTTCCAGAAGGAAAGCGTCTAGAAAGATGAAATGTTGTGAACAGATTCCCTAAATAACGAGGATCATCATGTAACTTATAGATACTGTTCTCTTGTGGCACCTCATTGAGGCCATTTTGTAAAAGCCATAAAAATTTATTATTTTCACCCCTTTCTCGCGTCAGCTGAAATGTGTACATACTCGAACGTAATAAGGATAAATTTTAATCATCAATCACCAATGATCTACAGAGCCAAACTAGGGTTCTATTTTTGTTAATATCTCTGGGGCCAACGGTGCCTTCATATCTTGATATAAACAAACGCAATCATATGAAGTGAACGAACCCATAAGCCGGACCACATTGATTGAAACACAAGACACATGTTGTTACACATTTATCAATTTATGAACATCTTATGTTACTAATGCTCAAATCTTACCCATTTCATTAATAATATCCGATTTTTAATTACACGATATCTACATATTGCTGTAAATGTAACGAAAATATTTCAAACTACCGGTAAGCCAGTACCAATTGTAAGCAATTTGAGTTAGATTCTTGATTTCTCTTTTTTGTTTCCTCCATTGGAAGTCATAACACTTTCATTTGACACCCCCAAAAAAGTATTTTCTATACATTTTATCATCCCCGAGACAGGATGACATTCTGTCAGATGATAATGCAAAATATATATCATGTTCAAGTTCGTCTAAATTATCATAAAAAAAAAATCAAAGTTTTAAAATATGTAATTGCTTGGATACATAATACAAACCCATAAAAAAATCAAATGTTGTCAACTTGTTTTAAGAAACTTTCGTAATTTTCGAAATCTAAGCTCATGTAGATAATCCGAAACAAACGTTTTTAACAAAACGAGTCTTTTAACACCTCCGTTGAACAGCAAAATACAAAGGGAGGTAACCGGGGTATATAAGGTATGCAGTGACAATGGCGCCGCCAACGCTCATCACTGATTGTATTGTACGGGATATTCGCTTTCCTACATCCCTGGAGAAAGATGGTTCAGATGCAATGGTATGTGCACACCCAATTACATGTAGAGGTGAACGAATTTGTTAAAATTACACACTGTCAGATCGTATTTAACAACTGCAAAGCACATTTAAACGCAGTCAGCTGATTGTAACTGCACGTGCAGCCAATCGATAGTCGTGCTAAGAAGGGGCGTGTCATGTTGATGTTTATTTTGTTCTCCCATGCGTTTTTATTTTTATTATCAGTGGCATTTTGAATGATGACTAAAAAAACTTTGATCGCATTATATATTTTACGTAGATAATCAATTTTCAAAGTGTAGAATATCAGTGCAAATTGTGTTAAAGTTCGTGACGACACATAAACTGATATTAGATAACCCGCGACATACGGAGATAACTCGGTACTGACCTTATCTTGAACTGGTTAACTTATATAAGTAGTATGGATAAATAGAAAAGGCGTGTATTGTCTACCACAACTGCCCGGCGTAAATGAAAATAGTACACTTTAAAAGAAAAATATTTTTCTCAAAATGGAATATAAAAAAAACAAACTTTATCATCGTAATATTTTCAAAAATATTGTAAGGTAAATGAAAAGGGATGTGTAATTAATACTTATAGGAAATGATGATAAATAATGTTATTTCCAAATTATGATAATTAGAAAAACATATTGTGAGAAATTCAAAGTGGTATGCATGATTTTCAAATATTATCATTTTGACATATCATAAATGACATAAATTATTATTTTTGAATAGTGGTGCAAATCACTCATATTAGCAGGTAGCTGACTTTCAAATTTTCATTGTTTTCTTTTTCTGCTTCATTGTTTACAACCAGTTATTTGTCTGCTAATATGTTTTCAAAGTTACATACTTTGCATCACCTATCATACATTGCCATATCACCATGCTCTGCATCAGCTTGATACAGTGTTATGGCACTGCATGATAACCATGCATACCACACTGTGCCCCACCTTGTCATGCCATACATGCCTTGATATGTCATGCAAAAGGTTCAATACCATACCATACCATACCATATCATTCCATACCATATCATACAATACCATAACATTTCACACAACACCAAACCACACCACACCATACCATAGTGTACTGTAACAGACCATATCATACCATACCATATTGTATCATACCATATCATACCGTACTGTACCGTACTGTACCATACCATACCATACCACACAGTGCCATACCATTTCATACTAAACCATAGAAGCCATGTCATGTCAATCAATAACAAATGTTACCAAACCATGTAAGTAATGCCATTTTATACCTTACCATACCATAACACACCATTCCATAGCATATCATGTCATACCATGCGGCATATCATGTCGTGTCATCACAATCATGCACCGTATATGCACCATTCCACAGCATTATGCACATTATCACAACAATGATGATTAAGTTATAGCATACCATACTTAAGCCATGCCATATCATACACATGCCTTGCCGTACAATCTATGTAATTTACCATTCCAAAGCTTAGTGTACAATATCATAGTGAACAAATGCATATCACCACCATATCGCACCATGCACATACCAGATCATACAATCTTTTTATTATACCATATCTTAACATTGTTGACCATACAACATCAAACAACGCCATGCCAAGTTATAACATATAATTCTAAATCGCTTTTACCATGTCATGCTATGCACATACCATACCATCTCTGTTCTTTACATACAATATCATAGTGTAGTGTACGTTTCATACTAATCAAGACCGTGCGATATATTATCATACTAAAATTATAAAACACCATTCAGTGTATGTACCACACCATACCATCTTTGTACTTAACCATGCCACATTAAAATGTACAATACCAAATATACTAGATCATGCCAAGCTATGTCCATACTTTTTTACTCATAGCATATCACAGAGTATACCATCTTATGACTTACTACCATACCATAGCATACCATACCATACCATACCATACCACGGTATAGTGCATCTTGACATTTTCAACAAGAACACACCCAAACATATAATCATAATAATACCATATGTGGCACATAACACATCATGACATGTATATATTACACTATGACTAGTGTCTCTTAAAGAGCCACTCTGTGATTTTCATAATATATTATTTACCTTTGATGCTAACCTAAATGTCATATGTGGTGATATAAAATCAAAACATCTTAACTTTTCATGTCCAAAAGACATATATATGACAAATAGTGGTTTTCCATGAAAATCTAAAAACAGCCTTATAAATGCACAGAGGTGTAGATATCACGTCCAATATACATGGATAGTAGTTGTATAATCTAACAAACGCTATTAACTCCTAACTGCCCTCCTGGCTGTTTCAGAGAAGTTTCAAAAATTACGTTTGACTATTTGATGCGCGCCACTGTCCGGTTTTTTATCATAAAATGCGACGTTCAACCTTCATATTGTCACTGTACAAAAACAGTAAGATTTAAAATGTGTCTTTTTGGTAACAGTTGATACTTCGCGATCAAATGACACCATTGATTAAGTTTGGCATATATGACTCCAACAACTCACAGAGGGGCTCTTTAAGCCAATTTATGGTTGGATGTCAGTTTCTACTCATGTATAGTTATTATGTATATATATCTTTTTGTAACTGACCTGTGACACTTTAATAAAATACTTCTGTCTGTCTGTCTGTTTTCTATGAAATTAATGGCAGTGTACCATAGTACAATGTACCATAGATATTAAACCAGATATATTGATATATAATATATGTATTCTACTGAACCTAAACACAGGTTTTAACCTTGCCATACCACACCTACCATACTTCTATTGTAGAATTACATAAAGGACATAATCTGTCATATTTAGGAATGGCCATTTCCCTGCCTTTGCATACCAGTGTTTCTAATAGGCCCATTCTATATTTGAAAAAAATGTTTCTATTGTACAGCAATGAAAGTGTAGAAAAATATTAATTGGGTTCTATAAGAGTTATTATGTTCTATGAAGATCATAACACATGCTAGTTTCTAAAGTGGAGGGCCATTCCAGATTAAACATATTTATAGTTCGGCTGCCTTGAATTCCTTTAAAAACAAATGTGAATTACCAACATCCTGGTTTATCCATACATCCTCTTTGAATTATATCACACAACACTGTACCACACTGTACAACACTGCACCACACTGTACCACATTACACCACACTGTGACTGCACCACAATGAACAACACTGCACCACACTGTACCAATCTGCACTACACTACACAACATTGTACCACAGTGCACCACACCGTATCTCACTCTACCACACTTAACCACACTGCACTTCACTGTATCTCACTCTACCACACTTAACCACACTGTACCACACTGCACCAATAGGCACCAGACAGTACGACCAGGCACCAGACAGTACCAGACTGCACCTCACTGTACAACACTGCACCTCACTGTACCACACCGCGCCACCCTGCACCATACTGTACCACACTGCACCACACTGTAACACACTGCGCCTCACTGTACTATACAGCACCTCACTGTAGCACACCGCACCACACAGTACCACATAGTACCACACTGCACCACACCCGAAAAGACACCTGAGTGAGCACATCACACCTTGAATTGTTAACATGCAGTAACTCTCTTTTGCAGAACCTTGCCCCTGATTACTCCGCCCCATATGTGATACTGAAGACGGATACCCACCTGGAAGGTCATGGGATTACATTTACTGTTGGCAAGGGCAATGAAATTGGTAGGATTCAGGAACAAATGTTTATGATCCATTTAGTAAACTGTGTGTTAAAATTAGAAATAAAAAAATCCATAACAAATTTGCATTTACGCTTAAATATTAGTTTCTCTAAAAACCATATTTTATAGTATATACAATGTAATCATACTGTTTTCTTCTTTGACGGATTATTTCCTCATCACATCTGGAAGGCCAGATGGGCTTATGTCATGTTCTGGCCTCCTTCTGTAAACGTTTCGCATGTCTTAGTTCTTCAGAACTGCTTCTCCCCAAAATCTGTAATTTTGTTGGGATGAACCTCGTACTTACGGGAATCAAAGTTTGATCTTTTGGTCCTAACATCTACCCCTCACAAATATGGGCATAGCAGGCATTACCGTCAATAGTTTGGTTGAATTCTCCTTGAAAACAAGTTCAAGTTTTATCTTATGGGGAGCCTCTATTTGGTCTGTAAGCCCCAGATTGGCATCCTTCTGTAAACTTTTCACATGTTTTAGCTGAAATTTTGTTGGGAGTATCTTGATGGGTTTGGTAAGTTAATGTTGCTCGCCAGGGGGACTGGCTACCACAGGGGCGTGTATCGCTTAGAAATAGCTTTAGAAAGACATATATACCTACCTCAGCTCAGTGACAGTTTTAATTGCATGTATATTGAGTTAGGGCAGTGACTGATTCAGGTACTCTGAAGGGAGGAAGGGCAGGGGCTTTGTCAGCTCAGTTTGGTATTCTTTCTGTATACAATAAAGGGGTGACTATTGACTCACAAGGGACTAATATGATAGCAATAGTGTATTGTGATCTACTATTGCAATAACTTTTGCCATAGTTCATCAATGAATGAAATAACATTATTCAAGATTAAACAGTTTTTAGTGTCTTTACAATTTTTAAGTAAACCCCAACTTCCCAAAGCCAATATCAGAAAGATAGATAATTATCACATTTTCAGGTCATTTTTCTTGGATTTGTCCCAGCATTTTTCAAACCTAAAACTTAGCAAATTTCACTTACAGATTCATATTGAACATCTTAATTGACTTAACTATTCAACAATAGATAGTTAGCCGTGCTATCGATAGTTAAAATAGTTTACAAAAGAATTAGTATCGATAAAGTGCTATCAGTACAGCAACTTTTGTGATAAGTTGAAAGTTCGATTTGACTGACTACTTTAAAGTTCATGCAGTGGAGTTTTCTGTGCCAGGTGAATCATGTAATTGATTTGTTAAATTTCTTCACTTCTGTTCATCTAAAGCTTGATGAGCTACAGAGCCTGTATTCTTTGTACTGTACTTTACTATACTATCCTTGGTTCTTCCAGTATGCCATGCCATCAAAGTCCTCAGCAAGTTGGTGATTGGACAGAAGCTGTCAACAATTTTTGACGACTTTGGAACTTTCTGGAGATCACTGACCAGTGAAGATCAGATGAGATGGGTGAGTGACCCATGGTCTTCAATTATGAGGTTAAATGAAGAAGTATGAATAGCTGTTCTGGACAAACGGGGACCAAAACATATTTTTTTATCAACCATAACACAAAAACTACTCTGCAGTTTTTCACTGTTATCGATATTGTTAAAATACGTTTTACTCACTGCTGATCCAGAACCCCTATTTATACCTGCTACATTCTCTCATTTTGCAAGAATCACGAGAGGAACCATATCTCTTTTGACTTCAGCTAGGTCCAGAGAAGGGAGTGATGCATCTTGCTGTGGCGGCCATTACTAATGCAGTATGGGATTTGTGGGCAAAAATTGAGGGCAAGGTTTGTATATTTATTCCAAATCAGTAATTTGTTTAATGTCGCATGTAAAATTATTTACTTCTGATTTTTCATTCCAAGAATTACTTTTATTTTACTTTAATTAGTCTGACACTTTTTTAAAGTATATATTTGTTTCTTTCAGCCATTATGGAAACTGCTGGTAGACATGGTAAGATCATTGTTTTTTTGTTCCAATAATATATTTAAAACTTTGATTTTGATTTACATCAATGGTAATTTTTACCCATCTTCTTATCAGAATCTCTAAAATGTTGATCATACAATTGGTAACCATTTGTTATAATAGGAAGAAATTACAGATTACAAAATTAAAACATTGTTAATGAAATATCTCAATTGGTTTTCAGGAACCAGAGAAATTGGTCTCAACAATTGACTTCAGATATATGTGAGATTTTTTTCACTCCATGAAATAAAATCAATTTTATGGTGACAAGTAACTAATTTCAAATTTTTCACCTTACCTAAGCAATGACCTGAACTTAATTTTCTAGTAATTTGGATACTTTGAAGTCATTTCATAGGCCTTTTTGAGCACAAATCTCTCTATTAAAGAGCCATGCACTCCGTGAGTTGTTGGAGTCATATATGCCAAACTTAATGAATGATGTCATTTGATCGCAAAGTATCCACTGTAACCAAATAGACACATTTTAAAGCTTTTTTTTTTTACAGTGACAATATGAAGGTAGAACGTCGCAATTCTGATTGAAAACCGGACTGTGGCGCGCGTCAAATAGTCAAACGTAATTTCGGAGACTTATCTAAAAAGCCAGGAGGGCAGTTAGGAGTTGATAGTGTTTGTTAGGTTATATAACTGTTATCCATGTATATTGGACGTGATATCTACACCTCTGTGCATTTATAAGGCTTTTTTAAGATTTTCATGGAAAAACAGTATTTGTCATAAATACACTGTATGTCTTTTGGACATGAAAAGTTAAGATGTATTGATTTTATAACACCACACATGACATTTAGGTTTGTATAAAGGTAAATGATATGTTATGAAAATCACGGAGTGGCTCTTTAATTCACATTATTTTAAGTGTCAGATTTCTGATATTTGGGGTCATCTGTTTAGCGCCAAGTGTAACATATATATCTATATATATATATCTATATATATATATTATATATAGTTACTTTTGAGTTTAAGTGCATGTTCTACTCTTGGTTTTTTAAAACATATGAAGACACCCAATAAATGTTAGAGTAGGGCCGAATATAAAAATCTTTTTTCAAACATGACTTTGATCTTTATCATTTGCCTTATCAGTTATAATTGATTTATACTATTGTAGGTCTGATGCTTTGACAAAACAAGAAGCTATTGGTAAGTACATATTATGTTTTCATGTCAATAGATGATAGATTATTTTTTTCAATAAATGGTATAATTAAGTTTCATTTCTTCTCTAAAAAATAATGAAAATCCTTTATCATTTTTTTTGGTTTCAGACTTGTTGACAAAGATGAAAGATGGGAAAAAGGAAAGAGGTTTGGCCATTTTCTTTCTTTTGAAAATGTTCCCGTAGAAAACTTGCAGAGTTTTATGCATATATTTTCAATAAATACCAGAACAAGCTCTTTGAGGATGTCATAATTATGGTAAACAAATGATTCGAATATCATTTACTTGTTAAAAGAGAAGTTTGTAATGCCAGTATGTTAAACGGTATTATTTTGATTAGATCAAAAAGTCCCGAAACACGACAAATCATACATGAATTTCCAGACATTTTAATATGAAGATACTCCTCGTGTCAATGTGTCTTGTATCAGAAATATCCTGTATGTCTATATTTTTAAGAAACAGATGTCTGCTTATCTAAGTGTTATGTTTCTTCATATAACATATATATTGTCTTATTTATATATTGAATATCCATAGAATTTCAGTGCAGTTCCATCCATATTTCGCTAGTTCAAGCCAATGCTTGGAGATTTCACCACAATGTATAGCCACAATGGTGCGGTGTGCTTTCTCCCTGCAATAATATTAGCAGCCGTGATATAAATGAAATACTCTTGAAAACGGCGTTAAACCCCAAATCACCTCACCTAACTTAAATATTTGTATCGAGTATTATTGTCTTTAGTATATATATACAAAATATTTTTCATTTTGTTTGTCCTCATTTCCCAGAGGCTGACGTGATAAAGAATGGTTTCCCAGCATACACTACTTCAGTCGGATGGCTTGGTTACGATGATGTGAAACTAAGAAGGGTAAAATCACAATCCCTGTAGCTGTCTAATTGTCAAATTTAAATCCCTTTTGAAGGAAAGTGGCTTTGGAACATAAAAACTGACATTTGTTAATGTTAATTTGTTAATAATAAGAACCTTGAAAAATCATTATGGTGCTAAAAGAATACAAAAAATTTCACCCTTTTTGCAATATAATTCATTAGCAATCAATAAGTGTTTTATCCTGAATTTATGAAGACATTCCACAGTATTGAAATGATTTTCTTGTTTATCTAAGGGTGATTCAGGTTTATTGAACCAATTCAATTTGAAACCAAAGACTTAATATAACTGTACACAATCTTTGCATCTGTGATCATTACAATTGATTGTTTAGATAAGGCTAATTCAGAACTATTTCATTTCAGCTTTGTAAAGAGGCTCTTGCTCAAGGTTTTACCAAGTAAGTAAATAGAAATGAAAGAGTATGTTCGAAAATTTTCCTTGAAGTGAGATTGAGGTTTATACCCTATGTGAAATAATACTAATGATGATGATGATGATGAGCTGACATAAATCTGTCACGTCCAATGCTATCTTTACCATTTACCGATTTACACAGCTGGGTGAACAGGGGCATAATTGGAACAATTTACCTATCCAGGGCAACTCATGTCTCAGAACGGGGCCCGGAATCACATAAGTAAATCTCAGTCTATCCTTCAATGAGGTCATCCATTTATCCCTCAAGCTGCCCCAACTTTTGATGAACCTCTGAGGACCAAATGCCAATATTTGTCAAATGATAGATACTGTCTTCATAAGATTATAGAATAATTTGATAATTAATTTGTGATGTAATTCTCTATTTTTTAATTTTATGTTTTACTTTTAGAGTTATTGTTCGCATTTTGGATATGAGAATGCAATCCATGACTAGTCATGTGTTTCTGAAAAACGCCCTTTTCTTAAATCTGTGTTTTTGATGGATTGGTAAGATTCTGGCAAAATTGTATATTTGATTGAAATTTCTGATGAATTGATTAATGTGGTGGCATGTGGTCCTGTGCGTAGCTCAGTTGACTGCTATCAGTGAAGTTCAGCAACATCTGGCCTGGCTCGCTGGATGGTTGGGTTACCTGATGATTGCTGTATTAACTGAGAGTTTGAAGACTTATTCCCTTCCCTGAGTCACAAGTGAAAATGTTGTGGTGTCTCCATACGCAAGAGACTTTATTCAAGTTTTGCCTCTGTTCACCCAGCAGTACTAATGGGTACCTGGTGTAGATTGTGGTGGAGGTGACCTTTGAGCGCTGTAACCGGCAGCTTGGGTTAGACCAGGGTAATAATGCAGGATGTGCCTAGAGTATATCCCTCAGTGATTAGCGCAATATAAATATCCTTAATATATTGTTATTATTATTATGTTTTGATATAATATTGTTAACCTTTCTCAGATTCAAGGCAAAGGTTGGAGCAGACTTGAAAGACGATATCCGTCGACTGAAAATAATCCGAGAAGAAGTTGGGCCTGATAATCTCCTGGTGATTATCTATTGAAATAAATTTTTCATAAATACTTAATTATTATTTAACACTAATTAATAATATTAAAATGAATGTAACGGACAGTGAAGATGCTTATTTTCATTGACACCCGACCATTTGATTTCTCTTTCTCTTTGAATAAATATATCAACTGAGGCCTCAGAGATTTAGAAATGTTCACTTTCAGTAAAATCCCACCATACACATGCCTCATAAATGTTATTATTAAAATTCTTTATTCCTATCTTTTATAACAAGTTTTGCAGTGCCAAAAAAGTTGCCAATATTAAGTCATTGTCAGACAAAATTAGGGAACCAAAAACAAGATTGCCATCAGGCTAATGTCTCTATCAATTTAAATTTCATAACTTGAAATTGAGATATATCAGTTTAAATTAAAACAGTTTTGTTGCCTGTCAGGGAAATTTTCCAGTTGACAGGCAGTCTTTCAAATCTGAGAAATAAAGGGGCAGAGTACATTAATGGAGTCAAATATATCAAACTTCATAACTGGTGTTATTTTTTCGAGAAGTAGTGGTTGTTTAAGAAAATAAGAATCCCAATGCTTCTCAGTTCAGTATAAGGACAAAAAATGGATTAAAGTCGCAATTTATGATTGAAAACCGGACAGTGGAGTGCACCAGTGACTCAAAAGTATTTTGGCTAAACTTATTTACAGCAGAGACATAGACAAGAATTGGTTTATTGTGTTACGTAGGTCATGTAACTAAATACAATGTTAATTGCACTCTCATTTCGAATTCTTTACATCTACAGAGCCGTTTTCGTATTGTCATGGACAATATGAAAATTTCATAATTTTGGCATTTTTGACATAATGATGCAAATTTTTGTAGATGATTATAACTTAACTCATATCATAAGGTATTTAGGCTCTTACTAAAGCCACATTAAAGATCATGAAACATACTCTGTGTCACCTTAAGAATATTTTTTGGGGGATATTCTTTCGAATGAACAAAATTCTTGCAGCTAGTTGACGCCAACCAGAGATGGGAGGTACAAGAGGCAATAGACTGGATGAAACAACTCGCTCAGTTCAACATCACGTGGATAGAGGAACCTACCAGTCCCGATGATGTGTTGGGACATGCAGAGATAGCAAGGGTAATTTTGATTTATACCTTTATCCTGGACAAAATAAGTTTGGAAAATTTGAATTTTTTATGATTAATATTTTATCAGTGAGTAAAAAAATTAATAAAAGTTTTTGAATATATAATGTTTCATGAGGTTTTTAACGTCCTGTCTCAAAAAGGGCCTGGCTTAGATTATTGAAGCTTTTAGCATTAAGATGCAGTGACAGGACCAGCAGGAGTAGGTAGTTATTAAGTATTCAGCTATTGTGTAGGGGCTTTATCCGTTGAGGCGAGTAATTTTTTGGTTGATATTATGATATTATTAATATTAACATTCATATATTTCTCTCAGCTAGTCATGTCAAGTCGGTATTAACTTTAAAATATTACTGCCTCCTCAACCCTGGAGTATGAGGACGGTTCAAGAAATTAGAATTAGGATTTGAAAAAGCACAATGTATTCAAAATGTTTCAAACAGAAACTTTCAAGTATGATATTTTTGGTGAATGCATTTTTCGCTGTGCCCCAAATGAACGCAAGGTCATAGAGAGATTGCTGAAAGCATATATAATATCTGTATATATTTGATGCTGCTAAATGAAATTGTTGCTATTATGCTTTTATTTCCTTTGTTCAGTGTTATGTCGAAGATCATTTCTGTTATCTATAGAATTATATATTCTGTAATATAATTTATGTATAACTAGATATCAAGCCTGAGGAACATAAAATTTTCTATGAAGGGAGATAACAACATAATCCAATGAAATATACAAACATATAATCCTAATGCCTACTGATTCATTTGGTTATTCAAGTGTCGAGACTATTCTTTCCAGGCTTTGAATCCTCTTGGAATCGGCGTGGCAACCGGAGAACAGTGCCAGAACCGTGTCATGTTCAAGCAGTTCCTCCAGGCTAAAGCCCTGCAGTTCTGTCAGATTGACAGTTGTCGGCTTGGCGGTGTCAGCGAAAATATTGCTGTCATTCTCATGGCAAAGAAACTTGGAGGTTAGTAAGACGGCAGTTTCTTTTATTCAAATTTGTAACATTCTCAATAGAAAGAAATTAGATGTACCAGAAACAGTTTTGTAAAGTTCAAGGATATTTGTTCTTTCTCTTTATGATGTGGATGTGTTGAAGTCATAATTGAAAAAGATTTCTTGCAAAATTTTATAACATTTTTGCTACAGATTTGCTTTTCAATGAAATAAACATTAACTTATTTTGACACAAGAGCAAAATATGAAATACAAATTTTATGAATGAAAGTTAGTATTTTTGAGTCATTATTCTCTCCATTTACAATAATTTAAGTTAAAGTTATCAAAAACATCACTAAAATAACAACTTCAAATTTACTGCCCAAATTGTTCAGAGGATATGTTTATCAACTTATATATTAACATCCTGGGTTCAAGCCCTGACAATTCCTGGCAAAAGTTTTTGAAAATACATATGCATTTAATAACTATTTCTTATCTATGTAAAAATCCAACAGCATTGTGTACCACGACATTCCAAAATTCGCATGCAAAACATGAAGGACAATGCTACAATGCTGCAAATGCGTCTAACTTCTCTCTCCGCGATCTAGATGTTCCCATCTGCCCCCATGGAGGTGGAGTGGGTCTATGTGAACTCATTAACCATCTCTCGGTGTTCGACTACATCGCTGTGTCAGGAACTTATGAAAAAAGGTAATTTTACTTTCTTTGTATGCCTTTTCCAAGTAAAATATTTCTTGAGGATGTGTGTGTCTGGGAAATGATCTATGATACAAACTTTCAAATGTGTCATAGTCTAGCTACTATCTTTCCATCTTTCTAGATGGCAGAAGAATCCCAAGACAGATGTGAGAAAATAAAAAGGAATTGTTATCAATAATATTGTCTCATAATAACTTTCCTAAGTAAACTGCATGTGCAGTTAAGGAAATGTTCTATATATATAAAAATACTGTTTACATCAGATATGTTTACACCATCATCTTGGTATTACTGAATGTAAAATAAACATCACTTCTGTTTGTTTGACCTTTATTTTGTTGAGGACTCAGTGGCCAAGTTGAGAAGCTGTAAGAACAGTCAGTGCTGGGAACTTTGATGTTTGAATCCCAAAAGCTAACTGTCCCAAGAAAGAGCAAAATTTTTTTCTATTATAGATGGAATGATCCCAATGTATACAATGTTATTATTTGAAATGTTACTTCCTCCCCAGAGTGGTGGAATATGTTGATCATCTTCACGAACACTTCAAGAACCCATGTACTGTGAAAAATGGCAGATACACAGTTCCAACGGTAAAGTATTGATCATTTGATTAAATATGACCATTAGGTTATCATAAAAAACTAAAGACAGAGGCAGATCACAAGATTTTCAAATTGGCACCTAGATATATTGGGTGGTGGGGGATTAGGAAGGTAAAACCCCTTGATCCCCCCTCCCCTCCAAATAACCTCTTCCATAATCTGCCACAAATAACATCCATCAATTTCATGATTGAGCTTATCAGCATCACTTGAATCAATTCAACACACTTACAGGTAATATCTTTGTCTGGAATAGCAGAAGATGATATGGTGGAGAATGATGAATTGTTTGGAGTGATATACAACTTTTAACCCAAGTTCTGAATTTAGTTCATATGATGTGAAGCAAACGATGCTTTAGCATTACAGATGTAAGAACATGTGTATGCTTGACAAACATTTCGATGTCATCAAGCATTATTTTTGTAAGAACATAATTAAATTGAGCTTTATATAAGATTTGATTTGATTAATTTTTATCCTGGTGGAAATTTTTATATTAAATGCATGGTAGTGCATGTTTTGATGAATTATGTGTTCTAATTGCCTCATGATATATTGGTTTATGAGGTGAGTGAGTTGGTGTTTAACGCCGCTTTCAAGATTATTTCACTTATATCGCGGCTGCTAGTATTATTGCAGGGAGAAAGCCCGCAACACCATGGTGGCTATGCATTGCGGTGAAACCTGCGAGCATCGGCTTGAACTAGCGAACAATGGGCGGTACTGCGCTGATATTCAGTGTAGCATTGCACCCAAACCTGACTGCGTGTAGAAAAGTTCTCTACTGCAGACAAAGTTGCCGAGCCCCTGACGGGATTTGAACCACGGACCTCTTGATCCGAAGCCGAACGCGCTAACCACTGCGCTATCCCGCCTCCTATATTAGTTTATGCAACATATACATTAATATCCCATTTCTCAACCTGTAGGTGCAGAATTAAGTGAAGTAAACTCATTAAGAGTGCGAACGCCCTCGAGTCCGTGTAAGGGTAATGATTTGTGTAGCTTAACCAAAATTGGTATGATTTTTTAAGAACTCCTTTTTTGATTAAAGAATTTCTCTTGCAATTGTTAACATTTGTTCCCATTTTTGTACAACCTATATTTCCCTGAGAAAAACAGCTACAGCGCCTTTATTTAAGATGACCTTTGTCTCCACCAGGCGCCGGGTTACAGCACCGATATGGTGGAAGAGTCTGTGGACAGTCATGAGTACCCGACCGGAAAGGTGTGGAAGAAGTTGATAGAAGAGGGAGTGTATAAGTTGTAGAGATATCCTCGGTGTTTAACTTGATGCTTCGTTCACTTCAATGAAGAAATCGATCAAAATTGACTAATCAAATATTTCTGATTGTGGTGATACTCAGTTCATAAATTTATGGTCAATCATTTTCTTCGTTTATTGCTACATTTTTATTGTTGGAGAATCTAATAAGGGTGTTTCTATTTGCGGGACAAATTTTGGAATTTGAGGGGACATTCCCTAAAACATATAATGTGTTATTAAAACAGTTAATATATTCTAGTTAAATAATATTGCCGAAGGTAATATTTGGTTGCTTCAGATTTGACAATTTGTGTCACTATGAATTTACTCTACTTTTATACAGAGAGCATAAAGATACACAATAATTATATATTTTTTACTATGCAATATTGTTTGGTGCTTACATTTGATGGTATTTGATCGAAACATTCCACTGTCTTATTAATCAGCATTTTGATTGCTGGATTATTTAAGTATTAATCTTATTAATTTTTGTAACACAGATATTCATGAAGGGAATATAGAAGCTACGGGATAGTGACTTCTTCACTATTTTGCGTACATGTTACAGTGCAGGGATCAACTTCATTTAATCAAACCAAACCTATCACTTACACCCTTCTGAATTTCTGATCTGACTCCTGCTCCAATGCATCAAATCAGGTGACCTTTGTACTCCAGCCAATCAGTGAAGAGGTTAGGAAATAAGCCCATGGCACACTTTGATATTATAGCAGGTATCTGATTATTTGGATAAATGGAAGGTGAAGGTCACAGACAAGGCGATCTCACACATCCAGAAGAGAATCACTTAAATCAGAAATTCAGTGATGTACGAGTGATAGATTCCATCTGATTTTAATGAGATTTGAAAAAGATTTGTTGCTCAATAAGTTAAAGTGAATAGAAGTAGCAGAGAGACATGCAACTATTGATTAATTTGCTGTTGATTCAATACATTGTTGTAACAGAGATATACATTAATATTTTTTAATAACTAATAGTCAAAATAATCATGTGCAATAAATAAACATTGAATTCATGAACAAGAACTATTTTTGTTATGAACAAATTACAGTCTCAATTGCAACTTGTTAAGTAAGAATAATACAGGACCATGAAAGGAGATATACTCGATACAAATGAGAAAGACCACCAAAATATTCATAATTAAAATATCATTATTAATATTGAAAATTTGGGTGGTTGTCAACTTATATTGTTGAGTTTATATTCTTGTACAGACATTGAAGTTGCAAAACCGTTATCTTTGACTCATATCGAGACACATTTGCCTCCATCTATAAAAATAGGTTGTGAAGAGATTTGCCCTAAAGATCATATATATATATATGAATTTCTCATATAATTCTACCCTGAAAGGAGGAAATAAAAAACAAGTTTTTATCCTTTCTGTTTTCTTTATTGTTCATTATTTAACTTCATGATAATAATAATTCATTTTGTACACACAAGTATTTATGTGAAAAATATAATTTCAATAACAACCTTCCATACATCATAATTGTCTTGACGA
Organism: Phorcus lineatus; assembly: GCA_921293015.1. NCBI lineage: Eukaryota > Metazoa > Mollusca > Gastropoda > Trochida > Trochidae > Phorcus > Phorcus lineatus. The sequence continues at coordinate 19,579,406 of OV121083.1, read as the reverse complement.
ATCAATTCTAATGAAATCCACCAAAATATATCTACGAAGAGCAAAATGTTGCTACAACTAAGACATACATTGTAGCCTATGTACTATGTAGGTAAGAATATTAACATTACAGTCATTCGAGGAATGAAAGTACCTGACCCAATAACAGGCAAAAATATACCAAATAATATACACTGTGTTATATATATGCATGATGCTTCTTTGCTCTTTGGGTCTCTGACTTTTTTTGGAAGTTACATTTCAAGTTTTCATTTGGTCATCGGGGAATAACATTTTACATAACAAGTGGACATTCATTCACATTCACACAATTTTCAATTTTATGATTGATTTCTGCTGTTCTTAACATACATGTTTGAAGCCATGATTTAGAATATATGCATGACTTCACCTTCAAATGATTTCATAAACATGACATTTGTCACAAACTGACAGATATTCTATTTATATTTTTATTTTAAATTTTTTTGAAATATTAATTGAAAAAATTATCAAAATTTTGTTTACCATATTACGATCATTTCCTTGTTGGCAGTCACTAGGTGGAGCCTACATATTTTGATATTTTCATTACATAAGTTTTCTTAACAAAAGTAAGCATGCCACATCCATCTTCACATGTAAAAAACAAACTTAACAACGACCATACCGTGATGTATAAGGAATGTATGCCAAACAATTGTTTCTCAGTTTAAGAAAATAGATATATTGCACTAGGTGTAGACATCACGTTCCTTAGGACATGGCGTATTGGGACCGGAACTCGTCGAAGATGTAGCTAGGGACAAACGACTCAACTGTCTGAAAACACAAATATTGAAATATATTTAGAATTTAAGTCAGATCCAGCCCCGTTCATTAAAACCTCGCCTTAAAAAAATGAAGATTGATAATTTTTTCATCAAGAAATATAATTTTTACAATGATGACTAACAAAGAACAGGTTCAGCTAAGTTCATTAATAACTTACCGTAAAACAATGAAGATTGATAAATCTGTCATCAAGAAATATCATTATTACGAAACACCAAGCTACATTCATTAAAACCTTGCCTTAAGAAAACTGAAGATTAATTATTCAGACATCTACATATCCAACGCAGAATTCTGAATTTACATGTTTTAGGATCAGGTGCTTTATCAGGCCATCTAATTATTTGTTACCTTTCTGCTCATGCCACCATAGAAGATGAAGTCCTCGAGGAAGACGAGCACATTGAGAACATCCTGGGTTCCCTCGGGACTCTTAGAGCTGCAATATAGATAGTGCATAACAATTTTTTAATAATAAGTTGTGCAAAGTTTGCTTTAGAAACCAATCTAGCATTATCACGGGCATAAATATGTAAAACAGCATGGAATCAACAGTCCTAATTATACTTATGGTGTTATTGTTAGGCGTATAAGAACTAAAAAGTGCCTTGAAATAAATTGAATTCAGTCGATGATTTGAGATGATTTTTGAGAATAAAGTAACTAGAAATAAACAAACACAAGTTAATTTAACAATGAAAAAGTTTTTTTTTCATGTTTAGAAAATGCATTTCTCACACCTATGAAATAACATCTCAATACTAGCTTAATCTAGATCAAATAATTTCAGCTTAAAATCTCAAGTGCTCAGCAAAAGAATGGTAATCATGAAATCCTCTTGCATCAGCAAACTGACTGAGATAGCAGCATGAAAGAATGAAAAGGTCAAAGGAAACATTTTATGTCATGCCGTTATCAAACTTTCTCCTCTTAATGATTAATAAAACGCCACCAACCTTGCAAGGGCATCAACCATGGAGCGGACATACTGTCCGAGGAAAGCAAGGAAGAACTTGATGTTGTCCGAGTGGAACTGTTTGAGCAGGGTGTAGCAGCCCACGATGAAGGTTGGTGAGTCCAGTGGGTCTGTCGTCTTCTTTGTCAGCATCCCACCTGCATAGGAGAACAAAATGGCTGAGGAAGCTTAAACGTGAACAGCCATCTTGTTAAGGGAGAAAATTCCTGTGGCTTTCAAAATTTGCTATGGGCAAAATTCATATCAAAATATGTTAGGTTATAACCAAACTATTAGAGTATTTCACTAATATCTTGATTTATTATAAGATTGGATAATTTCTGACATGGTAGTTTGCATATTTTGTCAAGCTAAATTCTTTCACCAAGGTAGTTGAGTTCTATTATATTACATTCTAGGGGTGAAACGGTTCATTACTACAGTAGTTGAACCGCGGTATTTTACGTTCGGTTCCGTGCACCGTAAATTATCATTTATTTTCGGTTCATACTCCATATTTAATTTGTATCCAAAATATCATTTTAACAACTTAAAAAACCAATAATATTTATTCAAAAAGTCAATGATCAAAACAAAACTTATTTATTATCATTAAATGTCTTCAAGTTTCGAAGTAGTAACAATACCTGTTGCTGTTTTCCCGGAAGTAAACATTGGGAACGATTTAGTTTGATATTTAACTCTCAACAATAGTGTTTGAATGATGTGACTTTTCGAGATCTCGTTCAAAGAAATATGGCGACTATTGGTTTCATACCGAACCGAAAATGTACTGAACCAAGGGTCCTGTACAGCAATACGCAAATTCTCCAAAGATTTGTTTAGGCCAATCTTTGCCTTCTCAAACACTGACCTAGATTTTTGTTGTAGACAAGTTTTGAGAGCTGGGAAATGGTGAACAGGAAGTTGAACAAAGGGAAATACGGCAGCCTCGCTGTTGTAATGTAAATCTGTAAGAAACACATGCACTTTGTTTAAAAGAGTCTATTATTATGGCAATAAAAACAAGATTATATCACTGAGGAGCTTATTTAAAATGGAATATATAATTACATATTTTTTTAAAGCTAATTGTAATATGATTATCAAAATTAAATGCAAAAATGACTGAATCATGTTATGAATTTATGGTGGATATTTGTACCTTTATTAAATATTTTTTCTTTACATCTCTTATTTAAGTTCTGTTTATAGAATTATTTCTTTGGTCTCAAAAATAAGACAAACAACTTACCATTTTAAATAAATTGGTTTATTTATATCCTAAGTTCAGCTTCAATAAATGAATGAACAAACTGATGTATGATGATAACAAGCTACACAGTTGAATCAGTTTGTTTGATTCTCATATTAAGCCCCAACACGGAAACTTGTGAGCATGATCATTGATGCCAAAACCTTTATCAGATTTCCTTATTTAGTTCAAATGGATCAGCACAAAAAACAAAAAAGCTCATTCTTATACATAGATTTTGACCCTAGAAAAGAAAACTTGATGAATTTCCCTCATAACAAGGCTCATCTCCATATAGGGTTTGAGACATCAGATGAATAATTTCCTAAATTTCTTCAAAAACGACAGTACCGAATCACACATATGAAAAAGATTACTCATTCACTTAATCATTCAGCAATGCACCTCTCTTAGAAAAGTAAAAAAAAATTTAAATGAATAGTTCAGGCAAACACATCTTACAAAAGAAATCATTGATAACACTGGTGGAGCATTGGTCAGCGTTATGAAAATTACGTGTGTAGACAAAGATCTAAGCCTCACCTTGAGGAGAGGGTTGTGGAAGCCTGCAGACTCCATGTATGACGTGAGCTCGTACATGAGAGGGTTGTCCTCCTTGGGGTACGGCAGGGTCGGGTCCTGGTAGTGCTGTTCTATGTCCGCCAGCAGACCACTAGCGAAAAACATGGTAGGAAGAGGATTGGTAATCGTGTACTGAATCTGCCGTACACAACAAGGAAATATTGAGATCTAAGCAACAGAAGATCAGAGAATAAGTTGTCATTCAGCTTACAAGACATCACTGTTTTGCTCATTAGGATCGTAAGTTGCTGATCAGCGCCAAAACCATATTAGTGTCCAAGTTACAGGAATTATTATCTTATTATCAAAGAAATATCCGCTGACATAGAAAGGCTCTATTGGAATATTCCAAAACATTCTTGAAAAAGGTGGGTTCAGTATATTCAGTATATGAAATGAAGCTCATTCGTCAGCCTGTAACCTCATTACTTTTGTCCAAGTTCGTAAATTTATTAGGTTTCCCCCAATTGCTGACAAACTGACAAATTATTCTTTTGGACTCGTAACTTTTCATGCTTACTTCATGCACTGGTATATTGACATATGCTCAAAGACAATTGAAACCTTGAATTACTTACTTGTTCATTGTCTGGAGAGCATTGGCCAAAAACTTGGAATCGAATTTGCAGGATGTGTTCAGCTCATACGCAATCTGTCTTCTCAGTAACTGCATCTGTCCTACCTGAAATTATCATTTATCATTTATGATTTTGAAAAAAACAACATGATTATCTGACAGGAGACAATAACACACAATTTCTTTGATTATTATTATAAATATTATTATTCAGCACAGTGAAGAGCAAATTCGAAACTTACACATCCTTCAAATCATTATTCAAATAATTTAGTCCATGACATCTCTACAAATAGAGCCATATTTCTCAATTCTTGCAAAACCCCTAAGAATCTTTGCAACACAGATCTTGTCCTAATTTCTACCCAATCAAAAATCGTCTCACGCATCTGAACGACTTTCTTTGACAAAGAAATATTTTGATGGCTAGGGAAATATGTAATGTTTAGATTTAAACAATGTTGCTGCTTGCACAACTAACTTGGATTTTAACCGTTAACGTTTGTTGGCCAAGGAAGTGTTAGGCTGATTGGAAGATATGAGTTGAATAACTTCTATGAAGAGATAATGGCTTCTAAAGACTTCAATAAACTTACCCTGAGAATGATGTCAAGGAATGGAGACCACAACTTGTTTGCCTTTGATACAGCATGGCTGTACACCTTCTGGGGGTTTGCTGAAAGAAAACAGACACTTCATTCCATTTCAGACTTCAAAATTATTCTAGAGGGTTGAGAGTTTTTGGGAGAGAAGCAAAAGTTTATATGAAAGATGATGCATCAAGAATTTGCACTTACATAAAGCATCCAGAAGAAGCTGGATACTTTTTGAGAAGAGCAAAATATGGTATGACTTCAATGCAAAGAGGGTTTGTATAGCTTCCAGCAAGGGGTTGAGAGGTTTCAAGAGAGAGCCAAACGGCAGATGTGAACTGGACAGGTGATATATATGCTTATCAAGGTAGACAGATTGTTATCATCAGGACACAATTGGAATTCATCAAATCTTTGAGATGGTGGAACATAGTGCGATAGATTTTAAATCAATATTCTATATAGGATGGTAGAAGTTTATTGGTAAGATGGTATATAGTTTGCAGCAAAGGGGTTTAGATTTTCGTTAGAGAGCCAAGATGGCAGATGATTTCAAGGACATATGATTGATATAAATTTATCATAGTTAATGGATTAATTATCTGAACCCAATATGAGTACATCAATTCTTTGAAGATGGTAGATGCTACATAAGAGGTCTTGTATCAACAGTTTTCACGTACGTATAGTTTCCTGGAGAGGGTTGAGAGTTTTCGTGAGAGAGCCGAAGAACTCCATCCAGTTCTTGTCCCTGAAGACGCCGCGGGTTATCTGCATCTGGTAGCTCTGGAGCTCCTTCACGATCATGAAACACAACAACCGGTCCAGCCCCGACAGCCCGAAACTACCAACAGCTCTCTGTAATTAAAAGGTAAGGAGGTTCTACAGAGGAAGAGAAGAAAGTCAGACCATCATCTAATTTCGTTTTACCCTATACCAAGAAAATCTGACCTTCAATAACTCTTGTCCAAATCTATACCAACTGAGTCAAAACTTCAACAATCAGTACAGAGTCAAACCTTCAACTAGTCACTACAGAGTCAAACCTTCAACTAGTCAGTACAGAGTAAAATCTTCAACTAGTCAGTACAGAGTAATATCTTCAACTAGTCACTACAGAGTAAAATCTTCAACTAGTCAGTACAGAGTAAAATCTTCAACTAGTCACTACAGAGTCAAACCTTCAACTAGTCAGTACAGAGTAAAATCTTCAACAAGTCACTACAGAGTAAAACCTTCAACTAGTCAGTACAGAGAAAAATCTTCAACTGGTCAGTACAGAGTCAAACCTTCAACTAGTCAGTACAGAGAAAAATCTTCAACTAGTCAGTACAGAGAAAAATCTTCAACTGGTCAGTACAGAGTCAAACCTTCAACTAGTCAGTACAGAGAAAAATCTTCAACTAGTCAGTACAGAGTAAAATCTTCAACTAGTCAGTACAGAGTAAAATCTTCAACAAGTCACTACAGAGTAAAACCTTCAACTAGTCAGTACAGAGTAAAACCTTCAACTAGTCAGTACAGAGTCATACCTTCAACTAGTCAGTACAGAGTCAAATCTTCAACTAGTCAGTACAGAGTCAAATCTTCAACTAGTCAGTACAGAGTCAAATCTTCAACTAGTCACTACAGAGTAAAATCTTCAACTAGTCAGTACAGAGTAAAATCTTCAACTAGTCAGTACAGAGTAATATCTTCAACTAGTCACTACAGAGTAAAATCTTCAACTAGTCAGTACAGAGTAAAATCTTCAACTAGTCACTACAGAGTCAAACCTTCAACTAGTCAGTACAGAGTAAAATCTTCAACTAGTCAGTACAGAGTCAAACCTTCAACTACTCGGTACAGAGTCAAACCTTCAACTACTCGGTACAGAGTCAAACCTTCAACTAGTCAGTACAGAGTCAAACCTTCAACTAGTCAGTACAGAGTCAAACCTTCAACTACTCGGTACAGAGTCAAACCTTCAACTACTCGGTACAGAGTCAAAACTTCAACTACTCGGTACAGAGTCAAAACTTCAACTAGTCAAACATTAGCTAGAGCCTGATCAACCTGATTCATAATTCTTTTGTAATATAATTCAAACAAAAGCAGAATTGGCCATAGGCCTATATTAGGTACGTATAGAATACAAATGCACGGGAAAATGTGTAGATATTTTGTCCTACTCACATGTAGTTTCTGGAACAAGGTCCTGTTACAAATCTCATTTCTAGTTCTGAGATCATACCAAGCCTTCATCTGGTCGATGTACGCTGTTTGTCTGAAAGATAGGAAGGGTTCAAAGCACATGAATATACAAGCTGTCCATTGAATTTAGTTTCTGAACCCTTTTATTGGCAGTAATCACCCCTTGTTTGTCAAGGGACCACCTAATACATCACTAAAATTGGTATCTTATATAATTCCTTTATTTTGTTTGGTCAGAATACACTGAAAAGTTATCTGCCAACAGTTTTCTAGACAACCACCAAGGACCTCGTACAGGGTGGTCACAAATGAGGAAATACATTTTTTGTCGGGTATAATAAATATTTTATTTGAAAACAGTTGCAACCTATTGTGATGTCAGCGATCAGCTAACAAACCATTGCAGTAGATACAAATCTTCACAAGATATAACACCAATAACCCACCTGGGATCTGTAATACGCAGGATCTCCCTGGCCAGCCGACCAATGAAGTTGACACTCTCGTCTACAGGCTGGAAGCGAGGGATGGGTATGGCTGTGGACTGGTATATGCTCTGCCAGTCCTGCACCTTGGTACGCAGGAAGCTGTTGCACTCCTGTTCCACGTTGTAGTTGATGATGCGTGAGACCTCCTCCTGCCAGATCTTCAGCCCGTAGATGTTCACGTAGTCCTGGATGTACTCAAACGAGCGACGGAATCCTTCCATCTGGTCTCCGAGAGTTGATAGCCTGGGCAATAGCTCGCTGACCTGAATATTAGACATTGTGTATTACTTGATCTTACCAAAATTTATAACATTGTGTATTATGTGATCTTCACCTCATGTAAGGCATAAATCGCTGCACTCCTAATCACTGGAAAATTTTAGCCAATTACATTTGATCAATATTTCTGTGTCAGGTTTTCAAGGAATATACCTGTGGTTGATAGCAAGTATAAGAAATCTCCTGAGGGACACTTTAAATCACCAATGAGGGAAATGAGTTCAAACAACGAATTGCCCAAATCAGACCTAATCTGACGCAAACTAACTTTGAGAGGGAAGATTGAAGTAATTTTAAATATTGTTTTGTTTCGTATATATAATTTATACATGGGTCTGAGACCTTAAACTGAAATAAGTAATAGAATTGAATTTTAATAGGTCCATGCCATTACAAATTGATAACATTTTCAGCGAAGATTTTAAACAATTCACGACATGTTTAAGTACATAATGTTAGTGCTTCATTCATACACCACTCAGTCTATGGTTCACAGGGTAAGGTTAAAAGAAGACAGAAATACGCACCTTGGCTTTAGGGTTAAACATGAGACCTTGGTGCAGGGCCTGAGCGACCTGTTGGACCAGTTCCTTCCTGATGCCATCCTCCAACAACTGCTTCGGGTCAATCTGCAGTACACAAGCATCACAATCATGCTGCATTTAGGGACAAGTTAGTGTCAAAATAACTTTCCATTCTTTCAAAATAATGGAGCCAGGGCCAAAAGTACAGTACCGGTATATCATTGGTTTTAAGGGCTGGAAGGATATGTGATATTACCTTTCTTGTTAACACATAACCTATTGCTAACTTTTTTAAATTATGAAATGTCATGTGCAAAAATCATAATGGAGCTAGATAATAATAGGATAACGTCAAAAGTGTGACTTTAAGGGTGAATTAATCATAAGACAAAACATACATGAAGCCTTTTCTTACTCATTTCAGGAAATCTTTTTCTCAGCTGTGACATAATTCAAAAGATTTAGGAACCACATTATCAAGATTAAAGATACGATTAAACTCCTTTTCACAGTTGTTCACCTCCCAATCAATTGCAATGTTTTACTGGGTATATCTAACACCTCAACAAAGTCGATTCTTTCTGCCTCTTTTTACGAGTTGCAATTACAAAGCCATATTGTATAACCACAATTATTATATACCCATAACTTCAATAAAGACTACATTATTGTTTAAGAGGATGAGGCTTAAATTGGAATCTATTTATGAGTTATCCATCAGAGGAGAAGGAGACTAATCTTGTACTTACATGTTACAAAGGTTTATGGGTGAATTGGGGTTTAACGCAGCTTTCAAGAGTATTTCACTTCCCACTTATTGCAGCTGCTAGTATTATTGCAGGGAGAAAGCCTGCATTGCGGTTTACCAATCAAGTATCTTAACTTTTGAGTTGCAAATCCTTGTTGAATATATATTTTCATGTATCATAAACAACCATGATATTGAGAAACAATATGTCCTCCACACCTTGATGATTCCGACCAGTGTAGTTTTCATCATCAGAATACCCTCCGTGAACACCGAGATGGAGTGGGTCAGTTTTGCAACCTGAAAATAAATGAGTTTGAAAGGCAAATATCATTATCTTGGAACTTACCTCCTGAAGATACAAAAATCAGTGATAATTAAAACTTGAGTTATAAATGAACATCTTGTCATATCAGAAAAGGAAATTATACAATATGTCGTAATATACTAAAACAGTCTTCAAATCAATTGTAATATATGTTAAAAGGAACATGTACAAATATCATGCTTTGTAAACCTGTTTTGATGCATATATGTTAACGTAAAATTAACTTTAATATTGGTCTCTGGGTCAAACTTCTTTCAATGCAGGAATAAACTCTCTAGTCTATCATAATAGGCTCTCATTGGACAAGAACAACAAGAACAAGTAAAAAGATATTGATAACATTGCAGCATGTAAACATGCAAACAAATTTTGAACTTAAAGTATATGTCACTGAAAAGAAAAAGCAAGTGACATCCTCATCTCAAATGATACTGTTTGCCAAGTGAATATAATTCTCCCAGGTAGGTCATATGTATCATGTAATGATACATATAGAAGATTTTTGCACCTGAAAAAGTCTGAAGCATAAACTCTTTGGAACATATAAATATGACAGCTCTGACCAACTGACCTGGAACCTCTCATCAAGCTGTGCATAATCCTTCATCTTTTCCTTCTCCAGACGAGTGGGCAGTTCATGGATCTGATTGGTCAACAGCCGGATGATGCTTGCCAGAAGACTGAACATAGTCTGTGGAATGATCTGTGAAGACAAGCAGGAATTTGATATGATATTATTTTAAAACAAAGTGAGACTTTGTCAAATAGATCACCATCATGCTTCATCAGCGTAATTGAATCCGCTGATCCAGCTCCTTCCATATACCCTGATCTCCTTGGATAACGACATTTCATTGGCTTAAACAATAACTTGTGAGCACAGCAACGAACATCAAGCAGCGCCAGCCGTACAAGGGATTTTGCTTGAAAGAGATCAGGGAATATAGAAGGAGCTCGATCAGCGGATTCAATTATGCTGATGAAGCAGGATGATAGATCCCTAGATATAGAGAAATGGTTCAATTCATATAAGATGTGTAGTGAATCGGTTGGTGATGATGTTGAAGCAATAACAAGATGAGTTCAATCTTTCAAACAAGTAAAGACCAACTGTTATCACCTGCAGCACTTTCCTGACGTAGGCGACGAGCTCCCCGGAGTAGTACTGAGAGACACTCATCAGATCGGGGCTGTTGGCCTGGTTGATTCTAAGTAGCGGCAGCTCCAGGGCAGATGACATCTGGGGGAATACAAGTCAACTCATCAGTAACTCTTTGGCAGTTTGAGGCACTGGTTCTTAAATAACTTCCACAAACTGGTTAGCTACAACTACTGCATCAAGACAGCTTAGAAAAATCCAGGTCCATTATTTGTTATACCTCTGCATGTATGACTTGACAATAGCTTTAACTTTTGACTTCACAATAATAGTACCTCTTGAGTAATAAACTGAATACTTGTATGATATGATTTAAATCAAACTTTTGAATGATTAAACATTGAATTTCCTTTCGCTAGTTACATACAAATCATTAACTCGTGTTTCTTTTTCACCCTACAAGCAAGGAAATCAGGTAAATGTATTTGTGTCTTAAGTGTGAGAGAGTCAGTAAATCAATTAAATGGAAGGTTATGAAGTATCTTCTATATCTGATATTTATCAATATTAAACACACATAGCTCGTGAATCTCACCTTGAGGAAGGTAGCTCGGAGTTTGATGACGAGGGAGGGTTCTCTCTTGATTCCCTCCTGCATGTAACCCGTATAACTGAAATGCAGATATTCACAAATTTTCTACTGTATAGATAATAAGGATGGGTATCGGTCCTCATTTCCATATCGCAATATATTGCGATACAGAAAAGCCTATTGCAATACGTATTGCAATTTATTGGTACTTTTCATATTTCAGTTTTTCCATGTTCCTTTGAGTAAATAACAGCAATTAGAACAGCGATCAATGCTCAAGTGGACGTCGTTTTGTAAAGATAGATAATTCAGCGACTGGTTTCGTACTTACACATGTCTGTGCTATTTTAACTTTGCACGTTCACACTTTGTTCACAACTTTCAGTAAAATCATAGGGTGTTTTTGTGCAATTTTACACGGAAAGAGTTAATTCTAAAACCTACGATATATTGGATATTTTCAGAAGACTGTACCGGTACATATCGTGGTGTTTCTGTATTGCAATATACTGATATACCGATAATACCGCGCACCCTTAATAGATAAGATTTCCTTTCATGGTAAAGAGCTGTATTTGACCAAAAGATTGCACAGTAAAGAAGTAATTGGAAGATAGTTTAGAATGGATGGATCATGAAGTTAGAGTTAACCTTCACTTGTTTTTAACAATATTCAGTCCCTACAAGGAAATTATACGACATTATCAAATAACAATATCGACAGTTCTGTCTGATTGAAATTAAGACGACTTACATATATTCTAATGCCAAGATATCAATATAATATTATGAGTATATGCACATGTATTTTATGTTAAGAGATGTACGAAATGTACTTGAAAAAAAGTGCGAAAAAAAGTGAAGTGAAAAATGAAGGCAACATGAAGAGGTAGTTAACTCTCTGCTAAGTTAAATGACGGCTTGAATTATTAGCCCTGAAAGTCAATGGTTGACTTATAATCTGAATTATTGCATATTCATACAATATTCCGCTAGGGAAATATTTCAGCAGTTAGCAGCGCTGACCGATGACTGTTAGGTATGAATCAATGAGCACGCACCTGTCAATGATGTTCCAGGCGTAGGAGAGGTCGGCGACAATGCCGATGTTGATGAGGACCTCCTCCTTGATGTTGATGGTGCGCAGCATCTGATGGAGGTACTTGCGTGTGTCGGCCAGGAACTGCTTCACCTGCAGATTGCTCTCCAGCTGGTGGAACTCTTGCACCTTAAAACAGAAGTATAGATACATAGATATTATTTTGGGTGTTTTCATATCTGTAATCATCTCAAAACCCCAGTATCAGGAGCCCTTCTATTCCAATTTTTCCACAAGGCATAGTTTTCCATTCCAAGGTGTATATTTTTAAAGCCCTCATAGTGCTAATATAGTTCTATACCAATGTTAATACAGACTATCTTAACAAGAAAGAGCTTTGAAAGTTCAGGTCCAGAATCTTAGTGTGCTGAAAGTTGAATTAGAAACTACAGGAGGTTACCACTCATCATGAGGACTCTACATAAGAAATATGAATTCTTGAGCAATGCTTGTATAAACAAGTGTTTAAGACAGTGATAGCTTGCAGACCTATCCGAGTTTCTAGGAAATTTGATGTCTAGACGAAAAATTAAGAACTAATACAATGGGTGTAAATCATGCTCTTCGATGACAAGAACAAGGTCAAATATAAACTGGGTAAAGGACTTCCTTGAGGTTAAAGGGTTCCCTCCTCCCAGTAGTCTAACTCCATTAACTGGATCTCACCTCCTCCATGGCTTGTATGAGCTGTACAATCTTCCTGCCGGCAGACGTGCTGTCCTCGTAGTTGAGAGACAGGATCTGTTTAGCCATCTCAGTAAACCATGCCTGCAAGTTGTCTGTGAATAGATAAGTATGACTATTTGTCAAAACGTCTACATGAACAGTCTTAAAGAATATCTGTATAGAAATGTAAGAATCTACAAAGAATTGTTGAAAAATGTAGAGCTCTAAACACAGCACTGCTATAAGACTTGTAATTTGGTGATGTCATAGTATTGGACGCATGTTAATGACATCATGGCATTTTGATGTCAACAAGTTTTGACGTCATTGCATTGTCAGTTATGATGTAAAGGCATAGTGAAGGCATGTGCAAAATCTTCTGCTTGAAACATCTCCAATGGAAAACAGATGATGGTTAAAGGTAGAAAACTGTTACCATTTTTCTCGACCCTGGTGAGTGGTTTGGTCCCGGAGAAGACGTCGCTCAGCTCCTGCATGCGTTCCTGTCCCTCCTTCTTGAAACTCTCCCACTTGGCCTGCTTGTCCAGCAACATCTGCTTGAACATCTGCAGTGAACATTTTACATGTAGCAGATACATTCCCAAAGAGGTGAGGACATTGAGAAAACTAGAAAATTCACTTTGTGCTTTCAAAGAACATATGAAAATAATTCATAGAAGATGAACATAATAGACAAGCATATTTCACCAATTGGCATATAATATAAAGCATCTTATGCGGAAACTTAAATTTTCACAATAAAAATGTTGTTATCCAGAAAGTATTGCTATTCATAAGTATCCCAATTTTGAGTTCCTTCAAAGACTCACTTCTTTCAGTTTGAACTCGAACTGCGAGGTGCTGAGCAGAAGCTGAAAGAGGCTGAGTGGGTTGTACTTGGCGTCCGTCAACACCTGCTCGCGGATCTGCTTACACCGCTTGTTCATCTCAGCCGCTAGAACAGGGAATAATAAACTGGTGTCAAAACTATGTGACTATATATGACTACATCTGTTACTAACTATTGAGAAAATTCAGAAAGCACTGTCAGCAGTAAAATAGCGATTTAGTATTGTAAGACAATATAAATTGAACAAGAACTAAAAACCCAAGATCAAGAGTCTCACTCGGAGGAAGAGCGGCGGTGTGCATCATGAGCCAGCGCAAGGTGACGTTACACTCTCGGATAGCGTTCATCAGTTTGGGGATGTTGTCGAGCACAAACTCATCAACCAGCACCCCCTCCTTGAGGTACTTCTCCAGCACTGGATGCAGCCTCTGGAGCTTCAGAGAGTACTTGGAGGCCTGGCAGACAGAGAGAGAGAAACACTATCACTTATAATGGATTAACAGAAAACATCCTCAGTGTTTGGGTACAAAGCAAAGGTCTCTGGAGTTTCTAGGAGTACCTGGAGGCCTAGAGAACACAGAGAACACTATCATTCATAATGGACTTACAGAAAAAACAACCTCAGTGATAGGGTACAAAGCAAAAACATCTGGAGCTTCGGGGAGTGCTTGGAGACATAGAGAGACACTACCATTTATAAAGGACTAACAAAAAAACAACCTCAGTGATGAAAAGTGGGTTGCTTTTGGTCTAACAACACTTTCAAGATAGACTATCAGGTAACACATCCTTTTAATACAGGGTTAAACTTTGAAGCCTTCGACATCGTGGTGCCATAGGTTGATAAGAAAACGTCTCTTGAGAGGGAATACTTAAAGGCCTAGGGTAAAAGAAAAAACACTATCATACATAATGGACTCTGTAGAAATACATGCGCAATGATTAATGGTGGGTTGATTTTTGTCTCAACATGACTTTCATCACGCAGAGAAAGATAAATAACATCATTTATAATGCCAATGAAGCTGTCAGGCCCCTGTCACATTGATCGTTCCTAAAAATACAAAGGATGTTTTCCATATTTGTTTCAGTACATCATTCATATGATATCACACAAAAACTGACCTGTTCTCTGATGTTGCCTGCGTCGAGTGTGTTGTTGAGAGCTGTGCTAGCTGCCCTGTAAGGAGCCCAGGCATCTAGCAAGTTCACAGTCATACCCATATATACGCTGATCACCTATGCAGAAGATGATACAATTGGTTTACACTGCCATCGTTATCAAAAAGAATTACTGGTAATAAGTCACTCAAATCTATCTTTTAAATTTTTGGTTGAAATGTTAAACCTATGATTATAGGTATTGTATATCCATTCTATACAATATTGTAAATAATCCAAGTTTATCTTTAGAAAGACTCTCATTTGGTTTCTGTTATGTTTTCTTGTTTCATTTTTATATTTTACTTTAAAATAAATATTGACATCAGCAAAAAAATACAGCCAATGTTGACAATCAAAACTTTGCTAAAGAATAGATATTTATTTCCTTTCCACAAAAATATGTTTACATCAAAATTGACAAACTTTCAAGCTTATTTCATACACTGCGAATTTACAATTGAGGATTGTAGCTATTATCTAGATTAGGGCTCAACGTACCCAGTTATCAGGGAAGTGTTTGTCGACAATCTCCCTCATCTTCGCCTGCTGGTTGTGTAGCACCTCGGCCTCGAAGTACAGGATGATGTACAGCATACTGGCCTGGGTGGCCAGTGCCGTTGACCGATGTTCCGGCAGTGGATACGCTGTTATCTGGTTGTAGATGTCGTCAGATCTCAGGCGACCAATCACCATGTTAACGTAGCTTGGATTCAAAGGAACTCGACTGAGGGAAATAGATTTTGTTAGAATTCTTCTAAAAGCTTGTAACTACAATTACGGTGAATTAAGTTCTTTCTCTGAGATATGATTGATAATTATGACAGGTGTCTTTAGTGTTCTAAATGAGATTTAGTCTTTATTGGAAAGCATGCAGGGCTAGTGGCTTTAAAAGGCAAAAAGGCTTCAGATATTTGACAGGCCTTGCAATGAGTATATCTAACATCACACAAGCTTAGTGACAGTTTCTAAAACAGCTCCTGCTGAAATAAAGTAGTAACTGTCTGGCAGGCAGGCATTTATTTTAATACTAGAGACATGAGATATCTTGAGATAACAAGAATCAGATGTTCAGACACCACAAAATACATTTTACATTTTATTTTATAAATGAGGATGAGATACTCTATTCTATCAGTGAAATATACCCTCTATCAGGCCACAGTGGTGATAACCTTATCGTCAATCTACTCAGTGGTGAAATACACTTTATTGTTACTCGTCAGAAGGTCAAGCTGACACAAAAAGGTTTGAAACCAATGGTCGAATTGAGTTTATTAAGTTTTTTTTAAAATGTGATATTTTGTATTTTGCAACAGTTTTTAGCTTTTGGCTGGACGTGCCACTCATGAAAATATCAACTTTGCCCACGCCACTCGATGAGATAAACATCGTATTTGACAAACATCATTTAATATCCTCCATCTATTCAGCCTTAAGGCCTTCACCTAAAAAAGCCAGATTTGAACCTCATGCATCAAAAGCACCATCTGACAAATCCTGCATCCTAAAATTAATTCAAGGTTTTTTGAAGATTAATTCAGTGTGGGTTAATGTTTCACCTGAAGTAAGCCTCTGGGTAGTTGGGCGGTCTTTTGGCTCCAGGCAGATTTGAGAACCCTGTACTTCTCAACAGCTTGCATACATCGTCTATGTTTGAGTCTGCTGCGGCAGCCTTCTGTGCACTGAATGCAGGGACATCTTAATTATTATCTAATTATCATTTCATTGTCTGTAACACTCATGTCACAGATAAATAATCAAAAGGCATTAAAAAGAAAACTACACAAGAAAGGCAAAATTCTTTTTCATATATTCAGAACACCTGATACAGCAAAATATACATATTACATACAAAGAGGTTTATAGTTTTGTATAGAATAATTTAAGAAAAAGGAAAGTAAAAATAGCAGGCTTATTGATTTCTTCAGAGTGATTTGCATGTTTAATTGATCATCACTGCCTTTATCGACTTCATTTTCATGCAATTCATTAAACTCTTAGAATTGATCAAGTTCAATTATCATATATACTCGCCTATATCGGTAGTATGAGACGAGGATTCGCTCTCGAATGAGTCCTTCGATTCTGATGTCAATAACCAACAGCATGACCCCATATAGGTAGAGGGCTTCACACTGTTGGAAAAATGAGGTA
Organism: Phorcus lineatus; assembly: GCA_921293015.1. Classification (NCBI taxonomy): domain Eukaryota; kingdom Metazoa; phylum Mollusca; class Gastropoda; order Trochida; family Trochidae; genus Phorcus; species Phorcus lineatus. The sequence goes on along the minus strand of OV121083.1, from coordinate 19,562,447 downwards.
TGCTATTAAACACTATCTTAAATTTTATTACACTAAATCTGGTGAATACGGCTTTAAATAATCATATTACATTTTTTTAACACACACTATCTTTGGCGATTTGCAGCATTAAAGGGCAGTATCAATTAATAAAAATTATCCTCCAATAACATCTGCATGATCTCCTGTTTGAAATACTTTTTTAGATATGAAACTTTTCTGAAGTCCATTTTGTAATCAAGTGTTTAAAAATAAGAGACTTTGACATTCAAAACATCATTTTTAGCTGTGTCGAAGGTTGAGTCACTGACCTGGGATGTTTTAACCGCTTTTCAATGGCGTATCGATATTCACCTTTTTATAAAAGGGCTCGGGAAGGTGAAGCCTCGGAGTTCATCTTACAACAGGTAATTTAAAAACAATTTTCAAAAGGGGAGAGGGTAGAGAGGGGAGGGGGGATCACGACCTCCCTCTGTAGCCTATCTCTCTTCTTAGAGGGAAATTCTGGAATTTGCCTTTGGTCTTTATATCAATGGATGATTATTCCTGAAAATTGGCCACTGAGAAGGGGTGGCATAAACTAGACAAATCTTGTAACCTTCCACACAGAAAATGACGACATACTGAAAGGAAAGATTATAATTATAGATGGTCTGTAACACACACCATAAGCTGTTTTCCATCCTCGTTCAACAGGACTGATTCGACAGTTTGCTGGATATAAACACCTTCTTCCAGGTCCTCAAGATATCTATAACAATAGAAAATAGAAAGTGTTTTTAAGAGTAAAAACAGATGTCTCCCCCATACACCATTTCAGCATAGTTTGTTTTTGAAATTCTATTGGAATCTATTGAATAACAATGTGCTCCAGTAGTTTCAGAGTAATGCTCCAGAAACTAACCCCTCCTTCAAAATGACAAAGTCCAAACTGTTGCCACGGAAACAAAAAAATGTAAAATATAAAAAAAGTTGAAACACCAAAAAGGCACATCTCCATGATTTCAAGGTAGTGTATACCAAATTTAGTGAAGATTGGTCATATAGTTTCAGAGTTATGCTCCTGAAACTAACCCTACCCTTCAAAATGACAAACCAAACTGTTGCCATGGAAACAAAACAAATTTAAATATAAAAGAAGCTGAAATCCCCAATAGCACATCTACATGATATGAAGAGGATGAATACCAAATTTGGTGAAGATTGGTCAAGTAATTTCAGAGTTATGCCCTGGAAACGAATAGGAACGTCAACACGAACGGGAAATCAGCCAAAACCATTCATTCAGTAAACATTCACACAAAAATTGAAAGAATCTGCATAACAGTTAACTAAATTGTTAATTGTGACACACATTTAAACAAAAATCTTGTATCAGGCCCTGATTGGTGCATAGCAAGTAAATGCAGGTAATTTTACATGGGTGTAATATCACTGCACTGCTGATGCCACAGATTTTGAAATATAACCTTTTTCAGTTATCCATTTCACACATTTTAATCTACAAGACAATGACAAACAACATGAACTTTACAAACCTGTTAAGGTCTGTTACAAACTTGTGCACACTGGCGAATGCCTGGTAAAATCTTGTGAGAATTTCAATATGGTTTTCCCGGAATTCTTCATCTAAATCTTGGAGTTCCTGTTAAAAAGGGATTATCATTATCATTCATTTGTACAATGACATGTCATCAATTCAAGACGAGGCTTTTCGATGGCATAATTACTCATAAAGAACTTTGCCTATGTTAGTGATATATGTTTGGTGACATTTAAAGTGTCAATGATAAAACGGATTGAGCAATAAGATTGTTATATGGACTCCTAATCTTATTCATACAACTTTTACGCAGTAAGACAGTCTTGCTTCAGTGACATGGATGTCATCAAGCAATAAATTACAACTACTAGTGCAATGATGGAGTTTGCTTCAACAAACTGATGTGCATGTATGCACATATGATATACATGACACTGTGTCGAGATGCTACAAAGCAATCAAAGGATGTTGATAGTGCTTGTGGATTGTAGTACGAATACCAATGTGACTTACAACTTTTGATTCGATCTTGTGGTCAAATGCATCAGCATTTCGGAAATAACTGAAGTCTGATAGAAGTTCTCCATACTTGAGCTGGTCGAACCTGTTGTCAAGTCGAAACACTGATGGTATGAAATCCGCGAGACGAAGCAGTTCTGCAATGATAGCATTTCCCCTCGACACTAAACGCAGAAGGTTCTGTCCACACTGATTATTCTCAGCAAGAAAATCAGCCATAGTTCATGTAAGTTTTTCGTAATCAACAGAGTAACATGAACGTCACAATATATGCCTGTGTTTAAGAAGAGGTTGGCGCGGCGATAACAACCCGATGAGTTTTCCGTGCAGAATTTAGCAGACGAAATTTGTTCACATTACACAGCACATTTCTTGTTACTGAGCCTCCCATTCAAATAAAGTAATCACAACACATCTAATTATTGATAAAGAGACATCACAAAGTTCACAATGATGTTACATTGTCATATGTTCATTATTGCAACGAGAAATGTGATTTTGCAACAATTTTCAAAGAAATCACCGCCTCTCTCGATCTCAGTGTCACATGAAGTGGAGAGCTTCACCCACTACTTCCGGGTTTTTCAAAGTTATCTCCCTTGGATTGAAAAGTTAGACTTTCCTCCTCTCACAGTTTTTTGGTAGAATTTCTTCTTTAATGATTTTTTTTTTTGTGGTCACATATTCATGTTTGATTGATTTGTTGAAAACGTTTTAATTGTTTGTATAAATAATTTGAATGTGTGACCAATTTTGTACAAAGAGGTTAATAAAACCTGTATATAAAAAAATATTTTCGAAATAACATTTCCAACAATTTTAAATGGTCATTTATGTAATCATATAGGTTTTAACCGATTTCATCTTATCAATCAGCGATCGGTCTCGTCTCAGCTTCGGTAAAACTTTCAATGTAAACCTAAATATTCAGAGAAGATAAAATTCAGTTTTATTATCAAATTAAAAAACTTAAAGAGCCACTCCGTGATCTTCCTAACATATTATTTCCCTTTGATACGAACCTAAATGTCATATGTGGTGATATCAAATCAAAACATCTTAACTTTTCATATCCAAAAGACATATATATGAAAAATACTGGTTTTCCATGAAAATCTAAAAACAGCCTTATAAATGCGCAGAGGTGTAGATACAATGTCCAATATACATGGATACTAGTTATATAATCTAACAAACACTATCAACTCCTAACTTCCCCCCTGGCTGTTTAGATAAGTCTCTAAAATTACCTTTGACTATTTGACGCGCGCCACTGTCCGGTTTTCGATCATAATTGCTTTGTTCTACCTTCATATTGTCACTGTAAAAAAACAATAAGCTTAAAAATGTGGGTTTTTTTCGGTAACAGTCAATACTTCCCGATCAAATGACACCATTGATTAAGTTTTGCATATATGACTCCTACAACTCACGGAGTGGCTCTTTTAAGTTACGGGTAATGACGGTTTTATTTGTCATCGATTTAATAATGATCTTGATATGAAATGAATATCAAGAAAGTCTTGTATTTCCCGTACTTATACAATTTTCAAAATGTAAAAACCCAAATACATTGTATTATCTATATTTTAATAACCAAAGGTAGAAAGAACTTCTTTTTTTTAATTTTACGGACATGACGAAAACGTTTCTTAAAAAGCTTTTCATGGAGTGTAAAAATGGAAAACAAATTTGCTCCTTTATTAAAAACGATTATTGTGGCGACATAACAGCATTACAAATATATGCCAAGTGGTATCAATTCTGAGCGTGAGATGCATGGTAAAAGTTGGTTTGAATGAAAAGGACAGAAATGAATAAAAGAGAAAACTGAATTGAAATTGTCAAGTAATGGTTTGGGTCATCAACTTGGATATTCTACCATTTCCTTGCTTATTATCTTTGATAAATAAATTTCGTGCTCAATGACATTGTATATCAACTGATTAGTTTTTTATGAATGAAATAGAATGAACACTGCTTATTTATATACGAAAAAAATAGATACGATTATTCAAAACTAGTTTCTTGTTAGGAAATTCTTTACTGAAATATTGAAACAAATATCTTTTTAAAAAAAAAATTTGTATTCGTTTCAGTTAAGTTATTGTAAATTTGTATACGTACAAATGACATGTAAGTGTTGAACAGAGTTTACAAAAACATGATGAAGCATTCATAAAATATAGATAGCGTACAGTGCTTTGACAATGACAAGAGCTTTTCATTTAACAAGAAATGAACGCAAAGAATTGTGTTTACATGCAATTATTTTTTTAACATAAAAAATCCCAAAGCAATCAAACGATAACTTGGTCTACTTAATAATTGAGATATGAATGTATGTTCTAGCTCATTGAATTAAATGTGTTGTAAATAGACTGAAAGAACTGTTTCAAAATGTATCGAAACAAAGTCATCAAGGAATTCTTTTCACGGGTTGCTGGAGTTGTATAATGCAAATTACACAGAAACAGATTACTTCATGTATTTTAATTAATAACCTGTCTCCTATGTTCTAAAGCTTACTTAAAGATCCAGGATAGTCTATCAAAATCATAATTCTATTCCCAACAGCCTATCTATTTAATATGTGAGCATGTACCCCAATGATGTGTGTTGCACAATAAAGAATTAAGTTATATCATGCAGAAATATTGTTTTTTTATGCCGCTGCACATTTGATTCTATTGTCATTGAAACAATGGTGGCATTGGGATCTGCGATCTTTACAACTGAATAGAGAACAAATTCTATGGATAGACAACAAGTTCTAAATACCTCTCAAGATATTTACGAAGATGTGGCATCTGGTGAAGGAAGAATACATAATATAGAAGACAGTAACATGACAGCTTCCCAGGAGGTTGTTAGTAAATTTTCCTTACAGTTTTTAGGAAGATTATGTGAAATAGTATCTGTAAGACCAAAATCCCCTCATATACAAAACATCTGTTACATGTAAAGGTCAAGGCGACCAGGTCAAGGTGACCTTTATCGTTTGATACATTCTTCTATAGTAGCTGATTCTCCCCATGTCGACAAACCCTACGACTATATTAACTTCACTGAAGATACCGTTTCAGCAGATTAAAGAACCAATTCTCATTACGTTTAACGTGTCCTTTTTGCTCCTTCAACTAAATGTTCTACATCTATTACGAGAACAAAATCGTAAAATCAAGGCTTCCCGAGAGAAAGTGTTCCCAGTTCATTTGTGCTATTGTTATTGAACATATTACCAATAATAAATGTCACTCTCGATTAGTGTTTGTATTGAAGATAATCAACATTTTCATCGACCGACAGTTACAAATCAACTTAAATTACTTCATCATTTATGCTCGTCAGCCAAGTCCTACTAAGAAGGGAGGTTGTTTTTTTACAAAATTTATTTGTTGGTCATAATGTACGATAGTTGTGTTTTTAGTTAATTTTGCGGGATTCAAACACACATCCTCAAGGCCAGGCAAGAATCGTCATCACTGGCTGTCCCAATAAGTGTTACACTCGACAGCGGGGAACTCGACATCGACCTTGATGTCAACGCTGTACTCGTGTATAAACATTTGATGAGCTGCACTGCCACGTGAGCACTGGCTGTCCAAACAGCTCACCCACTCGGCCACCGAGAACTTGACATCAATCATGATGTTAACGCTGTACTCGTGTATAAACATTTAACTAGTAGCACTGCAACTAAAGCATTGTACAGCAAGATTGTGTCTAACTTTTACAATAACTTCCCCAGGCATATGACTATCTGCAATTTTATTATCTTTTCTTAATTTGGTACCAAAATAACCATATCCATCCTGTTAGTCAAACATAATCACTTGTCCTTTGTCAGCCATATACTCCGTCAAGATTGACTGGTTTAGGATGAAATATCTTTACAGAGGTCAAAGTTTCAATTAATCTGACTAAAACGGTTTAAAACAACGTTCTACTTCCGGTTCCCACAGCCCTTGCTACGAGGATTACGCTATAGAAATCGGCAGAATACGCAATTAGCCAAACAATGGAGTCGGTCTAAAGTCAAAACTCCCTTTCTGAATGCCTACATCATTTGAATAGGAAGAAGAATAAATTAAAAAAACGTGTAAAGTAGGACGTATACGATTGAGTGCTTCAACCTGTTTGCCTTGCGTCTATTCCTTCTATTACTAATACTTGTTAAATACTGAAGCAGTATAAAAGTTAAATAATTTCACACGTTTAGAATTTTATTTTACTAAAAGTGATCAAATCATCATTGTACCATCTCCCCCCGCATGGCTTTAAATTTCACCAGTCTCTTTCACTGGCCAATTTATACCTTGCTTCCAACCAGTCACGATCCGCCGTAGCAGCCTTGGCGACAAGCACAGAAAACTATGGGAAGTACGGCAAGTCCTACGTTAGCAAGTCAATGGGGCTGGCGTAAGAATAGACCATTCGTGGGAAGATGGATTTGTACGTACATCTTTCGAGGTTTATTTCTTATTGCAAATAAAAACTTTCAACTGAACATGATCATTTCAGAGAAGAAAACCCCTAGATGTTTCATTAAGGAAAACAAGATTCTCTGAAAAATAACTCAGGTATAGGCAAAATCACCACATTTTAAAGTAAAAGCACACTACTTCCTAACACATTAATGAGGAATACTTTGAAATCTTCATTATAGCTTATTTGTTCTCATTATAATTTACATGTTTTGAGGTTGTTGTCAAGAAAATCTTACTCTCTTAAGTATACAACTTATAGGCCATCAAAGATTTTCGACAAGGGTGTTCTTAAATGGGGAGTAATTAATCAACGAAAAGTGTTTAAACAATGATTTTATATAAATGATTTATTTTGAAAACAAAAGACAATGATCTTAGTGCACGTGGAGAAAAAGACCTTCAGAACTTTGGTATAGATAGACATACACTTTATTCAGTGAAGAGTCGAAATAAGTAAAACAATGAAGCTCTGCATAACATAAAAAGGTTCAATTCAACATTATATACAGCCTCATCATTTTGATTTTGCAGAAGTTTTACAATGGAATCATGTGAATTTATTCAACCTGGTTCCCGGACCTCGTTCCGCACTGTCGCACAAGCGGATCGAGGCCGGGGATCCAGTTTGGATCATATTAAGATAAAATGTATATTTCACTGGTGGATGATAAAGATTTTGTTAAACTATGCAAACATCAGTTTAAGTGTTTAATGTCTAAGCAGTCTTCAGAGCTGTGATGACTGAAAGTAAAATGGCCACAGCATGACAGTCTCTTGAAAATAAAACGTCTCATGAGACCACGGACACGTGTTGTAATCATCCTTACTCATAAGAAATTAAAAAATCTTCTTTATAAATCTAAGATATCAACAATCCCTCCCCTACACCAATAGACGGGAGGTCATTTTATTTTCTTTATCTAATATACATTTAAATAATGATTATTTAAATTTTTCTGTGTCCCTACACGAATGGCTCGGCTATTTCAAAACGATAGTTGACATCATGCATGCAGAAATGTTACTTCGGAGGTTACATTAAAAGGACAGTCCAATCGGGGTAGTTAAATTGTGGAAATGAAATTCAAGGGGACATTCCCGTTTATACAAGTATGATGTTAGAACATGATTATAACATTACCCAGTTGAAACATTTTACTTTATTTAGATTTGATAAGTTGATAGAGCTCTCGATCGATAAAAAACGTGTCGTGATTGCCGATGTCAAATGATTTGAGCAGCGTTCTGAACTTGATATTAATATTGACGCTATACAATATAGATATAAATCAATTCTACTGATAAGACGTTGAAGAGCCACTCCGTGATTTCCATAACATATTATTTACCTTTGATACGAGCCTAAATGTCATATGTGGTGATATAAAATCAAAACATCTTAACTTTTCATGTCTAAAAGACACATATATGACAAAAACTGGTTTTCCATGAAAATCTAAAAACAGCCTTATAAATGCACAGAGGTGTAGATATCACGTCCAATATACATGGATACTAGTTATATAACCTAACAAACACAAGCAACTCCTTACTGCCCTCCTGGCTGTTTTAGATAAGTCTCCAAAATTACGTTTGACTATTTGACGTGCGCCACTGTCCGGTTTTCGATCATAATTTCGACGTTCTACCTTCATTTTGTCACTGTAAAAAGAAAGAATAAGCCTTAAAATGTGTCTTTTTGGTAAGAGTCGATACTTCGCGATCAAATGACACCATTGATTAAGTTAGGCATATGTGACTCAAACTCAAACAACTCACGGAGGGGTTCTTTAAGTACTTTAAGTTTGGCTTAATTTACCATATTTACAAATATCTGCACCACTCGCGTCTTATCTATAATTCTAGCCCACCAGTAGATATATGATTTTGGACTATTTAAGGAACTGATGAACTTACCTTGCTAAACTTTTACTTCTGAAGTTAAAATCTCTCTTTCTGATGTCATTGTCTCAGAGCTTGTGAGTCCGTGCTATGATCAGAGAAATAAATCTTTCTATTTCCGTGTCCTTCATCCTAAACTACCTGTACATCTTCTTACTGTCAGTAATAATGGCGTTCTGGCGTTCTGACGTTCTCTCAAACTGTAAGTTAGAATTATCATAATTCTAATCTCTTTGACATTCCCATCAACCATTTAGACCTGGGACTCACTTAGCTTTATTATACTCCCAAAATATACATGTAATTCGAATAAGGTTTTTATATCAAGTTCTTTATCAGGTTATGGTTGGGATTTGTGATGTTTCGCGTCTTGCTTTTAAAAAAGATAATCTTTGCATATTGTAATCTGTGACATGTTAAATTTTTATTTTATTGAAGATATCAGCGGTTTCTTCTTAGCCGGTTTATACTGTAAAAGGCGCGCCTTTCGAGAGGTCATGCGATTTGAAAGTGAGCACAAATTTGCCGAATTTTATTCCATCAGAATTTTATTCCATCAGAACAAATCCATATTGCTTTGCGGGAAGATATTCATTTTATTGTCAATGTCTTCTCCAATAGTTTTGGAGGAAGAATAATGCCTGTATAAAGTCAGTCTGTATCTCGTATAAGAAACCCCCAAATCGATCTCAAGTTTTGGAATATGATATTTTATAATCATAATAATATTTCAATCAATTGAAATATGAATTTCAAATCTCAAATCTAGAAAAAAAGTCAAGTTAAAACAACTAGGGAGGCTATTTCACAAATCACCGACAGCTGGTATAACGCCTCTCGCTTCGTTAATGCCAGATTATGAGAAAGTCATTAAACGTGCACGGTGATTAGCAGCTTATGGTAGTTGGTGATGGACTCTCATGTGTTAATTGTACGAAAGCATGAAATCAGTTGCTCTAGAGAACACCCTGCTTGATTTATTCAAGTACCACAAAGTATGATAGATAGAATCTATCGATTGGTACATACCACATTACCACATGTACTGCCACTTCCCTTGAATATTCTTCACAAAATGTCATATATTGTATCTGGAGCTTTTTCCAATTGAAAATTTAACAAAGGTTAACTGAGTAACAACAAAAAATTTCAACATACAAAATCCGAAACAGTCACAAGTTGTCTTGAGAAACCAACTGAGCTAAATTTTAGATTATAACACAATATCTGATCATGTTTCTGAAAAATGTACTTTCAAAGAAATCGCCTTTTTCGAATTTCGTTAACTAGACCATATAGTGCAGTCAAATACCTCTATTTTCGCTTGTTTCATGGCGCAAATATGCGTTAATAAAGTAATGTTAAGGAAGGTCATACATGTCGAAAACATCTTTTTTTTTTATTGATGAAAGACCTCATGGAAGATTTATCTAACGGGTTCTCCAAAAAAACTAAATTCATCTGAATAATTTAATGTTCCAATCTAATTTGAGATAATGCTGATCTCAAAATCACAAAAGAATTATATATTTTCAATGAAAACATCGGGGTCGAACCTGTAATCTGTATATTTTTAGCTTAGTTAAAGAAATATAAGACTACGAAGCCAAATGGTAACAAAACTATATTAGTGATTAAAAATCAGATTTTTAAGAATCCGTGAAGTGAAATCACGGTTCTGTATTATTTATTTCAATAATATAAAAAATTTTAAAGGTGCAAAATGTCTTATACAGTTTTTTGATAATGTTAAGGGTTTTCTGTGACTCATACCATAAAACATTGACCGTGCAATCTATCGTTTTTAAGTTTGTACATTTCAGCGTGGTGTATACAATAACATGAACCGCACGTGAAAAATGTCACGTGATACGTCGCGTCGCCTTACACACTTGTTTCATGAAGTTCGGCGAAAACAATTTCGAGCTTCTGGTGAATGAAGTTGTTACAAATGATTCGTTTTTTTAAAATATCATTAGAATAGTCTTTAAAACGTGTTGCTGTCAACTGAAATCATTTGGCCCTGATTATTTTCATTCATTTGATTTTTTAAAATACGAATTTTCAGAGTTTCTATCAAAAAGCCATATTATTAATATGCTGATTTTTCAACAAAAACAAATCCTCCTCGCGTTTTTCTGTTCCAATTGATAAGTATAAGGCAAATGAGGACTTAGGCACTCACTCCTAATATCGTTTCAGATATTGTCAAGCATGGCCTATACTTGCGCCAGCCCCAATGACTCGCTAAGATAGGCCTTGCCGCATTTCCCCAGACTTTGCTTATTGCCAAGGCTGTTGCTGCGATCGCGAAAGTCCAATAAGAAATGATATCAGAATTGCAACCTTTTGCTGAACGGGATGCTGCTTTCAAAACGATGAATTTGACTGGTTGGCAGCAAGATTTAAATCAGTCTGATTAAAATCGACCTTGTTCCGAGGAAAAAAGTTTCAAATTATTGACTCTACCGAGATTCGAACTCTATATGGCTAGACTCTCTCTCCACAACGGTCTGACCGCAGCATACTGTAGCGCACGTTCGTACGTAAAGTCAGCTAACCAATCACAATGCGTGCGGCAAAAGCATTCGATATCAATAGCTAGGGGCAAGTAACTCCCATTCACCATTCGTTAACCTTGATCGCCGCTATCCTTATTTGAAACGCGATGATGTGATTGGTTCGCAAATGACTAGGTTTTGTCTGCGCTAAACTGGTGTCAGCACGTGCGCTACAGTAGGCTGCGGTCAGACCGTTGTGGAGTAGATAGCCTAGACATATAGAGTTCGAATCTCGGAGTGCGAACTGTTTATCCCAAAAAATCTTGTCACTTAACCGATTTAATAAATACAGTAAAAGCATTGTTATCAGTTAACCATTTATTAACCATTACTTTTTTCATACAACTGGAGTATGGGAGGATTTAATTGAGTGAGCTAGGAAAAAATAAACCCTATGAAACTTAATATCTAATCCTCTGGGCCAAATGATTTCGTTTGAATTAAAGTGTCGAATTCGAGGAAATAGGGCATTGTACTTAATCCCTGAGTTAGTGTTATTCGAATAATCTCGTAACTAATCATTGTTACTTAAAAGATGCAAAATTGTGATAGTTCTTGTCAAGTACTAAGATGGCACCCACTGCAGTGGAAGTTTAAGACAAGTAGGTCATTACTCTCAACACTACTAGAAGTGGGAGACGAGTCATGTCAATACAGATCAGCTCCAGAATACATCACCAACTCAGGTGATAATGTGGTGATATCTTTCGAGGACACTTCAAGACAACAGAAAAGGTGACGGTTCAAGGAATTATGAAAGGAGGGACATCTAGTGGAAAATGAGATGCACCTTTTTTTTAAAAATGAGGAGAAATCATGTGATGACGTCAATCTATTGTGGAAGTCTTATATTCTAAAATTGAACCAATTTCTTAACGACTTTCCCACTCAACAAAAGTGATAAGGTTTTTAAGTTTTATGATTCACGATTTTTCAAGTGAGAACGACTAAACATTAAAATTGTGAACTTTTAATAAAAGTTAAAATGATCATTTAACAGATAATTGATGACTGGAACACAGGGGCGTGTATCGCCGAAAATAATAATAGTAATATATAATGGAGAAAAAAACGGGTATCTCTACTATATAAATACTAAAGGGATGTAACGCCCTCAGACCCCCCGTTTTGTTCCGGGAAGAAATCAACTTGGAAATTCAATATAGATTAATATAACAATATACACACATGAAGCCTGATAAATCCCCTTTCGATAGAATGTAAAACAATCAAAATCGGTTCACTTTTGACAGAGCTACACCGTTTTGAAATCGAAAAAAGTATGTTTTCTTGTGAGTACGCCAAAATCCTGCCTCACTAAAACATCGATTTCAAACTGATAAAATACGAATTAAACACTCGAAAACGTACTATGCACGACAAATACAACTTTATCGCAATCCCCTTGCATTCCGATTTCGTAGCGTGACTATTCAAATGAAATATTATGTGATCTATACCTTGTAAGCGAGCTTTTAATGCATTATATGCGGTTTCGATCGCTCGAGTCTGCCATGTTTGACCTCAATATTGGACAGATGGCATAGAATAGGAGCGGCTCGTTGATTGGTTAAACATGAACTCTTCTGTAGTGAAGTTACGAAGAATTAATGTTGAGCAAATCAGCGAGCCGCTAGTATTCTGCGCTATCCTTCCGATATTAAGGTCAAACATGGCTGACCCGAGCGATCGAAACCGCATATAATGCATTAAAAGCTCGCTTAGAAGGTAGTCACGCTACGAAATCGGAATGCAAGGGGATTGCGATAAAGTTGTATTTGTCGTGCATAGTACGTTTTCGAGTGTTTAATTCGTATTTTATCAGTTTGAAATCGATGTTTTAGTGAGGCAGGATTTTGGCGTACTCATAAGAAAACATACTTTTTTCGATTTCAAAACGGTGTAGCTCTGTCAAAAGTGAACCGATTTTGATTGTTTTACATTCTATCGAAAGGGGATTTATCAGGCTTTATGTGTGTATATTGTTATATTAATATATATTGAATTTCCAAGTTGATTTCTTCCCGGAACAAAACGGGGGGTCTGAGGGCGTTACATCCCTTTAGTATTTATATAGTAGAGATACCCGTTTTTTCTTCATTATATATTACTATTATTATTTTCGGCGATACACGCCCCTGTGGACTGGAATAGGAACCTCTTTCACCAGATGGATGGAGCATGAAGCGCACGTGGGCATTATGGGTAGTAGGATCAGACCACGTGCAAAGCAAAGTAGTGCTTATTAATCGCGCGTGCGTGGATAAGTTTTTTTAAGGGTCGTTGCTTTGTGTCGTATATAATGTTAATTATACACACACATATATATATATATATATATAAACAATTTAGAAAATAACCATAATAATAAGTAAAAATAACCTTTGCATCGAGTTTAACAAAGTTAATCATGGATAAAGACTTACAAATGAATTATGAACAGCAAATTCGTTTAAAGATCCAAGTCGCTATTTTTTTCACAAATTCACGTCTCCTCATGCGTTTTCAATCTCATAGTCATTGATAAGCCTATCTATTAAACTACTGAAGAAGTGATCTTAAAATGGAAAGTAATTTCCAATGACCCAATTGAATAGACCGATCCATTAAGCCCCGCCCCTACAGGTTTTCGACCAATCGGCGCGCCGTATTTTTGACCCACCTTCCCGCGATCGCTTCCTCGGACATCAACAGGCAACATGGCGGGCTGTCTTTATGACACAGGATTTTCGTCCAGACATTTTACGAAGAAATTGCAGTAATATCAAGTCAATATAGTCGATGGCAGTATTAGTAACATTGCAAAAAGGGTCCTTTATTTCAGAAAAATACATCGGAGACAGCATATCCGACTCACATCGGAGATGTATCAATAAAATAATGAGAGGTGAGTGCACCATGCTCGGTTTGTTTACATAAATAAAAGTGTGTTTTGGGGGTTATTTCAAGCTAAATTTTCCAGTACAGTAAAATAAGTTGAATTAATTTAAAGGTAAGTTTGCCTCAGGCGAGGTGAATAAATAGAATCAAATATTCTTTTTCAAATAATATATTTCTAAAGGCTAAGTTGAAATCGATCGATAGAAGGCATTTGTTCCCCGACAGGTTGGGGTGAAACAAATAACACAATAATTATTCTAATCAAACATTAAACAATTTGAAAGCTAAATAGATGTATGAATTGGAATTTCATAGATTAAAAACTAATTTAATTATATTTTTCCAAGTTTCCATTAGATGTGATACCAATTAATAGAATGTCAGATTAAATAAAAAATAATCTCATGAAAACATTGATGAAATACTATATTCATGGATTAAACATATATAGGCCTAAAGTCTGTGAAAAGATCATCTCATTAATAGGACAATTAATTCTAACCTTCAAAAATTCTTGAAAATATAGACATATAATTGATGACATTCTCTTCATGAATATATAATTGTCAAATAAGTTTTCGACAAAGGTGAAATAATTTAATGAAAATGATCCTATATAGACACACAATCGTCATGTCTGTATAAAATATTAAAAAACAACCAGCAAGTGGAGCCTTCTAACTAATTCTTACAGTTTGTATTGCTAGATCTATAATAATGATAATTTGGTCAGACTATTTATTTTATCTGATTTGATAACACTGACTTTGTCAAAATGTCTATCTGATAAGTTTAATTAATGTCTTTTTATGTGAACAATCAAAATAAACATTGCCAGTTTTTAATTTATTTTGAAAGGCTGTTAATTATCACTATCATCAAACCATACACTCTTTTATTTATGTAATTTTGCAAACCATCAGTTAGAATATTTTCAGGTTTACACCCTTATTGATTGTTAGATGAAAAGAAAAGTCAGTTGATGCATGAATAAAACACACTCATAAGCTTGTGTTCCTTTTTTCAGAGTCAAGGAGGCAAAGGGTTTTGATAAATCTGCCCATCATTAATAAGTACAGATGTAAAAACAGTATGACATGGGCAAATTATAAAGCAGCATGTAAAATATACCTAATTATTTTTATGATTGAATAATTATACAAGTGAAATCATTGTTTTCTCATTCATTAGATAAAATCTTTTAAATACTTCAGCAAAATAGTTTGCAAATTAATCTGATTGTATCTGAGCAGAATAATACAGTCCTATAAATACATTCATAAATACATATATTGTGACATCTATAATGTACTAATAATTATATAAAGGTACTTATAAGAGTTCATATTTTAGGCATGATTCATTTATTGAATGTAAATTATTTCTAATATTTTCTTTTTGCAGAAATGTTTACTGAATTGAATTAATAATTGTTTCTTCATCAAATGATATTATTATAAAAAAAGCACATATCACATTCTCCCTATGAATTGCTATATAGTTAAATATTGATAGTTATCACAAGTTTCATGAGTAAAAACAATTATATCTACTCTAAATACAGGTCATGTCCAGTCACTGGAGGAATGATTTAGCCAAAATACAGTTTTAAAATGATTAAAACAGTCAAAATATTACATGATAGAACACTATAAAGGGAGATAACTGACATATGTTACGATGTGTCATAAACTTTCCACGGGTTTCAACTCATAGATTCATAAAAGAAGCTTGTTATTTTCACTGATGCTAGATTAATTTTTTAAAAACGACTGTGTTGAAGGCGAATACAATTTTAGAAAAGATCAGTCTGCGAGATGAAAATCATGTGATCCAGTCCGTACGTGTTGCTATAAATAGGCAGTGCACGCACACATAATGCATATGAACCACAGGATTTTACGATTTTTTCAGGGTTTTTTACCAGCAGTTCTCAGAAATGAAAAACACCTGAAACCATCATCAGCAAATTTATTGTTGCTCGATTTCACAATTAATTATAAATCAGGGCCCATTGACGCGACAGAGGACCTGTTTTCGCGTGATCAAATATTTTTAAACAGTTATTTTGTTCCAATTTCTGCAGTTACATTATCAATAGACTATATTTTCAATAATTCAACCGTTTCTGAGACATGACAAAACTCTAATTAGCCGTAGTCGTCGGCAGATTACTCGTACTCAAAAACACATGTGTCGGACACTTCCGCATGTTTGTCCGAGGTTTGCGGTTGCTAGGGGCGGTCGTTAGGGGGCGGGGCTTAATGGATCGGTCTATTATGAGTTTAAATAATATATTTAACGCAGGCTTAAATCAATTTAAAGATGAATAAATACATTTCGTAGCTAATATTTATCGAACAAAACTGATTAGACATAAACAAATTCTGGCAATATTCCCTGTTTTGTCGTTTTCACACCGTAAATCTTTTTATTTGACATTTTACGAGTGCTTGCATTCATGCTTAAAAGGGCGTTTAGATTGAGACTTGCATTTAATGGAAACACATTCTTGTCGTCACTTATGTTATGAAAAATACAATATATGATATGTATCTTACAAATATAAATGGCTATACATTTATGATATCATTTTACAAGTATTCTGTCTGTGAAAATAGACGAGCGTCTATCCTTATGAATATATTTCTCCTCAAACAGCCACACTCGTCCGTTTTTGCGGTTCTAGATACATGTAATTTCCTGTTGTTGAAGGGCCGAGATGTTTAAACTGTACATAAAATATTCATCTTTGATTTAACATGTCTTGGAAGTCTGTGTGGAGAGAAAGTGATATGATAAGAGATTAAATTATTTACATTATTATTATCATAAATAGTTAAGCGTAACTTTTAATCAAATATTAATATATACCAATATATATTGAAACATTATCGAGGTGATGTAAGTGAAATGACTTCGCTTATTACCACTTACTCGGTAACGAGATATTCTGACAAACAAACACTGTTATTGAGATCAATAGTATCTAAATATAATTATTCTCTATATGACATCCCTGTAACCTGATATCATATTTGGTCCGAATTTCGAGGTCAGTAAGGCGAGATTTGACGAGGAGAGATGAGGTTGGTCACTCTGGTTTTAACGCCACTTTCAAGAGTATTTCACTTATATCACGACTGCTAGTATCATTGCAGGGAGAAAGGCTACACCACTATTGTGGCTATGTATTGCGGTGAAACCTGCCAGCACCGATTGGACCAAGCGGGAAATGAGTGGTACTGCGCTGATATTCATTGTAGCATTGCACCCAAACCTTACTGCACGTAGAACAGTTTTCTTCTACAGAAAAAGGTTGCCGATCCTCTAGCAGTATTCGTACTCCGGAACTTTCAATCTTACGTCGTCCCGTCGATCCACCTTACCTCGAATTTCGATACAGTATTGAATTAATCAGTTGTTCCATATCACCCAAGATTATCTTATGTATATAAGAGATTATCTAAGTAAGCTCTTCCTATCTACGTCGACGTGTGACATTTCTTGTGATGTTTTTTCTTTGTTTTTTAAATTCAAGTTTTGCATGAAATGAAAAAGAACTATTTTTATATCTTACAACATGGTTTTTACTTGAAACACGTTTGTTCTTCACCTGTTAACATTGCGCGATGATATGAATACCAAATTGTATCTCTTTGCACACGTGTGTCACTTTATTTTGTATAAAGCCCTTCCTTATTTAGTCTTTTAACACCGAGTTAGCAAACGTTTAAACCCATAGTTCTGCGACACACAACGAACAATGACCAAGGTAATATCTGACGACTCAAGCGTATTACTCGTAATTATGTTATGTAACCTTTCGATTTTGGAAGAAATCACCTCTCCTGTGTCCAAGCTTAATTACGATCCAATCAATACTAATTGGAGGTTGTAAAGAAACGAACTCACACTAGACACTGTGGGGTAGGAGATAATTCCCTACGTGTCAAGGCCATTGTTTGCTCTGGTCCCTGCAGAGAATGGCTACATTTCTACCGATGCCTGATCTTTCTAAAAAAGTGAGTTGACATTTGGTATAGTACTTTTTAATAAGAATGCTTTTTAAATTGTTACCATGAAAGTTTTCGTTTAAAAATTGTGTAATTAATTAACGTTTACTATATACATAAACGTCTGACGTTTGGTAATAGAAAAAAGGATATTTTATTTCAAAGGTTTTCTTCTGTATATGCTTGGTTTAGACAAGAAACGTCAGTTAATTGGCTCCCAAACACAGTTTATCCATTGCCTATTTTGTTTAAATGAAATAATTATGGTAGCTATACTCTCAAGCCTTAGTTATCAAAATTAAACCGCGAAAGCCCCGAACTGACAACAACCTCTTTCGAAATGGAATTGTTATCGGATGAATAAAGGATTTCAGGTTTCGGATTCCGTCAAATCTTATCAAATGTGTTATCTTTTCTGTTACACATGCAGTAGGGTATGGTTTTGTGGCTACTTAGAATTTCAGTGCAAACTATGGTGAGTTAGTAAGTTTAGCTCATGGGCAATAGCTCAGCAATAAACGGGTCATACTTACGGTACCTTATTTCCAGTTTTACCCCTACGTACACGTATAGCCTACAATAATGTTCCTTGCTGTCCCTACTTATTTTCGGCTTCGGATCAAGAGGTCCGTGGTTCGAATCCCGCCGGGGGCTCGGCAACTTTGTCTGCAGTAGAGAACTGTTCTACACGCAGTCAGGTTTTGGTGCTATGCTACACTGAAATTGAGCGCAGTACCACCCATGGTTCGCTAGTTCCAGCCGATGCTCGCAGGTTTCACCGCAATGCATAGCCACAATAGTGTTGCGGGCTTTCTCCCTGCAATAATACTAGCAGCCGCGATATGAGTGAAATAATCTTGAAAGCGGCGTTAAACACCAACTCACCTCACCTCACCTTGCTGTCCCTACTTATTTTGAAATAAATCAAAGGTAATTATCACTTGATTTACATAGAGTTTGACTTTTTAAATTGATGTTCTGTGAATTGTAACTAGTGTTGGCTTGCGTTTGATAATGGATTATTTCCCAATGCAATGTTTCATTTTAAGAATTGAAACCTATCTAAACGTATTCTTTTAAAGGGTACACATTATGTTGTTGGAGTTAAATATGTCAGACTTTATAAAAAGTGTGAGTTTATCGAAAAGAAGTGGTTGTTTATAAAAATCAACATCCTGGTGCCTAATATAACAGTTCAGTATAGTGACAATAATCAGGTTTCAGTCGTGATTTATGATCGAAAACCGGACATTGGCGCGCGCCAGTCACTCAAACGTAATTTCGGAAACTAATTTAAAGTAGATAAAATACAGATATGGGTTAGTTGTGTTTGGTAGGTCATTATACTATTTCATGTAAATGAGACGCAAAACTTCGACTTTTTATCATTGATATGATTTATATGGTCGTTGCCAAATTTTCTCTCAAAACTAAAAAAACATAATTTTTCGAATTTTAGAGCTTCAGATGTTTAGACATACGATCTTTTTGCATTTAATCAAGCAATATAAAAAATCATAGAACATAAAACCCAAGAGCTGTTCTTTATTTTTAAGAAATATATAACTTTTTGCGACCACATTACAATTACTTAAGAATTATTCTATAAATTAACCCCCGGGGCTGTCCTGTAATGATTAAAACTAATTTTGGCGTCCAACTTAATAATCACTTGAATTGTTCCCTAAGGTAACCCCGGTACTTCTACTTCCGCCGGAAGTGATATGGAACCTGTCTCGACTCTCCAAACACCTCATGATCTCCTGGACGTCCAGCGAAGAGGGAGACCACGCCAGCATATCACTGATGTTCGACAAAACCCACCCATCGAAACATTCATCTAGAGTTGCAAGCGTGTTACCAACATTGCCGTCTTTGACAACTACAAGGGTCCAGGAGGAGTCACCCTTCTCCGAACTCATTGATATGAATATGGACGAAGTCAGAGGTTCATCTGAGAGACCAGTGACACCTGTCAGACCAAAGCTTCAGACTACAAAACCAGAGAGACCTGTTCGTGTGAAACAGGAGTCTGGTATTGTGATAAAACAGGAAGTCTTTTCCCCACTCGTTCCTCCCAGGGTAAAACCAACAGTTCCCGTTTCCCTCCCACAAACAGGAGCAAAGACGCTACTAGCATCCCATGTCTCAGCTCCAAATAAACCTGTGCAAGTTGAACAGACGGACACCAGACGACAGGAGTCTCTAAATGAAGTATCGAGAGTTGTGATGTTGGATACGGCAACAAAGTTGTTTGAATCTAGAAGTAAATCCCAGAACACCACTGTGACGAAGTTAAAGTCTTCTCAAGAACTTGGAACCAAGGAGCGAATTGATGCTCTTTTAAAATCGTGCAGAAGCCAAACAGATCGAGTGACTGCTCCACTCCATCCTCAGAATCTTCAACCAGTTCAAACTTCCACACCAATCCAGGAACAATCACAAAAACCTCCATCATCTTCAGCAAAACCATTTTCAACAAACACCACAGTTCTTACAGAACCAGTCCCGAACACTCCAGGCAAGCGATCCTATAAGAAGGTTGTTGCCAAGAAACCAGCATACCACAGAGAAGCTGCAAGCATCAAAGCAACAGTTTATACAAAGGATTCAAGAAAACGGAAGGTCTTCAGAAAGACCCCATTACGACCAAGCAAACGACGTAGCCTTACATACAAGCCGGACACAGACATGTCGGATGAAAATTGCTCGGATTATGAAATCGGGAGCTCAGCGGCATCCCAGAGACACGATTCAAGAGGAAGAGATAAGAGGTCTGATTTCAAGAATATAATGACAGTCAAAGAGTGCATGTTAAAGATAAAAAACCATATCAGTTACCGTCATCTCAGCCGTGCCAACCACAGAGACGTGTGGTATGAAATCTGTGATGAGCAGACCTCGTTCCACCTCAAGTGCTACAAAAATGGTAAGAATGACCCGTTTGTATACAAAGACATCACCCTTCAGTGGTTGGAGAGAAATGCCCTACAAATACCCGTGTACATCATGCAGCAGTGTGCACTAAGACTTCTGTACAAATTCCTTAAGGGGAGACCAGCAAATGATTTTGTGCCTCATAAGGAAAGGGATCTGTTGTTATCTTTGATCTAATGATACACATATGCGCCGTTATACGATACATTGTGCAATGCCAAGTTCAGAAAAGTTCTTTTATTACCTGTTTTGATAGTTTTGCAAGTTTTTAAAAAGTGCCATTCTTCAACTTTGAACAAATGGCGAAGAAACAATTTGCCTTTGTCTATGTTCTGATGTGAAGTGCTCTTATATAAGAAGTTTTCACTGAGATTCTTCGAGTTGCATCTTGCTACAACAAAGTATTCTATCCCCGATACTCCTACAATATCTATGAATCTATTTACGCAAAAGTTTCGTATTGTTCAATATATAACTATCCAATGCAATTACTTCAATTCAGCAACAGCAGGACCCGGATGGACGGATGCAGGGATGCGGGGTATTTTGCTTAAAGATTCATTGCCAAAAAATAACATGCCATATATAGCCATAAAAAACACCGGTAAGCTACACGTGGCATTTGCCTAAATATATATATTAGAATATTGTACTAGCTACGCCGATACAAATACGCTGATGATGGTCGAGTTACACAAATATATAATGTAAGTACAGTAAGATACATGACTTTGTTGAATAGATATGATATCATATTGTATGTTATTTTCACATACAGATTCCTTTCCGGAATCTAGAAAGTACACTTACAAGACATATTGCTATTATTAAGTAAATATTAGAGAAATATTGTTAAATGATTTGATGAAAGACCATATTTTTAGTTATTTTGATCAAAGTAAATCCAGATTATTCCGCTTTTTACATGTATATCATCTTTTGCAGATGTAACTTGTTTCAGATTTGTTGATACTAACGTACAGTGTCCGTTTTTAAAAACCGATGAAATATTGCAAACCAACTACTCACTCTGGTTTTTTAAAATTTAATAGTAAATTTGATTTATTTGCCTTACTTAATAAAATATTGAATACTATTTTTCTCAGATTGTCAGATATTTAGCCATTTGATTCATTGATCGTTGTCACATTTCGTTATGATTGAAATGACACTGTTGAAAAAAATATAAAAAGATTTTATTTATGTACAGTTGCTGATTTTGTTTCAGTAGTGTATATAATATCAGGCCTTTTATGAGTTAAAAGTGCCGAAATGTTTACTTTTATTCATTATTATTCTGTTTTAAAATTTCAGTGCTTGTTTGGGAATTTTAATACATGAAATAAATATGTTTACCACATCTATGACTTTTTCATGGTTTACTGTTCTTGTTCTTCAGTTAGGATGAAAAAACAACAACAAAAGTGTCGTTTATTCTTCGGAACAAGGATGATTTTATCAAAATACGTATTTTGAAACTTTTGCTTTGTGTAGAATTGTCAGACCCTGTTGCCTTGAAAACGCTAACGAATAGAGGCAGTTTCTCTCCCGTCTATCAAATTTCTGCATTCCAATAACTTTCAGGAAGTTTTCTCCCCAATTTTAAGAGCATATGTCACGTTTGCCCAGCAACGATTGTTTTCGAGTTAGTTACCGCATTGCGTCGTCTGTGACGTAATAAAACAAGTGACGTCACGGTGGGCCTTAGCGTGGGAGGCAGGCCGTTTTCCATGCGTTTTAAATGGAATAGAATCAGTGACAACGAAAGTATCACACTCGGAAGTGTATCTTATGATTATGATTTTGCAAAATTCATGCGATTTTGTGTAGAACCCTCGCTCTAGCTTTGGTTACAAAAATTAAATTCGTTCATATGACACATTTCCTCGGGTAATAAAACGTATATAAATTTTTAAAGGCTAGAACATGAAGTTCATCTGTAAATCACCTCTACAAACCTTAATTTTCAAAATGATGGCCATAGGCACACGTCATGATCTCAAAACTTTCTCGTATTAAGAGTCTATGTATGCAATGGAACACTTGTGGAATATAACTTGATGTAATACAGTTATTTCCTTAAACAATTAAACAGACAAGGCGTTTAACATAACTGCAGTAAAAATGTCAGATAGCTATCCTATATGTGAGTGCTCGTGTAAAATCGTAAATTATACGATGATTTATTGAGGCCAATGATGATATTCCTTTTGTTTGTCTAACTTAAGCATAACCGTTAGCTATCCAGAGGTATTATATGTAGCTAAAACCCTCATGTGGCCTATAAAACAGAATAACTGCAGTAAAAATAGAGCTACGTCATATATACATCTGTGTTGTGTTGACAAAGAGATAAAATTTGTGTTGAAAAATCCCAGAAAGCTCCTTCATTAAGTCACACAACAGACAAGTGAGGGAAGCATTAAAATATAGCTAAACTGCCTGCCTATGGTCTGGTATTCTGTCAGAAACAGTGAAAGGAAATGTCATATTGTGGATGCAAATGCTACTTAAGTAGTCATCACCAACAGTATTGATGTTTCATCCTGTCCCAGTATGCATGGTTGTCTATGTTTGTTCAAAGCGTATATAGACGTATGAACAGCCTGCATCTTTATCTGCATACATATGTGAAGTGTCACGTGTTCAGCTGTATTCGTCGTCATGCAAATATAATTGTGTACATTGACATGCACTGTTGCACATGTCAATTCTGAAAGTGTCAATCAATAAGTCAATTACAGTTATTGATGTTTCATGAAATCCTACTTGACTGGATGAATGAGAATTTACCACTATTTTTTTTTTAAAAAGCAAAACAATGATAAAATTATAAAAATCTATTCCACCTGGCTCTATCAGATCCAGGCAGATAATGTTCTGTCAACAATGTGAAACCAACAAGAAACTAATTACATGGTTGTCATTGCAAATTAACAAGAGCATTTTATTTTTTGAATTTAAAGTTCCTGTTGTAGTTATAAAAAATTCCACACATTAGCATATCAACATGCTTTTTCAAACTCGACTTCTACATAACATATCTTGAACACCAAATAAAACACAAATCAAGACGGTATAGGAAACGTGATGTAATTTGTTTTATCAACACTTTTCTGCCTTTTGATCTGCTTAGGAATCATTAAGAACATATTGAAGCCATTATAACATCCATCCACCTTAACAACCATTTCCTTCAATACTTGAGAAGTTGAAGATTACGTGTTTCTTTCGGTGTTCACTATAGATGCTTAACCTAGAACATCTTCTGTCATATATACGGAACATACAATTAGCAAAATGTAATTCCGTTGATGGTTCAACGCATTTACAATAAGATAAACCAAATCAGATCAGAGAAAGATTGCAGAGTTTGTGGCAAATCGCAGTGCTTGTTAGATTAAACAAGTGAATAACTGTATCTGTATGCAAATTGTAATTGTTATAGCCTGCCAGCAAACTAGGGTCAAAGAAGCCGTCAATGAAATCGAGAGTTCGGCTGTTATTAGACTTAATGCCAACTTGACGAAGCTAAAGTTTTCTATTATTCTAGATTATTATCCGGAGATATGAAGAAAAGGAAGATTGTCTTTTGATGTATTAAACGACATTTGAACTAATTCTATCAAAGTGACATGACAAACTTTCGAGTATAACACTGTCTCTTTTACCCATTTACATTAAATCAGGTTTTTCCAGTCTCAATACTTCTTCAGAAATGGTAATATACCATTAGAATTAAGAGACATATGAAAAGCCTACGTCTGTAGGTGCGTGTATTTACCAAATCATATGTGTCATATTGTTGCCACGTTTCATATTGGTCGTTAAGAAAATACATAGAGGATATTTGACATTTTCTCGTCGAATACCATGGATATCTTATCGAGTGAAGTAGAAATCAATATTTTCACGAGTGGCGTAGCCACGAGTGTAAATATATGATTTTCTACTTCACGAGATGAGATATTCATGGTATTCGACGAGAAATGTCAAATGTTCTATTCATTATGTTTCCAAAAACCCCGTAAATGACCCTAACTATATGAATGGAGAAGCTAAAACGCTTCGCTAGCGCTGCCGTTGCATGACGTCATTCAATTGTTTCATGACGTCACAGACGACGTCATATGATTGTTGAGTAGAAAACCCTTTTTATTTCACTCAGTGAAAATACGGGTTTTATTTTCACCGATAAATGGCATATTTCACCATTCGAAATATAATAATTAGGTGTAACTCAGTATGCACTGATGCATCAGCCATCTCTGCAAGTGTCAATCAATAAGTCAAATAATGAATATTATTTTTTTTCCAAATCCTCTTTGATTGGTTGAATGAGAACTTACAGATGCTTGACAAAAAAATTTAATTGATTTTGAGCTTAGCGCAAAAAGCATGCAAAATAGTGTTCACATGAGATCGACTTTTTCAACCCTTTAACAAAACAAAAGGGTTTTTAGAAAATGGAAAATCGTATTCCTATTACAAAAATACACCCGGAAAAATTAAATGCAGTATTAGGGTCGTGAATGCAAAAACTTATTTGATAATTTTATTAATTATTCATTTCGAAATAGCAAACTATATGTTATGATGTCAACTAAAAAGTCTTACGTTGACAGAAGAAAATGTTTTTGATAAGTATTTAGGGATAAGGAAATCAGAACTTTCTAAGATGGGTCAATCTTAGAAAGTTGCCTCATTTGGAGAGGAACAAAATCCTTTCTGACATATCACATGTCTGTTCCTTGTATACATAGTGTAAACATAATTCCTTTTCAAATTGATCTAAAGGTTTTAACTATAAAGTATTTGATGGAGAATTGGTGACGAATTAAAAATTCAAAAATGATGATTTTACACAGGAATTCTTACATTATTAAACAAACTTCTCCCCAGTGTAAACATACCTTCTTATCCTTATTAAAATTTTTATTTTTTGCATTTAAGCGGCATTCAAAAATCAACTGATGTTAGTTTATCTCAAAATTTGATGTACAGTCTTTAACTTCAAACGTCATGAATAAACAAACAAACATCAGATGGATATCTTTTAACATCAAATACTATTATAAAATTCTATCATAAAATATGTCGCATACGATCCAACACAATCAGAGTCAGACACTAAATGTTCTGTCAACAACGCGAGTCAAGCAATTCAAACTTGATATAGGTCAGCAGAGGATATTAAGCCATTAAATGAGAATGTCGTAAATCAGAAATAACATCTTATCATTGCTGTAGTTTTTTCCAGAAACTACTAATATTCATATTTTTCTCAATCGATTAATTCAATTTCGAAACATCATTATTATCAAACCATCATCAAGTACAATCAAATGAATCTAACAAATAATTTTAGTAACGTGATTCTGTCAATGGTTCAAGCTATGTTCAATTAGATAAACCAAATCAAATCATAACCAGACAATATTTATTGTTGTAAAGCACAGTGCTTGTTTGATTAAACAAACATGAATGAATTTGTCGATGTTAGGCAACCAACTTTAAGTATAATAGCCTCACTGTCTGCAAACAAAGGCCAACGAGGGTATTAAGAGGCCGGAAATAAAGTCCAGAATTAACCCTTGACTGTTACTAGATCGAACTTCAACTGAAGTTGGTTGTACAAAAGTTAAAATTGGTCAGATGTATCAACCTACATGTATTACTGCAGTTTCCAGTTGTCCGTTTGTGCATAGAACCCAGAGAGATGTGTGCATCTTGTGTCTTTTTGTGCGTGCATGCGTAAGAGTAACAAGCGTACAGACATATATAAGTTGTTTAAGAAATGTATATACACAGGCGCAAAAGAAACGTCACCTCGAATTTTCACAGTGTTACAAAGAAACAAACTGACATTTTTGTAATGTAAAAATGACATTTGAAATCTAATGTTTTCATAATAATTTATTATGATACAATGGTTAATTATATGTAAAATTCGTCACACAGTAGTGATCTGAATCACAGATATTTGATTGTTTGATTTTCCAGCACATCCTTTTTTGTCTCAAATGGCTATAAAATGTTTAGCAAAGTTAAAACCGTTTCTCCTTTCTTTGCAAGCATGAACAGGTGATGATGTCAGTCATTTGATAACTTATTTTTGAGTTTCAGTTCATGTCGTCAAAGGTGGTCCCACATGTGTTCAATAGGGAAAATGTCTGGAGATCCCTTTTTTGCATTCCATATCTCCACACCAAAATGTTTCAGGAGTTAATGGGCTCTACTAATGTGGTTGTGAAGACGTCATCCATTAATCTTTCTGATTAGTAAAAGAACAACGGTTTTACCATCTGATGACGCCATAGTCATAAAGTGCTTCCTTAAATGAAGCAGCTGTAAACGACCATCATCCTTTGCCCTCAGTTGTCCTCTCTTAGACATGTCAGACGTGTTACCCATTCGTCTTTAACGACTGACCGAGCCTAAAAATTATTTTTTTGGAACATTTAATCAAATGTGCAATATGTGACTCAGGCAATCCTTTAAGCATGCCAATACTCCGTTCTGTGTGTATGATTGCTTTCCATCACACGATGTAAAAATCTAATAATCATTTCTGTTCACATTTTATACCGGAGAACTGAAGAGATTTCAAATTCTTCATGAGAAAT
The DNA here is from genome assembly GCA_921293015.1 of Phorcus lineatus. Lineage (NCBI taxonomy): Eukaryota > Metazoa > Mollusca > Gastropoda > Trochida > Trochidae > Phorcus > Phorcus lineatus. The sequence goes on along the minus strand of OV121083.1, from coordinate 19,534,994 downwards.
TTAGAAATTTCATATTTTATCATAAAAACAGGATTTCTCTACCAATTAATTAATATGTCAAATAAAGTCGTTGACATTTCATAAAATCCTCTGTTACTTGTTGAATATAAATGTGCCATTACATAGGTAAACAATAATTTCATGGTTGAAAATCTATTCAGTCAATCCATACTGCAGAGTCAACCATTTATGTTCTGTCAACAACATGAGAACAAACAATTATGCATGTCATTGCAACTTAACACCTGCAGTCAGGTATCTTACGCAATTAAACAAGTAAAATCTCGTCACAGCTGTGGTTATGCAGAAAAATCCATAGGTGGACATTATTCCTAGTCATTTCCCAAACATGCAAAATCCATAAAACTCCAACCACCATCAAGTACGGATATCAACAAACAATTATAAAACATAAAGCCATAACAGTTAGGAATGCCCAATTAGAGAAAGTCCCCTGATCAGATCATAATCAGATGTCTTTTTTTGCAAAGCACAGCACTTATTTGATTAAACGAACATGAATAAATTGATCGATGTGCATAGCAGCCAATCTGTAAGTATGATAGCCTCACTGTCTGCAAACAAAGGTCAACGAGGGAATAAAGAGCCCGGAAATGAAGTCTAGAACTAAGGATTGTTAAGATTGAATTTCAACTTAAGTTTGTTGCACAAAAGCTAAAATTGGTCTGGTTATTAAAAGCATTGAATTGTCATTTGTAGAGATTATTATCCAAGGAGGTTTGTATTTGTTGATTATGATTATACAAACGGAAGAAGTAAAAACCGAATGGAGGCAGAATGAAGCTTATATTTCAGGGAACATTACTGATTTCTACCAAGTTTTATGTTTTGAGAACTTTGGAACTATCTACCACGTAAACCATTTTAAATTTTTGTAATTTTACTATGATTATTTGTTTAACTTATTTGATACACGTTTGCACATGAAAAAAAACCGCTCATTTGTTTATCACCATGCAAAATCCATATTCCAGAGTGCTACAAAGGTCTCGCAATGAACCCCAACATAACATTATCGTATTCAAGACACAACGAATAGCATCTGCAGTAAAACTGCTGAAAAGCTACGTTATTATTTGTCCTCTGTTGACACAGAGATAAACTTGTGTTAAACAAACAGCTCAGAGAGCTTTTTCATTAAGTCACCAAGCAGACAAGATAGGGAATTATTGTGAGCTGGCTTAACTGCCTGTGGTCTGGTATTCTGTCAGCAACAATAAAAGGAAATGTCATATTGTGGAAGCAAATGCTACTTAAGTAGTTATCCAAAATGTAGCCATGCCTCTGCAGTTCCCATTATCAAGGGTTGTCTGTGTTTGTTCATAGCATATAGAGACGCATAGACAGTGTGTGTCTGTATGTGGGTGCACCAAGTCTTATGTGTCATACAAATATGAATGTGCACTTTGGCATGCACTGGTGCATATGTCAATTCTTTCGATCAATACGTCAAATGAAGTTTTAAAATCAATAAGAGAAAGCAGCGTTTATTGATATTAAGGATACAAAGTATTAATTCATCTAAGCAAGCCAGTTTTTAAAAATGGAGTTGTGTTAATAAAAAACAATATAAAAATTATCAGCAGACATTGGAAAAATCATCTATTTCATTCTTTTGTTTCTATAAACATTTACAACTTCCGCTGTCAAAATTTTAGCATAAGGACAGTGTCGTCATCAAGTACTTTAATAAGAATGTGAAAAAACAATAATGAAAAGTGAAATGTTCAGGGGGGGGGGGGGGGGGGGGGGAATGTTCAATTTGATAACTCAGATTACACCATAAAATGAGCAAAGTGCTATTGATTGAAGCTCAATTGGCTTTCATTTAGTAATAATGAAAGCTTAAAAGCCTCCCTATCGGCATGCGAGGGCCAAAGAAGGCAAAGGCTAAGTAAAGAAGTAATGAATAATTGTTGTTAGATTGAATTATTACTCAATTAAGCTGAATGTAAGCTAAAATTGGCCTTTCTCTGTGAATCATCCACCTGCTATTGATGGAGAGTATCACATGGAGAAGTATATTATATGACTTTACAAACGAAATATAATTTTTATATATCCTAATGAGACCTTCCTAAATTTTGTTTACACTTACTGTTTACTCAGCCGTTCTACAATGGTCTCGATATCTACACGGAACAACAATTTGACTTATATTTTATTTCCAACTTTACTAAACTTTGTAACTATTGGTTTGATTAACAATTGATAAATAATGTGTATTGCAGAGCTTTCTAAGTTTCATTGTTTGGTCATGTGACCTCGTGTATTCGCCCCACCTTGAAAACGTCGGATTTGAAGAGTCGCTAAACTTTCAGTAGATTTCTAACTGTCATGGCTTACCATCATGAAGGGGTGATACTCAGTTTGCAAGTATCAAATACACAGAACACGCAGGCATCACAGCATAATGCACAGGTTGGTTTGAAAATTTTTGTGAATGAAGAGTGGGAGATGACATTGACTTATATGTGTATAAACTCACGGGAAAGAGAAACGCTACCACTTTAGATTTGAAATTACGAAACAAAATCAAACTCAGATTCAAACCCAATCTCATGAAAACACATCGCCCAAATACAACAATGATTGTTTCATATTAAACTGTTGTATCAACGCATGATTTTCCCAAATTTTGTCAAATTATGGTTTTTATCTTTTTCATGCAAAGCCAAATAGCCCCATGCCCGACAGGTATAAAACCAATGCGAAATGGTTGTCAGACACCCACTTTGTAAAAACAAAACTATTGAAGAACGACAAGACCACCTCAAGCAACTTGCTCAAGCTCTCCAAGAAGAACGGCAGCGCATTCAACGTAATGACGTCAGACGTTTTATTCTCTCGATCCGTCGGAGGGTTAATGCGTGTATTGTGGCATGGGGAGGCCATACACGTTATTAATGAGAACTGTTTTCAACACTTTGAACCTGAATTTCTCTGCACCGTACTTTTTGACCCCCAGGCCAATATCGGAGAATGAGCCCTTGATACCGGAAGCTGATTTGTTGCATTTTTTTATGAATATGACATCGTCACATGTTCTTATTAAATAAACATTTTATTTTTCAAATCTCACTTTTGTATTCATTCCGCAATCTAGAGTTGAGTTTGGTTTTCTGGCGGTCACCATTCAAATCGCCAGCTTGCTGATGCTGGTGATGGACAACGTCACTGCACACCACACAACTGTTGGGCCTTTGGCAAAACTTATGACCTTTTAAGGTCTTTTTTTTGGCGAGATAAATCCTGGTAGAGGGTCGTCCCTTGTTACTAGGGTTGCGCCTGACAGTTTAACATCGACAAATATACCATGGCATTTGACTGGTTTAGGCCAATGAGTAGCCGACATTGCTCTGCAAGTCGAGATTAGTAGCTTTTGTTTGGCAGCGACATTATTAAGCAATTTCTTCACAACGTTACATTTACAGGTGATTTACGTTACCCCTACGGTTGTTATACGGTAATAAAAATAATGTATTTCCTTCTAAAGTGTGCCATATTTGAGCTTGTGCTTGAAAATGAGTGTATCGCTCTGGTTGAGGTAACAAAACGAGTGTTACATCAACCACAGCGATACAATCGTTTCGTTAAAGTCACATGACACACTTTCTTAAATAATAAATCTCTATCTTTTATCAAAATAAAAACACACTTTCGTAGCTTCAGTTTCACACTCAAAGTGTGCCTTGTGACTTATGAAAAGAAATTTTCAATTGCGAAAAACACCGTGGTCTCACTTGGATGATAAAAAAATTCTTGCTTTTTGATAAAGAAATATTAATATTACATTTTCCTTGGTTAATAATCACCATAGTTGGCATGTCGATGCTTTTGGTAAACAGACCAATTTTTGTTTTTTTACAGCCAACTCGAGTTCAAATTCAGTCTAATTACAACCAATCAATATTTCCAAGTTTTGATGTGATATGGTTTCCTTTATTGATCATGCCTTGAACTATCCTCGCCAATTACGATTCTATAAATATGTGTATAATACAGCTGCATACCAAAAGTTTATTCACATACCTGCGTAACGTAGTGCAAATATCATATAATTTGGCATATCTTTGTGGCATCGTAGCATTGCGGAAAAATAACGGATGATTTTGAAATTTCAATGCTGAAGAGAATATCCATTTCACCTTTACACAATCGTATGTCATATCCAACAGTTAATCGTAATACTTTTTTGCAGGTCACTGAAGGGACCAGGGGTCAAAATTTCGAAAACAGTGCCTTTTATTTCTCTCTACAAAAACCTTAATTAATGATCAACAGCTTCAAACACAAGTCATGTTTGTTTGTTTGCATTAGGTCAATATGACTGTGCTAATTTTGTTCTCAGAGAGTCGAAATGGAACGTTTTATTCGAATTTTGTTCTGTCCATTCAATTATGCCAAAAATCGAAGTTTTGCATGAGAGATGAGACAATCAGATAATAAATTGGAAAATGGCCATTTTACACATTGATAATTGGAGATCCTTTGTCAGTTCTGCTGAAGTTATTTCATTGACGTTCAAACCAAAGCCAAATTACGTAATATTTGCACTTAGATACAGTAGTAAGTGAACAAACTTTTGATATGCGGCTGTATTTATGACTGTGTTCGATGCTGGTTGAGCTAACTGTTTTATAGATATTGTATACTTGGTAAAATAGATTTATTGAAAATAAGGTGAAGATATGGAAATTCTTAGAATAATTACAACAGTGTTTAGTTTATTTGTCTACATTCCCGTATTCCCAAGCTTGAGGCCTAATTATATATGCAACCATCTCATTATTTTGTTGAAAATGCCACTTCGTTGACAGAATGTTAAAGTTCTGATTTGATGGCATCATCATTGTTTTCTTGTAGATAAAATGTATTTTACCGTAAATGTACTAACATTGTCTAATGACTAAATTATTAGTTTTTATTCAATGATTTAATGTGGTTGGTGAAGAAACATGCATCGTCATCTGAAATTGCTTGATAAATAGTAATGATGATATCTGCCTAGCAAAAGTCACTTCGAAAATTTAAAGCTGTAATTTCATACTTTTCAAATAATATTTTTTCTTTAAATTATAAAAAAGTAAATTTGACGTGAGATATGAAACAGCGCATACCAAGGAACATATTTATTTTTATTGGTTTATCGTCCAATATGCCTGTAGGCCCCTGACTCACATTTGCACCCATATACAGATGCAGGCTGTTCATACGTCTATATACGTTTTGAACAAATATAGACCACCATGCAATCTGGGAACTGCAGCAACATGAATTCCGATTAGGTGATGACTATTAAAGTAGCATTTACACCCACAATTAGATATTTCCTGTTATTGTTTCTGACAAAATGCCAGGCTTAGGTTCTTAAGATAAGGTATATGCACCCACATACAGTCACAGACTGTCTTTGTGTCTCTATATGCTTTGAACAAACATGGTCAACCCTGGGTCAAACATGGGGAACTGCAGAGGCATCGCTACATTTTGAGTGATGACTACTTAAGTAGCATTTTCTTCCACAGTATGACATTTCCTTTTATTGTTTCTGACAGAGCACCAGACCACAGGCAGTTAAGCCAGCTCATGAGACTTCCCTATCTTGTCTGCTGTGTGTCTTAATGAAGGAGCTCTCCTAGCTCTCTGTTCAACACAAATTGTATATCTGTGTCAATGCAGCTAGTGTTTCTTTAGCAGGTTACAGCGCCATGCCCTTTTTTCTGTCCTGCCATGTACATTTGAATTTCTGAGCTATGCCAAAATTGTATTTAGATGAAACTTTCCTTATTTTTTAAGAATTCATCATTACTATTGTATTTGAAACTACATGTAGTTTACAAAGATAAAAAGTCAAAGGAAGAGTAGTGTTTACTACATGCTTATTATTCCTGATATTTCAAATTTATTACTCATTTATGATCAAATGATATGTTATATAACATTTTAAATTGTTAACATTGGCACTCGTGTAAAGAAAATTCTTTTATCTACAGAAAGTTATGCTGTTTTCATTTGACAGATATTAAAAAACGTATGTTAGTGTGAGTGTCCTTTGATTTGAATTGTGGCCTTTTTGAGTCAAGATGCCCTGCCCCTTTTCAAACCTTGGGAAAACACTAACATCACTTACGTATAACGTAGCTCTTTAGCATGTTTTACTGTAGTTTTACTAATGGCCTTGTTCCCCTGCATATAATGACACACAATCAATACCTCGGGAGACCATCATATAATTTTTCAAAATTATGATTTTGCAATTTGACTTTCAAATGAGATACAGATTCTATTTATTCACCAACGAACTTCAAATAATGGCTGAAAAAAAACAAATCACCAAACGTTCAAATCTCCGTGAAAACCTGAATGAAAACATGAAAATTATCAAAATATCTGTCCGAATGCAAATAAATGTGTTCTGAGGATTAAAAGTTCAACAGAATTGATATTGCTTAATCTTGTTTGGTATTTTCTTTGCAAAAGGAACCGGAGATGCTATACAGAGTTATTTGTACTGCAAAATTCTATAATGATGTATAGCAACATCAAGTATTTGTTTCATTGTGTAAGAATCCTATGTAAAATCATCATTTTTCAAAACTTATAACTAGTCATGATCACGCTTTACAGTCAAAACTATAAGATAATTTAGTGAAAGGATGTTGGGCGAATGTTCACCATACATTGGTGAACTCATCATGATAATTTTTTAAACTACTAAGTCCATGCAAGTTACATAACGATGAATGAATGAATATTTACTTGAGATGGAGCATCTTTATTTGATGCCATCATTGTCGTAAATTGCAATCTTTTATCTTTCCATCTCTGCTAACAATGCAATCATTGTCCTTTCATATATAGGGCAAACCGACCGAGGTTTGGACACCACCCTAGGTCGCCCAAATTTGGATTTCTTTTGACTAGGAGCTGACGCAATAATAAGTGCAGTGTCAGCAATATTTTTGTTTTAAAATATAAATTTTCAGTATGTTTTTTTTATTCATTTCATCGTAGGTAGTATGATAGATAATCGATATTTTACTTTTATGTACCAATCATAGATCCATGTAAGAAATTGGCCAAATATTTCTTTCAACGTAAATGTTGACTCTGAGGTTAGGAAATATAGGAAGCACAAACATATCTTAACTGTATTCTTACACAAAGAGAAACAATCATTTGAACATTTTAATAAATGTTGATCTATATGTCAAAATGCCCGTGCTTCGGACAGTTTTGACCATGGTTTGGACACTTTTGATATTTTCTCTTTACGGACTTGTTATGCTTTAATTCAACCAACAAAAGTTCAGGAAACATGCAGTAACATACGACTAACACATTTGACAAAGTTAATTTTTAATACATATGGTTTTGCGATCAAGCGTTTATGCGTCAGATGGATATAAATATAATTGTGACATTATATTTCTGTAACGACACATGCGGACGTGTTGGGGGTATTTAATACCAGAAAGTATGCTCTGTAGTGATGACAAATTAATTTATGTTTCAGAAAAACCTTGATATTATTGCATATTAACTACTCACTGCGTGTTTTGGAATGTCAGAGATCATTTTGACAAATATTTTAATCTAGAGATACATGCTAGAGGATTAGGTCCAACTGTCCGCAGTTAGGTTAGAAGTGTCCGAACCTCGGGGGATTTCATATAGACAAAATTAAGACCATTATTTTCGGTTTATTTAAAATTAATTCTGCATTTTCAGATAGAAATAAAAAACAATTTATTTTTTATAGTTTGTTTTGCTGATATTTACTTTATTCTAATCACCTTTTACAATGCAGAGTTTCAAATATTTGAATCGATTCTTGGTCAGTTCTATCCGTTTTGGCATGCAATCACCTTCTGAACTTATAAATTGCTAAATGAGCACATATCCGTGAAGATATGAAGTTAGTTTCCTATGGTCATATGAGTTCATTATCAGTTAAAAACAATTAAGATGAGAGAATGTTAAAGTGACACAGAGCATGTTTTAAGATTTTTCATATTGCTAAAATAAGAGCCAAAGAACCGTAAAAATGAAGATAACAGAAGGTTAAAAAGAAAGAAATGATGTACCAAAGATAAGTACATGCAAGTAAGAAGAAACGATTTTGCAAATTGAGTTTGAGTCAACAGTCCCCTCTGTGATAGAAAATTAAACATTAAAAAAGGCAAAAACTTTAAACGGGAGAAGACCTAGAGAAACAATGGATAAAGAAAACAACAGAGAGAATTGTAGTTAAACAAATACGGGAACAGACATAAAGTAACAAGAGACAAAGAGGAGTGTAAAGAAAGCGAGTTTCAGGGAAAGTGAAAGGGGGGAAAGCGAAAAAACCCAAATTGTCTTACAGATATACTCAAATGTGATTGTGTGACGATTCAAAAGTTTTACAATCAATGAATATTTTCTATTTCACCCTGACTGTTTAAAACATCCTTATTACAAATATGTGGCAGTTTTAAAGTTTCCTCCTATTTTGAAGCATTTGTCTAGGACCGTAAGAACGAGTGCAAACGAAGACAAAAAAATGAATAATTTTCATACTTTTTCACAGTGTGGATTTCAATCAATCTATTTTGAAAAATATCAAAAAGTTGTCTTCCAAGACGATGTCACAAGCATATACAAATATTTGTGATTTTCTTTGATATTTCTACAGTTATTTGAACCATGTTTGTGCATTGACAGAACATGACTCTCACGTGTAAATAAAAAGACAGAGTCTATTTTTAAACAAGCAGACAAGTAAAGGAAGTATTGTGAGATGGCTTAACTGCCTATGGTCTGACATTGTATCAGAAAAAATAAAAGATAATGTCATATTGTGGAAGCAAATGCTACTTATGTAGTCATCACCTAAAATGCAGCAGTGTCGCTGAAGTTCTCATTATGAAGGTTATGTGTTTTTCATATAGCATACAGAAATTTAAAGAGAGCCTGCATCTGTATGTGGGTGCGGGAGTGTCATGTGTCACATATCGTCATTGTATTAATATTGTTGTGACACAGAGATTGAATTTGGTTAAAAAAACAGCTCAGAGAGCTTTTTCATTAAGTCACCCAGCAGACAAGTAAGGGAAGCATCTCTAGCTAGCTTGGCTATGGTCTGGCATTGTGTCAAAAACCAAAAAATTGTCGATGCTATCGCTGCTTAAGTAGTTATAACCTAATCGGTATCAATATTCCTGAAGTTCCCAGATTGCATGGTGGTCTGTGTTTGTTCAAAGCGTAAAGAGATGTATCTGTAAGTGCATGCATGTACCGAATCCATAGGTTGGCGACACATTGGTCGTTATGTAATATGCCTATGCTTATATTGGTAATGCAATGATGCATCTGTCAGTTCTTATAGTGTCAATTGATAGGTCATATAAAGTCGTGGACATTTTATGGGGAAAAACATTAATTATTAAGCAAAGGTTTTCCATATTTGCATACCATTTAATAAAAAATCAATTCATATTTTCAATCATGACAAATCTAACATAAGAATTTAACCGCCAACATATAGAGGTACAAGCTTAAATGCTACAAACACTTACCATAATTTAATTCCGTTAATGGTTCAAGGTACGTTCATTTTGATAAACCATATCAGATCATAATTAGATATCATAGTTTGTTCCAAGCGCAGTGATTGTTTAATTCAACAATTGAATAAATGTATCGATATTCCGACGATAAGTTCACTGTCTGCAATCAAAGGTCAACGAGGGGATAAAGAGGCCGGAAATGAAGTCTAGAAATAATGATTGGTTGTTAATAGATTGAATTTCAACTTGATTAAGCCGCACGGTAGCGTGAATTGGTCTGCGTATCAGAACCATGGACATGCCATCAACAGGGACTAAAAGGATACTGTGTCTTATGATGCGACAAACGAGTGCAAATTGAAAATAAAACAAAGCAAATCCAATCATGTGTATATATAAAATCTAAACGAATTTCATGAAAGTGATATGACACGCTTTCAAGTATCACGCTTTCTTAAGTGCCCATTTATATTTAATCTTGTATTAACAGTCAAGTTTCTGATTGTTCAACAATTTAATAATTCCGTCACTGTGACCTCTTACATATACCAACTATACCACTTTTGTGACATATCCAGATAATTATGGTATGGTACTTAGGATGTATTGTCTTCATAAAGATTGTTGAAGATTGCATTGCTAAGTTAAACAATAGTCTTTTAAGTGTTTTAGATTCTCTGTGCAAATTGTTAATCACTATAAAAGATGGGAATTTTGAATTAGACAAATGTTGTTTACAATTGAATAGTTAATAGTTGGGAAACCATATAAAGGCAATTCTTTTAAATCTAGACACACAAGGTCTTCATAAGTTTCAACATTTTGCAAACTATAAACTCCTTGTAGCTGTTTACTTTGTTGCGATGACTGCAACATGACCTCCAGACTCATTATGTGTAATGGAATATATTTTAGGAATATCACCTACTGTATTGTTACATACATACAATAAAACAGATAAGGGGTTAGCGTGTAGGACTATATAGAGATAAGTTGTGTTAAACAAACAGCTCTGAGATCTCTCTCAACAGATAGAGAGATAGAGATAAATAGTTTATTATAGTGTCACGCATACAACTCACATTTAATATACATTATAAAATACAATACAAGAGTATATGCCCAACCTTAATGGCTTATGAGACACATTAAAACCTATAAAACATATTAATATTAAAATAATATTACAGAATTTGTACAAGAAGTATAATCTAAAATTAGTTAGGATAAAATATATAATTATATATACAATGATCTTCTTCTAAACATTTCTAAGAGGGTAAAAGCTAAACGTTGTTGTAAATATGGGTGTTTAAGAAGGTATATAAGTTTAAAAACTTTCAGCTGTTAAAAGGAAAGTATACCTCAGATAAGTAAGGGAAGTAGCAAGATCTGAGTTAAGTGCCTATGGTCTGGCATTTTGTCAGAAACAATAAAAGGAAAATGTCATATCATGGATACAAAAATTAATGCTACTGAAGTAGTCAACACCTCAATTGTAGCGATGTTGCTGCAGTTACCAGCATAGAAGGTTGTCTGTGTTTGTTCAGGGCATATAGAGATGTATGAATAGTTTGTATCTGTATCTGCATTCACATGCCGAGTCTAATGTGTGCAGCCATATTTGTCATTTTGCAAATATCAATGTGTACATTGGCATGCACTGATGCATATGTCAATTCTCTAAATGTCAATCATTACTTCAAATGAAGTTGTGGAATCAAACAAGGTGTATTGATATCAATGATATAAAATATCTAACCACTGAATAAAGTCACTATTTTCAATAGGATTTGTGTCAATAAGTAGAAGTATGACAAATTAAATTTAATATCAAATAAAGATTGGGGATGAATTTGTCACCTTTTTCAATTTGATTTCCCTAGTAGATGTTGAAAACACAATTTATTTCAACCAGTGTTTCCATAACCATTTTCAACTCAAAATGACAATATTTTCCAAATACTAACTCACTACTTTATCGAAAAGTTAAATCAGTAAATGACCAAAGATAGTACAGATGATTTCTAAAATATCCTTCAGACGAGCTGTATTTGATCAGTGTCATGTTGAGTCAAAAACCTCACACTGTAGAGAAAAAAGTCTTAATATTGCATCGATGTCACTAAGACCAGGGGATTTAAGGCCATGAAATAATTCTGCGTCTTAATTTGTCAAATCGAATTCCTATTGTATTTATTGACTTCATACATGTATGTGTATGTCATTGAAATCATTCATGCAAACTCCATGTAACATGAAAGCTCACCAATATCAATTGTTATATTACGAAGTGTCTATCGCGAGTATGGCTTGATTGACTACAACAAATCGGTGCACAGCCAGACAACAAATTGGAGTGTAGAATTCAGTACAAATTTAATTAAAGTGAACATGAACGTATGTTACTGTTAGCCATACAAATGTTAGTGTGACAGCCTAATTGTCTACAAGAAAAGGTCAGATAAAGGATAAGGAGACCAGATTTAAAGTTTTGAAATAATGATTGATTGTTATTAGATTGTAATTCAACTTGAGTCAACTTCATCTGCCAAAGAAATGATCCAGCAGTTTCAACGATAGATTTAAGTATCTTAGGCCATTAAAAAAGATTGTTATATATCTATTTTTGACAAATATCACTGCTGTAGTTACATTGAACTCAATGTGTGTATATTATTTCAATCAATACATATTTCCTTACATGGTAATTCCATTTAACATAAAAGCTCAGTCTTTATCAAGTACAAAAATATGAATTCTACAGCCACTTATGGAAACGTAATTTCGTGAGTGGTTTAAGGTTTGGATTTCATAAGCCGAAGCGGATCATAATCAGATGAAGCCTTTGTTGTAGATCAAAGTGCTTGGTTGATTGAAGGAAACATAGATGAATGTATTAGTCTCTCAGTCGGCCATGCTGTAAGTATGAAATAATGACTTCATGATTTGGTAATAAATTGAATGATTACTTAATTAAGCTTCACATAATCTAAAATTGACGTGCATCTCAGAAGCATCGACCTGCCATTAAAACAGGTCAATATGTGACTAAGTGCGTCAAAACGAGTGAGACCTTCCTGTACTTATTTGTTCACCGACTTAAGCTGGATTTCCATTTGTATGTATTCACACGCTATGCATGTGTAATGCGTAATGCCTGATATGCTATGTCAATTTTCGTGTGTGCGTGGTAATTGAGTGCATTATGAAATTAATATACATCTTTCTAACATATATGGAAAACCACATGACCTGCTGATTGGAAACCCCTGAATCCCCACCGTTTACACGCGAATTGCGTGAGCATTCCGATGAAGTAATTCTGAGACGATTTGAGTGCAGGTACACTTATTAACATAAAACGGAGGTCGGTGACGAGTTAAGTGCATGCAGTTAGACTGATTTGAGATAAAGCGTAAGTCAGTGACAAGCCAAGTGCAGTTAGACTGATTTGAGATAAAAGTCCGTCGGTGACGAATCAAGTGCAATTAGACTGATTTGAGATAAAAAGTCAGTCGGTGACGAGTCAAGTGCAGTTAGACTGATTTGAGATAAAAAGTCCGTTGGTGACGAGTCAAGTGCAGTTAGACTGATTCGAGATAAAAAGTCCGTTGGTGACGAGTCAAATGCAGTTAGACTGATTTGAGATAAAGGGTAAGTCGGTGACGAGTCAAGTGCAGTTAGACTAATTTGAGATAAAAACTCAGTCGGTGACGAGTCAAGTGAAGTTAGAATGATTTGAGATAAAAAGTCAGTCGGTGAGAGTCAAGTGAAGTTAGAATGATTTGAGATAAAAAGTCAGTCGGTGACGAGTCAAGTGCAGTTAGACTGATTTGAGATAAAAAGTCAGTTGGTGACGAGTCAAGTGCAGTTAGACTGATTTGAGATAAAAAGTCAGTCGGTGACGAGTCAAATGCAGTTAGACAGATTTGAGATAAAAAGTATGTCGGTGACGAGTCAAATGCAGTTAGACTGATTTGAGATCAAAAGTAGGTCGGTGACGAGTTAAGTGCAGTTAGACTGATTTGAGATAAAAAATCAGGCGGTGACGAGTCAAATGATGGTAGGCTGAGTTCACATCAACAGTAATTAGGTTAGTTATTTTAAGAGTAAGTAGGTGGCAGGTCCGATGCAAGTTTGTTATGTTAACAATTTGAGCAGGTATTTAACATATTGAGTAATAGTAGGCTTGGTAAACAGGAAGAATATGCCTAAGTGAATAAAATTATTGTTAAAAAACAGGTGGTGACGAATCGATTGCAGAAAGGCTTGGTAATCAGTCTAAATCAGTGACAGATAAAATACTGGAAGGCCTCACTAAGTTTTTAAAAAAAATTTCTTTTACATTTTATGACACACTTCTTTATAGAAAATATGTGGCATGTCGATGCTTCTGATATGATGACCAATTCTAACGTTTATGCATCTCAATTAAATAACAATTTTAAAAACAATTTTATAAATTGTTCTGCTCTTTTTGCACTTTAATTGCAGAGAGCATTGCTACTACATTAACAATTACAGATTCGCCTGATAAGCAGAGCCCGATTACTTCTAAATTATTTAACAACCTTCTCAAATCAAAATTAAATCTAACCGTCAATCATTCATTTTCAGTCTCCGCCCCCAATCTCCCCTTCTCTTCGGCTGATTTCATCAAACCAATGGAGTTTCAAAATAAGGAGTCTATCTGATTATGATCTGATCTGGCTTATAAATCGAACATTCCTACTATTAACCATTCACAACAGTACGTTTCCATAACTATTTGTTGCATTCTTATTTCTGTACTTGATGACCTTTGAGCAGTTGAGGTAAATGGATTTTTCATGTTATGGAATATGTATTGATTTAAAATGATATGCACATTTAGAGTTCTTTAAACAACTCCAGTGGGGATATTATTTGACGAAGTTAGGTATTTAACATTCTTGTTTGATGGCTTAGGATACTTTTGATTTTGGTTGCAACTACAAGATTACTTTCTCCCTGGGGTTATTGTGAAGCCAAATAACTCACTCACTATTGTACAGCCGACTCAAGTTGAAACTAAATCTACTGACAACATATCATTTTTTCTACAATTTATTTCCAGTCTCTTCTAAATTTGTCATTTATTATTTCTTTGTTTTTACAGATATTGAAGTTTTTTTACCTACTTACTGATTGGCTCACAGTAACATTCATTCACCAATTTTATTCAAATTTGGTTTGTGCTATACTGTGAAAGTCAAAATTGGAGCGGAATTTATGAATCTAGTCCAGAAATTGTCGCAATTTATGTTTCTTAATTCATGTGGTGCATTTTACAATTATGCACGTATGGAATCATACAAAATGGAGTTGACTGAATAACTAAGGCAATGATTAGATTAGACAAAATAAGATAGTCATCATTGTTATTTTGTATCCCCTGGTCTTGCGTTGTATTGTGGCAAACATTAGACCTTTTGCTCGATAGTGACAGACCGTTTAGTACCTGACTCAGATCGAAAAGGTTTAATTCACTTTATTATATTTGTTTATTAACTATCGTTTAAGTTTTCATTTAACCAGTAGTTTGGTAGTCCACTTGCACTGGAAATGATTATGGAACTAACTAAATGAGATAATGTGTTTTTGGTATCGTCCGAGGACAAATCAAATTGGACTAATTGACAATTATACCCCTGGTATCCTAGAAATACACATAAAAACCTAGCGTGTCGCTTCAGTGATTAATTTTTTAAATCCTAAACATAAATATAAAAGAACATTACTAAAATATCCATAACTGACTAACTCAATATGTTCACATATCTTACCTAGCCTTCTTGCACTTGATTTGTCACTGACTAAATCCATATCTTCACATAGCTTACCTAGCCTTCATGCATTTGACTCGTCACTGACTAAATCCATATCTTCACATAGCTTACCTAGCCTTCATGCATTTGACTCGTCACTGACTAAATCCATATCTTCACATAGCTTACCTAGCCTTCTTGCACTTGATTTGTCACTGACTAAATCCATATCTTCACATAGCTTACCTAGCCTTCATGCATTTGACTCGTCACTGACTAAATCCATATCTTCACATAGCTTACCTAGCCTTCATGCATTTGACTCGTCACTGACTAAATCCATATCTTCACATAGCTTACCTAGCCTTCTTGCACTTGATTTGTCACTGACTAAATCCATATCTTCACATAGCTTACCTAGCCTTCATGGATTTGACTCGTCACTGACTAAATCGATATCTTCACATAGCTTACCTGGCCTTCATGGATTTGACTCGTCACTGACTAAATCCCTATCTTCACATAGCTTACCTAGCCTTCATGGATTTGACTCGTCACTGACTAAATCCCTATCTTCACATAGCTTACCTAGCCTTCCTGCATTTGACTCGTCACTGACTAAATCCATATCTTCACATAGCTTACCTAGCCTTCCTGCATTTGACTCGTCACTGACTAAATCCCTATCTTCACATAGCTTACCTAGCCTTCCTGCATTTGACTCGTCACTGACTAAATCCCTATCTTCACATAGCTTACCTAGCATTCATGCATTTGACTCGTCACTGACTAAATCCACATTTTCACATAGCTTACCTAGCCTTCATGCATTTGACTCGTCACTGACTAAATCCATATTTTCACATAGCTTACTCGGCCTTCTTGCACTTGTCTCATTACTGACTCGTTTTGTGATAAAAAAAATCACAATTGTTTCGAAAAAGTCACATAGTATCATTATTACATCAGGGCCTCCTTTCACAAAGCCCTAAGGTGATCGTAAGTCTCTAAGGTTTCCTTAGTGCGATGTTGAAGAATGGGAGTTAAGGTTAACCTTAGTAAAGGTTGCTTTGTGAAAGGAGACCCGGTAATAATCTCTATATAGAAGGGAAGCTTATGTGCGGCCAGTTCGAGTTTAAAATCAATCTACTAACAACAACTAATCATTAATTCTAGACTTCATTTCCGCCCTCTTTATCTGCTCCTTGGTCTTTGTTTGCAGTCAATGAGGCTATTACACTTACGTTTGGGCTGACTGACAGATACATACATTCAAGTTCTCTTTTATCAGCACTGCACTTTGCATCAAAAGACGTAAAATTACGATTCGATTTGGTTTACTTAATCGAACACGCCAATTACGTTTCTATAAATGTTTGATTCATTCAAATAACTGTGCTTGATGGTGGCTGAGCTTTGATACAATATGGATTTTGTATGCATCGCAAAATGTATTAATTAAATCATAATGTTCCCATATGGAGTTCTCAGAATAATCACAGCAGTGTTTATTATGTATGAATCTAAACATACAACATTCTCGTTCTCGTACTCCATTTCAATCCATGTATGATTCCAAAGAAGATGCAGTTGTGATCCCAAACCAAATTTCTCATATTTTGCCCCAAAAATATCTTTAATGAAAATTTCGATGCTCACTAAACGGAGCTGTAACTCTCATAAACGAATTTGTTCACGGCCACATATGCTCTGTAAATGTGACAGCCAATACCATGCATTGGGTTACACATGCTCTGGTCATGTTACCAATGTTCTTTATGTGCGGTTCATGCTCTACTCGTCCAATGAAGAACGATGGCTTAGGAGTGACAAACAATCATTTCGAATTTAACAGTCCTCCGTTGGGTATCATAATGTTGCAGGTTCGAGCCGGACTTGCATGCTACCGAACAATTTTGGATTTATTAATGATCTAAATAGTTTGAAATCCTTTTTATATAAAATAACCCAAAATCCATTATTATTGAAACTCTCATCGGGCTTTAGACAATCAATTCGAATCTAACAGCCCTCTGTAACATAGCTGATAATGTGCTGATTTAGTTATCTAAGGGTCGAAAATTAAAAAAACAGACTTACATATTACCAAAACATTCGGATATATTCATAATTGACATGTGTTGAAATCCTATTTAAATAACTTACACAGATTCATCATCCTTAAAAGATGCACTCAGTCTTGTATTGAAAATATTATCACCCTTCCTAGCCTTGACAGTCAACGAGCAGTGGATTCTTGAATATAATCTATAGTTGACACATAGTTGAGGTCAGAATTTACTTGATAGTTTTCATAAATAGAACAATAAGAAATATAATAATGGATATTGGTGTCTCTAAAATTAGGTTTCTGGTATTTTGAAGTGATGTTACATCTTTATCCAAAAGTTCTTCCGCTTTGGTAAAGAGATTAATGAAATATCAAATTGTAGCACTTACCTTGGAATTTTTTTCTCCAAGATTGAGTTTTTTAAACAAAATAATTTTAAATTTATATAAAAACAATTTTCTATACCCAGAAAGCAGAAACAATGTTCGAAATCTGATAAAGATAATCATAAAATGTAATATATTTAAGAAAAACAACAATGTGAATTTCCTAGCACTACATACATTAAAAACGACATTCGCAACATTTATAACATAGAAAAATTTTCTGCATATACTCAATATAAGTATTCCATTTATATGAAATTCTGGTCATCACGTCACACTTGGTTCTAATATACTAAGACACTAGAGGAACCAAACCCTAAAACTCACTTATTATAATGTACATCCAGATTTTAACATCTCTCAGCATTTTTTGTTTCTATAATTAATATATGGTCTGGCATTTTACAATAATTGCCTGGCCCATACAATGTTTCAATTTCTTGTTTCTCTATTGATGTGCAAGTTTGTGTATATATTTAAACAAAATTGAAGTGAATTGCATTTTTCTCATAGACCTACATCTACCAAACATTCATAGGTTCAAAATAGTCATATATTTGGAAAGAATTTCGATTATAAAGGAACTGTCAGCATTAATCAAAGTTGTTAATGGTTAATTGAAAAAGAACTGATGTAAAATTAGCCTTCACATTGTATGTATTAAAGCTTTTTGTATATTTCTATATGATCACATGCCACAAATGGTGTTGGATAGAGAATAAAGAATTTAACTTTAAAATTTGACTACCTCAATTGCACCCACATACAGGCTGTTTGTATGGTCGACGCGCACTGAACAAACACAGACAACCATGCATACTGGGAACTACTGTAACATCAATACCGATTAGGTGATGACTACTTAAGTAGCATTTACATCCACAATATGACATTCCTTTTATTGTTTCTGACAGAATGTCAGACCATAGGCACTTGAGTCAGCTCACAATACTTCCCTTACTTGTCTGCTGCGTGACTTAATGAAAACGCTCTCCGAGCTGTTTGTTCAACTAAAATTGTATCACTGTCAACACAACACAAATGTATTACGTAGCTCTTTGGCATTTTTTTTACTGCAGTTATGCTAATCGCTAATTCGGTTTAATTGTTTTGTCAGTAACAACAGTATTTCTACAAGCGATATTCCACAAGGGTGTTCCACTATATATAATGACTCTGAATATCAGAAGGTTGTGTTGGAGTTTAGCCAACTCGCTTTATAATCATCACTGGCCTCAGGAGACCATGGTATCCTTTTTTGAATTAGGATTTTGCCTGTGGAAATACGATCCATATACTATCCATGCACCAACGAGCTTAAAACAATTGGTGAAAATATCGCAACAGAGTCATAAATATTTCAAATGTTAATGAAACCATCCTGGATTAAGTCATAATAATTTGTATGAATCAGTGATTCCTCTTTGAGAAATGTCATATCAAAAGAAATAATAATATTGGCTAAACTGCTGATCTTTTCCAAGGGCTTCACTGAATCATATATATCTTCTACCAAATCTTAAACTATGTTTGGAATGTTGCTTGTAAAGATTTTGAATGATCGTGTCTTCTTAAAGAGCCACTCCGTGATTTTCATAACGTATTATTTACCTTTGATACGAACCTAAATGTCATATGTGGTGATATAAAAGAAAAACATCTTAACTTTGCATGCCTAAAAGACATATATATGACAAATACTGGTTTTCTATGAAAATCTAAAAACAGCCTTAGAAATGCACGGAGGTGTAGATTTCACGTCCAATATACATGGATACAAGTTATATAACCTAACAAACGCTATCAGCTCCTAACTGCCCTCCTTTAGATAAGTCTCCAAAATTACGTTTGAATTTTTGACGCTCGCCACTGTCCGGTTTTCGATCATAATTGCGTCGTTCTATCTTCATATTGTTACTGTAAAAAATAAATAAGCTTTAAAATGTGTGTTTTTGGTAACAGTCGATACTTCGTTATCAAATGACACCTTTGAATAAGTTTGGCATATATGACCCCATCAACTCGCGGAGTGGCTCTTTAAGGGTTAAACGAGTCATTCGTGATCATCGTAAATTTGGGCCAATGGCGATAAAGAAATGTCGAATCAAAACGCTAATTTTTGTGTCTGATGATTTTTAATCTTGAATCCATTCTCAAAATAACAACTGACAAAAGAATACGCTGTTTCACTTTACCACATAGGTTCTACAAGTTTCTTGAATATACCAGTTTTATTTGCAATTATCTGATTACGAAACATATGTCATTTCGATAGTTAATTAATAAAAAATTACAATATTTAGGATTTTTTTAAAAAGCAACAGTTTTTTAATTGTTAAGACGTTTTGACATTCATATATGAACCCATCAATGTACCCATCCCAAAAAGATTCAATTTGACAAAAATAGGGAAAACTTTCACTTTTGATTGCTCTTACACGCTTTTGATTTGGAGATGCAATACTTTTACCATTTTGATATGGACATTTTAAAAATTTAATTGGCATCGAATTAATATAATAGGAACGCTTTAAGCATTTTGTACTTGGCTAGTCAGGATATCATCAAACAATGAATTTGATGGTGAGGTCAACATGAGTTGCCAAGATAATTATAATGATGATTTCAATTACTGAGTAAATGCACATGAGTTACATCGCTGTTGCAAGAGCTAGTTACATAGAATGAACCGCATTCATTAGATGCTATAATTGATGAAAATTGCCGATCTCAAACCTTTTCAACTCCGCTAATAACGCATTCATCCGCCTCTCTACTATTTTTGTCTAAGGATGCAATTGCCTTGTGAACTTATAAATCAGTAAATGAGCAATTTCCGTTACAAATCAAGTTCGTGCTCTAAAAGTCAATCAGTTCATTTTAGGTTAAAAAATAAGACAATGAAGATGAATATTAAAGGGATGGCAATGATATAAAAGAAGTCAAAAGTCTTACTTTCAGCGGTTCAGTTAGAAATCGTGCCTTTATACTTTGTCAAACTTCATACAAGGACAATACGCATGTCTGATATTTGATATTGATAATCAAAGTGTAGTGTAGTCGATTTGTTAACATACAGATCAGGGTCCATTCAATATGTAGGATACGTTATCTCCGTTCGGTTTTCGGCCACAAAATCATCCAAACCATCTACCAGCTTCCTATATAAGACTCTACTTCCTGATTGCAACACGTCGCAGTCCTTATACCAGCAAGGTTCCCTACAATCACCGGTACTGGTCCTTTGGAACTTGCTTTCATCGAGAGAACTGAACTCTTTACCAATGTCGTTGTTGTAACTAACGAAAATATCAAGGAAAGTTTACGAGGTCAATTTTCAAGCAGGATTGTCGTAGTTTTGAACATATAGTAGACACGCATTTCATGTGTACGAGTGCATCTCCGTTCTATCACTCACATTGTTATTCACGTCAAAATGAGGGAAAAGTTCCCAAAAGAAGCACCCGTAAACATAGCAGAATGATGGAGGTATCTCTCGATGAGACGCTCCTTGGTCTACGTGATGTCTTGCCAGTGAATCTGCAGTGTGAGTACAATATGCCTGTTGTACCTTTTTATACAGATCACGATTCATTCATCAAGAAAATTGATCGAAGTAATATCAGCATTTATTGTTTTCGTTTTTATTTGCTCGGGTGTTAATCTCTGAGAAACGGAAAGATATGGGGATTAAAAACAGCTTGGTTTGCATTTTATACAAACAAAAAAGGTTATTTTTACACAGTTGAGCAATTTTAATGTAAATTATCATTGTCGTTTAGAACAAGCGACACTTGTGTTATCTTTAGAACGCATGTAACTGGTGTTTGGGAGATTCTCACGTAGCAATATATCATTTTTTTATTATTTGAAGAAAAGTATGATAATATCTAGGGGCGGTCCTTTTGCATATCAGTATATAGTGTAGGTATTCTACCAAGACTCCATCTCCACAATCTCAAACACACGTGTTTTGTTGAGCCAGGAGTTGGAACATTTGAAACTCCAGGTGAATGTGGATCAGGGATGCATCACAATGTCTTCTCTAGGGAAATGGGAAATTAGGGAAATGAAGTGTTTGCCCCTAATTGCATCCTACAGGTACAGAGATTAGGTTGAGAGGGTTCGATTGGGTGTTGGTCATGATCTTATTTAGTTATGACGTAAGTGTCTTGTCGTGACCTCCCAAATGAAACCCCAATAGATTACGTATGGTGTTAAATCGATGGCTTGTACGTCCGCACCAACATCTGGTATCATTGATGCTGGAAGAGTTGGGCAGACATATGCAAGAGCAACTTCACTTACATACTCAGTCTCTGACGGGATATTGCAATGGGGTAATTGCTGCTAATAGTAGCCATTAGTGACTTTGATGCCACCGTAGACTTATGAACTATAGGAATCGGAAACACATCAAAGCGGGTTCTTTACTGTAAAATCTTGGTGTAAAGAGAAATTAATTTTACCTTCTTACAATTTGAATTTATGAAAAATATACTTTAAAGTGATGGAAAAAGACAGAGATGTAAATAGGTTTTCAGACACAAAGGAAAGATCATTTAAATAAGGAGAAATAATTGGAAAACAGGTGGAGAAAAGTGAAAGTAGAAAGGAAAAATATTTAAAAGGGAGGAAATGGGAGGAGGACCGACGTAAAATGAAAAAGAAACCAAACAGATGGTAAACAATCTATCGTTATATGAATACAAAAATTACTAGGAGAAAAGGAATCGTATAAAGTTAGTACGATGATAAATAAAGGAGAAAAGGATATAGATAGATTCAGGAGATGGAGAGAGAAAATGAATGAGAGGCTTGTCAAACATGGAGAGGATTTTTAGAGATTGGGAAGAGAACAAGGATGAAGAAAGTCACAAATAAGAAAAGGATGTGGAAAGATTCAGGAGAGATGGACAGGTAGTGAAAGACTTATATTAGTTAGCAACGATAGAATTCTTAAAATGGGGAGGGCAAGGCATGAATAACTAGGTAACAGGCAATAAGTGAAGTATGAAGAGGATGTCACGATACTGGATAGAGACAAACAGTAGGAGTTCTGAAGACCTTATTTGGGAGGAAAAAGGAACGAAATCAAATCTATCAGAAAAGGAGAGGATGTGAACAGGTATGGAGGAATAACCGACGTATCAAACAGAGAGATGTGAAGACAATGGAAATAGAGACCACGAATTACAGAGAGAGTTATCACACAGAGAAAGGGTGTGAAGAGACTCAGTAGAGAGAAACTTATTAAACAATTAGAGCTCTGACGGACTTATTTCAGAGAGACAAGGAAAAACCTACTTATGAAACGGAGAGGATTTGAAGACATTTGGGACATTCCAGGAATGTTAGAGACAGTTATCAAACAGAGAAAGATTGTTGAAACATTGCGAAAGGAGATAAACCTTAGGGGAAAGATAAGGGATGGTAGACTTATCAAACACTGAGGAAAGAGACCAGGGTCTAGATTTTCGAAGCTCTCTTAGCACTAAGATAGTCATAAGTACCATCAATTAACATTGGCATACGACTATCTTAGCACTAAGAGAGCTTCGAAAATTTAGGCCCAGGAATGATAGAGAGTTATCACGCAGTGGATGCGAAGACATTTGGGAAAGGGGCAAGGGGTGAGGAACTTATCAAACAATAACAGCCCTGAACACCTTTTGAGAAACATAAGGAAACAGAGGGAGGTTTTTTAAAGATTCATCAAAATGAAAAAGGACGAGAAACTTATCAATTACAGAGAGGTTCGTGAGAGAGACCATAAATAACCGACAGAGAGAGTGTTAAAGAATGTTAGAGGATAGAAAACTTTAGAAGAAAGTTATGGTATAAGAGAAAGCACACATACTATATTTTGTAAACCCAAAGAGGGGAGACGAACTTTGTTTTATTAAGGATATATATTTGAAATCTTAATTTCTCTCCTTATCTTTGATATTTGCAAAAATATGTTTTTATTGAAAACACCTGTACGTATTTCCTGATAGCAAATACAGAGGATGAATTGATTCTAAACAGATATCGAGGAAGTCTTAATTGAAGGCTGTTGATATATTCTTAACAAGCAGACACGATATTGAGATTGTATTTGTAAAGGATATGCAGTGTCGCTGTTAATCATACTTTCTTAACGACGTGAACACTTTCTGGGATCATTTACTGACAATGCAGGAAAATCGGATTATTTTATTACGCCACATAAGCAATAAATATGGAGCAAGTCCGATCATTGTCATAAATCAATGTATTCCACTGTGTGCAACGTAAATGACATGTTATAACAAATAGCAGCAATAAGATGCGATACATCTTTCTATCAGCATGTTAGTGTAATTGGATATCAACATCTGGTAACCATAGTGTTGTCAAATCACCAAGGTAACAAAGAATTAATTATATTCTAGCATAACTGCAAGACAGATGATATTGCAGTTATCGAACCACTGCTACATTAAGTAAGGTGGTGAAGATCGATCGATAACGTCATTGATAATCTACCTGCCGACTTAGTATCGTTAAAGGCATATGAGGTATCTGCTCTAGAGAGACAGGGTTATCAGTCATTCATTTGCATCCAGTGCTGCAGTCGGCATTAGACCTACGGATATTGCAATGAGGTCTTGTAAAGCCGGACCTGACTGACCATAACAATTACAATAAAGCATAAAAAGCAAGCAAAGAATGAAATATTAGCCTTTTCTCTGCGAATTCTCGCCAAAGTTGGGAGAGTTCTTTGCGAAAAAACAATTCCTTTACAGCTAAGTTTTAACTAACCTTAACCTTCTCGCAGAAAGGTGAAACATGAATTATGATAAATGAAATATCATATGAAAGGAGTTCTAAACTAATTTTTTTTTGTTCATTAGACACATTAAACATCCCAGATAGAAAGTATATTCAGGGATATGTAATTACCGAACGTTATTGGAAAACAGACAATACATCACCAATTTAATTGTTTAAACGCTAACTCAATACCATTTCGCAATGATAAACCCACCTAATCTCAGGACGTCCATGATGAAATTAATATAGCAGGAATATATAACTACAGTACCATCCTCGATTTGAAATTTAATAAGGCATTACCTATATCATTTGTTTAACGCTATCTCAATATCATTTTAAATGATCCTTTGTTGACGTCGAACATCCTTAATAAATAGCAGGGATACGCAACTGCCGAACACAATTTGAAAGCCAACAAGATACAAGTTGAGCGTGTTGAAGTCATCAGTAAGCTCTGTCAACAAACAGGTGGCCGAGCAGATTTAATCAAGGCTTTCACACTTGTTGCCGTCTTTTATCGCCTTCCCTTTTTGTCATCCATGGCGACGTTGACAGCTCTTGACTTTGCAAGAGACACAAGGACCTGTTGCTTGATGAACACAAACGTTACTGCAACACTCAGAGTCAATTAGCAGCAGTGCAGGCATACTGTGCAAGGGAGGTAACTCTATTTGCCTGAAAGCAAGGATCAATACCTGTATTAATATTGCCGGACTAACAATACAAGAGCGGCTTAGCATATAGCAGCACTCCTTCTATCGGGGAACAAGGTGTTGTGGTTGGGATTAATAGCTCCATCGTCTCTCCATCTCAACTGTCCAACACGACACGCAAGCTTATTCTTTGGGTAAATGTCTTTCGTGTGACTTACAATCAAATAACTGACAGTCAAGCACAGGCTTTGGAGGAGCATTGTGAACATAGGGAAAAGTCTTCAAACAAAATACAAAGTTAAGAGAGAAGTTTACGAGGAGCTATGAGTTGCTGGTTTATTCAGGAGGATGTAGGTGGTCGAGAGATGGGTTGAGGGGGAGGTGGAATCAGTGTTACCTGATTCCAGTTGCGTAACAAAGCCACTGGCAACACGGAAATTATCCATCCAAGCTCACCATCGACCGCGCTGGACCAACTGTGGAAGAGTTAGTTTGCAACAGCCAGTACGCCAGTGAGCCACGGGGCACTACAAATGTAACAGCCATGGTGATTTGCTCTCAAAGTTAATGAAGCTTTGTCAGGTAGGAGTGCATGGGTGTCTGTCTAGGGCACTCACTGCGCCGAGGCCGGGCAGCTGCGCTTGGATTTATGCTTAGTTGTCAAAATTGAAACTTTTACAACTGAAGTCTTGAGGAAATATTTTATTTTCGAGAGACTTTGATAATGATTTTGACTTTTTGTCAGAGAGCATCAGGAAATGAAATAAAATCGCCAAAGGCTAAAACTGTTATGCGAATTTCTCTTCTGCTGGAGTCGAAGCAGGCGTGTTTGGATTAGGGCGATTCGTTAATACCTCGTCCTTGAAAACGTTCATTGACGGCAGACGACACCAGTTGCACCCGTGAGCGTTGCTGGCGGTACCATCTGGCTGGGCTCAGTCTGTCTTGATGGACATGAAAGGACGTAGGCTCTCATATCATGCCACAAGGTAGTACCGCCTGCAAGCGGATGTCGTCTGCACCGAGTGGTCGCATGTCGTCTTACTTCCTTTTCAGAGAAGACTAAGCATTCGCGTCTCGTGGATTATGGAAGAAGACAGTGCGCGGAGTTGTGTCATGGGTGTTCTTACCGTGGAGGTAGCGCTTCCGACACGCAGGCGTTACCCGGAGTACCATTGATGAGGCGAAGTCCCGGCCTGGGCTTCAGGAGGGTGCAGCCGCCACCATGAAGCACGTGGACAAATCACAGGCCATGCTCCTGGAAAACCTTAGGATTATATCTGAATATCGCCGCAAATCCATCGCTGAGAACGCCAGGTAAGCGCCAATCCCAATCTCGGTCTGTGAATCAATGATTGAGAAACTTTCTTTACAGGTGCAACATTCTTTTACACCTTTAAGGTCTTCGGACCTAATACATACATTCGTTGCATGTGAAACAATTGTTGATCACTTGTTTACAGCTTTATGATCTTGGGTCCAAATACAAAGACTTATTTTAATATCAAGCACATTCTTTACTTGTGCAAAAGTTGTTTGCATTTGTCTCGAGAACAAATACGTTGCTTCTTACACCATGAACAATAACATACTTTACTCAAAAGTTATGCTATAACATGATACTTTCTACAGTTGTATATGGTTTCAAAATTCTCAAATGCTACAATAGCATATAA
The DNA here is from genome assembly GCA_921293015.1 of Phorcus lineatus. Taxonomy (NCBI): domain Eukaryota; kingdom Metazoa; phylum Mollusca; class Gastropoda; order Trochida; family Trochidae; genus Phorcus; species Phorcus lineatus. The sequence continues at coordinate 19,508,046 of OV121083.1, read as the reverse complement.
CTTCATTTTTAAATTTTGTTGCATTTTCATAGATGAGATGGTTACATCAAATTCATAGGCTTTTCAAACATCAAAAAGTAGATGGCATGATGACCAGAATATATAATTTCATTCTTAACAGATGCAACAGTTAAGTATATTTATACATGTTACATCCTATTGTGTACAAATACACCCCGTTCTGATTGGTAAAGTATAAATAAAGTACTTTACAAATGAACCAGTCAGGTAATATTTCCTATTATGTTTATTACAATTATGGTTATGATTATGATTATATTATACAAATAAACATATACATGTACATCATAGTATATGATCTATCAGGTACCTGCACACGAAGTAGACCTTTTGGTCTACAACTATACACATGAAGCAGACCTGATTTTCTCTCTGATGTCCACATCCAGTATTGTCCGGATTATCTGACTTAAATAACCCAGAAGGTCTACTTCATGTGCATGACACATTAATCTAAGACAAACAGAAAACGGCAGGATCATACTTCACCTTCTGTCTTCTTCGAATTAAATGAAATCAGTGCTTAAGATGTATGAAAAATGTCTACTAAAATAACTTGACGACACTTTGTTTGTGACCTCTTTAGTATATCATCTGGCTTTTCTACATATATCTAAAGAGTTTAGGAATCTCAAAGTGACCAATAGCAAAAAGTTACGGTAGAGAAAGTATTTTTGTGAGACGGTTTTCTTCTCATTGTCTTGCTTTCACAGTCTTGTGTAATATTTCTTATATTATGGACAAAATATGTTAAAGATGTTGTCAGTTTATGATTATTTCACCAGGTGACCAATGTAAACATATGTGATTATTATTACTTTTCATATATCCCTAATTATTTTTGTCCAGTAGAAATCATATCAAATTTGAAAACACAATTCTAAAGTGATATATTTTCATACGATTCAAACGCCTTTATGGAATAGGTTTCATTTTTTCATACTATACCTGAATTTTTTTCGAACACACTTTGGGAAATAAGTATAAGTAATAAGAACCCATCCCTAACAAAAAAACTCTTCGATCAAGGAAAACTAAGAAAAAACAAATTGTAATCAGAGTTGACTTACAGGCGTTCAAAAATTAAAATTAATTTAATCATCATCTTCCAGGTAATGTTATATCGAATCAATTGGAATCAAATTCAGAGTAGATTGCTGTATCAAGTTGCATTTGATAATTGCTTTGGTGATATCTATAATTAATTATTAATGGAAAATTTTAATGATTTTTGACTCTTATCGCTTATTTGTCGTATTGGTTTAAGAAAATGAGGAGCTGTTGTGGCGGACTTATAACCGCTCAATATTCTGTCGTTAACTCTGATCCCAACACACTCACAGTCACCCAATGTTTGACAGAAGCTGAGCTCCAGGCCATCCGCAAAGCTTTTACCTTTCATATGATTAATACCAGTACTAATGGTATTGAACGCGTACAACTCTGATAATAGTGCTATGTCTACTTTGCCATGTAGAGTGTAGCTATATTCGGGGAATGCTTCTGTAACGCTTATTCAATCCTCTCCATATCATCTTACCATAGAAGATATAACACAATGGTATGTGAATTTTAGTCATATTATGTTGCGGGCGTCAAAGCCGAAATGGCATAACGAAATAGTTCGATAAGTGTGAACAAAACATGGGCAGTAAGTAGTATCGATATGTGTTTATGCTTTATGGTGAATGGTGCTGAATGCGCTATTGATACTTTGAGAACACCTAATGCCAATAACTTACCTTCAGCTTTAATCGAATAGGTAGCCACAAACCGAACCAAACGCGCTTCGTTTGTCGTGTAAGCGGTAAGGTACGGCCATATACTAAGCGTTGGGCTTTCTATGAAAATCTGATATAATATTATTCAACTAAAATCTTTAGTTCGTAGAAGCATCTAGCTTGTGTGTTTGGTGTATGGAAAGGTGTGAATGACGTACATGTTTTTTGTCTTTCTATTGTTTTTGTTTGTTTTCATTTTATTTTTTGTCTCTACCTTCCAAAGTGTTCATGCGGGAGGGGGGGGAGGGGGTGGTTGAATCGTTTACATATGTTGTATCATCTTTCCAGCAATAAAAATTTAGATTAAAAAAATGTACTAAGCGTTGATGAGAGAAACTTCATGATTTTCAATTTTTTTATTTGGCTTTTATACAAATCATAAAAGCAATCATGATGATCCTTTCAAAACATCTCCAATATTCATCGAAATATATACCAATTATTAGTTTTTATTGAAATTTCAACAACACAATTATGAGTGTGCTGAAGTTGAAATCACTTATAACCTGTCAAGCACTATCAACTCAAAGTTTATCTCTTACCTTCTTTGAATAAGTTTCATAACTTACGTTTGACTAATCGACGCTCGTCATTGTCCGGTTTTCGATCAGAATCTATATTGCCACTCTATTGAACCGATAAACCTCAAGATGATATTTTTCAGTAAAATTTGTACTCCTCGATAAAATGAAACTTTTCTTTTTACAATTTGGCATATGAGACTTAAAAACTCACGGGGTGCTGACTATCACCCGTTATTGTGAGAACCTTTAGGCAACACTTTGTAACTTTTATATAATCTATAATGAAGACACTCATTAACAAACTGAGAAAGAACACATGACCTAAGAGATACTGGTTGCCAACGGTGTGTGCTCTCATTGTCCTATGATTAAGTTTGAGATGTGCTTTACTCCTTTATTACTTAGTAACACATATTTCGTACGACATGTCTTTGATAAACACGGGCCATATTAGCATTGAATAAAGCCATTGGCAGTGGTAGGGTCAGTGATCGCGGTGTAACCTGAATGTGAGAATTTGGGTTCGAATCCCACAAAACGCACAAGAATGTTTATGGCATCAGATGATAAGGTAATAGTTGCTACCATTGTTGTGTCGGGAAATATCGCGGACACTAAAATAATTATTAAAAATAGTTTTAGGTATCAACACAATTTAATTTTATTCATGACACGGGAAGGTGTGGTACAGTGTAAACCCTCAGTTTTTTGTTGTTTATATGATTTAAGGCGCAAGTTTAGTTAACATTTTATATTGATCCAAATATTTTAGTTTCTTTTCTAGCGCCAAGGATTTTTTTGAATGAAACTTTACCTGTTTAACCTTAGTTAAAACCGATTTTCCAAAGAATCCTTTCCTTTTTGACGAAAGAGTCCTGATATTGATAATGTACAGGACACTTTTATTAATGGTTGCTATGGACAATGCGGTCTAAGATGGACGTAATCCTCGATATAACAATCTATATTGTTATTTTGTTAATCATTATACCTATGTTTCAATACAGCTCAACCACATGCTTCAAATGTAACACTTTTTTATGTGTATGATAATTTTTAATTGAAAGGAGGATACCGTTGACGTTTTAAATAATAAAAAAACATTGTTTTATCTTTTACGTACATGTACGTATAAGGGTCGTATAACGTATTTGGTCACTTATAACAATGATATTTCGCTCTACAGATAATGCCATAGATACCGTCTATAGGTCCTTTGTCATTCTATACTTATCGAATAATAATATATCAAACGTAACATTAAAATGCGTTGATATTTTCTATTTTTGGATTTGGTTATAAAACCGCGACACTTTTGTTGTAGATTTCAAGATATTACTGTTGAACTAGTTTCGTTTTTAAATCGAAATGTCATAGCAGATTTACAAGTTTAACCGAGTAATATAAACTTCTTGTCATCGATTTATCTTCTTAATTTTAAACAAACAGTCGTCTCAAAACCATTCTCGCTTGTAAAACAAAGAAGCAATACTTAAAAAAGGAATCCAGTTACAAATGCCAGAAAATGTTTTCATAAGTAAGGGTTGCTAAGATATCACATGATTTTAAGATAAGCGAAATTCGTAGTTTTGGTTTGATGTTTTGCAATGAAATTGAAAGAAATGGTACGGTGAGGTTAGAGACGAGTGATATTATCATTATCAGGTATGCTTAGGATACTTACATAATCAAGAATGGTTAAGATAAATACATAATCTGAAATGCTTGGGATACTTTCATAATCAGGAATGATTGGGATACTTGGATAAGCAGGAATGCTTAAGAAACTTACATTATCAGGAATGATTGGGATACTTACATAATCAGGAATGTTTAATATACTTAGATAATCAGAAATGATTGGGGTACTTACATAATAAGGAATGATTGGGATAATTACCTAATCAGAAATGATTGCGATACTTACATAATCAGAAATGATTGCGATACTTACATAATCAGGAATGATTGGGATTCTAACATAATCAGAAATGATTGGGATACTAACATAATCAGAAATGATTGGGATACTTACATAATCAGGAATGATTGGGGTAGTAACATAATCAGGAATGATTGGGATACTAACATAATCAGAAATGATTGCGATACTTACATAATCAGGAATGATTGCGATACTTACATAATCAGGAATGATTAGGATACTCACATAATCAGAAATGATTGTGATACTTACAGAATCAGAAATGATTGGGATACTAACATAATCAGAAATGATTGGGATATTTACATAATCAGAAATGATTGTGATTCTTACATAATCAGAAATGATTGGGATACTAACATAATCAGAAATGATTTGGTAACTTACATAATCAGGAATGATTGCGATTCTTACATAATCAGGAACGACTGGGATACTTACATAATGAGGAACGACTGGGATACTTACATAATGAGGAACGACTGGGATACTTACATAATCACAAATGATTAGGATACTTGCATAAACAGGAATCATTGGGATACTAACATAAGCACAAATGATTAGGATACTTACATTATTAGGAATGCTTGGGTATATTAAACTTTCTTTAAAAATAGACTGAGAAAATTACATTCTAGCTTTCAACAGTTGTCAGTTTATTTTAGATTTCAAAATGAAATACTCTTAATGATATATGTAAAAATCTTTATCATTATGAAGAAAGGTTGTAAGATTAAAAAGAATTATGTTTTTAAAAACATCATTTTGCTCTTTATAAGTGCCGAAAGACAATATGCTGATAAGAAATCAAAATATCGAAAATATTATCTTTCTTTTTCATCCCCGAATGCCAAATATATCAAAAAGTGGTTTTCAATACAATTGACCGACAGTCTTCTATGTTCAGCATCCGAGGTTACTTCTCCCTTTTAACACGATTACTGGAAACAGTATCTATTAACACTATCAACACCAATCTTTCTTTCTATGTGCTTACGAGAAATTTCCTTTTAGTGCTAACGTGCCAGCCTCGTTACATTGTCAGATTTTGCATTATAAAATTGGAAAATATTTCAATGGTCACCATACTAAACCGATGAGTATGGTATTCGATAGCAGACGAAGCTTGAAATGATAATCGGTAATAGTCAGGAGTGTTCGATGACATAACGCCATTGACAAGGTTTCACACCTAACAAGACGCGTTTCTATTTTAAAGAAATCTCCCCTTCTCTGAAGACACGACAGTGTGCTCGTAATCAGTGTGTCTTCAGGTCCGATCCCTCCTTTCACGAGCATCAAGTTGGTCGTATGTCACAAAAGTGTCCCCAGTTCCATTTAAAAAATGGAATTAAGTTTAGCTTTTGTAAAGCTCTTTTTGTAAGAAGAACCCATGGTAATTAAAATAATTTTAGTCTCCAATTTTACACGTAGGAGTTACACTCTGCTAGACTAGATCCTGTTGTCAGGGCAACCTTGAAATGAGGAGCGTCCCTGCTTGCCGTAATTGCATTGTTGTGTTGGGTTGGTATCGGTGCTATGGTATTGGTGACACAACTAAGCGTATCGTGCTCGAAGCACAGTGCTGTTCCACACCACGGCAAAATAACGACATCACTTCCTTTGACAGCACTAGTTCTCGTGTGCTAATGACACTTACTGGCATTTCAACAAGGTAGTAACATAAAAACATGTAGCAGAAAAAGTCCTAATGAACTTTATTTAAGACAGAAAGACATTCAAACTTCATTCTACAACCGTTATTTTTGTTTTATGATAAATGTAATATTTAAAGGTAAACTGAATAAATTGTAGAGATCGAATGTAACTGTTTCATTGTACTATTTCAAGCAAAATGTAATAAATGGAGTAAATGTAATCATTTCAAAGGTGATGGCAAAATAAATAATGTATGATATAATTAATTAAAAATGTCAACCTAACATACATCTACAGTTGATAACATGATAAATTTGGTGATTACTATTTTTGCCATTAAACTTTTTTGATGTTAAAAACTTTATTGAGGTTATCTTTTCTTTGTTCAAAAACCATGTCAATCTTGAAAACGTATCTTCAACTGACCCTATCGATTCCGTTCCATGACGTCAAACCTTGCTATTATCAAAATGAAAGCAAATTATTGTATTGATGAGCGATAAGATAATTTTAAACATTCACTTCGCGTTCGTAGAACAGATATTTTTAACTGTTCTTCAAATGGGGATTTGATTTCAAACAGTAATGCATTATTAAACTTAAATACCATTTAGCTTGTCATTGATAAAGCTTATGAGACTCGTTGAATAGTTCATTTTCAAAATATTTCAGTTTAGATCATGCCATATTAGCGTATTTGTATCCACCGAACTCCTACAATAACTTCTATCAGGCCAAATGCCTCTTATCTATCCATAGCTGTCTTAAGAATGAATTTTTGAGCCAACGAATTGTGTTTATGGAAGGAGCTCAATAGACTTTGCGTCAGTACCTCTATTCCTGCATGCGACTTATTTCATTTGCTTGTTTTAAATATAGGGATAGGGGTGGGATAGCGCAAGGGTTAGATCCATAGGTCCAGATTTCGTATCTTGCCAGGGGCTCGGCAAATGTGTGTGCAGTGGAAACTATTCTACATGCATAAAAGGTTTGTGTCCAATGTTACACTGAATTTCATCGCAGTGCCACCTATTGTTCGCTAGTTTCAGCCAATGCATCTAGAATTCATACCAATGCTGAGCTACCTTACCTACTTTAGTGTTGCGGGCTTTCTCCCTGCATTTATAGTTGCAGTCGTGATATAGGTGAAATACTCTTGGTAGCTGCGTTAAACACCAAATTACCTCATCTCACCTATATTTAGCGATACAAGGCAGTTGGTATCATCGATAACTTGGTATTATAAAACTCTATGACTACAATACGCCTATGAAGTAGGATGAGATCCCCTTGAAATCCTGTTTTAATACATAATATGTTACGCTTTATTTTTCTTTGGTGTAGGAAGCCGATTACCCGCCCTGATATTAATGACATGCTTCGAAAACGGCTTTATTGTAACAAATTTAACCTCATGTAAACTCAATACAATGTAAAGCTGATAAAGAAAAGTTACGTTTTCTAAGGGTTAATGACGTTTCTCGTTTTGTAGAAATAATGTTCAGATATGTTATCTTTCAAACCAATTGAAGAAACATATCGGTTAAAACGTTTGTGTTAAGTTTCAAAGGAACGATATCAGCAATTATCAGTGCGAGGCTCTGATGTGAGTTTTCAATATCCGCTAACTTCGCTAGGTATCAAAGCATCGTCACACAGGAGACGTGTAACAGATTCGACCTTTCACAAGTGCTTCCAAGCCTCCCAGATCATTGGTTTCATCAGATAAGGTTTACTGCTTGCAAAGTTCTTAGATCACCATGACATCATTTGCAAGAGTTAGTATCACATAACATTCTCTATCAAGACCCTGACGCTCTGGCTTCATCAAACACTGCTCAGGGTTAAACCAATATTGGACTCGGTATTAAAAGAGGCGGGGATTGAGTTTCCTCTTTTAGCATCATGAAACCGGTTTAAGGGGTTAGTTTAAACATTTCGGCCAACTTTAACAGAGATCATTTTGACTAAGGTGGTTGTAAATCATTATTGTAAGGTTGGGTTAAGGTGTCTCATAGCACTGATTTATAAAAAGGACCTGAGATTCCTTTCACAAAGTCCTAAGGTGATCTATTGTGGTCTTACTGTTAAAATACGGGGTTACGGTTAACCTGGGTAAGGTTGCCTGAAAGGACCCCTAATCTCAAGGTTTCATGCCTAGTTGTAAATAGGGAGGAGGATACATTCAAATGTGCCTTAGTGTAAGAAAAGAGAACTTTAATGCTTTGAAAGACCTGGGTTTAACGGGGAACACTATGAAACAATGTAATGAGACACCTTTTATAAACTAAAGCTCTATATTAGAGCAGAATTTCTGCTAAGATTACACAACTGAATGTTTGATATACACTTGCTAATGCTTACAGTTTGAGAATACCATGGACACGGTGAATAAGTAGTAAAACCAATCCAAATTTTTACGGACATATCTTAATTTCAACAAAACATTTGTTTTTCTTTTTTAGAATAAGAAAAAACGCCCAGAAATCTCTTTAAGAATGTACCTCCAACCAGGAGTCTTCTACTACTTATACGCTGCTCTTAAAAGCAAACGTTGGAATTCAAAAGAGATTATAACATGAGGGAATGTATATACTATGTTTTAAAAAATGTTATAGTGACTGCAATTTTTCAATTTGAAATTCCATTACTTCATGAAAATTGGCAGAGGCAGTTAGATAAATCACATTCAGGTAATTACCCCTTCCTCTGACGAGTTTTGTAATCGTATTTAAACAATTTGATCTATAGAATGTTTGTTCAACGTACCATTTACGTTTGTTCAAAGAATAAGGTTAATATGGCTGACTATTTGGGAGTTAACAACCAATTTTAATATCTATTTCCCTGGTGATATGAAGTGCATGTTCTTGACTTTTCATGCAATCAAGGCAATTTCATAAAGGTGCCATTGGTCACGAAGTTGAAGCCACATATGTTAACCACAGTCAATGATGTTATTTTATCGAATCGTACAAATTGTTCTGTTGTCCCAGTAAAACGACACTATGAGAGTTTAGTCATGATTTTGATTAAAAAACAACAACTTTATAATCCATAGCTTTCAAGCGACAAATAGCTGAAAGGTATTTCAGAAACTGACCTTTACCAGACTCAGAGAGATACTCGTATATGATTTGGCAGTGTTATTGCTCAAATGACTTATTTACTTGTAACCTGGGCGGGTAATTGTAACCTTGGAACATGCATACTGACGTTGCATGATGTTCAAATCGAGGAATTGAAATATATTTGATATCTTAGGATGAATATACATGTCAAGAAAGATGATGTGAACTCAACCAGCACATATGAAATTATACACATATGACAAAATGTAATGAAAACTTCTCCATGTAACTAAAAGATTGTTTTTTCGAAAACGGCAGAAAAGTTTTGTTTGGACACTGAGTTTGGACACTCAGTGTCCATGCAGTGATGGAGCAGTGTCGAAAAGAGCAGCGTCGAAAAGAGCAGTGTCGAACAATATTATGCTGACTTAGCATCAAGCCGATTCATCAAAACTTTTCATACGTACCTCAATCAACATGAGACAATGATATTCGTCATCATCATGGTTTCATATTACACATCGCTTCAGCATCCTTAGGAAACCATTGAAGTTATTAATCATCGGAATAGAGCTTGTTCAGACGGTGAATAATAGCCTGGATGCAATATATCCCTTGGCTCATTCATCTTTGTGAGGTTTACTTTTAATGCTGTTATGGTCTGATACTTCGAGGGGCCCCTAGCAGCTTATCCTTAATATGCAAAGTAACACTTATTACTGATGGTTTTCGTCATTTTGGAACACTAGCCGCAGTCTTTGTAAGTAAGTGAAGTACTTTGTGAAAGGCGTTGAATTTCAAGTAACCCCTAAACCCATTAAGTCGCAATGAAAATGAGAAATAAAATACCCTTTGGCAGTTTAGGATATCACCAATGCTCAAACTGCAGAAATGCACATTCTATAAACTTCAAGGAACAATCCAGAACAGTATCATATATATATATATATATATATATATATATATATATATATATATATATATATATATATAGTTCAAACGCAAGGTCACATATATATATATATAATACATATATAAATATAACATACTTCACATAGTCGTTTGCAGAATCATTTTAATCAGGATTCGGCTTTATTAGATAATATATTTATTATATATTTATAATTATTTGATAAAGCCGAATCGTTAAATTTTCCATACAATCAAAATGAGACAATGATATTCGTAATCATGGCTTCATATTACACATCTCTTCAGAAACCACTGAAGTTATTAAGCATCTGAAGTTAGCTTGTTCAGACGATGAATAATAGCGTGGATGCAGATTATCCCTTGGCTTATTTACCTTCGGGAGTTTCACTTGATATTCATATGGTTTAACTATTTCCAAAACCCCTTGCATGTTCTACTGTACATTAAATGCAACACCTATTACTGAGGGTTTTCGCCAGGTAATAAAAATTACCGCAGTCTCACAAGTACTTGTACACGGCGTTTACCTTTATGTCACCCTTAACCTCTTAAGTCGAAATGAAAGTGAGAAAATTTTAAGATAGATTGATTTTAAAATATCACCAATGCTGATGCTGCAGAAATGATCATTCTATACACATCCTGGACCAGTCCCAAACAATATTATGCTGACATAGAATTGATAAAGCCGATTCGTCAAAACTTTCCAAACAAACAACATGCGACAATGATATTCGTCTTAAGGATCCTAAGGAAACATTGTCTGGAGGCATTTTATCCCTTGGCTAATCTATCCATGTGAGTTTCACTATTCTTATGGTTTGCTACTTCAGGAGCCCATTGCTGGTTTCACTGTCGTTATGTTAGCACGTTGGACTGGTGTATTTAGAGATTTTCTACCTAAACTGTTCACTAAACTTATGGCTAATTTAATCTACGGGACTGGCATAAAATGTTAAGATTTGTGATTGTTAAGCTCTCAATGCCTGTCACCGATTGACAACTCAAAGACGTTTAAAAAAACGTGTTTGACTCTAACCACAGCTTACCGTTACTTGCTTTGTTTTTTGAGTTCAGTGTATCTTGTTAATGTTCAAATCACCTAAGTTTCGTTTTGAGAGAAAAATGTAAAACAGTTTATTAAAATTTAAATGAACAACAAAGACAAGAATAAGAACAACAGTTTTAATCAGTTATTTACAGTTTTATATAAATACGGAGCTGTCGATTTGAATTCATTTAGATTTGAAATGATAGTGTGGTATCCTAAAACAGCAAACTAAATCAACAAATATGCCCTCATTTTCATGTAACAGCTGTCAAAACTGTGCATAACATGATTTTCCTGCAGATGTGAAGCGCTGCTGTTTTACATCATGTGCTGTACCCTTATATAATAACAACTTTATTATATTATATCCATGTAAATCCTTGCAGAAAATTATATTGCTATGTCATTTCAAAATAATCACCTGCATGGGTAAAGCAATTGCATCTAGCATTGGAAGCTGGAGTAAGTAGAAATCATAGTTTGTATCATGCTGAACATATGAAGATTTTGGAAAATGTGAAATCTGCCCCAGTGTTCTTATGAACAGCTGTCACAATTGTGATATATTGACTATTGGTGGCGATTTTATCCTGCAGCCCTGACGGACTGCTGTCATATTTCATGTAATGTACTCTTACTTTATAATAAAAAGTCCATTTATTGTTATAGATGTTGATCAGTACAGGAAGTGATCCTTTGGTAGCAAAATGTGTACTTAAATTGTTTTAGCAATGACATCTAGAATTGGGAGAAGAAAAACACTTAATTAATTTTTAATTAATTGTATTATACCGAACATATCAACTTATTTTGAAAAAAGAAAAAAATGTGGAAAGGATAGAATCCCGCCAGGGGCTTGGCAACTTTGTTTACAACAGAGAACTGTTTTACGGCCAGTGAGGTTTGCGTGCAATGCTATACTAAATTTAAGCGCAATACCACCCATGTTTCACTACTTCCAGTCGATGCTCACTGATTTAACCGTAATGCACTATTGTGTTTCGGGATTTCTGAAATACTTTTGAAAACGACTTTAAATCTCATAACAGCTCACCTCGCCTTATATCACATATTACAACTGTTCATATCATACTGACACTTCCTGTATTCTGAAACCCTACTGTTATACGTCGTGTAAAGCTCCATGCATTACAGCAAAACATTCATTTAAAATGCACAAATGCAACCGGCAGCTGTCTCTGGGATCACGTATTTTGCCTCTGAGATTGTTATCAAACACTGTTATATTTCCTTAAAGGTATTAATGAGATCATGCGTCGAGAGTTTGTATATGACATTATCGAACGGCAGTGACAGCTGTTCATAGCAGATTATATATGTACATGTCACATATAAGTAATGCTGATGACAACTGTCAGAGATACGAAGGTGTGTAATTATTACCTGTTTATTAATTTAGTCCTATTACCACATATGTGTTCAGAATTTATGAACATTTATTTTACCAATATCATAAGAAACACGTTATCTTTACAAATGAATCTTAATTACTCCTTATCTTGCAAAAAGTACTGTTTTGATTATAAGACATAATAATAATAATAATAATAATAGGGCTATTTATATAGCGCACATATCCACACAGATTGCATGCTCAAGGCGCTCCCTGCATTATTACCCTGGTCTAACCCAAGCTGCCGATTAAGCGCTTAAAGGTCACCTCCAACAATCTACACCGGGTACCCAATTACTACTGTTGGGTGAACAGAAGCACATTTTGAATAAAGTCCCTTGCTTAAGGAGACACCACAAGTTTCTCAGCTCGTGTCTCAGTGTGGGGCAGGGAATAACCCTTAAACTCTCAGTTAATACAGCAACGATCGGGTAACCCACCCATACGGCGAGTCACGCCAGATGTTGCTGAACTTCACTGATAGCGGTCAACTGAGCTACGCACAGGACCACGTGCCACCACATATTTGCTAAAGACTCGTATTTCATTTCATATCATCGTATATGAATACATCTTCACTCTTCGTTAATAATTTAAGTCAGTTAAAACAAATTTATGACTGATTAGAAAAAAAAATCTAAATAATTAAATCACTTTTAGTGTGAACAACTGTTACATTTGTGCTTGTATAGACATTCTTGTAAATGAATACAGTAAAGATCCAACCAGTTGCCGACTGCCTTGCCTAGAATGCTGTACAGGTTGAAATATGCAAGGTATCCGTTGTTGACATTGTGGTTGAATCTGGGGAAGGAAGGCAAGGGATGGAATTAGAAATGAATGGGCCTGTTCAGAAAAGGAAATTAAGGTTGATAACATGAAACGAAGACAAATGGAATGTTTCATCAGTTATTTATATCTTAGCTATTTCATTCGTTGAATGCATTTGGAATGACAAACCTTTAAATTATCCACATACCCTAAACAACATGCTTTTATGGTTTCGATTTAAGTATAGAATACCATTTTAATTTTCGTATGGTGACGAGTTGAAATTTGAAAATAGTAAGAATGATTTATAAAATTACCTGAATATAAAAGTAATTTTTTACTAAACTTTAGTTAAGGGATTATCCCATAATTTACTTCCCCGTGTCATTGTTTTTCTAATGGAAATTTAAGCTTCTTGACTCTTGAATGAAATTGAAATGTACGGTTATGCATATCTTGTGTAAAACTTTTTTTCATGATTCCAGCATTTTTGTAAAAACAGTTACTCCTGTATCTAATTATAATAATTGCAAGAAAGAAACAACAATATAACGTGTATGATTTGGTATGTATATGTATATTTAATGTAGGTTATATCTAACAAATAATAAAAATGAAAAATAAATGAAATCAGAAATGTTTGAGTTTCAAATAAAGTTATTGACTTCCTGAATCTCTCAAAGCCTGAAAACCAAAGATGTTTATATACTCAAATTTCAACGAGGTACGTCATCTTAACAAAAATGAATGAAGGTCCAATATAAGGCCTAATTCAATGTTTGAGATTGAAATAAAGTTTTTGATTTTCTGATGCTCGAATAGCATGAGATGTTTGACTACCTAAATAAAGATCATTAACGTGACCCTGAAGCGTTTGATTCCTCTTCAGAGGAACTTGAAGATGATGCTATAGCAGAGATAAGTATGTCTTCTTCTTTAAAATCTTACTGAGGACTCTTCAAGCTCAAAGTCAGAGCAAGGCCCCTATTAGGGACAAACGTGCCGCGGTCTTAAGTGTGAAAGTTAGCAACTCTGTTCGAGAAGGACTGATAGTGAAGAAGTTAATGGGTTAAGTGAAATTAACTTGAGCGCTAACGGCTTAGTGGAATTTGGAGTGCTTGTGGTGGATATTCTTTCTTAGTTTCCTTAAATAACCATAACCATTTGGTTTAGAATAATAGAGTAATAACATGTTCCTAAAATTGTACATTAGTATCGTTTTTCATGTGAGAAATTCTTTAAACGATAAGCACTTGTCAAACCCTGTACACTTTACATGTAAGACGGGAAATGTTATTGTATGCTAGTTTCAATCTTCTTTTCAATATATACAGTTGTTATAATTTGTAAATAAGATAAAAAGATTCAGATTGTTATCACTGCATTGTAACTCGATGTTAATGAAATTTCCTAAATACCCTCGTTAAGCAAGGATAGATAAATTATCCCAAAGATGATCAATAAAATCCTATCATATTTCTTGGTCAAGTCCATATGAATGATGATTAAGGAAGTTGGTTCTCAATTAGAATAGAAAAACACAATAGAAGCAAACTAATTGGTTGTTACCATCGCCAATACACATGAACAACAACGTGACCAAATAACCAAGAGCAATACTTTCAAACAATATTTTTCAAATAAATGAGTTCAGTCAAACTATTTTATATTATTATAAAAAATGATTACATAACTTCATTATGCTGACTGCAATGGCATTTGAAAGTGCAAACTTTTTGTTCACGCCAGTTGTTTCAAGAAAACTTGAAAGACGTTTTGACATGATTCTAATTTCTACAATCTTTCATACTGTGATACTTAACCGATGCCATCTAATTTATTTCCATATATTCAAGCGAAAATCTTCTTCTGTCTTTGCCTGTTAAGACCGATATTACGATATTATTTATCCATTTCACCTTGAACAGCACTGACTGTCTGGCCGATCATTACATTAAGGTTGACATGTTTTTTATTTGCATCAAAACATGTTTACAATATAACACTGCACCAATTACAATATGTAGTTCTGACAGTAACACCGGATTTACTTTGCGGGAAATAATGCAGGTGGTTTTAGGGGTTAATGTATAACATTTGGTATATAAATATATATTTTTTGTGTGCTAAAATTTGCGGGTCTTGGAGATGGACAGCCATTTTGTATGTTTCCATGGCAACGTTTAAAAGGCATATATTGATTGATAGACATTATTGTAGGACACTTCATTGTTGGTGCTTCACGTCAACAATTCAAGAAAATGTAAGGATTTCAATAACAACTATGTTGTCAAAACGTTTAACATAGCCGTGATAAGAATCTTAATTTCTTAGAATTTTAAGTTATTGTTTATTCTATCATATTCTATCAATCGATTTGGTTTTGGTCCAATATATCACACTGAAATCTAGAAATTAAGTAATAATAATATAAAAAATTTTTTAAAAAATTGCTCAGTAATAAAACGTTTTTTTTTATGCCAATAAACATCTTAATTTTGTCACGAAAAACGCATCGTAGTAGGTAAGAAAGGATATTTCAGTTTGGTAAGTACGTTCTTTTCGCACTTTATAGGTTCCTTCTGAGAATAAAAGTTTTAAAACATGGTATACTATTGCTCGAACGTTCTGGCGTCAGTTTAGTACAGACAAAAGATAGATAAAGACAGTAGATCGAGAGTAATCACAACTTTTCAAAGAAGGATGGAAGAGATAAAGTTTAACGAAATGTTGACGGGAGTTATCTGCCCAAAGAAAACGACAAATAAGACTTTTGCCGGAGTCTTTATGAATGGTTAGTTTTGAGTTACGCCAGAATGTACGAGTTTTGAGGCTCGTTTCAGACTGTTGTTGTGAGGAAAGCCCCTTAATTGGAATGCTTGTAATCGGACTGGGTCAATAAATTACAAAAAAAATATATTTACATACAGAAACAGGCATGTCGTATCACTTTTCTTAAGCGTTTAAGTTTCTGAAAATGTGTAGCCAATTGAGGAACAATCAAGTCGATGATAAACAATTAGTATCACCGATGCCTCAGCGTTCTGTAATGCATAACAGTTATGATAAATGCATAGCCAATTACAGTAACATTAACGGTGCACGTCTGGCTGTACAAATGATTATTTCAAGGTAACAGAAACTCTAGTAATTTTCTTATGATGTCGTAACTCTTTATATGTTTTTTTTTATGGACATTATTTGATTATTCCACGCCTATGTCATTTATTTGACTTATTTAAGAACCAAAATCCTGCAAAGAGAAAGCTAATGAAATAAATATTTCAAGAAGGTTTGTTTTATATGATCTTTCGATAATTCGTTCATTTGATCAGATTTCGGTAACTGTCAACGTGTTTATTCATTAGCCTAACTATACAAACTTATTTCGGTCTAAATATATTGCTACTTCTAACATATGTTTT
This sequence comes from Phorcus lineatus, assembly GCA_921293015.1. Taxonomy (NCBI): domain Eukaryota; kingdom Metazoa; phylum Mollusca; class Gastropoda; order Trochida; family Trochidae; genus Phorcus; species Phorcus lineatus. The sequence continues at coordinate 19,491,448 of OV121083.1, read as the reverse complement.
TTTTATCTAACTATACTCTGTTGGCAGATCGTTTTGATCATTATTATCATTACTAAGCAATTTTCGTGTGATAACATTTTTAATTTAATGTCCTCTTAAATCTGCTTCGAATTTTAATGTGATTTGAATATTCTACGCTGAAGATCCAATTTCCATGAAAACAGCCCATCTACATAGGAAGTTTGTTTGGTATGAACTCGTCTGACAATTTCCTTTGCTGGATAATCGATTCAATGTAATACTATATCTATTAAATCATGTTAGATGTAAATAAATGATACTTGGTCAACAAAAATAACAACTGTATGGTGTCCCCAAATAAGTTACCAATGATCCGTGTGTTGGTATTACAATAGTAATACGACACTGCATAATCTTAAATAGGCGAGTCATGAATTATAATTTTAGTTTTCTGAGCGCTTTCTGGTTAAGGTTGTGAATAACAGTACATTCTTTATTTTTGTTTACGTATCAGGGAAAGAGATGGTGTATGTGATAAATGTGCAATTTTCGAAACGAAATCTTCTTTACGGTCTTTTGAAAGGAAAAGTATTTCATTCGAATTCAACATTATGATATATTTTCAAGTTCAGGTTCATTCATGTTAAGTTTAGTGTAACAATAAAACTTAAAGGGCACTGTACAAACTCATTAAGCTTACATTCGTACATGTAGTTCACTGCATAGTTTCAAGTTTGGTTGGTTAACGCATTTAGAATTCTTTCATATTCAAAGAAATAATGGGAATATATATATATACGATCAATTACAATAATAATTATCCACCTGGGATGTGGTCTGCTTTGGAAACGGGTTTTGCTATTCAACATATGACTCTCTTATCGAATGTTTCAACATTTACTGCACTTTTGCTATTATACGTTATATTCTAAACAAAGATGTGATGGAAGAGCTTGTCAAGATTACTACGTAGATCTGGAATTGTTGCTAGTGAGATTGTTTCGTCAAACTGTTAGTTAGTTGATAATGTCACTTCGGTTTACTGAAAACAGTTTTAAGGTATATTATGAATGAAGCATTTCGTAAAGCTATTTTTAGGTTTAAACGTATTTAAACCAAACAAATTCGCCTGAATCTCACCTGAAATTGTTGACTATTTTTTCAACTACATGTAACGGTCATTTGATGTAGCATGATAAAAGCTTTGTTACACCTCAGTTATGGAATCCAATGATATTTATACAATTTTGTAATTGACTTAAAAGTAATCTATTATAAACCATATGACAAGTTATAAGCACACTTTTCCCAACAGATTTTAACAACAAACAGAATTACTGATAATGAATTCTTTGAGCTATTGATATTAGACAAATACAGTGAAATATTGATTGGTTTCTGTCTAGGTTTTTGGTAATCTATTTTCCATGTAAAACAATGATCAAACTATTGCTATCAATTAAGGATATTGTACAGAATACTATACAAAGGATCTAAATTATATTTGTAATGGAATTTTAAAACTCATTAAAAAAATCAATACGACTTTACTTTGTTTTTTTATCGATTCATATAAAATGTTCTCTGTCTTCACCGCTTTTGTAATAGGAAATAAATAAAATTAACAACATTCCGATCAATGATACGACGAGAAAAATTTATACTATGTCAGTGTTTCTCTTTGGAAATGTTTATAGGACTTTCACATGTGTCGGTCATCAGCACACCCAGCTGCTATTGATATAAAGTATCAATTACCAGTTGTTGTTTTTGCATATGACTAGGTTACTTTTTTCTTATATAATGAAATAAAAGATCGTGTCGTTTCTGTTTTTGACAATGTTTATTCATGACCATGCTTTTTGAGATTATTCTTTTGCGAACGAAGCTTCTAATAAAGCTTTCACTTTTGGGATGTAATCCCATCTTGGAGCAAAGAGAAAACACATCTATGTATTATTTCAAACTAAGAATCATTATTAAGGTCATCTGTTTTTCTTCAATTCTCCATCTATTGACTCTGGTTGGAACGCAAGTACATAGCCTTGTAATTTCGGGAGAGCTATTTCAAACTCACTTGTTGGGGCACTTTGGACGTGTTGATTTTCCGTCTGAGTGGAATCAGTGGAATGAGATCTCATAAGGTCAAGGTGGTCTAGATATGAGGTTCTTTGCAGAATGGTCAAGGACAATCAATTGACTGTGACGTCTTCAGCTGCCCTAAAACTTCTCTTCAATTGTCATAGCCTCATTGTACCCTACTTCCAGCATCTGTTTGAAGGTTTCACACTACTGCATGTCACATGTTTGCTTTTGTCATGTAGTAATTTGAGCCCTTGGGTGGAATCGATGGAATGAGAAGTCCTTCGGTCAGTGTGACCTAGATTGTTAGCTACTTTTCAGAATGGCCTAGGAGATTTAGTTGACTGTGACGTCATTGACTGTCCTGGATCTGGTGTTTATTTGTCATATTCAAATACTTCCAGCAGTCGCTCACAGGTTTCACTGTGTAATGCTTTTGCCATGAAATAACTACATCCCCTGTCTATTATCAATTGAAATTGAGAAACGTCCCACATTGGCTCGGTATATCAGTGGTGTGTTATTTTTTCCTTGCTGTGATACAGCCTGGATTTCAAAGGACGGTAAAATAGACATGTTTTTATGTATGTTATATAAAATGTTTAAGATAAAGATAAAAAACAGACAACATATGTTTGCTTGTTAATTATATCATGGGAATCATCCAATAATCCTAATCCCATGTCGTTGATGTCGTTTCAAATGATGGTTTAAAGTCATAAGTCTTTAAGCCTCTTGATTCTAAGAGAACTAGAATGAATGCTAAAGTGGTACCATGACGTGTTTCGAAACACATGTCCAGTCAAAATAATCTGTAAATTCACAATTCCTGTATCTAATCATTGCAAAAGAACAGTTTGGCTTCCTAGTTCAATGTATGTGATACGTATATGTATGTCAATGCTCGTAATGTTCACCAACAATCTAAAAAAAAAATCAATGAATGAGAGCAGGCTCTTAGTAAATGTAAATATAATGTGAAAAAAAGGTTCCTCACCCCTGATACTCTCAAAGACCAAAACCTCAAACACCAAAGATATTTAAAAACTGACAAGAAAAAAAGAGGCATACTATCTTAACAGAAAGAATGAAAATCCAATATCATGTCTACTGTTATGTTTGAGATTGAAATAATTGTTCTTATGCTCAAATAACTTGAGATGTTTGACTACCTAAATAAAGATCACTTCACGTGACCCTGAAGCGTTTGATTCCTCTCCAGAGGAACTTGAAGATGATGCTATAGCAGAGATAAATATGTCTTCTTCTTTAAAATCTTACTGAGGACTCTTCAAGCTCAAAGTCAGAGGGTGGCCCAAATTTGTCACGGCCTTGAGTGTGGAATTTAGCAAACCTGTTGGAACAGGACTTATACATCCTTATGTCCTCAATGTGTTTGGAAAACGAAAATGTGACAATAATAACCATTTCAATTTTATATTATTTGTATGTTTACTATTGTATGTAGCCCAGAGCCCTTAAATACAATAAACTCTTTGACTTGACTTGAGAATAAGTTATAAGGGGACAGCTGAGCTTTCTGGTTAAATTTGGAGCAATTGTGTTGGCTGTTCTGTCTTAGTCTCTTTTAATGACCAAAATGTCGTTTAGAATAAGAGTATTGCCATTTTGATAGGTTGTTTTAAGTTTGTTATAATAACATTTGCAAGTGCCATTTTCTTTATGCCAAATTTTACCATAAAACATGAAAGACGTTTTGACATAATTTCTGTTTTATAAATCTTTCATACTGTGTTACTTTACCTTTGAAGCCAGAATGATTAAAGAAAGTGGTATATCGAGGTCCTTGTTAAGACTGCGGCTAAGACATTATTGATCCATTTAATCTTTGAACAACACTGACTGTCTGAGTGTATTATTACGTACTAATTGTGTAACATGTACATAATTGGCTTCGAAACATGATGACAATAAAACACTGAACCAATTACAATATGTAGATATGACAGTGACACTGGATTTGCAACATGGTGACAATAAAACACTGAACCAATTACAATATGTCGATATGACAGTGACACTGGATTTGCAACATGGTGTAAATATTACACTGAACCAATTACAATATTTAGTTATGACAGTGACAATGGAGTTGCTTTGTTAGAAATAATGCAGGTGGTTTGAAAGGTCATTTTATAACAGAAACATCCTTGTAAACAGCAAGAATGTAACAATAAATACGATTTACAACTTAGGAACACATAAATAACCTTTATCTTAACCATCATTTCAATAAATTACAGCTCAGGTGACTTTGATTGCGCAAAAACATAAGTCATGTTAGTGGCGTCAGTACTAAATCTCACGAGCCTTGAGATGGACGGCCATCTTTGTTGATTCCATGGCAACGCTTGTCTCTTCGAAAGCAGATGATTTATTGGCATTATTAAAGGATATCTTTTTGTGGTTTCTAAACACCAATAATGCCAAGAAAAATGTAATAATTTCAAGAAAATCAAGTTGTCAAAACCACGATAAAAATCAAGTCTAAGTCGTGTTTATTTTTGAGTTTGTTCATATTCATATTCAAATTCTATCTTTTAAATTTCGTCTTACTCTCTTACGTAACAATTGCTGTTAAAAGCAAACAGCAAAAAATCAGCTGCGATTAACAATAGAATCTGTTATGATGGCATTACAAGGGTTTCTTTTATTGTGTACTACATTTCTGATCATATTTAAAAACAGTTGTAAACAGTGGATTAATTACACTTTTTGCAGAAACCTTATAAGATAACTGATTGGAAAGACTGCAAATAAATCAACTACATAGATTAGTTCTTCAGCGGTCTGTCAAGAATGTTAAAAAATAGCTTCCTGAAATGCATTGATGAATTTTCAGCTTGTTCAAGAACATTCAAGTAGATTAATAAACAATGATTATATATGCATATGAAGATACTATACATAAAGGACTAATGAGGCACGTTTAGTTGTGGAAATATCTATATCTTATATATATATTGATCATATTGATTTCACGTCACTTTTCAATCATCAATCTGTTTTGGTTTACGCATATTCCATGCCATTATGAACCATTGTTTGACATATTTAAGACCCAAAACGTTGTGAAGGAAAAGGCAATGACAAGGAAGTTGGTGGTTTACAATGTTTTCTTTTGATTTTTAATGAAAGGATAATAGATATCTGGCAAAGGTTATTTCTGATTCAAACTACACGTAGTTATGGAAGCGCGAAAGAGGCACTTTTGTTTCAGCTCTCAGAAGTTAATACCTGTACGTCTAAGAGACACATTTTCTGTATTGAGAGACACATTTTCAGATACATGTTAATGATACTAAATGATTTTCATTGCAATACCATTATTTACTCAACGTCACCTTAAATCTCCTTTCCTTACAGTATGTTCTACGCGAATACCGACCATATTATATATAATAATATATGTATACTTTTTAAAATAAAATTAAATGTTCACTACAGATATAACGGGTGTTATCAATTTACAGCTTTAGACTATCAAGGTGTCTTTCATGCATTTCATACAAACGAATATAACTATTTACAGCATTTTTGTTCAGAGATCAAAGACCACACTTGAACTACTACATTTGACAATTAAAAAGGCAGTTTTTCGGTGACATCATGAATAAATGGTCTATGACATCACTTGATTCTGTTATGTTCGATGATGTTCAATTTACAGCCGAACTTGATTCACTTAATTCACATATCATTATTTAGATATCAAATTTAACGAATGTAAAAAAATCATACTAAAAGAGATGAAAGCATAAAGGCCAAAATGGCATGATTAATCGCATCAACATTCAATGTTTAGAATATGGCTTCATGTATATGTTTCAGTGTCGTAAAGGACTGATTTATTGCCATATATCTATGTGGGGTTACATAAAACAGGTGCATTTAAAATGTTTATTGGTTAAAACAATCCTTTTTAGAACGTAATATTATATCTTTGTAGCTAAAATGATATGAGTGAAATTTGATTTTAAGCTTATGTTACTGTGACCTGTGATAAATTCCAATATTACTTTGAATTTATTATTTTTATTTATCATTAGACAACCTGTCTATTTGATTTACTGCATTGTGAAGGACATCATTTCAGATAAGCGAGTATTCAACTCTGAAACTAAACACAAAACTCAAAATATGAATTTCGTTTTTCTGAAAATCTTTTGGTATCAGTGCCTCATATATCAAGTAAAACTGGACGTATCACAATTGCAGTGGAATTTCGAGTTGTAATTCATTATGATGGACGTTTGAAGCTAAATTAACCTAGCTTTGATTAGAACATAGAACATTACTAATACTCCATTTTGGATGAGATGTGCTTTGGAAACAGTCTGGTATCATTAAACATATTTATCTCATGTTGTTTCCTCAACTTCCTTGTTCCAACATCTACTACACTCATGCTATACTACGTTGTGTTCTAAACCCAGATGTAATGAAAGAGCTCTTTTTATATCAAATGACTCTAAAACGACTGAATCAGAAGTCCTGCTTGTAAAGAGATATCTGCCATATAGATATGTTACTAATATTCAATAACTTTATTTGCAATTTTTATGCATATAATAAATGATGCATTTCGAAACAATTGTCAATATTACACTAACCAATCAAATTCGAGGATAGCTGAGGTCCCGTGTAATTGACAGAAACAACCAGTGGATGGACACAAGGATATACAGTCTTACCTGTATAAAGGTCACCTGCTTTGACCCCTGTCTAAATGTTTTTACTCAAATTTAGGACCATTTGATGTACACTGATATATCTATTATAAAACATCCATCGCATATTTTTTTTATGAATTTGTAAAACTTGAAAGGAGTGTTACTGACTTAAAAATATGCATATTCTTATCATATAATTATGAGAGAGAAATTACTACAGTATTTTAACGATTAAAAAAAATTGACAGTGGATTCTTTTGGAGTTACTGTAAGTTGAAAAATGCAATCAATCATAGGAAAAATCAACTGATTACTATCTGTGTTTAATTGGTATGTAGATTTGATTGGTATGATCATTCCTTCTTATATGAAAAGATTTTCTAATAAAGCTTCCACTGTTGGTTTGATCATCCATTAATGGAGCAAGGATAAAACAATGATTTGTATTAATTCAGACAAACGTTCACCCTTTAGGTCATTTTCCTTTTCGACCAATCGCGATGACTCTTTTTTTAGTACAGAGCCTAATAATTTCGGTATAATTATTTCAACCTTGCATGTTGAAGGACTTAATAAATGTTGGTTTCATAGACAGCTGTCACGATTGTGCTCATCATGACTGTTTGTAGTGACGGTATTCTGGACCTCTGTACCATGCCGCATACTTGATGTAATGACCCCTCAACAAACCATTTATTTATAATGTGCAGCTGCATATCAAAAGTTTGTCCACTTTCTACTGTATCTTAGTGCAAACGTCATGTAATTTAATGCAAATGAACAAATATGACTTGTGTTTAGGTGTTAATCATTAAGGAGTTTGTAGAGAAAAATGTAAAATACTGTTTTCGAAATTTTGACTCATGGTCACTTCAGTGACTTGCCAAAAAAACTGTTGGGTATGGCATACAATTAAGTAAAAGTGCAATGGATCTTCTCTTCTGTATTGAAAATTCAAAATGATCCAGTTCCTTTTTGCAATGCTACAATGCCTCAAAGACATGCCACTTTATATGATTTTTGCACTACGATTTGCAGGTATGTGAACAAACTTTTGGTCTGCAGCTGTATCGTTGTTACCGAAGGCTGTAAGTAGAGCAAAACATATGTTTTTATTAAAAGCATATGTCAGATCATGTGTCTAAAGCTCAGTTTATTGACATCATTGAATAATAAAGTGACAGCTGTTCAAATAATGTAACATATGTACATGTCCTATATATAAATGTTGAGTACAACTTTCAGAGATAATAATGGTGTGCTATTAATATGATTTCATTATTACAGCCCATGAAATGACTTTTCGTTACATCAACTAATGAAAATTTGGGTGAAAAAATGGTATCTCAAATCTACAATCTCTTTCGAAGATGCTTGTGAGGGATAACCTCAGTTGGTAGACCACTTTTATGACCACTTTTATGACCACTTTTACAGTTCAGTTGTGTTTTCTTTCATGTTATCACCATAAAAGCGTCAGTTGTATTCCGAATTGTTAACTCAGTCACAAGGAAATTATAATATTTAACTTATCAGGTTTTCTTTTTATCTTGCATCCCTTCGTCCGTCCTTGGGTATGCTTTGTGTATTTTCGGTTTTACATGGCATTTGTGAATTCGATATTGTAGATTTTGTGACTCCATTACAAGGGCATGACTATTTGCTTATCATTTATTTTATATTTGACCTGGCAATTATAACATTGAGCAGCATGAGTGTGAACACAAGCCTTGTCTAGTTTGTAACCGATTTCTCACCATTGAAATCTTCTTAACCAGAAATAAATAATAATGTATTCTTCTTTGAAATCTTCTTGAGGACTGTTCAAGGTCCAATGTCTGAGTAAGGCTCTGTTACAGACACACGTGGCCCAGGGCTTTTGGGTAAGCAACCCTATCAGAAGAGAATTGATAGATAACAAATTATAGTAAAAGGGAACAGTGGAGCTATTTGAGCGCTGACGTCTTGATTGTGGAAGCTACTCTACAATAGTGGTGTGGTACTGCGATGATGCTCAGTGTGGCATTGCACCCATATCCATATGACTACTCTAGGCTATAAACGTGTTATGTTTAAAGACCAAGTATACGAAGTCACAAAATATTGTAAGGAAGTTCCTTTGGTATGATCTGTTTATAATTTCATTGCTTTACAAGTAATTAATGACACTGCATATTCAAATCAATAAAATGGTATCAATTGAATGATCTGTTCATTAAATGAATGTGATGGCACTTGCATTTTGAGTCAGCTTCACATATGACAGGGATCCTCACATCACTGCTGCAAAGACCAAATGTATATAATTTTAAAGGTGTAGCACGATAGAGGCAGAATAAGCTGACATATTGACACGTCGGTGTCAGTTGAAAATTTCGGCAAATGAAAAAATCAAAAGATTGCATTTTGAAGAACATGTGTAACATTATCACCGGGTTTCAGTCACGATTTTAAAAAGTTTCACATTCCTCCAAAATGAAAAGAAAACTACAAAAATGATCGAATTGTTTATCAATTCTTGTTCCGGGATATTACAATAATTTCATAATGTCGTCAAAAATGTATCCACAATCAACAATTGTTTCAAAAAATCGCATTGAACGGTTCACGTCAAATCCTGTCAGCACGTTATTTCAATGACGGCAATAACGTAAATAAGTGTCAATACTTTGAACGGTTCGTAGTGGAAACTAATGAGTCTTATGAATTGGTAATATTTTACAAATTGAAACTTAAAACAGTGAAGTTCTTTTCCCTTATTCCAAAAAAATATAATATCGTTATATCATCTTTACAGCGGTGTTTCATTCACTGACCTTGACCCGTTTAATTTGCTTAATGTCGGCGATTGCGTAACGAGATTCAACCAAGAATAAAATCCCAGTGAATAATTTAAACAAACTGATTTGATTTTATATACAACGACACTACAATACTTTTGCTCTTAGATACTCTAGAAATTAAATCATAATTGTATTCGATTTCCATGCATGGACCGTGTTCAACATGTCGTGACACTGAAATTGATCGATATTTTTGGTTGAATTTTTACTGCGGCGAATTAAACTCTTAAGAATTAATTAATCGTGTAAATATGAAATAATTGTACGAATACAATTGTAGCAAAGATCAAAGGCGCCGCTCGTCGGTTATTCCAATATAAAGTGAAGTTTTCAAGTAACGTCAGGAGTCGCAAGTTACGAGTAACAATGTAAAGTGACGTCACAAGCGGTTGCTCTGATTAAATTTTTCAATTTACAGCCGAATTAGATTCATTTAATTGATGTGTCATTAGATTATCATAACAGAGAATGCAGGATAAGAAATAGAGTAGTCTAAATCAGCACCTGAGTACAATTTGCTCCGAACCATTAAAGGCATTACAAAATCTGACTTCCTTTTCTTTATACTAACTTTAAATTTTATGGTTAAGGTTCAAATTGTACTTTATTCCAAAAAATATTTATGGTTTAGGTTACTGATAAAATTTCATTTATGTGCAATTTTTTTTAAACATTGAAATGTGTGTTGGAAATGTTGATGGTAATAAAAATGATAGTTTGAACGGCATTCCTGTTTTCCTGCAATGAAGGTATCGGTCGTTATTTGAATTGGCAGGTGCTTTATACTATTAATTCTTTAGACAACCAACTTTGATCAGAAAATGGACTGTGTGTGATGTGTTGAACAATCAATAACAATTCCAATATTCCACCTGTGATGATGTTGTTTGGAAAGAGTCTGTTACCATTAAACCTATTACACTCATATTGATTTGTCAATAAAAAATACCAGATAAGCCATAAACGATTGAATGTGAAATCATGCTTGTTGTAAAATGTCTATTTGTCATGTGGATCTGCTATTACTGTTTAAAAAGATGTTCCAACAGACCATTTACTGATGGTGTCAATTTGTCTTGCTTAATGCAGCTGTGATGCATTTCGTAACATTTGGTAATCATATCTTAACCAATCGAATATGAGTAAAGTTGAGGTGTCGTGTAATTAACAACAGCAAGTGTATGGACAAAACTATATATATATATGTAACAAGTCTTTCCTGCACATAAAGACCTCCTGCTAAATATAACTGTGATATGCATGTAACGTTCGATGTATTTTGTAACAGTTGTAAGTCATATCTTAACCTGCTTCTTACGACCCAGATAACCTTTACTATATTTCTAAACTCCATATAAGGGCCATCTGAGGTATACAGGAAACCATTGCAAAGCATTCAAATGACACCCATTCCTTAAAAATCGACTTTAAGTGTTTCTATTCATTATAAAGTTATTTGTCTCCACTGCCTCTGTAATAGGGAATAGATAAAAGCAACATCGAACTCTTGAGCACTTATTCCACAATAGAGAGACCGAAAAACTGACAATTAATTGTCGGTACTTGCTGTATGTTGAGAAATACTATCAAGCCTAGTGAAATCGATTGATGGATATCCAGCTTTAGTTTCCACGTAGAACAATAATCTGACTAATAATGGAATTTCATTATGATATTTTTTAAGCATTATGTATGACACAGTTGAATGCATTTAAAAATGATCACGACTTTACTTTGTTTTCTTTTGTTTTCTTTTGTTATACATGTATATATTGCCATGCTATGGTTCTGTGACGTCATAGCATGGCAACGTCATAAAGACCCCATGATGATCACTGAATAGTGTGAAACCGGTCGGGGATTCAATCATTTCCAGACTTTTGTTTTTATCTATTTATTACTTGAACTATGAAGAGTTTTTTTTTGTATATATTTGTATCTATCGCTTTTGTAATAGGTAATGAATCAAAACAACAATATTCAGAAAAATCTTTTACAAAGAGAACTGTACGTGTCTGAATATCTGATATTGTTTCATTGTTTCTGTCGGCAGGTGATATTGGGACATATAAATGTGTTAATGATCAGTGAACTTAGCTGGTAATTGACACTTCAAATATAACTACTGCTTATCAATTAAGCTGCTAATTGTATTTCAAGTGCCAATTACCAGTTGTTTGCGCATGTACAGTTGACTGCAACTTTCACTATGAAATACATATTCTCATCTTTAAAAATGTACATGTACGTATCATAGATTTATTCATTTGAAATGAGCATTAAAATCTTTTCAAGCTTCCATGAAGATCTTGCACTGTTGGCATGATTCTCCATATTTGATTCAAGAATGAAACACGTCCATGTAATAATTCTGACAAACGTTCCTTATTCATGTCATCTGCTTTTCATCAAATCTTTATCTATTGACTCTGGTTTGAACAAAAACACATAACCTAATCATTTCGGGAAAGCTGTTTCAAACCCTCTTGTTCAGGCACTTTGGAAGTGTTGATTTTCCGTCTGAGTGGAATTAATGGAATGAGAACTCATAAAGTCAATGTGACCTATATTTGAGGTACAGAATGGTCAAGGACAATCAATTAACTGTAACGTCATTAGTTGTCCTTGATATTCTCTTATTTGTCATATTCTCATTGCACCCCACTTCCAGCAGCTGCTCACATGTTTTACTGTATATTGCAATACAACATGAATGCTGATGGCTTTTGTCACGTAATGAATTTAGCCCCTGGATAACTTATAAAGTGGAATCAATGGACTCACTCCTCCTTTGGCCAGTGTGCTAGATTGTACTCTAATTGTCCAATGGTCAAGGACAAATAGTTGACTGTGACGTCATTATCTCACCTGTTTCTGCTCTGTATTTGGCATACTCAAATACTTCCAGCAGTCGCTCACAGGTTTTACCATGTATTTCCTTTACCATGAACTAACTTTAGCATCTGTCTAAAAAGTGATATGATTTTTACACAGCGTTTGAGGTCATGTCACACAAAACCACCTTATGAGTCACAATGATAGTGAGAAATATGATAATAACTATATGAAATACTGATAGATTGACAGTTTTCATCAGGTATTGACTGTTCTTTACTAACTGAATATCGAACTGTCAATCTATATAGTTTCATATTGATTGATATTGAGTGTGATATCGAAAACATAAACTTCTAATATGACAAGGAAGTAAAATCTGTAAAACAGCTGTCACGATTGTACATATTAAGACTGCACATTTAAAGCATTGCTGTCTTTATGTAATATCCCCTAACTGTATAACAAACCATTCATTTATCATGTAGACATGTACCAACAGCTGCCATTTGGGACTATGCATAAGGCCTCTGTGGTAGTTATTGAGTAAACTGTTTTGTTTCATTCAAGGCATTTCAAGGGTCAAGTCTATCGACATTAAGGAATTGTAAAATGCTGTCTATTGCATGGTTACCAATATACTTGTTCCATGTACGTAATTTTGAGTACAACTGTCATAGATATTAAAAACATTTTGCAACTCAGCGATTTCATAAGAGCCCTGACCATCATATCATCAAATAGTTTGATTGCTATATTGTTTCATTTGTCTAGATTATAACTGATTTGTGACTGTTTAAAGATGTGAAAGGTGATTGTTATTTCATTTCAATGTTTATCTTATTTTACAATATATACAGTTTCATAACTTGGAAATAAGAAATAAATAATAGATTCACATTATTACCACTGTAAGCCGACACTTCGTTACTCGATGTTGATTAATTTTCCTAATTACCCTCGTTAATCAAATGTAGATAAATCAATACCAGGATGATTAAAACATACGATCACATTTCTTGGTTTTGTCTATATGAATAATGATTAATGAAGTTGGTCCTCAATTAAGCTAGATGGATGCAATAGAAGCATACGTATTGGTTGTTGCAATCGTCAATACGCTTGGATGTAAACAATTAACAAAGATAAAATCTCAAACAATAAGTGAAGATGATTTCACTACACATTGTTTTTACATTATTTTCCAAAAGTCCAGGATACTTACATAATTGCAATAGTATGTCTTTATCATTGACAATTGAAAGTGAAAATGCAGTTTATATTTTAAAAAAGAAGGACGTTTTAAACATGACTTTTACACTAAAACCGTTCATACTATGATACCGATTCCATCAATTTTCAGATTTCAACATAAACTGCTGAAATAATAGTATATATCTAGCTTCCTGGTAAGATGGTGCTTATGATATTATTGATCCATTTTACATTTTAAGCTGTCTGTAGTATTATTACGTACAGATTGTCTAACGTATCTTATTGTCTTCAAAACATGTTTACAAAATTATAAAACACCAATTACGATATGTAGTTATAAATATAATGGTAACATTTATAAAAAAATAATGAAGGTTATTTTATAACATAAACTTCCTTGTAAACACCAAGAATGTAACAATAAATATTATTTACTCCTTATAAAGTCATAAATAACATTTATCTTCAGGATGATCATTATAACAACTAGGTGACAATGATTGCGAAAGTTGGTGGCGTTAGTTCTAGATATGACAAGCTTGACGGTCATCTTTAAAGTTTCCATGACAACATAAGTTCCTTCAAAAGCAGATGATTTATGGGCAATATTATAGAAAATTTTATTTTTGACTCCAAACGTCAACAATGCCCAAAATAATGTAAGGATTTCAGGGACAAGTAAATTGTCAAACGGTTTAACAAAACCATGAAAAGAAACCTGAGAATTGTTTTTTGAGTTATGGCTTGTTCCATTATATTCTACTTATTGAATTTTGTCTATCAATTTGGTAAAAGAAATTATTTGGTTTTAGATAATACAGAAACAATGAATGGTAAATTGTTCAGTAATGATAACTCTTGTGTACAAACATACATTGTTTATAATTGGAGGATGTCGTGAAATTTAAGATAATGGGTTCTAACACATAGAAATGGCTTTTGAAGGCATATAAGTAATTCTTACATGTAAATATATTTGGATCTGTCCTGAATACAAAAGAAAGTTTGGCCTTTTTTAATTACATCTTATTCTGACATGATGCACTGGATTTCTTACATAAACCAGTAATCTGATACAACCTATTTATGCCACTGAGGGCTGAAACCTGATTGGACAGTTTGTAAGTAAATCAAGTATATTGTGTAGATGTAGATGCGTAAGTCTGCCAAGTTATGTTATAGGGTATCATTACTGTGTCAAAACCTCCCTGAAATGCTTAATGTTTTTGATGAATTCGCAGTTTATTCAAGAACAATCAAGGAGATAATAAACAATATTTTTTATATACATATGAAGTTAAAGATAGAAAAGACTATATCCCACATAAATTTTGGTCATCCCAAAGGAACACTTAGTAGCTGATTAATGCTGTGTTATCTTTATCTTAACGTTCTGACAAGAATTTGTCATATAATAACATTACATTATATAGTTATTTTATGTTACATTACGTTACAAGACAATCACTCTTCTAAAAAGCCTAAAATTATGATAAAGACATAATTAAACAAAGTCACCAATGTGAAGGTTATTTTGAGGAAGGAATATTTATTATTTGGCTTTGAGAAAATCATAATATTTTTTACTTTGGTTTTACTTCATTCATCAATCTATTTTACTGTATAGATATCCTCCGCTATTAAGATTCTTTGTAAGACCCCAAACGTTGTGAAGAGAAAGCCAATGACGGGGTTTCCTAATGTTTTCTTTTGACGGTTAATGAAAGGATCACAGATAACTGGCACATGTTATTTCTGATTCAAACTACACGTAGTTATGTAAGTCAGAAAAGCACACTTTTGTTGCTACTCGCATAGGTTAATCGATGTTCGTCTTAATGCATTCTTTTGAGAGACACATCTTCAGATCAATGTAAATAATTCTAAATGATTTCCCGTGTTATACCAATTTTATTTTAACATCCATTAACATTTGTTTCATAATATAGCCTTTTAACGACCATATATACGTTTTAAAATCACATATATATTGCAAGGATATTCCTTATTTTTCTCTCTCTTTATTTCATAGCTTTACTAGAATTCATTCCAAGCGACACAGTAAATATTGCAGTTTAGAATCACCTGTTAAAAATGGTATTACATGATTTTGGTCAAACGGAATTGTCGAATGCCTAATGGCACTAACATTTCTGTAAATCAGTTTTAAATATGACAGAGATTATCACATAACAGATGCATATACCAAATGCATTCCTTTGAGAAGATCAACAAATTATCGCCGGGTAGTTTGTATTGTGTGATCTCCAATCAAAATGTCATTTCTTTTCAAGTATTAGTTCCAAGTAAAACAATTTAGAATCACGTGATAGAAATATTATTACAGTTTTTTTGGTCAAGAAAAATTACCGATTGTATGATTGCATTTCTCGATCCAGCTACAAATGTGAAGGGCTACGTATAAAGATAACAAATATCGATGTTTCTTGTATTTTTGCAGCCTGGCCATTGTTCCGTTTTAAAGTAAAGTTTTTAAGTGATGTCACTGGCAGTTGCCCTGCTCTCATATTTTAGACTTAAAGTCGATTAACTTAATTGACGTGTCATAAGGTTGAGTATTTATGGCAGGTAAGACATAGCGTTGTCCAAACAATTACGTACAATTTTGTCCTGAACTATTATAGGCGTATCCGACTCTGCCTTCATGTTCTGTTTAAAACTGTTATATTTCAGGCAAAAACTACTTTATTACAAAAAAGAGTATGGTTAAGGCTACTAATAGAATGACATCTCGGTGATTTTTTTATTTTCACATTGAAAGGTGAATTTGAAACGTTGATGGGCAGTACTGAGTTCTTTGTAGCCAACTCTATATGTTAAATTTGATTTTAAGATAATGTCAGTTTTATACTTTATCTTTTCGTGCTTTTGATTCACAGATCTATTTGTATTTATTTTATCACTTGTTAAGTGTTCTTTGATTTGCTTTATTGTGAAGGATAAATTATACCAACATTCATAATCCACCATTAGAAAAAATTATACAGATTTCAAGATTTCAATTTCTTTATTTCGGAATATGTGTGGAGCATGTATAAATGAACGTATCAAAATTGCAGTGAAGGTTAAGGTCGTAATTTGAATAGGAAGACGTCTTAACCTATCAGGTAAGTAGTCAACCAATTTGGTCAGAAAACGCACTTTATGTGTTGGACGATTAATAGAGAATCTCACCCAAGTGTCTTCTGATATCAAATATATCAACACGAGTTGATAAAAGTTACAAATATCCGAGGCTTGCCGAGGATATTCTACTTTTATCAACGAGTGTTGATATATTTGATATCAGAAGACACGAGGGTGAGATTCTATTTATCATCCAAAATCATTTTCCATTACATTTGAATGACAAATGAACATTACTGAACACCGTGCTGCCCTAAGACTCCAAGTACGGTGATGTCATAGCATTGTGACGTCGTAGTGTTTATGACGTCATAGCATTGTGATGTCATTACTTGATGATGTAAAACAACTGTGATGTCATATACTTGACGCCAGAGGGGCATTGTTCAAAATCTACTGCCAAAAGATATCTCCTAGGAGCTATCGCTTGATCTTCCACAAGCGATATCTCCTGTGGAACACAGTTTTGGATGATAAATAACAATACTAATATACTAAACGAGGTACTAGGTGTGCTTTGGAAAACGTCTGTTGTCGTTTTGCATATTACTCTCATGTTGATTTGTCAGCTTTCATGTTTCAAAATGCTTCATTATCTACTACACTTCTGCCTTATACTTTAATACAGGTGTAATGGAAAAACAACTTTGATGTCAAATGATTGAATATAAAGTCTTGCATGTTTGAATTTCATGTCAATCTGTTATTACTGTGTAATAAGATTGTCACGATCAAACCGTTTACCGATATTGTCGCTTTGTCTATGTTGGTGATGCATGTAACGATCGATGCATTTTGTAACATTGTCAGTCATATTTTAACCTGTTTGTTTCGATCCTTTGAACCCTGCCCGATTGTCTCAACTATATGTTCTAACTCCATTTAATGACAATCTGGTGTATACTGTAAACCACTGTAAACTTTCAATGACAAACCTTTTTTTTATGAATATTAACGCTTAAACAGAGTGTGAATAACTTCAAACTAATTTAATCTTAGTCACAACTTAAGCGCGCATTTCACGGTAGATTATATAACAATAAACAGAATAACAGAAATGTAACACTGTGGGAGTTGTCATTAGTTGACAAACACAATCAATCGTATGGAAATTGATTAGTTGCTGTCTGGCTGTAGTTGATAGTATAGTTTCAATGTAGAACCTCGATCTGTGTTGTTATTTCAATCAAATAATTTCAAAGAATCCTACATAAATATTCACTGAAGTTTCTTATCATATTTTCAAAGCATTTGTTTAATCAAAACTATTTTTTTTAAAAATGAAAACAACTTCACAATGCATTGTCGATTTATACATAAAGTGTTTTGTCTATACTGCTTTTGTAAAAGGGAATAGATCAGAAGAATTTGAATTTGAGTGAGCATTCCCCAATATATCAGGAAAATTGACAACTGACAATGAGTCTTACGAGAGGTCACATATGCTGGCAAATACAATCAATCGTGGGAAAATCGATTGATTGCTTTCTAGTATTAGTTGCTATGTTAGTGAGAACGATGATCTCACAAATGTTATTCAATAATATCTTAAATAATATGTATAATTCAAAACACTTGACAAAGTTTAAGTATCTAGGCATAGGCTAAAGCAATATAGTCAAATCTAGATCTAGTGATCCATTATTACATCTAGGGAATTACTGATTGAGGTAATTTTAACTGGCCTTTGACGAACTTTGGACCGACAGATAAAATAAAGGTAGTCAGCTTTGAACCAACCAAGGAAGAGCTGCTTTTGCATCTTGGTTACTGTCACATGCTGTCGTTTACACCACTTTTGTCCAAATTAACCTTAAAACTTTTTCTGTGATTGTCTGAACAAATTTGTTAAATCTACTTTTGAAAAATGAATAAAGAAAGACCACCAAAATATTCCGCCAACAATATTTTCACACTTGATACTATCGTAATATTTTTCAACACATTTCACTGCGATACATCAGTAACAATAGGATATTGTAATCGAGATGGTAAAGGACAGCGAAACAGTCGCATTGGCAAACGATTCGAATAGCTGGGCCAGCTCTCTTTTGAGTGGCTGATGTTCGCGCCTTCGTGACATGGAATAGGTGTGTAATTGTCTAGTTGTAATAACGGACTTTGGTTAGTATACTATTACAGAAATTCTAACTAGATCGAGGCTAAAGATATTTGTATTCATCACTGTACATGTGTTGATAGGTAATAGATCAAAACAGCAATATGCAGAAAAAATCGTTCACACAGAACACAGTTTTTGTCAGTAAGTGTTAATGGAACATCTAAATGTGTCAGTCATCAGTGAAATCATCTGTTGATGATATTCAAGTGTCAATTACAAGTTGATGATTTGTTGACTGACACTTAGGCCATGAAACACCTAATGAAACACCTATCCTAATTTTCTATTAAGAAAAATGCCATTTCATTTTTCGTTGAATGAGCTTTAAAATCTTAATTGAAAACACAAAAGGTATTCTAATAAGGTTATTCAATAAACTCATCCCTGAGCAAATATAAAAGCTAATTTATATGATGAAATGATAGATTGTGCCATTTCTGCTTTTGTAAATTCATATTCCTGGCCATATTTATTAAAAGGTCCTTCCTTCCTATATGAAAGAAGCATTAACATTTTGCTATCATAATGTAATCCATATTTGGAGCAGGGATAAAACCCTTCTATGTGATATTTAAGAGAAACCTTCCTTGTTTTGGTCATCTGTTTTAGTTTCATTCTCCATCTATTTACACAGGTTTGAACACACGTATATAGCCTATTAATATCCAGAGATATACATGTATATATATATATATATATATATATATATATATATATATTTCAAACCCATCCGTTAAGGCACTTTGGAATTGCAGGTTTGCGGTTGAGTGGAATCAATGGAAGAAGAACTAAAAAGGTCACCGTGACTAGATTTGAGGTACTTTTTAGAATGGTCAAGGACAATAAGTTGACTTTGACGTTCTTGGATTTTTTTTTCGGCAGACATGAGTTGACGAGCTGTAGTTGATTAATAATGTCAGTGTTTTACCACGTATTAGAAACTTGTTAATGAACATGACGGAAAATACACGCTTTCTGCATTTGTCAAGACTTTTGACTACAGAATAAAAAGCTTGTAGCTAAACGTGATCATCAAATTAAAGAATTAGATTAAGTCCCCATGGCCGAGGATCTCTTAGCGATCAGCGTTTATCAATGTCCATGTGCGATACCATCAAAGCACGAACAAAACCTTAAAAAATGAAGGTTCAAATGCCGAAAAATGTCCCAGTCTTTGACGTTGAACTGAAAAGCTTGTCAACCAGTTCAACTTATGGCATTGCTAAAAGTTCTTGAACAAGAAGGACGAAGACTAAACGTTGAAACCTTCAAGAATAACGACCTCATACATGACACCAGTGTCGTACCAACGTGATCATTGCTTCCGAAGATGTATTGATTAGCTGAACAAAATTACGGTTAATTTAGTTTCGACTTTTTTTCAAATTCATTACGAACACGAACTGTTTTGCTTTCGCTCCGTCAGATATCGTCTGAAGATATCGTCATTTCTTTGTAATAAACATCGTGTTTAGGTTTATGTGTCACTGACCTCTCAAACATAATAGTTTCCATTTTATTGCAACTACTGCTGTTTGTATCACGCAGCACTGTTTCCAATCACCCGACAGTCGCGTATGTGAAGATCGTTTCACCCTCTAAATCAACAACAGGTGCTAATGTCATTCAATGATATGTCATCTCTCTATCACGTGACCTGTTTTTGCTTGTAAAATTGTTATGAGTGGATTTCTTATTTTTTACCATAGTTGAAGGATAAACCTGATTAGTGAATTTTTTAATCGTTTTAATCGTTAATCGTTTAATCAATGGTTTCAATCTAACGATCTCAATTTACCTATGAGGACATTTTAGATATAATATTTAATTGTAAACTATTTCCATAAACCTTCATTTGATATATGGTGACTCAAGTGTCATTTAGTTTACTGTTGGTCCTTGTATGGGGATATTTTTTTTACGTTCTAAAAAGTGTTTTTAGGAGAGAATTTCCTAATTTTCTTTAAATAAAAATAGATTTAATGTTCATTAACGAATATGTGTTACTGATTGTTTATATGTAAAGTTAACATTTCAGTGACATTTACGTGTGATATCAAGTTTCCTATAGCAAACTGTTGATGTTTGTATGGTGTATATATTTGTTTACGTTCTTAAACGTTTTTAAGAGATAATGTCCTAATTGTATTTTGAAATATGTAGAGTTAATGTTCATTATTGAATATGTCACACGGATCATTGGATATATGTGAAGTTATCATTTCAGTGACATTTAAGTGTGGAATCAGGTGTCAGGTCGATGTGTGTATGGTGTGCATTTTTTACGGTCTTAAGAAATTAAAAAATGTCATAATATTCTTTCAAAAATTGTAGGTTTAATGTTCATTAAAGAATATGTGTTACGGATCATTGGACATTGGTAATGTTAGCATTTCAGTGATATTTTAGTGATCAATGTCTTCGACAATTTAAGAAATATATTTCAAGATTTCAAACTCTTCAATCAACAGTACATGTTCATTTAACATAAAAGCAGAAGTGCAAAATTATTGGATTTCCAGAATTACTTTTTTTATCTGAAAAAGTTATTTTTTCCCTAAAAACGAAAAACATGCCTTCAAATACTCAAGGAAAATGCCAGGTTGGCTTGTAGAAGTGTCTCATCATTGCATCATTGGGATCAATTCTTGCCGGGAGCCATCTGAAGACTGCTTATAAAGCAGCATCAAACACACCAAGGTCGCAAAGTGACTAGCCGCGACAGATGAAGGTTCAGGGCATCATTCAATCAAGAGTCGCTTGAAGCAATTGAGACCACTGAAGCGTTAATTCCTTGATGGAATCTCGAAATGATTACATGCATACGTCTCAACCAGTCTAGAAAACTTTCCTGTGTGACGTACTTGCCGCAGGTTCTGTAAATAGACGTTCACATACGTTTGAGTATTGGTTTATTAATAAATGAAAAAAACAGTTAAATGCTTATTACATGAATCTTTTATCTATTATAATAGACATCAGGTGTGTTATGGGAAGACTTATAATCAAAGTGTAGTTGTAGGCGATCTTTTTTTGTTATTCCAAGTATCGTGACTTATTAACTTGTAATTGGATTTTGAACCAGAAACTTTGGACCACGTTACAGAACTATGAACCAGTTGATCGGAACCTCTTTAGGAATTCTGAACCGATGACTTTTGAACCTGTTCTTTATTGCTTGTGAAGGTTTTATCGAGTCTAGCCTTATTGCTTATGAAGCTAATTAGTTAACTCCTAACAGAATCCGGAATCTGTTGCCCATGGAATCTGAGTCAATTACTCATCAATTAGTGTAAATGTATCATTGATATTGTAAATAAAGATGGTCATGTAATCAGGTTTGTTGTAAGCTTATATTACGTGCAATGAATCGAACACTTAAACTTTCAAATATCCAAAACAAACAATTTTCCATAATTGATTACTTGTGTATGTTTAACATTGGAAAGGGATGTGGGATTTCTTTATCAACTTCATAGAATTACTTAATGTTCCTAATTACCGAGATGCTATGAATATTTAAATTCAGCTTTTCGAAGTTGTCAGATTGATTTTGGGTTTCTCATAGTCAAAATGCAAGATTGTGGATTACCCAATTTTCCAAATTAACTAGAAAGACGATGTGAATATTGGATTTCCAGTTCCTTCGAAGAAATCAGGTTTGACACTAATGACATACGTAAAAGATAGATCAATGCCTAAGAAATATGTCTTTTGATTAGAGACATGATTAATTACGATATCAATTCTACAGTCAGCAATGGAATATTGGCAGTTGCGACGCACAGACAATAAAGTATTCAATCACATGTATACTGGCATCAATATAATCGACTTGATGTTCCACTCAAACATAAGATTTTTGCATTCCCAATCGATATGTATGCACCAGTTTATCAGTTTATGGTCTGACGTTAGATCCAAAGGCCCGGTGTTAGACCCGCTTGCGGCTTGGAACTTTTGTCACCTAAGACTTGTTTGAAATGCTGCAAGGTTTGGGATATTGGCTAAGTAAATTCACAGCTGTGTCACCTATGGAATGATAGGTGTCAGTTACGCCGGAATACTAACCACGATGGTGTGGGGGATTTTTTGTGATAATACAAGCTACTATGAATAAGGTGACATAAATTTTACGGCGGCGAAAAATCCATCAACTGCCTCTCACGTCTATCAAAAAAGTCATTCCTGTGGAATATCGCATTGTATGTAATAGAGTTTGTTTTACTCATATTTCTAAACATTTAAATTTCTCTTATATTGATGGACAAAATATGTCACTTTACAATATAACTATCTTACTTAAACATCGCTAATCGCAGAATATATCATGCAGGGTTTTACTTCTGTGTTTTATTGATAATGCGGGACCGCTCAATAGATGGTCTATATGAGAGACATTGATAAACTATTAACCATGTGTATTTAAGAAACATCTGTAAATATGGTCGATATGAACACTGATGAAACATAGCAGTATATATATTTAGTAAGCATTTGAATAGAGGTGTATGCTATTCAGATAACCTTATAGCGTTCGTTTAAACTTCATTATAAATCTAATGCATCAGAAATACTGAAAGAAAATAGAAATGCTAACACTGTGTAGAAGAAATCGGTGAAGTTAGCTAGTTGGTAAGGAATACTTCTCCCTTCGTTCTCAATTTTCAGGGATGCATGCATTCCTAGTCCAGCCGTTTTCAACAATCAATATTCCCATTTTGTTCACAACTATCTCTTACGATACCTGTGGTATATGCTAACTGCGAGTGACAATACTTCGAGTTCCAAAGTGTTTATGTGTGTTCGTCCCCCATACATGTACACATCAAGAAAATATTGATAGCATTCAGTGTCGTAGATATTATGTAAGCTTACTTATTGATGGCGATCTTACGTCACATGAGTCGTTTGCCACCATGTCCAGAATATAGCAATGACACATTGTAGACAAATAGCATGTAAAACTATATGAATTACGAAACATTTTATTCTGCACCTTTTTGTAATGACCTACTTATAAAATTGTATGTTAATATTTCAACATAAACGATATTAAGTTTCCAGACTCTTGTAAATGTTATCTCGATCTTTTGATCACATTTTACTTTTCACTTCTCAAGGAAAACAATATTTTTTCTGCATTCATTTACGTTGCTGTATTACATGATTATGTCTGTCACTTCAAACGACAAAACTATTCATTTTTTTTACAGTTGTTAATGTAATGATGATGCTTGACACTTCCCATTCATATGTCAATTATTCTTTGTTGTGCTTGTTTTCAATGCTCCATTTAGAGAAATTCTAAGGTTTTATTCTAAAGCAAACATATAATGTCTTTGCATTTGTATGCATTGCTATTTGAACGACCAATCACATTTACATTGTACTCTTCTTAAGATGTCGGAGTGTTACATTGTGATATTAGATGTGAGGTCATTTGGGGTTTAACGCTGCTTCACTTACTAGTATATCACGGCGAGCATCGCCCTAAACTAGCGAACCATGGGTAGTACTGCGCTGAAATTCAGTGAAGCATTGCATCCAAACCTTACTACCTGTAGAACATTTCTCCAGACAAAGTTGCCGAGCCCCTAGCGGGATTCGAATCACGAACCTCCGAAGCCGAACGCTCTAACCACTGCGCCATATGGGAAGATTGAGATATGATATGAGAGCTCTCTTGTCATGCTGTAAGCAGTGTGTGAAAGAATCTGCTCACAAACACTTCAAAGTGTCTTCATCTCTTCCTCCTCCTGTCGTCGTCTTATTGAAGTTAGAATTAACGTCTATACACAGACAAAGACATAATAGTGGTGGGTCAGAAACGTTCATTACCTTATCATTATGATCTGCTTGGGTTTATTCCAAATTACCCATCGATTGGATCAATCCATCAACATGTCTCTGATGGCATATCCGAGTGTGGTTGGTGGAAGTATTGAACTAATATTGATAATCAGGGTCGATGACTTTGGCTCAAGTGTGGAAATCTCCAAAGGATATATGATAAAAAAGTAATATTCATACCAAAAAGAACTGGATACATGTTTATGCTGAAATTCCCTTTGTTTTAAAGGTTAATGTTTCGACTGATCAAATTTATAGACTTATTTGTCCATAAGAAAGAATAATGGTACTATTCTTTGAATATGAATTAGGTCCAGTGATACACTCATATATAAGCTTGGTTTAATAAACTATTGCATAAAAAGCTTTTTATACCCTGTGATGATTAGTCGAATGAGTTTTGACATGATTGGTGATTTAGACTCTATTTTGAAGTTTACATAACCACAAACATATTTCACTATTTTCTTTGGCATATATGAATGTCTAATTACAATATTGTGTAGCGCGTCAATGGTCGCTGCTCAAATATGTTCAGTTTGGTACTGAAAACCGTTTTTGAATGCCACTTTTGATAGGCCGCTTAGATCTTTCTGGCCACAAACCAGTGAATACATGACTGTTCACACGCTCTTTTTGTGACGTCATAAAAAGAATCATTGCCTCGTGATCTATACATCTATCGTAACAATATCACATAAAAAAAACGATTTCCAGAGAATGTTATCCACTTAGTTAGATAAATCTGTTGACGATGCAACACTTTTAAGCGTTTAGTGTAAAAACGATATCCTCATCAATGGTAATTAAGCAATTATTTAAGGCGGTATTTTAGTTGAAATAATGATGCGCCACTCTATACAATCTGTTTATTACGTCACACCCGCGCGAATTTTATGGCCCCTAGCCCAGGTGGGTTTTTCACAGCCGATAATTACGCTGTCTTAATGAAAGGCTAATTAAAGGTGTTCATTGGACAAATGAAAAAAAATCAAGCCCAGTTCTTATTTTGTTGAAAAATCTTTGAACGAAAGTCGTGAAGTGATAAAAGTCGAGGTTAGCGGTTGTTTAAGTTGGCAAAATACACCCACAAATATTTATGACATGAGCGTCATACTGTGTTTTATCCCTCGGCAAGACACTTTATCCAAATTGAACTCAGTGTATTGTCCTATCCTCCAGTCATGAAAGCATTTAAGGAATATGAATAATTATGAATATTGCATAAACTGATTCCAAGAGTCTCCGCAGGGCAGAAGTGAAGATGGGTTCTTGTAGCATAGCAAACACATCTCACTTTAATTTGCTTGTTCAGCAGCATGGGATGATGAAGGTATATTGAGCTCAGTCATAAATTCCTATTCAACCTCTGTCTTCATACGAAGGTTTTTCGGGCTTCCGACAGTTTCCCTAACGGCGCAATATTGCAGCTTAAACTACCTTGCAATATTTCAGCTAATGAAAGCACCGAATGCATGAATAACATATTTGTTATCACACAGGCCTATGTAATGATGCGGTCGCAAAATGAGGCGTATGCGTTCTGTAAAGAAGACTCAAAGTTGAAGGTTCATATTCGAATAAAATAATAATAATAATAATGATAGGTTTAGATTAATGTTATATAAACAAGAGTGAGGTACCTTCTTCTTCTTCACTTACTTATGCATGAGAAGAAAATATATACCAAAAAGATAAACCAAAATTTATTAACGTCATAACTGATATCAGACAAAAAAAAGTATATTGGCTTCATCATAATTAAAAAAAAATAAATTGGCAGCTTCATTTCTACCTATTTTTTGTTTATCTTGTAGTTATAGTGTCTATCAAAACGCATACTAAATCAGAAAGACCAATATCAGCTTTACTGAAGTCATCGATTAATATTCAAAGATGTCTGATGTATTTTGTGGTGAATGTTTATTAGTTTTAGTTTTATAGTTTTAGTTTTATATAATGTTTTATTAGCTGGGCTTGAAATGAAAACATTATCATTAATTCCCAGCATTCTTGCTAAATTCAATCATTATTATATAACCATCGTCGATGATAAGTGAAGGTATAACCATCATCTGTAAAACATCTGGAAAAAGTCATTTACCTGGACAAGTTTACAGGACGAGTCACAACAGTAATCTAAAATGATTCATCAACATTCTAAAAGATCAGTGATCTTAATGTATAAACATTACAATGTGATAGACTAAAACATTTGTTTTTGAAAAAAAAACCCACAATTGATCCTTTTAGTTTTTTCAACATAAGACCTTTATGGCAGATTATTTTATATTTATGTAAAGGTACCTAACCTCAAATTGAAATGGTTTTGCAAAGGTTTCTTCTGCCGGAAATATGTGAAGCAGGTGTTCAATACGCAAGGTGCGATCCTTATTGAGGGTCATCGACTAGTAAGAGATAGGACTTTGAGATGTTATTAAGAAAAACTGAAAGAGAAAGCTCGAAGACGGTGTGTTACTGCCAATGGCAACTCACATTATCATGCTGTCTATGTGCCATATCTTAAGCCGAGAATAATTGTGCTTTTGAAGCTTTGTCTCATCTTCCTTTGCCTCATCTTATCCCAAAACTCAGATGTTTAGAACTTTCTTCATGTTACCTCTACAATGAAGTGAAATGTTCCAACAATTGCGGACCAAGTTTATTCACATAGAGGCGACTGTTCTCAAAAGTGAAGAATTAGAAACATATCTTACATCCTTTTTGGCAGATCAAGTTTCGTACATTATTTTGAAGGGCCCTCGTCAATTTTGCTACACTGAAAAATCATAATACGATCAATAAAATTAACCTGAATTTGCTTTGAACTGTGAAATGGAAGTTTTAGGGGCATCGGTTTCACTCTAATGATTGATTCAGATGTCAATTGCAAGATCACAATAGACTATGAAAAATTGGCTTATTGCTGAATATCAATTATATCATAAACTACTCAATCATACATTATTGGTTATAACTCACATGCAAACAACGCAGTTGCGGGGGTATTAAAATGGACTCCGTCCATCCTTTGCACATTGTATCCGGCTTATAACCTCGTAATTAATCAATCATTTCAATTCAAATTTATCATATACTTATAACTTCTCATATCTTCTTAACTAATCGTCTGATTTTAATCACATTTGTTATAAAGAAGCATAAATACATAAAGCTAAGCCATGTTTGTTTTTTAAGTTTTGTAAAATTTTGTTATTTTCGTTTAACTGTGGCGACTCGGTTCCAAAGTTTATACAAGTTCTCTTCGGTTCATTATTTCTTAACAAATCATCTGATTTTGATCAAACTATGTATGAAGATGCTGAATACATAAATATGTTTCATTATTAAAAAATTTGAAATTATTTTTGTAAATGTTTAGTTTTAAAAAAAGGTGATATATTGTCATGCCTGGATCATAAATGATTCTCTTGTTTAGCTTATTAACGTGTCAATATGTCAAAGTCTACGTGTCAGCGTGTGCTGCCTACTACAAGGTCACTTTCATCACAGAGATCAAGAAATTCATAAAGATAGTTTTAAAAAATCATTTAGAATATAAATTTTTGGCCCAAAATGATAACATCATAAAAACACATGATCCAGTCTTCTTTGCCTATGTTATTTGTCTATTATAATTTTGATGTGTATTATGATACCAAACATGATTTGAAAATATTCTCTTTAAAAATTGTGAGTTTCTCCAGGAAATTTTGAATTATTTTTTTTATTGAACAGTTTCCTTTGAAAATTATTCTTGTTATTGAAATGTTTTTTTAACTTTAATGTAATTGTGTTAATACGGTCTTTTGCTTTCATCATTTCATATTAAACTTATTTTATAAAGTTTATGAATTTCTTTCATGTGCATTCTATAAATAAGTTGACATAGAATGATAAAGGCGAATTTTATGGATATACGACGTCTTTATTCTAGGAAGCAAAAACACAATTAGTAACTATGACGAAATGTCGCCTTCCCAGAATAAGTAAGTTGTAAATCCATGGAAACTGCTTTCATCATTATTTATAAAATTATTTATTTGAAGATCAGTTTAGTTTGTGATTTTTATATATGGCAGAATCGCAATACATAACAGTATCACTTATTTTATAAAATTAAATTCCCAATTTTTTTTATAGCAAAACGTATGATATAAAGGTACTACTTAAACCTTTTGTATACATATTAGGATTGTGAAATAGCTAGCAAGCGTTATCTTAATATATATTTTTTTCATACATTCTATAACCAACGCTAAACTAAAAAACCCTTGTGTTTGATAAAAGGTTTTATCAGAGTATATCATGGAACACACCTATCAAAACATGACTGCATCACTGTTTTGAAACATGTAATTAAGGGTTTGATTTTAGTAACTTAAGATTGGACACTTTACATAGGAAAGTGCACATACATTCCAAAAGAACAAAATGGAATAGGAGAGGATACTGATGACGGCAGCTTTGCCTTCACATTATTGCTCATTGTCTAATAATAAACATTTCAATCTGCTGATCATTTACGTTATGTTACCAAGCCCCCCCCCCCCCCCCCCCCCCCCTTCGGGGATGTCGATAGAACGTTACCTAAAATGCGTTTTGACCAAAGAACTCACTTTATGATTATGGAAACAGTCAGGGTTGTATGCTTTAAGACTTTCTATACCGCTAGCTTTCAATTTGCTTGTCATTGTTACAATCAATTTTGTGTGGCACTATTCCGTAGTGCCCATCAGTTTATTAC
Organism: Phorcus lineatus; assembly: GCA_921293015.1. NCBI lineage: Eukaryota > Metazoa > Mollusca > Gastropoda > Trochida > Trochidae > Phorcus > Phorcus lineatus. The sequence continues at coordinate 19,461,949 of OV121083.1, read as the reverse complement.
CTATTGTATATTGTTTGCATAGCTCTGGTCATGTGGTTCGTGCAAATATAGAGGATGTTATACATCGTTTGACTGGAATCACTGGTGACACATAAAGTAATAATTGAGCCGAAACAACGTGTGTCAATATTTACGATATGTTTGTGTATGAACAGTTCAGTAAGCACAAATTCGTACTCACGGTGCGTACGTAGCCATGGAAAATAGAATCTGAATGAGTTGCTCTTGAAATAGAATAGAATTCATGACTTTCCAAATAGACAAATGTGTTAAAATCTACTTTGTCAAGGTCAATATTTATTTTTGATTTAAGAAAATATCTCATCAAATTACACGTTTGCTGAGGTATATCTTATGAAATGTATATTAGTGACATAAATGAAATGACAAAATGCATTTTCAATTTAGAATATTTCTGTTCCTAAAAATATTTCACCTGCTGTAACTATAAGGAATCCTATGTTGACATTTCGTTTTGGCATTGTTATGAAATCTTAACACGAAAATTTGGGAAAATCTAGATCGTCAATAAGATGCATCATGTTTTGAAGGGACACTCGGTGTTTTTTCATGACATTTTGTTCAGGCCGTGTTACCTTATAAAATGACATCAGTGATGACGTTTGGTATATGAAACTCCAACGACACCAAATATCGGTTCCGAGGCTTGTCAATTTAGATGAATTACATTAAAGTTTAATGTTGCAATTGACAGTGCTGTCCATTGAACAGCTCATTTAGTCTATCCGATTCTTCAGGTCAAAATGCAACCATTGTCTCAATATTGCAAAATGTGAGAAGTGTTAAATCCTTACTGCAAGAACTTGTATCTGTTTAGACATAGCATGACACATTTAATATGATATGTGTTTCACAATGGACATCGGTTCAAGTAAAGGCTAATGAAAATCAGTTCGCCTGTTTGTAGAATGAAGCTGTATGTTTGCTGACGTTCTTTGAACTTCTCTTAAAAGAACTTCTCTTACGATCAGTGCAAGATCCATAATAATTGCTGGGTCAAGTTGACCCTGTCTTCTTGTACCTCGCTATCTTGCCCTCTCTTCCTCTCACACACAATCACACTTACATGCACGCACACACGAAAACATGCAATGCGCTTCGAAGGCAAAAGACTGGTCTCGTGACTAGTTCTGAACTGCATGCAAGTCACGAATTGGCACGAAGCCAGTGTCTGCACTTCGTGACTCTCCAATTCCTTGCCATCAGCAGTTTGTGCATCATCAAACAAATGCATGGAGATAATCGGATTGTTTCCAAGAACATTGAAATTGACAATTAACATCTTCCCAAGGACAGGATTTAATTGTAGCCTCGGATGTGGAGAATAGTGGAAGATGTTTTACTTATATAACATGCTTTAAAATAAGAAGTATATTTCTAGAGGACTATTTACTTGGCATGCATCTAGAGGACTATTTACTTGGCATGCAAAAATTATAAGGCAAATTGTTTCAAACAACTTACATGCTACGGATTTCATGCTATTTTTACATTTTTTAAAATCAATCCTCCATGTCTTATTTAATCTGACCTTTGATTTTAATTTTTCAGCGAAGTTTACATGATCTAATTACACTGTTTACTACATGCTCTTATTAAGTATCTGAGACAGCTATTTGCATGGTATAAATGTTAACTTAACTGTCTTGTGTTTACTCTTACAGTAAGGAGAATTATAGCTTGTGTAACGTTGTTGGCGTTTTTTACCGAGTGGGAATCCTATTGATCTATGTCACGTGTACCTTTTAGTTGTATCTATTGTCAGTATTGATGAAATGTTGTTCACAATGAGATGCTCTTAGATGCTTGTTACTTACTTGTCTTTAATATGCATGTCAGTTTTATATAGGAATTGTGAAATAGTGCCTTTAATTCAGACATTATAATAATTATACCATTTGATTTTAAGTCTACATGAAACGAATAAGGAATGAAAATTCAAAAGCTACTTCAGACCTGTGTGAACGATATTCTATATAGCAAGCTTAATTCTTAATTACATAAACACGATTTATATTCAGTTTGATTCAGATAAAACATCCAATTTGTTTCTAAACTGTAAAAACATTTATGATTTAAGATATTTTTCGAATTAAGCATGACTAGTAAGTAAATGATAAAACTTGCCTCTCTCCCATGGAATCTTCCTTCTCTAAACATTTACTGAAATTTACTAATGGCACTCAGCTCATCATTTTGCTGACGGGGTATGTTTGATAAAAGCATTTACATATGGGCTATATAAGAATCCATTCTATTGATCTAATTCAAGTTACCCACTTAGAGATTTCTTCAAATGAAAATGATGTTGAATGTCATGTATTCTGTAACCTCATCCAAACTATTAACTGAAAACATTGTTATGGTGCGATAGAGTCATTAGATACCACTACAGCTAGATGAGTTCGTATTTGAGCTATTTTTTGCCACTTAGTGTTAGAACCAGAGGCGGGGACGTTCCCTTGACATCGATTCTTTTACAGAGGATGAAGATAAAATGCAGGATACATATTTTTATGACAGAATTCGATAAAATATATGTGCTAAGTACTTCATTCACAATATTTCTCAAAACTTTAATAAGAGGGTACTTTTGCAGCACAAAATTAGCGACCTCTCAGGCTCAGGAATTAAAACTCTAAACCTTTATACATTGGTCCAAAAGGTAAAGGACTTTCTTTTAAGCAAATTTCAGAGTATCTATCAGATGTAAAAGGCGGTAAAAAAAGGCAAATTATTTATATATTTCATAATAATCTGCCTCTCTATATCTAACCGAACAGCAAATGTCATTTCAATAATTTTCCAAGTATTTTGTCATGAAAACAAACTTGGAGTTTATTGTATTGTATTTATCATACATATGAAGGTGTACGTAATGTTATGGAGTGTTTCTTTACCACTGAATATCTAGTTGTTTTTTGATAAAACTTACATTTTGATCTTAAAATGAAATAACATTCGCCTGCCTATTTAGGATAATGCCCCGACCTTCAGACAATTTGAAACACACCTACAATAGCCATTTAAAAGCTGAGAGAGACGTATTTGTCAATAAGACGATGACCTTTCCGTCATTTCCCTCTATCCAGCTTTACGGGAGTATAAATCATCCAGTAATTTACCAACTTCGATCAGGTGCTCATAAACGTATCTCACGAGCATTTGATGATACTGTTCAGAATGTCAATATCTTTACTATGGGCTGTAAAAAGGTATCTTTCTGGTCAACGGTTGGTAAAGGACCATGCTTGAGCATGTTTATATGACTTTGGATATCCTGTCAAGAATAAAGAAAACCAAAACATTTTGAAATAAATATAAATGCATGATTGATATTATTGTTTACAGAAGAATATTATGGTGACAAGCTTATTTTCACTGTCTTATTCAATTTAGAAGTTGTGGATTTAAGTCTCTTTTGTATATCACAGAAAAAAAATGTGTACGATTGAATAATTTACGAATCTGATACCTCTGTTAAATTATCTAATTGAAATGAAAACACTATTAAACACTAAAAAATGTTTATCTATTTCCAGATAAGTTATTCGAAAATATTCACCATAACATTGTGCCAATGGTTATCATCATCTAACGTGATGAAATAGTCAAATATATTTTGAGATTATTATCAATGCATTCGATGTCATCGCTTTGATAACCGCAAAATGGCAATATTTGCCCATTTATAAGCAGAAGCTCAACTAATTCTTTCGCAAAGTCAAATTATACCAATATTTGCTACTGAAAATAAATCAAAGACCTTAGTGTATGCATAATCATGTATTTAAGATAATCGATCTGATGTCAAATGAACAAGAGCATTTCACTATAAAGGTTTACTACATGTGAATGCAGGCACCAATTCTTCAAACATAAATCCAAAATCAGCTTACCTCACCTTCAAACATAGGGTTCCTTGTGTATTTATATAAATATGTATAATTTAACCTATGTTTGAGAAAGAAATTGAGTTCAACTATGGAAATACAGAAATTGCAGAGATACCGGAGAGGCAGATTATCCACAGAACATGATTGATATAGCTAATTCTTTTGGGACTAAGCTAGCAGAATCTGTGATCCTACTCAATCATTGCTCTTAACTACATAGACTGCTTTGGCGCTTAAGGACTAAAAAATAGGATAAACATGATTTGTCTGGATAAGAACTTCTTTATTATGAACATATATGTCATTTCGGAGTTTATGCTTACTCCTTACCTGTGGACTGTAAACATACAATTAGCTGAGGAAGAAGTAAAATTCCCTTGGAAAGGCCTTAGATGTTTTTCATACGGAAGTTATAAAGAATTTTTACTTTTTCTTAGGCGTTTAACTTTAAAGCTAATGTTCTTCAAATCTACAGGACTTTGATTTGAAGAAACTTGTGTTAGGTTCAGTGTAACCTGGCTGACTTCATATTTTCAAATTTAGTTTTTTTGGATAATTTTGGATATTGTTGTCCAACCAAAACTTAAAGTCCCTGAATATTTCATATTATCCTACTTTCAAGTTACTACTTATTCATCTACACTTCTTGTAGGGGGCGGGATAGCGCAGTGGTTAGCGCGTTCGGCTTCGGATCAAGAGGTCAGTGGTTCGAATTCCGCCAGTCTGCACTGTTCTAGTTGCTGGCTTTCTCCCTACAATAATACTAGCAGCCGTGAATGCAAGTAAAATGCCCTTGAAAGCGGCGTTAAACCCCATTCTACCTCACCTCACCTTACATTTCTTGCAAAGTTTGAAAAATATGAAATTTGTGTTTAAAAACTGGAAGTTAAATTCACCGCTGCAGAGAACAATGGGATGACGTCACAGATCTAGATTGATTCCACGATAAGTAAAGAGGTTTGTAAAGTACACCATGGTATGTATGAAAAAACATGTATTATCCATCAACAGCGTCTATTGCGTTGTTGTGTGTCTATCAGCAGACGTTTTTAAAGTCCTTGCTTTCTTGATCCGATCCAAACGTTGTCTTGTTTTCTAATGTAATATTTATTAGAAGACTACTCTTCAAGGACCCTTTTTGAAATCTTCCCAGTTAAATTTATGAAAACAATTATTAAAATGTTTTTTTACATTGATTGTTGAAACGCTCTCTTCAACGATTTTGGACCGTTTGTACGACTTTTGCATGGTTTATGACTAAAAAAATATTTTTAACTGAAACCTTTCTATCATGTTGCTAAGGATAGGTCAACGTATTCAACAACTGAAAAGCGTGTAGTTACACAGAATAATGAATTCAAGTATGACGATTCAAAATTCAACTTTGTCTAATTTTTATGTTTGGCTTTCCCAAACCATAATACAAAAGTCATCAAAATTTTTATGGAAAACGGTTGACGTTGAATTCCAAACCAACATTCGGTGATCCTTCACAAGACAACAACACACAAGTCGTATGAGTGTTTATGTAGATCATGTATAGCTTGTGATGAGAACAATCATTCAGCCCGTTGTCTTTGGTAAGAGCTTCTCTGACACTGGTCATGCTTTACCTTAGCATAAATGTCTCTTGATAGTTTTTAGCTACGTTTACTATAGTATATAGCATAAAGCTATACTGTAGTAATGAGGGACGCAGGAACTACGTCTAACAAGTTTTTTCTCTTCCTAGAAAGATAGGAAGTTGAAATGTCGTGTGAAGACAGCTAATTGATGATTCTTTGGATCCTATTCCTCAAACATTTTTACAAATTGTATGGCATTTAGGAAAATAACTTTCGTGGCCAAAAGGGCCTTTGAAAGTAAATTCTGTTATTTATCCATGAAACCATAACCTAAGAAAATTTAATAATTTACATAAGACGCTTTTGTGAATCAGTATATCGGACACTTGAATTATCCATAGGACCACAAGGGATAAAACCTAAGATCTATATTCTATTCTTACTCAAAAACAAAAATCCATAAAAGGCTCATAAAAAATCATTTTGTACAAACTCCTTTGCTAATGTGGAAATTTAACTGCGTCTTGTAAATATCATTTCACGTCACTTTGAGAGCTAAAGGGCCAAGGACGGCTATTATATCATGTAACAAGAACGAATGAATCATTTCTGTGTTCTATTTATGCAGAAAGTATTTTTTAAAAATCTGTATTGCGTATCATTAACCCCTGTTTGAACTTATTATAAGTTTATCAAACGTTTTCTTTGTCTTGAGAATGTTTGACATAAATATAATCATCAATGGAGAAAACACAAGCAGATTTGTTTCAGCTTTGCAATGAAAATAATCAGTGTAACACGGGTAGTAACAGGATTTCAAAAATATATTTCTTCAAATTATCCTCAATGAATATAAGTGTATGCCAATTGCAATATTTTAAGAGCATCGAACACCTCCTTTTTCAACCCAATTGGTCATAGAAGAAAGTATCACATATCAAGCGAAAACTTTTGACCACCACTTTTTCATTATCTACCAAGAAAGCAAATATTTCTATGAATAAATTGTTATTTATCTGATATTCATCCACATGCATAAACCAAGATTTTATAAGCTCTCTAATCAACGCTTTATGCATGATATATTATGCATTACAATTATCTTAATTAACAGTTAATCTGTTTATCATTAGTTGTGCTTATTGCATAGGAGCTTTAATTTATCTACCAGTTTATCTTGCAAAGAAACGTCCAAGTAATTGGTTTGGAAAGAGTATTCATTTTGAATGATAAATTTGTTTGAACAGCTTTCACAGTTTCACTGATAACGAATCTTTTCTTTGCCTGGAAAAACATTAGAAATGTGAATTAACTGTGATTGAAATGGGAATGTCTCGATGATGAGATGATATTAAGAAGATAAGAGAGAAAATTTAATGTAATTTTCTTCAACATCCTTATTTGTTTTGCATTGCATTGAGATTGAAAATGCATTTGGTGGCTGGAATCTTTCAATATTTTGTTCTATGAAAACTTCCACAAAATAATTGTTATCTGCACTAAGTGCACTCTTCATTTATACTCTTCAAAAAAAGAAACTTGACATTCATGCGAAATTGATTTTTCCGAAACGGGTCAATTTTTTTCATGATACATACCTGTAATTTAAAGAAAGGCTTGCTCAAAAGTGTAAATTTACCCCAAAAAATGGCCCAAAAAGTTAACGTTGTGTTCAGGGACGAAAACGAGCGATTCGTCCAAATGCATTTTCTCCCAAAGCACGTGCAGTAGGGATCATGAAGGTTTACATGCAGACACGTCTGATTAAGGGGTATAAAAAGCCATATCAGCCGCTGTTCATTCAGACTACACAACATCGGTACAGCGACCTGAAGAATGCCAAGACTGAACAGAGCGCAACGCAACAGCGCTATTGGCAGACTGCAAGCAGGAGCGACGCAGCGAGATGTTGCAACACACTTTGGCGAATCCAGACAGACCATCTCTTCATTGTGGACCCGTTTCAACACCCGAAACAGCGTTGATGATAGGCCAAAGTCAGGCAGACCAAGGGTGATTACTCGGGCCCAAGATCGGTACATCCGACTGCTCCACCTTCGGGAACGCACCAAGACAGCAACGTCAACAACAACGCAGATACAAGGCCTGCGTCGAATTTCCGACCAAACGGTACGCAATAGGCTGAGAGAGGCTGGACACCACCCCACCACCACTTCTTGCAGCACTTCAGCACGAATGGCTAAACATTCTACAGGCTGTGATCGACAACTTGATTGCATCCATGGGTCGTCGGTGCCAAGCAATGATCAATGCCAATGGTGGCCATACCAGATACTGACATTTGTGCACCCCTGTTATGTTGAAACACTTGTGCACCTGTGCATTTCAATATCATGCTTATTCTGAATAAAATTTACTGAACAAAGATCTTCAAATAGTTTTCATTTCAATGTTTAACTTGCATCTGTGGTCTTTATATTGACCTTCGAAAGTCAGTATCAAGTTTCCTTTTTTGAAGAGTATATATGAGAAAAATCCATGAAAAGATATCACAATTTAATAAGTTATACATTTCGAAATAAATGGCAAAAACATTTATGTATCACTGTATTAATGTATCAGCAGTTAAGAAATTGTAAGAATCTACACCCATCTTTTGTAATTTAGATTAAACCTTATCCATTTATCCTTTTGACATTGTACAAGCATATTTATCAAGTCTAGCCTTTAGAATCAGTGTGGGTAACAACGTGCGTACTTGATGCATAGATAAGACATCCGTTGTTACATTACTGGAGAAGATTTGCTTTAAAAAGTTCTGCAATTGTTACACAGAAATGAAGATACAACTTTACATGCACATTTCCCTTACTCAAGCGATCTATATTGCTTAATTCTTTATATGATAAGCATTCTCAAATGCAGTTTGTCCTTTTGTTTTAAACTAAAGTACTGGTAAGCGCCATCAATAAATTAAATGAACATTGCATTAGCAAAAATTCTGATAAAAAAATGAGATTTTGGCAACAGCTTTTCTATCTATTTCATCATAGTTCCAAACATAACGCCTCTTGTTTCAGCCACATAATGCATATATTGATGAAACAGGCTGATCTGGAAGGTTGCAATGAAGGATTCTATACGGGTCATTTGTCAGAAGATGGATGTCCTCTGCACTCTGTTGCATTTTTCTAGTCTCATCAGTATCCTCACATCAACACAAGAGAACCCGAGAGACTCTAATGGGTAGAATGTCTCAGCAGAACCCTGATCAAGTCTCCCATTCACCATAATCCAATAAATTCAGAACATATCTCCAGGTATCATTTCTCGTTCACTGACAAACAAAACGTTTTTGATGTGTGTTGGAACAGACGCCTTAAAGTAATAATAAAAATGGGTTTGGTGCCTCGGGGTTTTAGTACTTTCTGAATATCATTTTTAAGGAATGGAGAATTTACAAGGGTTTTAGTACTTTCTGAATATTAATTTTAAGGAATGGAGAATGTACAAGGACATTAAACCCCTGAACTTCTACTCATATTATGACCAAGGAAATAAATAGATTAGAAACTTGTGACAACATGTGAAGAAACTAATGTCGCATGCAATATTATTTTATCAATTAGTGATATAAAAATTATTGATACATAAAGGAGCTAGAGAAGAATAACATAAGTAAAAGAGGTAAGATTAAGGTGCCTGTTGGCTTCGATATTTTGATAGATCACAATTGCACATTGACTTCGATAATTCGATAGCCACGAGGGCAATGACCTTACTTACTCTCAAACTATTGCTAATTAAGAATTCTATTTTTAAACATATAAAAATGATGCAATAGGTTCAACCGAAAATAGAACTTTTTTGTTATCATAGAAAGTTTCCTAAATTGCTCATCAGAATTTGTGTCTTCATACATCAATGTAGGACCAGTACGACAAAGTTCCATTTATGCCAGTCTTGGTGTTAATTAAGTCCAGATATCCGAATTACGTTTCTTTAAAGACAGACAGACAGACAGACAATTTATTCAGTAAAAGGCCACTGGCCCATAATACAGTCATAAGCAGGTAAATATTGCATGAGCGTTATAGAAAATCACTAGAATTTCTTATTTTCCTAATTTGACATAAAAATAGACATAAATTGTTAAGCACATCGTCATCTGTTGATGACATAAGATTAACAAAAGTGTATTTTGAAATTGGATGTTTAAGATATTTATCAAGAAATATTTTCCTTATGTCCGAATAGGCTTTACAGTAGAGTATCACACGTATTTCATCTTCAATTAAATTAAGATTAGACTTTTTACAAATAGGGCAAAATCTTAAATCATAGGGGACATTGTTATATCTACCAGCCTCTGAAGCAAGCTTAAATTTTCCACACCTAAAATTTGACAAACAATTTCTTAAATGAAAAGGGATATCTAATCTTAGATATGTTTCAACATTAAGGAGAGACTTGAAGAGTTTATAATTAACACACATAGTTGAATTATAGAGAGATGAATGCCAATTCTGTGAGAGATTATCAGACAACCTTTGTTTAAAAACAGAAATAAACCCATTAATATCTCCAACATCCTGGGAAATCCAAACAAAACCAAACCCAAATTTAAATAAAACACTTTTGATATGAGATGCCCAAGTAATGCGACCAGATTCATCCAGTGACTTTAACATTAAATAAAACTGATGAGATAATCTATGACTTGGAAGAGTTAAGAGTCTACACCAAAATTTGATTGCCCTTGTCATATAATTTAGTTGAAGAGGTAATCTGCCACATTCACCAAGAACCATACTATTACAAGTATTTTTGCCTACTTTTAAGAAAGACTTACAAGTTTTAATCTGAATTTGTTCAACGATTTTACAATAAGTAACACCCCAAATTTCTGAACCGTAGCAGAGAATAGGTTTAACCATAGCATCAAATATTCTAAAAAGATCTACACATGACAAATAACCTACCCTTTTTTGGTACCTATAGATTGCCATTAGGGCTTTATTAGCTTGAGAAGCCAGAGTCGTTTGGGCTTTAGTCCATACTAATCTAGGAGTGAACACTATACCCAAGTATCTATAGTACGAAACCACCTCAAGCTGTTGTCCATGAAGAAACCATTTTTCATAGTGTCTAATGGGTCCACTATTTCTGAAGACAATAACTTTAGTTTTATCGATATTAACGTTTCTTTAAACTACATTAGTAACCCAACAGACATTCCAGTTAATGGTTTGCAAACATTCGGAAAGAGAATTATATTATTATATTTTGGACTTATTCATTAACAGTCGTGACATTTTGTGCTGATTTCACTGCCGACGCCACCACGACTTATTTTGATTGTAACTTTCCCCAAAAAAGGTTTGGAGAACTAATATACATAACTTTCTACGTATACCCTGAGGGAGCTTTTTGGTTTGTTCTCACATAAGGTCAAAGGTCAAGGTCACGGGTTATGAAATCCTCGTAAACAGGAGTATATAAAAAATTTAAAAACGTCCAAAGGTCAAACTCACAGTTAACTTTAAATGTCACAAGATATTGGTTATTGCCATTTTCATCTTTAAGTGAAATTTTGTAATCAGTTATGGCTTTTTGAGAATCATTTATTGTATCATATTTACTACACCCAATGGGAATTCATTTGAGATGTTTACATTCAAGATTAAAGTTCAGGATCACAAGTTCTGTAATGAAAAAAGAATTGTGACAAAAATTGTGTGAGGACCACCCCAATAGACCGATCCATTAAGCCCCGCCCCTACAGGTTTTCGACCAATCGGCGCGCCGTATTTTTGACCTACCTTCCCGCGATCGCTTCCTCGGACATCAACAGGCAACATGGCGGGCTGTCTTTCAGACATTTTACGAAGAAATTGCAGTAATATCAAGTCAATATAGTCGATGGCAGTGTTAGTAACATTGCAAAAAGGGTCCTTTATTTCAGAAAAATACATCGGAGACAGCATATCCGACTCACATCGGAGATGTATCAATAAAATAATGAGAGGTGAGTGCACCATGCTCGGTTTGTTTACATAAATAAAAGTGTGTTTTGGGGGTTATTTCAAGCTAAATTTTCCAGTACAGTAAAATAAGTTGAATTAATTTAAAGGTAAGTTTGCCTCAGGCGAGGTGAATAAATAGAATCAAATATTCTTTTTCAAATAATATATTTCTAAAGGCTAAGTTGAAATCGATCGATAGAAGGCATTTGTTCCCCGACAGGTTGGGGGTGAAACAAATAACACAATAATTATTCTAATCAAACATTAAACAATTTGAAAGCTAAATAGATGTATGAATTGGAATTTCATAGATTAAAAACTAATTTAATTATATTTTTCCAAGTTTCCATTAGATGTGATACCAATAAATAGAATGTCAGATTAAATAAAAAATAATCTCATGAAAACATTGATGAAATACTATATTCATGGATTAAACATATATAGGCCTAAAGTCTGTGAAAAGATCATCTCATTAATAGGACAATTAATTCTAACCTTCAAAAATTCTTGAAAATATAGACATATAATTGATGACATTCTCTTCATGAATATATAATTGTCAAATAAGTTTTCGACAAAGGTGAAATAATTTAATGAAAATGATCCTATATAGACACACAATCGTCATGTCTGTATAAAATATTAAAAAACAACCAGCAAGTGGAGCCTTCTAACTAATTCTTACAGTTTGTATTGCTAGATCTATAATAATGATAATTTGGTCAGACTATTTATTTTATCTGATTTGATAACACTGACTTTGTCAAAATGTCTATCTAATAAGTTTAATCAATTTCTTTTTATGTGAACAATCAAAATAAACATTGCCAGTTTTTTTTGAAAGGCTGTTAATTATCACTATCATCAAACCATACAGTCTTTTATTTATGTAATTTTGCAAACCATCAGTTAGAATATTTTCAGGTTTACACCCTTATTGATTGTTAGATGAAAAGAAAAGTCATTTGATGCATGAATAAAACACACGCATAAGCTTGTGTTCCTTTTTTCAGAGTCAAGGAGGCAAAGGGTTTTGATAAATCTGCCCATCATTAATAAGTACAGATGTAAAAACAGTATGACATGGGCAAATAAAGCAGCATGTAAAATATACCTAATTATTTTTATGATTGAATAATGATACAAGTGAAATCATTGTTTTCTCATTCATTAGATAAAATCTTTTAAATACTTCAGCAAAATAGTTTGCAAATTAATCTGATTGTATCTGAGCAGAATAATATAGTCCTATAAATACATTCATAAATACATATATTGTGACAACATCTATAATGTACTAATAATTATATAAAGGTACTTATAAGAGTTCATGTTTTAGGCATGATTCATTTATTGAATGTAAATTATTTCTAATATTTTCTTTTTGCAGAAATGTTTACTGAATTGAATTAATAATTGTTTCTTCATCAAATGATGTCATTATAAAAAAAGCACATATCACATTCTCCCTATGAATTGCTATATAGTTAAATATTGATAGTTATCACAAGTTTCATGAGTAAAAACAATTATATCTACTCTAAATACAGGTCATGTCCAGTCACTGGAGGAATGATTTAGCCAAAATACAGTTTTAAAATGATTAAAACAGTCAAAATATTACATGATAGAACACTATAAAGGGAGATAACTGAAATATTTTACGATGTGTCATAAACTTTCCACGGGTTTCAACTCATAGATTCATAAAAGAAGCTTGTTATTTTCACTGATGCTAGATTAATTTTTTAAAAACGACTGTGTTGAAGGCGAATACAATTTTAGAAAAGATCAGTCTGCGAGATGAAAATCATGTGATCCAGTCCGTACGTGTTGCTATAAATAGGCAGTGCACGCACACATAATGCATATGAACCACAGGATTTTACGATTTTTTCAGGGTTTTTTACCAGCAGTTCTCAGAAATGAAAAACACCTGAAACCATCATCAGCAAATTTATTGTTGCTCGATTTCACAATTAAATATAAATCAGGGCCCATTGACGCGACAGAGGACCTGTTTTCGCGTGATCAAATATTTTTAAACAGTTATTTTGTTCCAATTTCTGCAGTTACATTATCAATAGACTATAGTTTCAATAATTCAACCGTTTCTGAGACATGACAAAACTCTAATTAGCCGTAGTCGTCGGCAGAATACTCGTACACAAAAACACATGTGTCGGACACTTCCGTATGTTTGTCCGAGGTTTGCGGTTGCTAGGGGCGGTCGTTAGGGGGCGGGGCTTAATGGATCGGTCTATTGTAGTCTTAAAATCCAAATACTGCTAGTTGCAATTTTCTTTTGTCGTATTTCTATATAAAATGTCTATTTTATTTTATTATATATTTTTGATATTACTATTGTTTATAAATCTCCAATAGCATTAAAAATATATACTTTATTTGTGAACATAAAAAAATAATTCTAACTCTTTTCTCTTAGATTTTATTTCACTTGACATAATGTCTTTGTGGTTAACAATAGCTATTATGGCGCAATATTAGGCATTTGTAACATTGTCTTCAGAGAGCCACGATATGTGTTTTCTGCATTTGCTTTGCATTCTTTTACTGCTTCTCTATTTCAAGACTAAATAATGGTTTTCTGCAAGTTTTTGTGTTTCTTGACTTTTATATGCTTTTGTTATTTGATAGAATTACTCCTAGTAAATATCCTTGCAAATATTCTATATGTCAGCGTTTGTTTACGTTGTTCTTCGTTAAGATTTTATTTTTAAGTTTCTAAGAATATAATTATTTTTCTGATTTTCTTTGTATTGTTCCTCTCCTTAATTCAACTTAACATTGACAATACAAAACTTATTAATCGTCTTTGTATCTTTCTCTATTGTTAACATTTCATTTATAAGCTTCAAGTCTTTATTGTATCTTTATATTGATCTACATTGGTGTAATGTTGTATTTAGCAATCTACACAAACACTTGATTCTTGTTGACATATTGAGGAAGTTGGACTGTTTAATTGTGATATCAGACAATACCCAAATATGACATGAGAGCTCTCTTGTCATGCTGTGTAAGAGGTGTATGAGAGAATATCTCCTCACAAACACTTCAAAGTCATCTCGTTATAGAACTTCTTTCATCGTATTTATGCTGTCAGCATTAATGTCTGTGAACAGACAAGTGTTGGCCAGAAACGTTCATCATCGTATCATTATGATGAGCTTTCTAGTGAGTGTATCTCCAATTAACAAATCGATTGTATCAATACATCAACTTGACATCTGGGATTGTAGTTGTGGAGTTATTGAATTAATATCAAGGTTGGGGGTTTGTAACTTATAAATGGATAGTGCTTCGTTTATGTTATTGTTTTTTGCTCAATCGGCAATCGGGTCGGTGGGTGTTGGTTTTAATTTGTTTACAACTCCAGCATGTTCTCCACAACTGCTGTACCCAAAAAGTTTAATTTTATGGGAAGCTACCGTGCATACTACCCCTGGCATGAAAGATGCCCTAGGAAAATAAAGTTTTCAGAGTTAAATCTTTGTTATATGGAGACTACAATGTGTAATCTAGTTTGGCTGTCTTTCAAATATGGCAATACAGGTTGTTTATTTAGAAAATTTGTATTTTCCCCATGAAGCCAGTAATGCTAGGATGTTCAGATGACCGACTTGCAAGTTTCTTAGTACAAATGGCATATTTACAACAGTTTCCCCCGTGTATCCACTAACATCATAACTCTTAAATGGTAACCGTTGTTATAACTCGCTCGTTGAAGATACCACCGTTTAATAAATCTACAATGTTATTTTACACTGTGTCATAACATCGCGTGCAGACAGTCGTCATCGTTAAGCATGATGTTACAATGTTAGCGCCTCGGCAGCAATGGTAATGTCAGTTATTTTCATGCTTTTTCTTTGATGTAATTCAGTGAGTAATAGATTAAATACTAAACTCAATCTCGTTTAATTACACTTTATGAAACTTTCAAATATATGCCAGCCTTATAAATACAACTTTTTACAACCTCCTTATCTTACCCACTAATGAAAAAGAAAGCGGAAACCTAAGCTCATGTTTTACTTCAAATTAGTTATTTTAGAAGAAGGGCTATTTATTCTCGCTTATGTCATCAAAGATCTTCAGTGATTCTTTTAGCAATATAAGGTTTATTCACCCGGGGGAGGTAGAGGTAATTAAGTTTTTATTTGCAATATGAAAGCGTTGTTAGGCTTTGATAGAGGTGTGGATGGAATAACGAGCGTTTTGGATAATATTCCTTTAAACATTTTCTCTATTCTCTGACGACATTCAAGATCAGTCTAACTCCAAAATCTCGCGGGATTTGAGGAAGATATTACCTCTTCAGCTAATCTTTACAGGACTTTATCGTGTAATAAATGTCTTCTTACTTGTGATATAATGTAATAGTTATACAGATTAGGCTTTCCATTGCTGAATTTACAGGCTTAATCTCAGTCGATGGCATTGTATGTTTGCTTTTCTGTATCAAGGCCCTATTTCATCAGCTGCTTTTTCACCATCACCATACTGCTGAAGTCCACACTTTAATTTTCTTTATATTCCAAATGCATTTTCTAACTCCATTCAGATCTTCCAACGAAACCTATAGTTTTCACTGTGTTAAGATTGACACTGATAAATGTTGCATTGTACCCTATAATCAAGTAATTGATTAACACACTGTGATTGAAATACCAATGCAAAATGTTCATTAATCTATTTCATGTCAATGAATGGTCTGATTGATAACTTATTTTCCTCCTTTATGAAAGCAGATCATAAATATGATGATAAATATGCCTTATTAACATAAAGAATAGCTTACTTCATGATCAAGAACTTATATTTAATTGCCAAGTTGCATTGCTAAGCTTTAATATTTCCGTGAGTATTTCGTATATGTAACGTGCAGGTGTTATTTTCAATATAGTAACTCTCACACTAAAGTTTTGCCTACTCGAAAAGTGATTACGGTCTGTTTGAATGCAATACAGTTTTGTATTTTCAAATATATTTACATTTAATAGATACAGATACGAAAATAACAAAGTGGAAAATGGAAGCAGGTATGAATGTTTTAAGGATACGCTTCTGTTCTCAAATAGTGTTGAGGTCTTTCTTTGGTGTTTTGTCCAAAGCAGACGAATGTAACATCCATATATAAACATGATATATACATTACCTGGAATAAAGAAAACATATAGAGTATTCGACATGTACGAGTCCATTTTACACTGATGAAAATGCTTGTGAGAGTTTGTACATGGTAAATGATTGAGTAACATTGTATTAATAACATAGCTGATTTTCCACAATGCGTTACTCTTTCAGGGTCTATTGTGATGTAAGCATATCAAATAACCAACTTATCGGACTTTCCTTAATGCAACATAGTACATACAAATTAAATAACATTTAACTGAAACGAATATTTTCGCATGAGGCTAGATTTATAAGCCAGTTTTGAAACGAAAAATATTTCATCATATTTCAATATACGTTGAATAATCTGAAAATGATATCCGTAGGGAAATTTTCAAACGAATTCTTTTAACTGTTTAAAATGAATGTGTTGTAAAAGACCAAAGCGTATACGATTAGAAAAATAAAAGGTTGCATGATAAGGGTTTGATTGTTGAATTGATTGTTCAATTTCTTTGTCATTGTTACACTCTATTTTGTGTGTCAATATATCGTAGTGCTCACCAGCCTGGATAATTTACTAAGCTCTGATCACCCGGTTTATGTAACTATAAACAAAGTTACATACAGTATTGGCGGGATTCAGATAAGACTAATAGGTTATTATCGAACCAGATATGACCCATAGGTTATTATCGAACCGAAGAATTTTTTTTATTGTGACAGATATATGATTGAAGAGCTAAGTAAGTCCACAAACAAAAGGTTTAATTTGTTGCATATATAGAATTATTACCAAGTGTTTATACAAATTTTCACGGTAATTTTTAAAAATTTCAGTTCCATTAATATTTCAGGACATTTAATGTTTTCTGAGAGGTTTTAACACTTTAGATATGACTATGACCAATAAGATTGTCATTTCTACTATGTCATATCTTAAAACAAAATCATTTAGAACAATTATTAGAGGCACATTAAAATTTTGTGATTGTAATAACTTACAACGTCAACCAGACAACTTAGACAAGACCAAAATGTGGAAACAAACATTTTGAACTTCTAAAGACATCTGGGGGAATTCCCCGAATGCATTGGCATCAATCAAGTCATGTCATGGTGTTCTTTCAGGAGGAAAATAGCTGAAACATTGCTGAACATAGCTGAAACATTGCTGAACATGGTACTACTGTAGAGACCTTGCATTTACCGATTTCTAGATATTTGCTTAAATTTATTTCCAATAAATTTACTCTTTCATTTTGTTTTGTATCGGATATTTGAATTTTAAATTTCAAATGAAACTGGCGTTATTCAACTACAATATGAAGCTGTATTTATACAACATGGACTAGATAAAATATCTGTCTGTCTTATATATGCTATGTTGACAATTTATTGAAGATGTCTCTGTTAACACTAACTATACAACGTTATTTCACGATGTGGCCAACCTTTTAAAGTAAATATGTTGCATATGTCCATGTAAGTGTAACTTGATTTCTTTATTTTGGACACGTTTATTGCATTTGGTGACTCTTTTTATAATCGAAATAAGCCGTTAATAAAATAGTTCGCTTTATTTGGTTAAAGTGTTGTTTTTCATGAAATCAGTTTGAGATTTCTAAATGATTTGTGTATATGATGATGACGTAATAATATCTTCGTTTTGTGTAGCCAATATGTCATTATCTTTTTAAAAATCTTAGAAAAGAATATTCAATACATGGATTCTAATCTTTGTGGTCGAAGTTTCTTTTAAGCAAGATATATACCTGAATACATAAGCAATCTTAAAATTAGATTAATTCACACGATACTTGAAAATAATTTGCTTCAAACCAGTGTACATTTGGTATTCAATATTTGTCTTATGACGGCGTATCTAATATGTTGACATTGAGACTACTTTTCAAAGGTATACACCGGACGTTGTTGCAATCATTTATGCCAAACTATAGCATATTCATGTAAATTGGATATGTAGTTTCGGCTGCTGTGAAAATACATGTCGGAGGCTGTTTTCCATGTTCATGAACATTTATTCATTAATAAATATCTGTCCTATTATTATGTGACGTGTATAGTATAAGGATACTAATCAAAGCCTAACAATCGGTACGAAAACCATGAAAAATCTCTTTAAGCGTTTTATAATGACTTCTTACTCTTTGCAGATGCATGATGGTAATCTATATCTCCAATGTTAAAGAAGTTAAACGTGTTAACGAAATTGTAACTGTTTAATTACTGCAATCACAATATCATTTTGCGGATGGATTGTTGTAATTAAAAATCAAGGCATATGTGCCTTATAAAAGCACATATTATTGATGTCATGTGCGTGACTCAGCTAGAAATCTCGTAACGGGAATATGACAGGGATGTTCAATGTTTTCAAAGATTTTTTAATTTCATCGAAAGATTTTTTAATTTCATCGAATCACAGCTGATAAGAAACTATAAGTGACTTATCAATAATAATGGCAATAACCAGAAAAAGAGTGAGTATGCAGAATTCTTGAATTATAAGACTTTTGAAATGGTCTAATGAACAGGAATTACGCTAATTGCTCACTAGTGCAAAATAAGTTTAAAATGAATACATCGCTTTTGCATTTGATACAAAAACAATAAGCTCTGTTTGGCAAAACAACTGTCATGATAACAATTTTGTGTTAAAAAGTGACTAAATATGAGTACTGAATATTTTTTATTATGTTTTTAATTTTTTTTTATCGATTCCTAAGACTGAAATTGTTTTTGAACCGCTTAAAAATACATATATGATGAATTAATGCTGGGGATGGTGGAACCGTTATGGAAATATATTGCAAGAAACATATTGAGGCAGATTTATTGTATGTTTTGATACAAATCCTGTTTCTTGGAAATACAGAATTAAACAGTTAAGAAATAAGCTTTTTTTCTCATTCATTTGTAAATAAACTTCATAAGAATTTATTGAATTCCTTCAGGATTGAATTTTAAAATATTATGATACAAAAAGGGAGGATTTTACTACTTAATTAATGTTGTAATGTTTATTTGAAACAAAATAACCATTATCATATCAAAATAGTATTTTAATGGCATAACCAATAATAAATTTACAAAAAATGTTTCCTTTGTGTGTAAAATTGCTGAATAATATCCAGAATTTGAATAACAAAAATTGTTTATTTGTGGCTGTACTAATTGATTATCTCGACATCGAGCAAATTATTAATATAGAAAATATTACCTAGATAACAATATCTGAGACATTTAATACACTGGCAATGTGGAATGGTTTTGGAACAGTAACCCATTCGAAAGGATTACTTTGGTTAAAGAAGTAAATTTGATAGATCCATGTTCATAGTCTTGATTGTTGTATTGTATTTATTGTTAATACTATAAATTCAGGGTTATCTTGGTTAAATAAATGTTACAAGCTGATCACCCTTACAACAGTTTTAAAATGATAAAGAAATGTAACATTTCACCCTCATTAATTTTTAGAAAGCAATTCTATGGAATTTGAAAAAGAATTCCGAACTCGACACAGTATTTTAAATTGTCATTTGTCATGAAGAAGCGAAAAGCGAGTGTGTCTATTATACGTTGGCGTTTTGCTTCCCCTCTTTACTGCTTTATGAGATTGTAAAACTTCTGGTAATTTTTAGACTTCGGTGATCTGCTCATAAACTAATCCAGGGTTAGACTACACGAGTATTTGATGTTACTGTTCATTATGCCAATAGTTACATAGGTTAACTATTGGCTGTAACGAAGGTGGATTAAATACTGTTTGGTCGATAGATTGGTAGGAGAGCACGTTTTTAAACAACCAGTTAACTAAAGTTTAAAGCAGAGTCTATTAAATAACGAACCTTGCTTGTTTGTACAATATGTTTTTGTTTCGTTATTTTAGACTCTGTATATAATTGTGAGCTTTCGAAAACACAAAATAATGGTTGATACATATATAGACAGCATGACATGTAGGTGTCGACACGATTTTAACTACTCCATTCAATTGTATCTCATCATGACCCTTTTTGAATACAGCTGCATACCAAAAGTTGGTTCACATACCTGCATAACCTAATGAAAATATCATGTAATTTGGCATATCTTTGAGTCATCGTAGCATTGCGAAAAATAAATTAATAATTTTAAATTTTTAATACAGAAGAAAAATCCATTGCACGATAGCGCAATCGTTTGCCATCGCATAGAGTTAGCCGTAATAGTTTTTGGCAGGTCACTCAAGTGACAAGGGGTCATAATTTCGAAAACAATCATTTTTATTTTTCTCCATAAAATCTTTTATTAGTGATAAGCATATTCAAACACAAGTCACGTTTGTTCATTTGATTTAAGGCAATATGATTTCGCTGATTGTTTCCTCAGAGAGTCGAAATGGAACATTTTAATCGAAATTTAAGGAAATCGGAAATTCGATAATCTCATCACTTCTGTCTAAATATGCCAAAATTCTAATTTTTGCAAGAGAGACTAGATAATCTCACAATACGTGAATTGACAATGAAAGATGCTTTTTCGGTTATTTTATTGAAGTTCAAACTAATCCCAAATTACATGATATTTGCAGTAAGATACAGTAGTAAGTGAACAAACTTTTGATATGCATCTGTATGTGCGGAGGCAGAGTGAGGCAAAGCGTCAACCGGTTTTTCATCTCTCCAGATGAAATAAATGATAAATTCAAATTTTGGCATTATCATATTGCTATTATAATGATTATAATTACCTGAACATGAGTCTGAATTGTGATACCTGGGCAGGTATGCTAATCAAGTTATTTAATTAAGTAAGGCCAAATGAAGATAAGGTTTCGGCTGAGTGACTGAACTGTAGATGATAGGGAGGGCTGCATAAAGTAAGAATATTTCTATAAATAATAATACTAAGTTCAAGCAATTCAACTTTTGATTAGACACAGCACAAATAGCTTTTTAAAAATGTTTTGCCTTGTTTGCTTGGCAGTAAATGTATTTCGACTGTGCTATGAAGTTAATGTACTGAAATGATTATCTTGATGGGAAATATCCAATATGTATTCATTTATACAAATGATGTCAAATTCGTAGATCTTTATGAATATAATATTATAAGATTATATGATAAATGTTCAAAGCCAATATATACCCGGTTATTATCACTCACAGAAAGTATTCATAACTTATAATATTGATGCAAACATGCGAAGAGTTGAACCATCGTGATACAATATTGTTGAACTTATCACCGAACCTTTCATAATAAATTACAGAAAATATTTATAACGTTTGTGGTAAATGCAAATGTGCGTTAGGATTTAATCATTGTGATACAGTGCAAAGTTATATGTAACCACGTACTCTTAATTGAATATCCTAAAATATATTTACAACAATATTCATGGCACGATCTTTGTGATAAATGGCAAATGTATAAAATGGGTTTGAGGTGTGGGCAGTATGAATTTAGAGATGATGTGACACAAGAGAGGCAGATTACCCAGAGAACAAGATTGATATAGTTTATCTGGAGGGGGAGTAAGATGACACACTCCGAGGTCCTACTCCATCAATGGCTTTAATAACTCTTCTAATTGAGAGCTTCAGGGAAAATGTTATTGACAAAGACTTTAGTTATGAAAATCCCGACTTTGCTTATAAGTATTCGGATACTTATGTTATGCCACACCACAAACCCAAACACAAAGGAACATGCTAAAAGCGTTATACACATTACTACCCTGGTTTGAGGGTTACAACAACCCTGACCGAAATTAAGTCAATAGACCATTAAAAAAGATACAGGAACACTTTTCTTGATTTTCGGTCCAGATTTTCCCTGTGATGACATAATGGAGGAACTGAAGGAACATCTTAATTACAAATCACTTTATGAAGAAGTAAGCATGTACATCTCAGGAAGATTTCATTTAAAACATTCCCCCAAATAGCCTACTACTTAATGCCCTTCAAGTATTAAAGAAATTTAGAATCCCAGATTAAGAATAATGTGTGAGTAATGCCTTGGATATAGCCTCAAATAGCTACATGAAATGTCAATATGAATATCATCATTGTAAAAATTGTATTATTGTTATTGGGAAACATTGATATGATAAATCTTTAAGTATATTTTTCAAGTATATACTTTTGAATTTTCATGTTGCACGTTTTTTTTATATATATACATTCATTTGATCAACGGTTTATACATTTTCAATTTCAATATTATTTGCTTGATTTACGTTTCATGCTTATTCTGTTTTGCATTTTTCAAAAGAAAAATGAAACAATATTTTTTCAGTTTATCTATGTAATAGATAATGTATTGATAATGATTGTCATCATAAACAGCTTTCCTCGTTTTACTGATAATGAATACATGCTTTTCCTTAAATCTCATTAGATATGTTTATTATCTGTAATCGAAATTGAAATGTCTTGTTGATGAGGTGATATAAAAAGAAATGAGAGGAAATGTAATTATCTTCAGCATATTCAATTAATGTGTCATGTCTGTGCGTTTAGATGGAAAATAGATTAGGAGGACGAAAATCTTCGAATGTTTTATTATACGAGAAAAAAACACGAAATAATGTTACGATTTGGTATTGAATACAACAAAAAGGTAGTACAATTTCTAAGGTAATGTTAAGATGACCCAAAATAGATTTTAATTTAATATTTTCAGCAAAGTCGACATTTTAAAAAATTTCATTTTCGTTGACCTTTAAAAGTGAAACTTACAGTTTTGATACGTCATTTGAAAAAAGTTGAATAATAAGAATATGAAATCAGAAAATCAAAATACATTTTTTTCTATGCTCAAGTGCTTTAAGGGCAGCGAACTTTTTGATATCTTGATCTTATAAAATAATAACTTAAAAAAATCTAATTTAAATTAAATAACTAAAACAAAATCGCATTAACAACAACATACAACCAAAATAGGGTTTTGAAAACCCTTATTTCACCTATTTCTTCTTCATTATGATCATCATACGTACGCTACTCTTTCAGTTTAATTACATAATGATATTGATGAGTTGATGAGGTGAGATGGCCTTAAAGGTTGTAATGCAAGTTTATTTTTGGCTTTTTAAGAGTAATTTGTCAAAAGATGATAATTAGTATCCTCACAACACAGGAGACTCCGACACACTTTGACGTAAAGACAATCTCAGAAGCCCAACAAAATCTCCACTTCATTATGTCATACATCAACTTCAGGAATCGGTCAGTTTCCACACAAACGTCATCTCAAGTAAAGGTTCTTGTTCACTGTCTTTGAAAAACTTTCTGGCATCATATTGATGTTTACTGCACACAGTTTCACACAAAATTATACAGGGAAGGGTAGGATCCATTTATTTTTCTATATTCTCGTTTGCCATTATGCCACATTCGGTTTAATGAATGGGAATCATTAGTACATTTTCTTCTTATCCTACGCTCCAGTTATTGCTTCTTTAAGAAATCTTATTAAAACTTTTCAGAATTGATTTTTAGTAGAGACGGTGATATCATTTTCAGTGATACCTTGGTAACTAATATTTGAAAAGAAGAAGAAGTGTTGCCGTCAATGGAATTCATTTAATTACCTTTGTCAACTAGAACAAACAAATGACTTCCTGATGGATGTGAATTATGTGACGTCCTTAAACATCAATTTGAAACTGTTGAAAAAGGGTTGTTATAACCTCCATAAAAAGCCATTGTGTTACAAACCGGAAGTAATAATGTAATAAAAAGACCAACTATATTCCATTCCCCATAAGAATGCATTTTATCTACGCCAACAACATCTAGTCGTACGACTGTACTTCAATAGCCTCATTCATTCCATGAACAGTGAAAGCTAAATATCGGTATGTCATTAACTATATTATATGGTGTGCATCGTGTTTGAATTGACACTGTTATATTTTGAAGTGCAGCATATTGAGCACTTTGAGACTCAATTACACTTGTATGAATGGATGCATCCACCCTTCAATCAGGTAGTTGATTGACACGCCAGGATTGAATTACCAATGTCTTGTACGAATGAGTTTGACATCATCAATTTGTGATGAATGATCTGATTGATAACTTATTTCCCTTATTGATACTGATGATGTGAATAAAACAAAAGGTTCAATGCTGTAGACAAAGATTTTGCTTTTTTTAATTATCATCGTAACAATCTGTTTGATATTCAATATATCGAAGTACTCATCATTTGAAGCTATTATGTATGATTTGCATAGCTCTGATCCACAGGCCCTCGGATCATTAAAAAAAAAAATATAATTTTTTAAAACATTTTTTTAGAACACCCCCTGAATAGAATTGTTCCTCTGTTAATAGTATATGGAAAGACCAGACACTCCATTCGCCCCCACCCGCTTTCTTGACCGAATGCTACAATAAATACGCACGCAATCAATATAAAATCTATGCAGACATGATTTCAAATGATTTGCCTTTCTACTCCAACTCACTTAAACAAATAAATCTTTGGGTTTTTTTAATGAGGACGGCCGAAAGACGATTTCCACGCCCAACTTAATGCTGATGGGACAAATGGCCGCCCGTCCCCTTGACCTTACGGGGTGTGTGGCCTGTGCTCTGATCCTGTGGTTAATATCGTTATAAATAAAGTTACATTGTATTGATGGGAATCAGAAGTGGTCATTATCACAACGAAGTTGTTCTCTCAATAGCATAGTGCATAGTTCCAAAATTCTGATCTACGTACATAAACACTCGATTTTATTTGTAACATAAATAGCATAAGTGGTTCATTGTATTTATCAATACAAACTGGAAAATCTTATTTTACTTAAGTTACATAGATATTCAGGACGTTTGACTTTTTCGGAGGAAAACGTTTTGAAAAGGAATATTTTTGATGCAATTAATATGACAAATTACATTGTCACTTTAGCTATTTGGTATCTTCTGGTAAAACAAAATTATCTTGAGTATTTACTAGAGACACATTAAAGTTTTGTGATAGGTCAGCCGGCAACAGACTATATCGATGCTTTTGCTATAGGTAATGGTACAATATTTGTCTATAGAATGGATTAAGAGCAGACAAAAATATATCACTGTTTTTAAAGACTTGAAGGCAATGAGAACATACAATATTAGGCCACTTGTTAGTATGTCAAATGCAGTCAACACAGACTGAAACGATTAAAGTGTCGAAACCAAAACATTTGTTAGGATTTTCTTCCGTGAACTTCTAAAGACCTACGCACGACCTGATATTCCCCGAATGCATTGGCATAAATCAAGTAATGTCATGGTGTTCTTTCAGAAAGAAAAAAAGCCTCTTTAAACACGATTGCTTCTATGCTTGGTTCACTGTGGGGGGATACAACATCCTTAATGTTTTCATGTATTCTGAAAAAAACTGCTAAACCTGGATATACTATTTTGAAAGCAAGGAAACACCGATAAAATATATCCTCATATCAGAATTGGAAATAATTTTTATATTACCTATGTGTAATTTTCAAATAATTGGAATCATCCAATGTCAATTTTATGATTATATTTTGAAATGAGTTTGATTTTAGCACGCCTTAGTGGTTAGTATTTAAGTTCAGGTAAAGATTTCTTGGGTTTTAAATACATCACTGACGTTTGGGGGGGGGGGGGGGTTCATTCAAATTTGGGGCAGTGATACATTTCATTATAATGGGTATAAAAAAGTAGCTCTCTAAGTTATACGTACCTGGGACTCATGCTGTGTAAAAATCCTTTAGAGTAATGATGTACATGTTGGTTGTGCTTTTAGGAGGTATTAGTTAATGTATTCAGCACCATAGTAATATTCTCACATTATAATGATAATACACAACGAACCTGCCAAAGGCGATTCTGACAATAAACAGTGGTTAAACAAAAGATTTTTGGAATATGTTTGTCTGTTGTAAAGAAGTTTGTGTTTGCTGAGGTTCTTTGAAGTTCCCTTAAAAGCAGTGCAATGTCCATGCACTCGACGGTTGAGTTGACCTTAGTGAAGAGGAACTCTCGCAATATCGCCCTCTCAAATACTCCCACCCACCTTCGTACATACAACAACCCACACAAAGACATGCACCCGCATGCATGCATTCACATACACGCACAAACACGCACAGCACCTTGACACAGCTATTGGCAAACGGAGGGTCACGTGACCAGTTCCCAACTGCATGCAAGTCACGGTTTGGCAAGCAGCCAGTGTCTGCACATCGTGACTCTCCAATTCCTTGCCAACAGCAGTTTGTTCCTCATCAAACAATTTTATGGAAATAATCGGATTCTTTCCGAGAACAGTGAAACTGAGAGTTTTTTAAGGAGAGGATTTTAATGCAATATCAGGAAGGATTTTAAGAATAGTCTACAGATTTCAGTAATGAAATATGAATTCATATATGTTAAATATATCAGAATCAGCATTCACATGTAAGCTACATATAATTTTAGACATTATCAAAAAATCTTGAACTCACTAGATATTTGCTCAGAATTATTCTATTATCACACTTTCAAATCGTTTTGTATCGGATTAAGCGGATATTTGATTTTTAAATGTTAATGTAGATGGTGTTATTCAGCTACAATATCTACAGGCTCTTTAATTGTATTTATAAAGCATGTTTAAGAGGACCAGATAAATATCTGTCTTCCTTGTGTTACGTTGACCGTTTATTATAGATGTCTCTGTTAACACTAACTATGCAACAACTATTTCACGATGTGGTCACTTTGATGCTAGCAACATTTTACTGTAAATATGTGTATTATTTTTATGTAAGTTCAACTTGATTTCTCTATTTATGAAGTGTGGTGATATGCGGGTTTAACGCCGTTTTCAAGAGTTTTTCACTTATGTCGCGGCTGCTAGTATTATTTCAGGGAGAAAGCCCGCAACACCATTGTGGCTATGCATTGCGGTGAAACCTGCCAGCATCGGCTGGAACTAGCGAACCATGGGTGTTACTACGCTGAAATGCAGTGTAGCATTGCACCCAAACCTAACTGCGTGTAGAACTGTTCTCTCCTGCAGACAAAGCCGAACGCGCTAACCACTGCGCTATCCCGCCCCCCCCCCCCCCCCCCCCCCCCCCCCCTTTATTTTCGACACGTATATTAAATTTAGTGACTTTGTAACTCTTCTGTACATGAAAGTAGGCTATTAATCCCTTATTGAATTAGAGTGTTGATTTCATTTAAATCAGTTTTAGTTCAGTTTTTTAAAAAATTATTTGCGTAAGTAATAATCTTCTTCGTCTTGGGTAGCCAGTGTGTCACTATCTTTTTAAAATATTGTTTCTGCTTATGTTGAAGTACAACTTAATTAATCCTTTTAAAAGTTAGAATGAATATTCAATAGACATTTGTAACCTTTGTGGTCGCAGTTTCTTTGAAGCAAGCTTTGTAGTTAAATACATAAGCAATCTTTAATTCAGATTAGTTCAGACGATAATTACAAAAACCTTTCTTACAACCAGTATCCAGCTGGTATTCAATATGTTTCTAATGACGGCTTCTTTGTATGTAGACATACTTTTTAAAGGTAAACCGCGTAAACTGTTCCAATCGTTTATGCAAAACTATATTGTATTCATTTAAATTGGACTTTTGGTTTCGGCCTCTGTGCATATACACGTAGATGGCTGCTTTTCGATATTCATGGAATTCTATTGATTATCATAAATTTGTAATTTTGGAATAATTGTGTGAGGTGTTTTGAATGTTTATCAACATGGAACGATTCTAATCAAAGCAAAACGTTATGTGATAGGAAAACATAAAGGGTGTCTTAAGCGTTTCCGTGAAGGCTTATAACACGTGTACTTTGCAAATGCAAGATGAAGATTAATATTACCATGGCAACATTAAAAGAAGGTAAACGTTTTAACAAAAACGTCACTGTTTAATTACTGCAACCACCATATCGTTTTGCGGATGGATTGTTGGCACTTATAGCAAGTAACATTTGCCTTACAAAAATCCATCTTATTGACGTCATACACGTGACTCAGCTAAACTATTAAATTAAGATACATTTTGAAAATGCTATTTTGTCATTAGATAAGAATCAATGCTGGGGGATTATTGTGTAATATCGATCTGCGACATCCTTTTAGACCAACGGTTAGTGTCTCCGTTTAAACTGATTGATAATGATTTTCCGAGTTCAATATAATATTTGGATGTAGAATGAATTTTTAATCATAGCATTTATGTCAGTATTTAATCGACTACAAGATTTTATTTACAAACGTTAGTTACAGAGAGAGAGAGAGAGAGAGAGAGAGAGAGAGAGAGAGAGAGAGAGAGAGAGAGAGAGAGAGAGACACACACACACACAGAGAGACAGAGACAGAGACAGAGACAGACAGAGAGAGACTCAGAGAGAGAGACACAGAGAGAGACACAGAGAGAGAGACAGAGAGACAGAGATACAGACAGAGAGACAGAGACAGACAGAGAGAGACAGAGACAGAGAGGGAGAGAAGCTTGAAATGTCCATTTGGTTGCTGATAATATTAAAGCATGATAATTAGGCATAGACATACGGTTCTTTAGTTTAGATTTACACGAAATCTTAAATTCTTTTTCTAAGTAAAATACAAATTGAAAACTATAATAGAACTACAAGTGCATTATCTCATCTCTTTTACTTAAAATCAACCGTTGGTACACTCTTCCTAGACCACGATTACACATCTGTGATGAAGTTAGCATATCGCAAAGCTGTCCACAAATGTCACTATAAGATGTCTATAAATGAGGATTATCTCACATTGGGTACATTGGGTACATTAAGGCAGACAAATTGTACACTGCCGTCCAAAAGAAACGCCTACATAATAATTTTATATAGAAAATTAAATAATTTCTAAATTTTATTATATGGTGGTTTCAAAGTTATGCTAAAATATTGCTAACGTGATGTTAAAATCTTATTAGAAATGAATTAGGCGTTTCTTTTGGCCGGTAGTGTATGCTTAAATACAATTACTATTTCTCGGAAATAAAGAATTAAACTCTGATTTACTAAAATGAAACTTCATTTGAATTTATTTTAATTCCGTCTGGGTCACTTATGATTGGATAATGAAATAGAATGATACAAAAAAGGTTTCATTAATCAAACAAATTTTCAAAGGTTTTGTTGAAATGTTTATTTTAAACAATTAAATTATAATCATTAAAAAATTGATTTAGCCAATGTGAAATTTCGAAATCATATCCCTTTTTATAATAAAAAAAGGTTTATATATGACAGTAGCGAATGATTACCTTAATCATCAATCAACAATAATTATTTCAAAGTATATTCCAAAAATAGTAATACCTGAGACAACCAATACACTGAAAATGTGCAATCGTTATCAAACCCAAATCACGATAACCACTAATGTTACACATTTGAAAGAATTACTTTGGTCAAATAAGTAAATTGGATAAATCCATATTCATAGTCATTGTTTTATTCCATTGTTCATACTTGAAAAACTAATCACATATCAGCAATTTATGACTCCATTTTTAAGGTTTGTATCTTAAATGAAAATCTTTTATTACCCCAACAAAAATCCTAAGAATGATAATCAAATTTAACATTTTGAATTTTAGTAAGCAATTACAATGATTTTAGTGAGGAACTCTTCTGACCTTGAGACTCTGTGTTTCACATCTTCACTTGTCTTGAAGAGGTAAATGGCGTGTTTGTCTATTAGACGTTTGCGTTCTATCATTTCCCTTTATTCTGCTTTACGAGAGAATAAAGCATCCGGTAATTTACAGACTTCGATCAGCTGCTCATAAACTAATCCGGGGTTAGACTACACGAGTATTTGATGGTACTATTCAGTATGCCAATAGCTTTACTATGGGCTGTAAAGAAGGTGGGTTAAATACTGTCTGGTCGATCGATTGGTATAAGCCCATGCCTTTGAAACATTTTAGAGCTTTAAACATTACAAAATTGATAACAAAGCTTACTGTTTATACAATATTTATTTTTCTAATGTTTTTACTCAATTGATGAAAATAAGGCTATAGTAAAAATTCTTGGAACAAATCGTTATAAAAATATATGTATTTTCAATACATATGTAGACATATGTATTTGTAGACATATGTATTTGACCCTTTTTCAAACATACGGAACAATATTGAAAACGCACCATATATACATTTAGTAATTGGGTTATTTTGAGAGTGACCATATAAACTTTGCTGTTGCTAAATACACGAAAGACGATAAATAATGCCATACAATTAAGGACAGAGTGAGGGATCACATCATCGAATATGACAATATGTAAGCAGCAAAATTCATGCATGCCACACACAAACAACATGCTGATAATGGGTAATGGTAATGGATAATGGCCGTCGACACAAAAGAGTTCTCATTTTAGCTCTCTCTCTTTCTGCAAATATAGTTTTATTTTGCCAAGATTGTCACCAGATAAACGAGAACGGACATTGGGCATGTTGCAGGTTGCCACATCAAGCAGGAATATTGCCAGACGATTTGGTTGCCATCATTCAATAATTGTAAGAATTGCCGAACCATCAGGGACTACCGATATCCAGGCCAGGCACGTGTTACCACCGTCGAGACATTGTACGGCGCCCCATTCGAGATCGTACGTTGCCGCCTGCCAGAAACGCCAACACTGTCCAAGGCTGACATGGTTTGATCAGTCCAAAGTCGTCTTCGTGCAATAGGATGACTGTGACCCTAACGTTTTACCCATCTTCACTCGATGACATCGATGTGAATGCCGACGATGGGCTGCACAACATCGTTTGTGGTTGTTTTAACGCTTGCAGGGTGTTGTCTTCCCTGAAAAGTCAAATTTTCACTTGCGAAATGTTGACGGATGTTTACAGGTATGGCGTCGATGGGCGAAAGTTACCAACATGATTGTACTGCGCAAAGAAATCGGTGGAATGAGGCAGCATAATGGCGTGAGTCAGTTACCATCACAAGACCGCTTTAGTATTTTGTTACGGCAGAGTAAACGCTATTTACTACCGTGACAACATTCTTCAAAACACATCCTTCCCTTCTTTCACCAACATGATCTGCACTTGTTTCAACACAGATTCCGGCGAACAACAATATTCTTCTACCTTTACGGCATTGTACCGAGATTTGTCTCCTATTGAACACTTATGGGTTTACATCAACCATACATATAACGTCAATAAATATTCATTTATATAACAAATATCAAATCTATGTAAATATAATAATATAACAATGGATTTGATATTTTTTTTTATTGATAACCACGAATGTAGTCATCGCAATGCATTGCCCAAAGCAAAACATATGAATTTATACCCACTGAACCATGGTGATAAATAAAGCGAGTATTGTTTAACTATTTATTATCAATCACAGAGAGTATTAATAATTTTGGTGATAAATGCAAATATGCGATACAAGTTTTAACTTGTGATACAGAAAGTATGCAAAGTTAACGTGTTACCATGTATCTTTAGTTGAATCTTGTGTTGTATTTGCAACAACATGCATGACACGACTTATGTAATGGCAAAAGTACAAAAAAGTTTGAGGTGTGGGCAGTATGAATATAGAGATGATGTGACACAAGAGAGGCAGATTAGCAAGAAAACGAGATAGATATAGTTGATCTGTAGGGGAGTAAGATGACAAACTCCGTGATCCTACTCAATCAATGGCTTTAATAACTCTCCTCATGTTATTGAATTTTGTATGTGGCTTAAATAAAGCCAAAGTATCGTGTGGACTGAGTTGAATTATAATCGCCTATCTAATGTTGCATCTTTATCTCTTAAATAGCAAACTTATGACATTTTCTTGTAAATTACAAACGGTCAGTGATAAAGTGATAAGAAGTCAAAGTTCAGCGCCCCATTTACATTTATATTAGTTAAATGACCTACAATGAAATACAAAACTAAATTTCTCGTTGTCTGCTTTGAATAAGTTTTCAAATTACGTTTGAGTAATTGAGTCAACCCAACACATTCTGTGCCCCTTTAAGAGTACATATTTCAATTTGGCTTCAATTTATACTGTCGTTTATATGTTTGTAAGATAAGAAAATAAGAGAGAAAATTTCCAATAACTCATCATCTTAATTATACAAATATATTAACATTTATCGTAATAATCATGAGTTTTTCAAATAGCTACATGTAATGTCAATATGAATATCATGATCGTCGCAAAACGTGAGGAATGTCGTTACGGAAATCATTGACAACATGAAATAGAATAACGTTTTCAATCACTATTATGAATTTTCTCTATGCACGATTATTATACATTTCAGTGATCAATACTTGATACATTATTAATTGCAATATTTCTTCTTCTTGATTCTAGTTTAATTCTTATCACAATAAAACTTTTTCACAAAAAAGTAATTCTTTCCGTTTATCTTTGTTATTGCACATTTAAAGATCAAATGTAGATAATGTATTGATAACGATTTATGAACTTCTTTTTAGAGCTTCCCTAGTTATACTGATAATGAATTCATGCTTTTTCTTAAATGAAAATAGTATGGAATTACTTGTAATTGAAATGGAATGATATCCTTGATGAGGTGATATCAAAAGATAAGAAAGGAAATGTAATTATCTTAAGCATCTTAAATTAATGTGTCATGTCTGCGCGTTTAGATATATTAGAATATTTTCCGAAATACTAATATGTTTCTACTCGGCGACCTGGTCATGAGAAAAATTATTTTACATTAAGGTAATGAACACCAGTAAATGGTATTAGGCTTTCTAAGTTAAGGTTAAGACGACCCGAAATAGATTTGTTCAGCAAACTCGGCAATTATTAAATTCCATTTTAAATGAAATGACGTTGCTGAATCTTAAGATTAATTTAAGGTTAAAGGGTAAAGTTCCATTACTTTATATTTAACAATGGGTTTTATGTCATTGAAAACCTTCACCTAGTTGGTTCAGTAAGAAGAATAAGAAATGAAACCAATATTCATGTTTTCAGCGCAAAATTTCTTCAACAGCAGAATTTTATAATAATTTGATCTTTTAAAAAATTAGCATTTGAATTTTTTTAAAACTTTCATTGAATAATTAATTAAAAGATCGAAATAACAACAACGACATACAGCTGCATACCGAAAGTTTGTTAACTTACCACTGAATCGTAGTGCAAATATCATGAAAATTGGGTTTCGTTTCAACGTCAGCAGAATAACTTCTGCAAAACTGACAATGGATCACCCACTACCCATGTGTGAAATAGCCATTATTGAGCTCTTTTTGGATCGTCTGGTCTCTGGTGCAAAAATTCGAATTTTGGTATGTTGAAATAGACAGAAGGGGTCACATTTTCGAAATTTCGATTTCGTTAAATGTCAAATAGAATATTCAATATCGACTCTCTCAGATTAAAACCAACATAATCACATTGAAATTGTGCTAAGCTACAAACGTGACGTATTTTTTATGAATATGATAACTTATAAAGGTTTTTATGGAGAAAAATAAAAAATTAGTATTTTAAGAATTTTGACCCCTGGTCACCTCAATGACCTGCCAAAACTGTTACGCGTAATTGTGGGGTACGATAAACATTTGCCTTAAAGAAGAATTAATCTGCATATATGTATTGAAATTTCGAAATAATACATTTGTTTTTCGCAACGCTACGATACCTCAAAGGCATCTCAAATTACATGATATTTGCACTAGTATGTACAGGTATGTGAACAAACTTTTGGCATGCAGCTGTACAACCACAGATCGCGGTAAATTAGATTAATTTATTTCATCTTCATAAGATAATATATATCCCTGCTTCATTCACGAACCTCCTCACAACACAAGATACTCTGTGTGACCTAAAATGAAACACAATTTTAGAACCCTGACCAAATCTACACTTTATCATTATATCCATCAACTTCAGAAATCTTCCAGTTCCTACACAAACGTCTTCTCAAAGTAAAGGTTCTTGTTTACTGCCTTTGAAACGTATCTGGTGTATTGTTGATGAACACTACACAAAGCCTTCATTTTAAGTATAAAGGGAAGGGAAGGTGAATTTGAGGTGGGGTGAGGTGAGTTGGTGTTTAACGCCGCTTTCAAGATTATTTCACTGATATCGCGGCTGCTAGTATTATTGCAGGGAGAAAGCCCGCAACACCATTGTGGCTATGCATTGCGGTGAAACCTGCGAGCATCGGCTGGAACTAGCGAACCATGGGTGGTACTGCGCTGAATTTCAGTGTAGCATTGCACCCAAACCTGACTGCGTGTAGAACAGTTCTCTACTACAGACAAAGTTGCCGAGCCCCTGGCGGGATTCGAACCACGGACCTCCTGATCCGAAGCCGAACGCGCTAACCACTGCGGTATCCAGCCCCCAGGTGAATTTGAATGTTTACCTTTACCTGTATCATTATCATATTCTATTTATAGAATTTTGAATCATGAGGACATTTTTTTCTTTTTTACACTTCAATTATTTCTTCTTTAATAATTCTTATATCATTTTCAGTGATATCTTGATAATCAATACTTGAACAAAAGAAAAAAGATATTGACGTCAATGAACTTCAATGAATTGGTATTTAAGGATACAACTGTCATCCGCAACAAAACAAATGACTTTCCGAGAGGTGTCAATTTATGTGACGTCCTTGGACGTTCGTTTGAAAATGTTGAAATAGGTTGTTATAACCTAAATGAGCCCATAGTTTTACAAACCGGAAGTAATAATGTAATAGAAAATCAACCATATGCCTGGCAATGATTGCATTATCACTATGCCAACAACGTCAAGTCGTATCACAGCCCTGCGATAACCGCATTCATTTAATGAACAATGAAATCAAACTATCTGTATGTCATATTGCCTTCTACAATGAAAGATTTCGCCACATCTGTTACGAATGATGACAACATTTTGGAAACTCAATGCTATTAATTGCAATCGAATAGTGCCGTTGGTGACATATGACATCACAATGGTATGTAAGCAGAAACATATACATGTATTAGAATGGATTACTTGCCAGAAAGGTTTAACATAAAGTTTTGAAAGTTTAACATATTTCCCCTCGAGATATTCGAGAAGGGATACTATAAAAGCTGTGAAATGTATGGACCATGACTAGACGTAACTAGCATTTGTAACAAATTTGTGCGCACGTATCCCATGTCTACTGTATCATGATTAATATTTATATTAGTACTATTAATGCACACAAACAATATTTCAT
Source organism: Phorcus lineatus (assembly GCA_921293015.1). Taxonomy (NCBI): domain Eukaryota; kingdom Metazoa; phylum Mollusca; class Gastropoda; order Trochida; family Trochidae; genus Phorcus; species Phorcus lineatus. The sequence continues at coordinate 19,426,065 of OV121083.1, read as the reverse complement.
ACAATATGTTGTACATTTTGATATACTTGTTTTGCAATAGATTGACTATCTGATCAAAGTTACCAATTGGGAGACAGTGTCCTTACAATATACTAAACAGAGCGAGAAGTTAAGATCAAGGAGTAAATAAAAATAGTCCCTTTGATTAGAGTCCATTATAATTTTGAACTCAACACATTCAGTCGTGGTCCTGTAAACTGCTCAGTTGACCACTAAGAATGAAGTTCAGCATCAGGCACGGCTCGGATGGTTGGGTTAATCGCTCAAAAGCTGGATTCAAAAGAATGATTCCCTCCCCAAGTTGAAACACACGATGTGTCAACTTTGGCAGATACTTATTCAAACTGTGCCTCTGTTCACCCAGCAGGAAATGGGTACCTGGTAAATAGATGTTTGGTTAGCCCAGAGAAAAAATATTCATATATAGACTTGAGCAAACTTAAGCGCACTCTATAAATAATCATTATTATCGTTATTTCCATCCATCTTGAATTTCAATGGCTACATGTTATATCATCTTTTAAATTCATGTACCCATTTATCCTCACATCAGCGTTTTCAAAGCTGCTTAGTTTGACCTGAAGGCTAGCTCCAGACAGCGAGTATCCGCTCCGTGACGTCACTAATATACTCGCTGCCATCAGAAGGCTTCAAGGTGAAAAAGCTCTAACACAGCTCGTGCAACCAACGATTGATGTCACGCTCTAAAAGTGAAGCTCCTAACTCATAGGATTCACAATGCAACTTCGAACAACGACTCAAGAAATTAGTACGGCAAACGAAACTTTTTGTTATTTTATTAAGTTTTCTCTGAATTGTTGAAACATAACAAATTGTCCACCATATACTCATCAAATAAAAAATTATATTTGAAGCAAATTACACCAACTTTAGTAATTATCATAGAATTTCATACGCGTAACGCTTAAAACATACTCTCGAACCAAGTTATTTGTATGTAAACTAACAATTTGGTTCGAGACTATCGATGACGTCAATTCCTATTGTTGTCAAGATTCTTGACAACAATGCCCCCGCAAGTGAAGGCAGGACAACTACCGTAGAGGTACTCGAAGGGAAGGCGCCCTGACTTGGAGGTTGACCTGAAGGAGAATAAGACAATTTGGCTTCTACTTTTTGGAACTAATTAAGATAAACGTGTGCCTTCAATCACAATATGAACTAAAGTTCATGTACTGTATGTGTACCCTTTTATTAATCGTGACCTAGTCACCAAAAAGTTAAATTCATGTATACTACAAAGGTTAGAACGAAAAAACGAATTTCGTTGTCACCAAAGTCATGTTTTTACTAAAAAAGTGCGCGTTAATGAGGTATGGAACTCTAGTCTTCTTGATGATGACTAAATGTGCATTTAGAAGCACAATCGCTTATTGTATTCTCTCGACATCAGTTTGTATGATGGCTTAAGTAGGAATCAATTACTGATTGTTGGGAAAGAATGAGAAGATTAAAAGGTAGGTAAAAAATCAATTCCATTACATTTTGTCATCACCATGATCTCTGTTTCTTTTTTGATCTATTTCAAGTGTTTCAATTATATGAACTGCTTGTAGAAACTGTATATGAATTTTGAAACATCTTCTTTAAATCAAGCAAGTGTAGTTTAATTTTCATGGAATTAACTGATTTTTGCTTTGTCTCCACTGTCAACTACCTTTCTCCACTGTCAACTACCTTTTCTGGCCTAAGTCATCTACCTTTTCTGTCGCTCGGGAAATGCTAATATTAAGCACTCGTGTCGTAAACATAGTATGTCATGGACACTCATAAAATATCCTTTATTCATATAGTAGGGTCGCCTAATTATCTTATTCAGTGTAGTGCCCTTGGTGAATATACGTTATCAATTAAGCTACAAATATCCATTAAGTGCATGTGGACGTTGATTGAATTTGAATGAATGTTCGCATCTCTCTAGTCCCAGTTCGAAATCCGTGAATATCACATCAGCCCAACTGCTTGACCAGAAGATAACCTGCTGAGTATAAATTTATGTGTAGGGAATATCTGTACTGAGCCTTTAACTCTCCTATTGTTCACCAAGAACGCAAATGCCATTACCATTAACTGTTACACATTTGTATTCCTATAGAGTGAAAAGTGTGTGTAAAATCTCACAGGTGTTAAAGACAACACTTGCGACTTACACTCGGGTCTGAGCCCTATTTTCATGATCTTAAAGGAAAGTTGAAGCAAAGCACAAGTACATATTTTTGGTAAAGGTGAAAAAGGTGATAGATAATTCAGAAGTTCTTTTGAAACGCATCCATTCTTTTCTTTTCAGATTGCATTGCGGTTTCAATAGGAAACAGTTATCTTAAAAACCGTTACAAAAACGAGTTAAACATTTATATGTACTGATTAGTTCTATTTTCAAGATCATGGTTTAAATATATTGTGTTACACATCACAAAAATGAATTATCGATATTGTTTGGGTGATATATTATGTATGTGCGTAATTTATTGTATACAAGCATAATGCGTATCAATCCAAGCTTACTTGATTATGAGCAAAAACATCAACCACTTTACAGTTAGCCTGAATAATTACAAGTATTTACGTCACACGCAGATATTATATTCTGCTCATATTATTTTTGAGATAAAAATATCACTTTCAATTTCCCTCAAAACATTTGGACTGTTGTTGGCTGAAAGCCAGAACCGTGACTAGCATAAATCTAGCTGTGTCATCCTGACTCTGTAATGATTTAAGGGTACGGAAGTTCTAATGAGCAATTATTGAAGCGCCTATATCACAGACTGGCCCTGTTTTCGGTTGAACCAATGAAACATATTGACCTGTGGAGGAATTAGGTCAGAAAAGGTAGTTGACAGTGGAGACAAAGCAAAAATCAGTTAAATCCATGATAATTACAATACACTTGCTTGATTTAAAGAAGATGTTTCAAAATTCGGATGAGTCATGGTTGAAAAGAACGATCTGATTAGATATTGTTTGAAAATTCTTTTTACATTACAGTGATTTGATGTCTTACGAATAGTGGCGTTGAGGAATGCTGAATGTTTTTGATTGAAAATTAACTCTGCTTTGATTAGAAGCCCATGTATTTGTTTTGTTAGCACCTTCGAATTACTTAATAAGTGTTTTATCTTAATCAAATTCTACATATATTTCCTTTGTCTTCAATCTATTCCGTGACTGTTGAAAATGAAGAATAAGATGTACTTAAATCAATGCAAACATTTCTCGAAAGAAATGCTAAAAATCTAGAAAGAGTCACTTGGGAAATATTCAATCGGAGACAAGCTTTAGAGAAACATTTACAATTTGAAAGCCATGACCCTTTGACTTGAATTTATCTAATAAGAAGAGTTGAGTTGCTGAAATATTGAGCATACGAAAACTTAACCTTGACTCTTCAAACCATTACAATATACAGGAATTATTTTACCAAATATTTCAATATTGTCCTTGAATAGAAATATAAATGTGTTACAATATTTGAGAATGACACATGCTCACATTTATCATCAGCATCAAGCAATTATTCTCCCTAGAATCACTCAAAAAGGTGAATTGATCTGAAGAATGTCCACCGATATATAAAATATATCTTTGATGAGAATTTTAGTGTGTATCGTAGTTGATCATATAGAAATACTTCTAATACGTAAGTCATGTTTATATTGATTTTTTTTCTTTTTCAAAAGCATGCCCAAACTACTTATCAAAACCCCAAAAACTGTTCATGTTATTACTCCACCATTTTCATGTTGGTTTTTACAATAATTTGATATTGATAAAGTTCATGATAGTGCGAAGTATGTAATACGTGATTTTTCATTTGATGTTTCCTACATGAGTCAGAAGACAATCACAGTTGTGTCTTAGTTCCAAACCAAAACCAGGCTATTTGGTGCTTTGGGCTGTACAGAAGATGTATGGGGTGCACGTAAAAATCGCTGTCTGTAAAAGAAGCCGGTCATCCAAAACACAAAGCATACTAACATTGACACGTCGACCGTTTCAAGCCCTGGTATGGATTTGTCGCGTATTAGACTTTTAACCAGTACATGTAAGTACTGTGAACTACGTTTTGGGTTTGTAATTAGATGGAATACACATGAAACAATATAACTTTTTATTATATAATAAGCAATGAAATACTGGGATTTATCAGTGAAATAAACCTTGTATGTGGTCACAGTAGCGATATAATATATCGTCACTGGTGACAGTAGCGATATAATATATCGTCACTGCTGGTGAACCTTTCAGGGCCTCTTTGTGCCGGGACTACTTTTAGGGTTAAGAAATGTTTATAGACATCATAAACACTAAAATTCAACAAAATTAGAAAGAATTTATATAATAAATAGAATATTTAATTAAGTTTGTCAAATACAATATTTATCTCATCTCGTGGTTGGGTTGAAGTTGATATTTTCAAATATCAGCTCCAACCCCACCACTCGATGAGATAAACATCGTATTTGACAAACTTAATTAAATATCCTCTTTATAATGCGACATAAAGGAACATTCTAACATGAGAATGATATTTGATAAATAAGATTTTATTGGTGGAAATATTGATCATTAGATGTAAGAATATAATTATGTTCATAATAGGATTGAGTTGAACTTTATCATTTGAATTCCATTATTATTACCACTACTAAAGCCTAATGGAGAAACTCGGCTGCTATTACTGGAAAATCTCATGAATATTTGGTAAAGAACGGGCTTATTTTATTTATTCACAGATAATGTATAAATCTAATGATAAAGTGAACGAGTGATTAACAATTATTATCCAGCTATATTTTCACGAAACCTCAGCATGACCAATAGTTTTATTTCTTACTTTCACATTCCAAATATTTGACTGAATTACGTTAATATGTCAGAATGGTTGAATAATGTAACGATGTATAAATATGATACTAATGTAAGCGAGTAGTTTTTAGAAGTAATCATTGACATGCGTCTAAAGTAACAGATATCAGGAAGTTACAAAAATGTCATCGAATTGTTCTTACGGCTATATTTTCATTCTTCCTGGTTGTTACCAGAGCGACCAATGGAGCACTCTATTGGCAAGAATAAAATAATTTTAAGTTACAAATCAAATTAGTTTTTAAATAAGCAATGCACCAAGGTTGCTCCGTAAAAGTACTTTGAGAAGAATTCTCTTGCTTGGCGATTAATGCCATTTCCAAGTCTTTGAAGGGTATTTAGAAGTTATGTTCATAAGGGAGACAGGATTACCTGGATAACAGCTTCTCTATTGTGAAGTTCAAGACGTATATAGAGATTATTACCCGAGGAAGTGTGTCATATGACTTTTACGAAATGAGTGCGAATTTTTGTATTACCCGAGCGAGAGCGAGGGTTATACACAAGTTCGCACGAGTTTCTTAAAAGTCATATGACACAATTCCGAGGGTTATAATTTCTTTATTGCCGATTCTATTTCATTTAAAATACACGGAAAGCGGCCTGCTTTCTTTGCGGCGGCCCGCTTCAGTGACGTCACGAACAATGGTTTGATGACGTCACAGACGACGTAATACGGTAACTCGCGCTGAAACAATCGTTGCTTGGCAAAAGTGATATGTGCACATGTGCTCATATTGAAAATATGTCACCGCTTATGATTGCCCATATGGGTAATAAAGGGGTATATGATTACTTCTTCATCAGATACAGGGAATTCTTCATATTTGGTAGTTTGCTTTACGACGCCAGCGTCAGCCTTGCATGTCGGCAGACAATTCCTCCTTGAATGGCCTGATGGCGTTGAGATGACCAAGAGATAGATGTCCCACCTTTGAAGCGTGATGGAAAGTGTCCCACTTTTGGACCAATAAGAAACGTTGTTCCACATTTAGATGCTTGTTAAAAGGTTTTGCGGTTTCTTTTCTGGTTCTGCCGTTCGTTTTAATGGGCTTATGACTCTGACCCTCTAAGAGGTTTGGATAGCATGTTCTACTACCCAGATTCAGAAATTCCTTTCCAGGTCCAGGCAGTACTCCAGAATGAAGTTGGTCAAGGGTTTTTTCACTTTTGCTTCTTGTTTGTGAGACTGCAGTAAGATACTATTATTGTCAATGTACTGTGAAGACATCGTCTATAAATTTGTAACTTGTAAGTGGTGATAATATAATAGAATAGGTTGTGATGGTAGTTCTGTTGTGATCGTTTAACCCTAGGTATGTCAAAGATTTCATACTTATAAATGTAAGAACGCATTTTATTTGTAACTAAGTTAATTGTACATAAATAATAATTTAAGTAAACAGTCGATTCGATGTCAAATACAAGTTACATAAATGGTGTTAGCAAATAATGCAGTCTAGGTGAAATGCTCTATATTCTTTCAAGTTTGTTCGTTCCACTAGACACGGTAAAGGTGAGTGCAAATAGATTTGTTTGTAAAGGGTTACATATACATATTTGAGTACAGTTATTACGATGTCATTCACAAATACAATAAATGAAACTAGCAAAGACTTCTTTCAAAGTGATATTCTATATATACATGACGTTATTGACAACATTGGTATCCGTTACATGTACAAACACCGTAAATGAAACAAGCAAAGACTTCTTTAAAAGTAAAGTTCTATATAGACAGGAAGTAACTGACAACATTAGTTTCCATTACATGTATATGTACCGTAAATAAAACAAGCAAAGACTTCTTCCTTGGTGAAATGTTATAATAGACATGAGGTAATTAACAACATTAGTTTCCATTACATGTATATGTAACGTAAATAAAACAAGCAAAGATTTCTTCCTTGGTGAAATGTTATAATAGACATGAGGTAATTAACAACATTAGTTTCCATTACATGTATATGTAACGTAAATAAAACAAGCAAAGACTTCTTCCTTGGTGAAATGTTATAATAGACATGAGGTAATTAACAACATTAGTTTCCATTACATGTATATGTGACGTAAATAAAACAATCAAAGACTTCTTCCTTGGTGAAATGTTATAATAGACATGAGGTAATTAACAACATTAGATTCCATTACATGTATATGTACCGTAAATAAAACAAGCAAAGACCTCTTTCATGGTGAAATGTTATAACAGACATGAGGTAATTAACAACATTAGTTTCCATTACATGTATATGTAACGTAAATAAAACAAGCAAAGACCTCTTTCATGGTGAAATGTTATAATAGACATGAGGTAATTAACAACATTAGTTTCCATTACATGTATATGTGACGTAAATAAAACAAGCAAAGACTTCTTCCTTGGTGAAATGTTATAATAGACATGAGGTAATTAACAACATTAGACTTTTACATGTATATGTACCGAAAATGAAACAAGCAAAGACCTCTTTCATGGTTAAGTGTTATAATAGACATGAGGTAATTAACAACATTAGTTTCCATTACATGTATATGTACCGAAAATGAAACAAGCAAAGACTTCTTCCTTGGTGAAATGTTATAATAGACATGAGGTAATTAACAACATTAGTTTCCATTACATGTATATGTACCGAAAATGAAAAAAGCAAAGACTTCTTTCATGGTGAAATGTTATAATAGAAATGACATAATTGACAACAATTGTCACTTTTCCATGCTCAAATACCATAAACCTGAACCTGCAAATAATTGATACTAGCGCTGGCCAATTTATCTATACATATAATGCATATCAGATTTCCTTTTCCTGAAAATTAAGTTGGTGTAATCAATAGTGTCTGTGAGTGGAGGTAAAAAAGCTATTGCTCGTATGAGATTCCATGTTTATTATTCAGTGCACATTAGCTTTTTCTCTATTTTGTCTTCAACAGCCTCGTTCTTTTTATCATCAATTTCATGTACTCACGCAAGTATGTAATTTACTTCATCTAAAACATACGTGGTTCAAGAAATGTGACTCTCTGCATCGATTTTAAAGAATAGATTGCGCATTAATAATTTACAAAAAGGAATTTGTAATCAAGAAATTCTAAATACCAAATGAAGTGATTAATTGTGTAGTGACTCAAATTAATATGATATGTAAAATATTTTTCTCGCAAAATTAATCCAGTTAATTACTGAAGAAATGGAATTCGATACATCAAAATTGACCTTGGATTGGCTCATGACTGCGAAATACTCCCTCGATACCAAAACGTAATTCGATATACATGTAGACATGAAATGCAGTAACTTGTACTTACAAATATTAAAACAGTGGTTCAATTGTATACAAGGCCATGTGTATTATCGCACCACTTACATTGTAATTGAACGTATCTAGCTACACGATGTGTTCTACTTTTTAAAAAATATATTGTCATATTATCAATGTTATTTTGTGCAATATTTACTAACTCCAATGTGGATAACAGGTTCAGGAATAGTGTGGAATGCCTTCTTGATAACCTTGAGAAATGATAATAAAAAAGATAATTTCTGACAAGATAACTCTTGAACGCCTCTGTTAAGAATTATCGAGACGTCAATTGTCAAAAAAAGTACTCTTCGATTAATTTTAAAAAAAATCTTGTTATCATTCGGGATAAAACTTCACTTACTCTTTGACCATGGAAAATTATAGAATTGAAAAAAGTATGCTGTTATTTTTCACTGAAGGTACCATTTACTCACTTCAAGTCTTGCTTTTGACTTAACACCGGTGCGTTCATGATATAAATGAAGGTTGTTGGCATGGTGATACCGCAATCATTGCGGTGGAGATTGTCATATAGCTGCATTTCTATTAAACTCAGGGCTAATAAAGGTTATTGCAACCCTTCTACACGCAGTCTAATAAATGTTCACGGGTGTGATATAAACTGACATTAATTGGGTTGTTCTTGGGGTATCTTTAGATTTTGTTGATAGTTATATGCTTCAACCTTCATGCAATAAATAATTTATGACATCATCCGTTTGATCTTCCGCTTAGGTATTTTTCAGTGAGGTATCATGGCAAATGATTTCGGATACTTGATTAAAGACATAGATTAATATCATAAAGTTTATCTGAAATCAGAAATATTTTCAAAATAGTTAAATGTCTTTATGATTCTCAATTCCTCACAAAACAACATGTCACAATGATCTTCAAGTGAATATTGAAATTGAAACGTAACTAACCTATATCTTTATATTTTCCCTAAATACGCTGTGCTAAATAAACATCAACATAATACCAGAGAGTAATTTTAGAGCCAGTGGAGAAGAATCCTGAAGCTGATGAATATTATGATGAAGGGGAGACTCCACCAGGATTCTGTGTTTCCGGAAAACTCTCTGGGGGTCTCTATCATCACGCGAAGGTTTGTATTGAAACTGAGCCTGCCCTGAAGCTGATGAATATTATGATGAAGGGGAGACTCGACCAGGGTTCTGTGTTTCCGGAAAACTCTCTGGGAGTCCCTATCATCACGCGAAGGTTTGTACTAAAACTGAGCCTGCCCTGAAGCTGATGAATATTATGATGAAGGGGAGACTCCACCAGGATTCTGTGTTTCCGGAAAACTCTCTGGGGGTCTCTATCATCACGCGAAGGTTTGTATTGAAACTGAGCCTGCCCTGAAGCTGATGAATATTATGATGAAGGGGAGACTCCACCAGGATTCTGTGTTTCCGGAAAACTCTCTGGGGGTCTCTATCATCACGCGAAGGTTTGTATTGAAACTGAGCCTGCCCTGAAGCTGATGAATATTATGATGAAGGGGAGACTCGACCAGGGTTCTGTGTTTCCGGAAAACTCTCTGGGGGTCTCTATCATCACGCGAAGGTTTGTACTAAAACTGAGCCTGCCCTGAAGCTGATGAATATTATGATGAAGGGGAGACTCCACCAGGATTCTGTGTTTCCGGAAAACTCTCTGGGGGTCTCTATCATCACGCGAAGGTTTGTATTGAAACTGAGCCTGCCCTGAAGCTGATGAATATTATGATGAAGGGGAGACTCGACCAGGGTTCTGTGTTTCCGGAAAACTCTCTGGGAGTCCCTATCATCACGCGAAGGTTTGTACTAAAACTGAGCCTGCCCTGAAGCTGATGAATATTATGATGAAGGGGAGACTCCACCAGGATTCTGTGTTTCCGGAAAACTCTCTGGGGGTCTCTATCATCACGCGAAGGTTTGTATTGAAACTGAGCCTGCCCTGAAGCTGATGAATATTATGATGAAGGGGAGACTCGACCAGGGTTCTGTGTTTCCGGAAAACTCTCTGGGAGTCTCTTGTGTTTTCGTGATACCAAGCGAGAACTGCAGCAGGATAACGGGATGATCCAACAATATCTTGTGACAAATTATCCTTTATATATGTATAAACCTTCATTGCCACCTTCAAGATCATCCCGACTCAAAAATATCTTGCTCATGTAATTGAAAGTGAAGGAGTAGCATATGATGAAATGATGAAAAATAAAGTAAAAGGGTGATCAAAATGTAACCTATGGCATTATGATATTGTTGATGCAATGGATTTAATTAATAGTTAATGGAACTTTCAGACAATTCAAATAGGAGATTCATATGCTTGTTGTTTAGCAAGATCAAAATATAATTTTCATTTCTTTCATATTCTTATTATTTCAAAACTTATATTCTAGCCAAGAGTTGTCAAACAACATGGCAGCGAATGTTTTAACGTTATTAAGTAATTAATCTAGCAATGTTGATAATCCAAAATGATTATAAATGTTTAAACTGATCTGTATGTTATTAGAACGGTATTAATTTGAAAATAGGAGATACGATTAGCTGATTTAGCTAAAAATAACTTTTTTATGTGAGGTCGTCTCAACCTTAATATCATTTGTTGTGACTATTACCAAAATAAATTGTATTTTATTTCAATATCTCCTATCAACGTTAACTAGCTCATAAGAAGTACAATTTTATTTTTTGTAAGGATTTTAAATGATGAAATATTTTACGATTTTCATCCTCGCTTTACACTTTACATTTTATATTCAAACGCGTAGACTCGACATATTGAGCTCAGATGTTGAAGGAAATTACATTACCTTTTTTAAGTTTGAATATGGCCTCTTTTACCAGACATTTCGATTTCGATCACAAAAACTTTACAAATCGAGAAAAGTACGGAGGATTTTTTATATGCAATTACATAGATAAGCTGAAAAACCAAAGTATATTTCTTTTAAGGAAAACCGTAAACTGATAAGGATTAAACTAGAAAAAAGATTGAAAACATGAACGTCTAAAAAATGTGCACATCAAAAGAACTTGACTAACGATTTGGTCATTAGTATCAATAAATAAATATTTAAAAATTACATTGAAATTTTATGTTATCAATGTTTATTCTTTTCCCAAAATGCACGTTTTTCTACAATGTTATTAATGTCTGTATTTTATTAAACTTCATGACAAAAACATGATTATTTTAAAGGGGTACTTATTAAAAAGGTATACAACTGTTGGTGTGATTTAATCACGATAATGATCAACTCGTTTTTCTTACCTTATATCTAAACCGTCCATGTTTCATGCTATTAAGGATATAAGTTTATCAAGAATGGCTTTCTTCATTTCTGATCATGAATCCACAAATCTATCAATGACCTTATCCAGTGAACCCGAAAATAGTTGAAACCAACTATAAGTGAGGAAAGGAAATGTTTATTACAGAAAATGAAATGACAGATTAACTAGTATAGATCGAAATTAGAACAATTATTATAGAATAGAAGATGATAATAAAGAAGTCATGTAAATTTACACTTCACAGAAATGATTGATGTTTTTGCCACAGCGGCATTTGCATTTTGGTTTGTTTACGCATAGCATTTGCACACAAACGAATTTGAAAAAGTTACATTTATTTTTTCTTAGAATACATGTAGAATGGTTCACTTAAAAAAAAGTAATTTTTATAAATGTAGCGATATGAGTGCGATGAGTATACATATCTTCAAAAACAGGTGTTTCCAAACATTCATCATCGAATGAAAAAATAGTTCTAAAGAAAAAGATCTTTGTAAAGCATATTCGCCATCACTTATCTCTGAAATTATGTCGAGTAACTAGCATTTTAAGGGTAATACCGGCGATTGTTAACATAGATATGAGAATTATTTTATAAAACTATCAAATATAAAATAAGATAGACATCAGAATTGTAAGACATTACTGACGATTGTTGCCATGAAACATCATAAAACATAGGAATAAGGGTTGTAAGATGTTAATAGCGAATGTTAACAACACATTTTGAATAGCATTGAGATCAAAATTGCAAAATGTTCATCAGGAATGTTTTCATCAACCGTCAAATAGCAGAGAGAACAGAATCGTAAGATATCACCGTAGATTGTTGCCATGAAATGTCAATAACTTAGGAATCAGAATTATAAGATGTTAATGGCGAATTTTATCATTGAATTTAAGAAAATTAGAAATCTGAATCGTGAGATCATAATTACGAATGTTACAATAGAATATTCAGAAACCTAGACATCAAAATTGAAAGATGTTAATGGGGAATGCTATCAGCAAAGACAAATAACACAAAGGTCATGAGACAGCACAATCAACATTGTATGATATCACTGGTTGCCGATGCAATCAGCAATCAACAACTTGATAGACTCGTCGGTCATTGAAAGCTTTCTTTCTCATGACAAACCAAGCAGATTACCGGATGTTTTGGACATAAGATAGAAGGTTAGTGAAACACTACTTTGGAACAAAAACGCCATACAATATCCTTCTTGAATTATCGTTTAAGACATTAAAACCTTAAAGGTCAAACGTGACACGTGATATATACAATATAAGACATATTTAACTAAAAACGTTATAATAAACCTTTGCGTTGGAACCTCATTTTCGGGAGCAACACAAATTTTTTATTTGATTTTCTTGTCCCATTGAAACTGTTTTTCATTACTTTGTTCTTTGAAAAAAATCAAAATCTTTATGATTTTAATTGATTAAAGTAGCAAACAATCTGTTAGCAGAACGCAATAGAAGAGTGCCTAAGTTCAATCACATCAAATGAAAGTCAGTGTCAATGTTTCAATAATCATTGTTCAGTTGGAGTGGAAAATATGATAAAGTGACACTGATGACGTGTCAAACATTTAAAACCTTCATACTTAACCTTTTAACTTTAATTGACGCTTAAACGTCTGAGTCTGCATACTTTGAAGTGTGTGGTAGATGTTGTGATATTTTCACAGTTGTCTGACATGTGACAGCATAAGCATATTTGCAAGTTTAACTAATAATAAATATGATAGTGAAAACCTATATATTTTCTATACATACGTATCTATACTTGCCAAATGAGACATCAATTAATTCAGAAAATAATTTATCTTTAGTGATGGTTTAATCATATACACTTAAGAGAGGTTTAGTTAAATAATCTGTAGGTGCGGCCCTTAAGTAATAGTAACCATCACATTGGAAACCAATAACACTCGAATTGGCGTCTTCTCACTTTGCCACCACCTATTGTTCTCGGTGGCAAAGTTGGTCATGCATGCTAATTGGTAAAACAATAGAGGTGGCAGGGGGTCGTCTCAATAAATTTTATTCTAAATTCTAACATTCTCCTTTCACATTCACAATATAATTGAGACATACTTGGACATTCATATACAGATACATTTCATCTCAATATATTTGAGACATCATTTCACATTCATGATATATAAATTCATTATACATTGAATTCAATTTCATTATAGCACGAGATTCAGACACATGTAGATAAACTTCAAAGTCCAACAAGGTGAGATACTGAATCTGCATATTCAGTTGGAGTTTTGGTGCCAGCTAGGAGAGAGTCCTCCTCCCTTCGCAGGCGCTGGTCCAACTCCCTATACTTCTTCCGTGGTGGCTGACGTCCACCTGCAGCAAGTTGACACATAACAATCTCATTGCATGATTGTTCCTTCTGAATTAAGCTTATGAACTTAAAGAGGTTTGGATGGCAGGGTCCAGATTTGTTCAATTTGGAATGCCATCCCTCAACGTGGTTGGTTGTTCTGGCACCGTCGTTGTTGAAGTGGTGCCACATGGCTCAGCCAGGAGCCTCAACCCACGTCTCCGTCATGTAGTCTGCGAACTGGAGGGGTCGGTCATGTCGACTTCTTCCAAAGCGTGAAGCCAAACGTCGTCGATGTCACACAGTCGCAGGAGAGGCAGAGCAGAGGCACGGCGAACAAAAAGATTCACCACAGGATCAGAGGAGAATTTGCCTTGTAGGCCAAACCGTTGAACACTTCTCCAGATGGATTGTCTAAAATGGAAAAGGCAACCTTTGGGTTCGCAATTAAACACATTCACGGCAGCATTTTGGGCAGCAGTTTCAAAGTCTGTCATCATGTAACTGGGATGCAGCTGGAGATGGAGATCAACACATTTCTGCTTTACAATATTGAACAATTTAACATATGTACACTGTTTCTTATCAGATATGAGAGCATAGACAAGGGGATACATTTTCTGACCAACAAAAGCATGAAAGGTATACAATTGGTAAAAGAGTTTTGGACAAATATTAAATGTCCCGTCAGCATATATGGTATCAGCTGCTGCAAGGTGCTCCAAGTTGGATCTAGTAGAGAAGACGAGCATGTCGTCGTGGGAATGGAGCAGGAAGTTGTCACCATTCCAGGTCTTCGTGTAGATGTCTGGGAGGTCGATCTCTGAGCGTTGACTAGGTAGAGGTGGAAGTGCCTTGGCTCTGGCACGGTAGAGATTGGAGTGGACGCTGTAGAACGTTGGTGCTTCTGCAACAACTTCGGCTTCATCTCTCCGCATTTCTGAAAACAGAATAAAAATTAAATTAAATAGTCTGGACAGTATGATAATATAAGATAATTCTACTGTTAATATATTTTGTTTCAAGGCAGAGGGCCAATTATGTATAACAGTAATATACAATGTATAAACATATATAAATGAAGTTAAATCAGAAGTAAAAACAGCCAAAACTTCTACTCATACATACCATGTAACCAGGAAAGATAAATTGAATGAATCGATCTGCTGTCCTCCTTAACCATGTCCTTCACTGATGAATAAAACTTGTCAAACGCGATCTTGCTATGATTTGGACCATGGTTGTGGATGTTGTTAACTGTCGTGATGTAGTCGTTGGATGTGTTGATAGTAGCTGGACATGTTGATAAGCAACATTTCCAGTGGATGCTGGTACCTCTGGTTCTCTTCACACGATACTTATAACCTTGATGTACAGGCGTCTTCTCACTTTGCCACCACCTATTGTTCTCGGTGGCAAAGTTGGTCATGCATGCTAATTGGTAAAACAATAGAGGTGGCAGGGGGTCGTCTCAATAAATTTTATTCTAAATTCTAACATTCTCCTTTCACATTCACAATATAATTGAGACATACTTGGACATTCATATACAGATACATTTCATCTCAATATATTTGAGACATCATTTCACATTCATGATATATAAATTCATTATACATTGAATTCAATTTCATTATAGCACGAGATTCAGACACATGTAGATAAACTTCAAAGTCCAACAAGGTGAGATACTGAATCTGCATATTCAGTTGGAGTTTTGGTGCCAGCTAGGAGAGAGTCCTCCTCCCTTCGCAGGCGCTGGTCCAACTCCCTATACTTCTTCCGTGGTGGCTGACGTCCACCTGCAGCAAGTTGACACATAACAATCTCATTGCATGATTGTTCCTTCTGAATTAAGCTTATGAACTTAAAGAGGTTTGGATGGCAGGGTCCAGATTTGTTCAATTTGGAATGCCATCCCTCAACGTGGTTGGTTGTTCTGGCACCGTCGTTGTTGAAGTGGTTCCACATGGCTCAGCCAGGAGCCTCAACCCACGTCTCCGTCATGTAGTCTGCGAACTGGAGGGGTCGGTCATGTCGACTTCTTCCAAAGCGTGAAGCCAAACGTCGTCGATGTCACACAGTCGCAGGAGAGGCAGAGCAGAGGCACGGCGAACAAAAAGATTCACCACAGGATCAGAGGAGAATTTGCCTTGTAGGCCAAACCGTTGAACACTTCTCCAGATGGATTGTCTAAAATGGAAAAGGCAACCTTTGGGTTCGCAATTAAACACATTCACGGCAGCATTTTGGGCAGCAGTTTCAAAGTCTGTCATCATGTAACTGGGATGCAGCTGGAGATGGAGATCAACACATTTCTGCTTTACAATATTGAACAATTTAACATATGTACACTGTTTCTTATCAGATATGAGAGCATAGACAAGGGGATACATTTTCTGACCAACAAAAGCATGAAAGGTATACAATTGGTAAAAGAGTTTTGGACAAATATTAAATGTCCCGTCAGCATATATGGTATCAGCTGCTGCAAGGTGCTCCAAGTTGGATCTAGTAGAGAAGACGAGCATGTCGTCGTGGGAATGGAGCAGGAAGTTGTCACCATTCCAGGTCTTCGTGTAGATGTCTGGGAGGTCGATCTCTGAGCGTTGACTAGGTAGAGGTGGAAGTGCCTTGGCTCTGGCACGGTAGAGATTGGAGTGGACGCTGTAGAACGTTGGTGCTTCTGCAACAACTTCGGCTTCATCTCTCCGCATTTCTGAAAACAGAATAAAAATTAAATTAAATAGTCTGGACAGTATGATAATATAAGATATTTCTACTGTTAATATATTTTGTTTCAAGGCAGAGGGCCAATTATGTATAACAGTAATATACAATGTATAAACATATATAAATGAAGTTAAATCAGAAGTAAAAACAGCCAAAACTTCTACTCATACATACCATGTAACCAGGAAAGATAAATTGAATGAATCGATCTGCTGTCCTCCTTAACCATGTCCTTCACTGATGAATAAAACTTGTCAAACGCGATCTTGCTATGATTTGGACCATGGTTGTGGATGTTGTTAACTGTCGTGATGTAGTCGTTGGATGTGTTGATAGTAGCTGGACATGTTGATAAGCAACATTTCCAGTGGATGCTGGTACCTCTGGTTCTCTTCACACGATACTTATAACCTTGATGTACAAGGCTTCTACCACCACGGTTGTTGGGAATGAACTGAGTGTCTACCTGTGCATTTGCCATTTTGCAATGAATGACTTAATCTGAACTTTCTTATATATCAGTATCTACAGTGATCACTTATCAGTAGTAATTAGTTAATCAATAAATACGGAAAATCGCTCACCAATTGTATGAGTGAACATGTTTCACATCTATCTAGGTGGTGAACACATTTCAGTATTCAATGACTACGATGGATATTATTAAGGGGGTGAGCTCAGTTCAGCATTTGATACGACCCCCGTGCTTGTATAAACATTGTTAATCTTAATCCCGGTTAATCCTTGGTGGCCTGGTGGCAAAGTGAGAACAAATCCCCGAATTCAATCGCCCATTGTGTTAAAGTTTAAGCTCTTAAGTTATTTATAACTAAATTGGGCTAAATATAGATGAACATTTCCAAATGGTAATACAACTGCTATATCTAATGCAATCGATATATATCAAATGATATTCAGTAAAATAACATCCTTCGCTCTGATTTGTTTTTTCTTTGAAACATTGAATAGGCCACAAGCACACTCTCATTTTAGTGATAGAAGTAATTGAATCATTGGTGTTGACTGATATTAAACAATATATAATGTAAAGGCAGTTCACTATTTATTCCGTGAGGCTCCAACAGTCTTTTATCTTCTGATATTTAATGCATATGAAACTTTGATGAGATCATATTTGTATGACAAACTATCAAGCAATCTAGAGAGTTGTGGTAAATCAACCACAACAATTTTCTTCTAAATGAAACCTTATCACTTCTATTATCATTCTACAGAGGAATAATTGATACAACAATAATAATTGCTATTTCTTTAACGCCAATTTCCATACGCTGGTGCATGCACATGGCACAGTGATTGAAGTTGATAGTGTATTTTGGATTGATATATAGTGGAAGTTTTATGTGGAGCGTTATGTTTGTGTATTATATATATGTGATGTAGACTTAATGAGACTTGTATGAGTTCCTCTGTAGTTGTTTTTGACAACGTTGATGAAGGCTGTTTTTGTTTTTATTTTATTGGTATCAGATGAATTGATTTGTTTTGAAGCAATTGTAGAAAACCGTTCATTGATCAAATACGCCATAATTAATTATGTCAGTCGAAAATATATTTGTGATAAAATGACGTTTATCGTGATGTACATTAAATTGAATTGATTCATTAAAAAGCAGTCAAGGACGTTGTGAATTCACTGTTAAAAGACAAAGAACAATTATTCAAAGTACTAATGACGAATATGCAGAGCATAAGCATGTGAAGTTTAATTGATACTGATATAGTATTAATATCAAATCATGATTACGTGCCATTTATGTAAGTAAGTTGATTTGAAACCAGTTTTGAATGATTAACATAGATAGATATAAGCGGACTTTATGTCAGGTAACGATGATGTGAAATAGCCTCTTCTGTCTTAGCGTCCGTGATTAGATTTAGAATAAAGAATGAACACGCTATACCCCGGTGTAGTTGCCTTCAAATAAGTGTATGTCGCTGCCATTGGTTTATTCATAAAACATACAGTCTAAAGCAATATGACTTTTGAATCAATGCGAGCAAAGAGGCACGCCTTGGGGAAAATGTTTTGAAAAGGAATAACTAGTTTTTATCAGTCGTGTAATTTAAATGACATGTTGTTTCTTGTGATAAATATTTCGTAATGATAAAAAAATAATTCCATAAAAAAATATATATTTAAATTCTGTTGATGACAAATGACATAACCACATAACAATTGGTTTGTTTTCAGAATCTTCCTACTAGCTTTTGCTTCATTTTAAGAAGTTGTTTTGGCCTTCATAAATTCATAAAGAAAGCGAGTTCAGACACAGGCTTTCACTAGAAATATAACAGAGAGTGTGTGTGCACAATGTGTATGAATATTTGCCGTTTGAAAATGATCAAGATAACACATGAATTCAATTTTATTTAAGCCTAGTTTAGCTATTACAGTGATCATATTTCATCATCCTACATATGTGCAGTAATCTTTTCTATGGATATCATGAAGCCTTTGATTTGGAATCAAGATGCATTCGAAACAAATTCCAATATAGATCAAAATGATTTACTACGAAAACGAGGAAAAACCGTTTCTTTATTTTTTAATGCACTTCATGTAATTAGGTTTCTGTGATTAATTTCTTTTATGATGTGCAGCGTGAAATTATCGATAGTAGGATATGTGAAATAATGTGTTTGTAATATATTGAAACGTATTTCATAATCGACACCTTCTCCATTAAAACGAGATTTCAAAATTACGCAGTAAAGCATTAAATGACGATGTCGATGTCAATGTCTTGAATCCTATTTCCATATTTCACGTTTTAATATGTTCAAGCGACATGAAGCGTTAATACATATTTAATATTCCTGAAAAGATTGGCATGCAATGAGAGGACAATACAAATTGGTTTCTCGCAGCTTTGTAGTTGTAATTGTAAAATGAGAGGAACAGAAATGTTTTTATCAGATGCGATGAAAAAATAGGTGTCCAAGACAAGTTTTTGATTTTTTTTTGTCAACTTGGTATCATTAAAACTGTAGCCTGGTAAACAAAATGTCAGAATTTTATGTTAATCAGGCCTGAAATGCCCGATGGGTTTTGGCATGGCATGGCGTCTGGCATCTTCCAGTCCACATGCTTACTTTTCACATATTCGTCTTCTTTATAAAAAACAATGATTCAAAACGTAGTGTCTGTTACCTTGGTCAACTGAATTAAGATTTGTAGATTTAGTGACTATGGGGTCCCTTTTAATAGCTATGAGCTAAGCCTTCAAAACATTGGGACTGAAATCATGTTTATTATTTTGAATGATAACAATGATAAAGATAATAATGATAAAAGTGCAAATGCTTTCGATGAAACAATGATAAAAGAGATACTATATACCCGCTCTTTTACATTTGAAGTTCGCAACTACGGAAACTTCGTTTCAGCAGTTACAACGAAACTATATATGTTGCTAGTGTTAAGTAGAACAATTAACAATTATTTACGTTATTTAGATGCAAACTTTTGACTCATTAACATCTATATGGAGGTTTTTCTATTATCATTGAAAAAGGAAAGAAATCCTTATTTTGGCATTTAGAGATAAAGAAGCAAATTTAAGGACCATACATGAATCGAGCGCAAGACAGATTATAGATTGGCTTTTATTTCATCCCAAAACAACTTAATGAAACATACTCCGTGTCACTTTAAGAGATGTACAACCTATACTGAAGGAATTAAGGCTTATCCTATACTATCAAATGAGAACATAATTTTATTTCTTCCTCATTGGAAGTTGAGACATGAGAAGGTAAAAAAGGGTGTTTGTTTTACAATTTGTTGAACAACTGTTTCTTTAGTATACATTTTCCATGATTTCGATGATAATCATCTCCAGAACTCGTGTGTCTATCACATCTAATAAAAGAGACATAAACTTGACCAACTATGTTGTAATACAACTTTATCTTAAAGAGCCACTCCGTGATTTTCATAACATTTACCTTTGTTACGAACATAAATGTCATATGTGGTGATATAAAATCAAAACATCTTAATTTTTCATGTTAAAAAGAAATATATATGACAAATACTGGTTTTCCATGAAAATCTAAAAAACAGCCTTATAAATTCACAGAGGTGTAGATATTACGTACAATATACATGGACATTAGTTATATAACCTAACAAACACTATCAACTCCTAACTGCCCTCCTGGCTGTTTGATATGCTGTATGTCTCCAAAATTACGTTTGACTATTTGACGCGTGCCACTGTCCGGTTTTCGAACATAATTGTGAAATTCTACCTTCATAATGTCCCTGAAAAAACAATAAGCTTTAAAATGTGTACTTTTGGTAACATTCGATTCAAATGACACCATTGATTAAGTTTGGCATATATTACTCCAACAAATCACGGAGTGGCTCTTTAATCATGTTTCGTCACCACAATGACTTCATTCTACGAGAGCTGTGTCTGGGTCTTGATTTTCCATGTTCCATCTTTACAATACGCCTTCTAGTCCTATAGAATCTTTGAAAAATGATGTTATTTGTCCGTCTGTTTTCGGTGCCTCAAAGACCTGCTGTATTTCAGATTGAGAAACCCGAGCTGACCGAATGACATATCTGAGTATGATGTATCATGATGATAATGTGTTTTGACAAACACGCAATTTATCAACGACAGTATCAAACCCTCACAGTGAACCTATGAAGTAATAGCATCTTCTATGATACTGTAAGCAAAGCATGTATAATCTCAAATATTGATTTCATGATACGTGGTTACATAATTTACATAAATAGAATACCAAAGGAATCAGCAAGATATTAAGGACGTTCTTATAATGATACAATGGAATGCAATATGTAAATTCTTTAATAAGTATAGTGTTCCGTTGTCTAAGTTTGACAATAAAATACTATTTAAATCCTGTTCTTTTATGATATTAGTTCATGTTAAAATTAAAGTAAATTTAATATTAATAGATGAAAAATTGGAATTATCACCTTCCAATGATGTACAGTACAGGAATAGAAATACAGGAACTCGTAATTTGAGTTATTTTGGTGTAAATTTGTATAATCATTATCATTGACTGAAGCGAAAGATTCTTTAACACGCTTTTTAGAAGTTGTTGCGATGAAAGAGGAAAGTTATATCGTCAGCTTAGTTAATACTGCCAATGACGTGTTGGTATGCGTATCTAAGAACTCGTTTCATCGTTAAATCAAAGACCACGTGTTTCTCAAAAGTATCTTAAAAGTATCGTAACTATGAAATTGTTCAGTAATCTCATTAAAACAGGGTCACATATTGTACTTCCTAACACAGGTAATAAAAACAAAATATACTTATAACCTAGATACCATTCAAAGATATTTAAAGATGGGTTACGGAGCTTACTTGGTGTTGAACACTACCGTATGATCTTTCTGTTAGATTATCATTATGTTAGCGCTATAAGTCATTAGAAATCAGGGTCCAGTTCAGCAGTTGTGATACACTATGTTCGCTTGACTCGTCATTGTTTGTTACTATAGATGTTCGACTAGATGGCCATCCCGTTCGCACATTTTTCTCTGTAAAACTCCCAGGGGATGCGTAGAATAAAGGTCTTGCGAGGATCTCGTGTTTAATGAGTAACAGCATCCCACCAATGATATGTACTGGTAATTCGAGCTTGATGATTTTGTGAATGAAGTATTTACGGATATACAGACTGAGAAGTTTGCTGTTTGACTCTCTGAAGATCATTCAGTTGGCATAAACATATATTTATTGCGGAAAATGTGAAGATGAATATTTTTAAAAACAAGCTCTTATGATAAACCATCAGAGAATCAACTTGCGGAACCTCAAAAACACAAAAATGTGTGATTCTTACAAACTTAAAAATCTCGAAGATGGAACGTAATCAATTTTGCAATTTCATCCAAATTTTAATCAAAACCGGCGAATCTCTCCAATACCTTATACCCGTGGGGAATTGCATAATTTATTTGGAGTGAACAAACCTTTACTCGTGTCCATTTGTATTAAAATTGTTTGATGAAGAAAAGAACGTTTGGCCTTAACTTCTAACGTGATTTTCAACTAACTTTTATGTGTTAAACAGAATGAAGCTGCACCAAAAAACGTTTGTTCACCATATTGTGAATCTCATTGCAAATATAAAGCAATATG
The DNA here is from genome assembly GCA_921293015.1 of Phorcus lineatus. Classification (NCBI taxonomy): domain Eukaryota; kingdom Metazoa; phylum Mollusca; class Gastropoda; order Trochida; family Trochidae; genus Phorcus; species Phorcus lineatus. The sequence continues at coordinate 19,403,328 of OV121083.1, read as the reverse complement.
GAATGTATTTGATGCTTCGTTAGTTTCATTACAGATGATGCAATATCGCCTAACATAGTCTGAAGAGATACTCTATTAGCTGTTAGAATCACATATACAAAACTTTATTAACGGCGCCATTTTATTGCGAAGCATAGTTTATCATAAAAAGTGTCATTTAAAGCTAATCGTTATAGTAGAGAGTATCTGGTCGAAAACTGGACAATACATTAAATGAATGAATGTTTTAATCTATATTCAAGGCCTAATGGCCAAAAGTACAAAATCGTGTATACATACGGTCAATGCGCATGGACATTTGAATGATGACGTTTCAGATAAAATGCACGAATTTGTAAGCTTTCATCATTCTGCAAGACATTAGCAAATTATTTTTTTCTCTTGTCCGATAGGTATGAAAATAGGTTGGTATGAATGAATGAATTTCAATAACTTCTATAAATCAGTTAGAAGTAACATTTCAAATGATGGATTGTTTGGATTGTTCTAAAACTAATAATCACGTTAAAGTTATATATGATTCGGTATTGGCATATTTGAGGGTGTTGTTCTATTTTCATTTAAAATTGATAATTGTCATATATTCGGCATAAAGTATAAATAATATTATCATACTTGGTGTTATTAATCGCCCGTGTAAGATACCGCAGTGTAATATTTATATGGCAATATTAAACTAGTGTAATACCGCTTCAAGTATGACGTCACAATAATGTGTGGTTGTGACGTCACAATGTTATCACTGCCGTCACGATGGCAGCCAAGTCACAGAAATGTTTCCTTCAGCACACTTTCGACAATTATGCTTGATTACTGAAGTCTAGCAATAACCAGAATACTAAACACACTTCCATTTAAGACTATTTGTATTAAACGAGTTAATGATTTGGTATCAGACTAGCTTTCGCTCGTTGTATACTTAATCATTAACTCGTTTAATAAAAATAGTATTAAATGGAAAGTCGTTTAGTATCCTCTATTTATTATACGTTTGAATGCCACATAACATGTCATGTAAATCACGGAGTGTCTCTTAAATGTTCTACTTCATTTTAGATTTAAAAATCAAAACAGCCTCTTGAACTGACTGAGATTCTTAGAATATTTAGAAAACTCTGCCTTATGGTTTCTTCCGAAAATTACGTCAGGAGGAAATGCAATAACATTATTTTTGGGAGAAGGTGATTAAACGTGTTTTATGCAGCCGTATTGATTGAACAATATCCGGTTTGAATGGACAAACATTCATTTACTTATTGCTGAGGCAGCACAAAAGGTTAAGAGTATGATAATCTCTGTAGGCAAAACAGTCCTCGGGCCATGATAAGAACGCAGAGCTTTCTACCATTCCTTCTATCAAGAAAGTGGTTAGGAAACGAAGGGAAGGGACGAGGGCAATTACTATATGAATTATTAGGAATTAGGACAGATTAGGCAGAACCGTTGAAGGTTGATTTTTCTCCCTCGGGTGCCTATGACCACTCTGCCTGTCTACATACTTGAGTCATTATTATGATTTAGATGGATGTATATGGTTAAAGTATGAACTTTATAGACGTGTAATTAATTATGGGGAAATAATGAACGATTTTCAAACTTTTTCAAAAAAGAATTAAAAGTAGAATATTTGTTTCACATTTTGGCACATTGCCCCAGTCAACAAGTTCTTCCTCTTAGAATTTCATTAAATGTTTTGTCATAAATTCACTTTAAAGCTGACTGGAATTGTTCCTCTTTAAAGTTTTATGTATATCTATTTTATTTATTTGTCACAGAGGTGTGAATGATTTATTTTACTCAGCTTAGAAATGTTTCAAAGATATGGCGATGTTACTATACTGAACAAAAAGTTCTTATTACTAACATTAAATGAATTTGTCATAAATTAACTTTAAAAGCTGATTGGAATTGCTTCTCAGTAAGTTTCAAGTATATCTTGTAATATTCGTCACAGAGGTGGGAATGATTAATTGTACTCGCCTTAGATCTTTTTCATAGAATGTGCCTTGTTACTGCACTGCTAAAAGCCTTTAATAACATTGTTTAGTAAAGAACAACATTTAGGTTATTTGTGCAACATATGTATTTTGTTAAGCTACTTCTATGATTTTTCATAACCTCGTGAGTCACTGACAATGTTCTTTCTGTATAAGACGCATCTAGAACGGTCACAAGCCCTTTCAGAATACAGTTTGCATTGATGTCTTCAGTTACACAGCATAAGTTTGATTTTAATTCTGTAATCTACTAAGTATTACATTAGAAGCTTTTTGTTACATAATCATGATAGATTGCCTACCTGTGGGTGGCTTAACACAAGACTCTTTGATTCTGCATACAAACGCAAGAGACAAAGCAACAACGGCATATTCTTAGCAGACAATCTCAATATCCTGATCACGTGTCCGCCTCTTCACTGCATCCATCAACTTCAGAACATGCTCGGGACAGCAATACTGCAATCTTTCCATCATGAAAATAATGTTTATCAAATTATAACGGTGCACTAAGGTGTCCCTACCTTCCATTATGTTTGAATAACCATTGGCTGAACTGAAGATGTGAACATGCCTTCAATTAAGGTACAATATCGTGTTGTAGGGATGTGCAGTTTCAGGCCGTTATGCAAGAAGATATTTTCCTTTTTCAACTCACTAAAGCCTTCAATGCTTTTACATAGATTTTTTAAAAACGAGGTCGCAACAATGACTTAATTCAATTAATAATCAATTTTTAAAAAGATGAAGCAATATAACCTTTTCTTTACAAACGTGTTGAGAAAGGAAGGATCACCTATTACATAATGTTTTATTGGAAATAATCTTTTAGGCAAGATTCATGTCATGATGCGATTTCCTTATATTTAACGCTTTAAATTGAAAGTGAACCATAATGAAGTACGTTATAAAGTTTGCTGAAATGTATCACTCTATATTGTTTTTAGAAAAACCAGCGTGAAAAATAACCAGTACAAAGTAACAAGTAAAATTTCGTAAAAATGATATTTTTTTGGACATGCAATGAATATATATTTATAATCATGAGATCAAATAGCAAAACGATTAAAGAAAAGATGGTTACCAAGGGTGACTCTTGGGTTTCATGCAAATGCTCTACGGCGACTAGGAGTAAACGAGTCCCTCTTCATGAGAATAAAAGGTTTATTCATTCATTCATTCATTAATTCATTCAATTTATTGTAGTTTCATAGTGGTTGTCCACAAATGATTTTTTGGGGATCATATGACCATTTCCCTCTTCCTTAAAATGCATATGCTCATTGTATATAGATCAGATAAGTAGTAATCACTTCTGTTTTTATTCCACTTCAATGGTGCATATTGACATATACCTCTTGACTTTGATGAGTGCGATAACTATAGATCAGATCGTTACTACACAACTAACATAATTTGTCAATACAATTTAAGAGATAAGCTGTCATGGTCACTCTAGTGTTTGTACCCAACGTTATCGATTTTGTATCGAATGAAAGAACTCCACATGCAGATCTGTTTATGTTTATGAAGCGTGTATGAAGCTATGTATATAAACACAGAATCAATGTTTAGAGATAAAACCGATCAGATTATTGAAACACTGGCGATTGAAAACATTATCTCATGCGAACACCAGATATCCATAAGTTCCATTGGGCTCAAGCAGTCTTTATAGCATCTGATATTTGAGCTTGGTGAATATAAATCATTGATGAGATCATATTTGTATGAGAAACTATCAAGCGATCTGGACCGTTGTGATAAATCAACCAATATTTTTGCTTTGAAATAATACCTTATCATTTATGGTTTATTGTTTACGTTGGATAATTTCACGCCGTAGAGTATCCTTGTGTGATAAGAGATTGTTTTACAGGGGAACATTTATGTACAGTGTAGAGATGGAATGTTTGATGTAAATGATTGAGATTGAAACATGAAGATAAATAAAATGATGCACATATTTGTGTATATGCAATGTTTTAACACTATTTAATCTATTTCCTTGTTTGCGTTTCAGGTGAGTAACGTCAAACAGGCATTTGTATGAATTCCTTTGTGATCATTGTTGTATAAGGATAGATAATCAGGATGAAACTTATGAACCTACACTGTAAAAGTCATTTTAAAATAAATTACAGTGATCAGAGAAGCTATAAAGAAGTATAAATTCTATTCATTCATTGGATTTTTGGAACTGAATGTGCATAACTCAGCCAAACATGGTAAAATCATTTAAAAGTAATATTTGTATTAATTAGAGAAGATTTACTTTCATAAGGTATCATTTAATTTCCTTCCCGTAAGATCCCTTTATTTGCTTACTAAACATGTTATAGAGCCTTTAAATCCATCTTGTTAAAATTGCAGGTCTCATCTTTTACCTATCTACTAATGTACATCTGGGAAATACCTTCGTTGGAAATCATTAAGTTGATTCATGATTAGATATTAGCAACATTCTCAAACATATACCCCGATTTACAAAAAAGAACAAATATATAAAATCTTTTCATTGATATCTTTATATCATGATGTGGCATGAAATTAATGATGTTAAATATTGTGAAATGATATATTTCTTATTTAATGAAATGTTTGTCATAATTGATTCTTCTACCAGTAGAATGAGATTTTATAATTACACAGTAAATATATTTATCTGTTCATTTCAATATTTTACATTAGATGTGTTCATGCACTAAGGTATGTTAATTCACATTTCATCTGCCAGAAAGGATTCCTTGAATGAAAGCTTAGTAAAAAGGTTTTTTCGCAGATCTGTAATTTGGTGTAAGTTTTACATCAATGTTTCCTTTCACCCGTATGACCCTTTCATCAGCGTGCACAATTCTCTTTGATAAATGAAAGAAATTGAGCAGCTATCCAGTAGTTATATCAAGGTTTAAAACAGGTTTAAAAATTAACATGTAAATAAAATGTTTTGGAGTTGTTAGGTTCAAGAGAAAATTGCTGTATTTCTTTTCAAAATACAGAGCTTTATAGAACAGAAAAACCTAACAAAAGAATTTTTTATCAGAAGTTTTTGAAATTTCTTTTTGTTCTATTTGCCTAGTTATCTTCCAGGAGTATACATTGTCCACATGTTGAAATTTAAAAATTGTTGTCTAAATGTCTAACATGTCAAAAAAGTTCTTGAAATAATCTATTCAGCATGGTTTTATAACAGGAGATCTAAGCAAAAAAGAATGACATTTAAATTTTTAAAAACTTAGAAAACAAAACATGTCTTCTTTGATCTGATTATATTCAAAGTCTAAGTATTTTGATGCTGTTCAGAAAATAGATTTGTCTTTAAAAACATTCATGCAATATTTTCAACTATTCCTATGTGATATAAGATGGTTTTGCATTCAATCGGAAAGCATTTAAGGAATACACATAAATAAAAAGACCGAAACAAATTTCAAACTGAATTTATGGCATGTGAATGAAAATAATGATTTAAATATGTAAAGGTCTCTTTGAGTGTATATAATGAAAACTGAAAATCTGGTGTGGTACCAGAGTTTCAATATGTTCTGTTGTATTTGTAGATTAACTTCCCAGCGTTTGTGACTAGGTTAAGAGAACTCATTAAAGATGTTATAAAATGGGAAAGCATTTTGCTTCAGATTATATTTGTTGTTGTTTTATTTGATAACAGAATGTCTTCCATGCTGTTAATATCTCAAACCCTTGACAGTATATACAGACAAATTTGCTTGCTAGAGAGATTTGGTTTTGTCTGAATACTGAAGATATAAACGTTTCCTTTTAGAAAACTGAGAAACGACTTCAGGTTTTAGGGGTATATCTAAAGAATTTCAGATAAGTAAAAATGGGGTGCCTTCTATACTTTTCATACAGCTTGCGCAAAGATGACCGTCCAATTAGATTTCCAGGAAATATAAGAAACTTCTCTCATTATAAAACCTGTGGATGTATCAATATCAATCTAAACTTATTAAATAATCATGGTCGAATAAAATCAGGTTATTGAAATACTTAAAATTGAGGTTCATTGGTTCATTTGCAATACCTTTTCGACTTTTTGCGTAAATTTTTTTATGAGAACATGAGCGAACTTTGTCGAATGTACAAAGTTACCAATAATAACATCATCTACGGTTAGTTTTGTTTAGTTTATTAGACTGCAAATCACATTTAATGAGATAGACACAAATATGACCAAATGTGTCTTAGTACTGCTTTCTCTAAATCCTTATCGTCACCTCAGTAGCAATGCTCGTGAGCTCTGTCCATGTTGAGATAGACTCTCCTCCAAGTTCTTCAAAATACACATATCTAGCTTTAATAATCATTTTGAAACATTGTATGTCCTTCCGTTTTGAGTCCTACCTAAGTATGATAAATCACTAGGATGACGTGTTTTGTATAAGAAATATTTAATCAACGACAACCAAAATCCTCCCCCCCCCCCTCTGAATCTTAATAGCCGTTTTCATTGTATCGCAAGTAACGAATGCATCATCTCATTTATTGATTACTGGATACACAATGATTAAACAATCCAAATATTAACTATTAAAAAGTGATATGGATTAAGCTTCCTTTACTCATGACTGTTCTTAACAAAATTAATTGCATGATAAATATATGATACATTATATAATATAGGAAATGAATATATAAATCAATATAAGAAAGTTCATATAATCATGTAATGAACAGTACTTTGTGTCTCCATTTCATTGTCAATCAATGAACAGGATCTAACTATCCTATAATATGTCATAAATCTGAGAAACGTAATGCAGCATGATTTTATTCTAATGAGATTGCGATTAAATAAGCTTACAATTATTTTGTCTCTTCAAGAACTTTGCAAATCAGTTTCCTGAGAAGAAGTGATAAACATTGGCTATGTCCACTACGCTTTTCATTGCATGGTGCTGTAAGTTGGGATGACTTTCCTAGTCACATATCATTCCCTGTAAAAATCCCAGGGGACGTGAAGAATAATGTTCATGTAGGAGATGTTGTGTTAAACAGATAACCACATCTCATTACTAGTATTGATAATTCAAACATGTTCAAGGATGTTGTGAATGAAGCAATTTCATGGTCGAATACATGATATGGTACACACGTTAAGTGGCAAGTAGACATTAGTCAAGAAATGTGGACAGTGAATGATTTCAATGCAATATCAGTCATTATCCCCAATTTTACAGAGAGTCACAGCCAGATGGCTATTATAAAACAATTAGTTTTCTTATATCAACAGGTAACTATCCCATATTAAATAACACGCTGGATTTAGGCTTTACTTACATTTAAAAGATGGAAAATCAACTTTTTTCATGCAATTGGTTTCAAAAGTTAAATTAATTCATTAAACCAGAAGAGTTGTATCAACAAAGCTTCCTTCATGTTAATGTCTAGTACGAATGTTAACTGACAAAAACCTTGGATTTCGTTTTTAAACTGTTCATCGCTTATTCACCACTACTGTTCCGTGAAACAATTGTTTTAGATGATACTCAAATCGAAATGAAAAATGATTACTAGTGATCACGAAAGGTTCTTCCTTAGGGCCATCTTTTTTATGCTAACTAAAATGTAAAAATGAATTTTTGGTAATTTGAACCAATTACACTATTTCGACGTCCTATAAAGAAATATTAATAAAAATAACAATATTCAACTAAAAGTTGATTAGGCAAGTCAGTTTTATTGCATTTCCTATGTAAGGTATGTATGAAATTTGACATACAAACATAGGATAATGATAATTACCCAGAACATAAATGACGTTCACGTTATATTGAATGTCATAATATGTAAAATTGAGTACTGTTCATTGGTGTATGAACTAGTCTTTACCCCAACAAAAGTAATTCATTCAAACGGTTCATGATCACATGCAGCTCTACTGTTGGAACGTTAACGATGTCCGGACACATACGTCCATTTGCATATGATAACCTCTTGGGACACAAACCGGCCTCGGGACAGATTGCAGATTTTGTAACTATATGATCACGTGTAGATATGATCACAAGTATTAGCTCCAAACAAAATTTACGATATATGGATATCTCAAATTATTGACAGAACATGGTCATTCTAGTGCTTAACCTAATTAAATCGATTTGTGTATTCACTGATAGAATTTGTTCCGTTCTATTCCTATTGTTTGTTCTATCAAGCACTGTATATATCACAGAATAATGAGTGATATCAGTGATATGATATTCAGAATATTGACACAATTGGCTTATATATTAATGTACACACATTATCTAATGTTATTGCAAGATATCCATTTGGCTCCAACAGTCTTTATAACTTCTGATATTTGAGCTTGATGCATATGAAACATTGATGAGATACTATTTGTATGACAAACTATCAAGCGATCTAGAGAGTTGTGATAAATTGCTCTAATGATGAAACATAATCACTTGAAATGTTGTTCTACATCGAACTGACCGACATCGTAGCTGTAGGATTTGTTCTGCAATGGACAATTTTAACTGTAGATATTTGGTATTTTATAAACATGACGATAACTAAAACATTTTATTATGAATGGTGCATATATTCGCGTTTATATATGAGACGTTGTACACATATTCCAATCTTCGTCTTTGAGGGATATTTTAGAAGCAAGCACCATTACCAAAAAAAATGAATGAAGATTCAAATCTGTTCTCGAGTAAATTGTACACGTTTAATGACTTGGTTAATTAAACGTCAGGTATGGTATACACATTTTTGTAATACCTGAATAGCATGAAACCATGTCCCTTATATAGCAACGATGAATATATCTACATTAGAGGTATATGGAATAAGGAAATTATACTTTAAAAAATGTTTACCAAAGTGAGTGTATCTAAGCAGGTCTCTCCAATCAAAGACATAAGGTTGCATAGAAATAGCAGAGTGTAATGTAGACAAAAAATATCGTAAACTTTAAATTCAACTTCGGGTTTTTAAAAGACAAACAAAATTCCAAAGGGACTTCTTGGCTCATACTAAAAAAAACAGCAAGTGTCTAAACCTAAATCTAGTTATCGTGTTGAAGTATACAATGTCTATCTTGATATTATCCTTGAAAAGATTGTCTGAAAACTGAGCAAAGGTCTACAAAATGACTTCAATTGACTTTTGGCATGTTTTTATATCAAGAACATGAGATTAAAAATGACGGCAGTTTTAGTTACATGTCAAGTTTTATGTTCACGATCATGTTGTGATGTGTGTTAACGAGTTTCATTTAGAGTTTATTACAATGCATCAGGAGAAGTGTATTTTTCGTATTCTTTAAGAAAATGTATTCACGGAATCCTTTGAAATTCATTTCATTCAAATTGTTTTCGAATTGATCCAAACGAATTTTATCACCACATTTATAAAAAGGGAATTTATTCCAATCAGCCGAGAGATGTTGCATAGGAATAAAAAACGAATTTCATGTTAAAGTTTCCTGGAGTATCATTAAAGGTACATGTAAGCAATAGCTTCATGGAATAGCAATACATCAAATAACTGAAAAATATATAAAGTCTTAGACAAAATCTTTTACGACGCCTAAAATTAAAAGTGATCAGTTGTCAAACCTTTATGTTCTAATAATGTAATAGAAACATAAAATTGGTAAGCGTAAAATTGGTAATCAATGTACTGTAGTATTGTATGCTTTTCATAGATCACACATAACTAATTAATAGAGTATCAACCATTTTCATAGAGCTCTGTTCATGTTATATCCTATCGTTTAAATTCTTGGAAATAATAATTCTAAGCACAGGTTATAACAATAACAGTCATTATAAAATAACAGAGATAGTTGTTGAGTTTATTAGATATGTTGAATGATTCTATTTAAGAGACAGAAACCGGTCAAAATGTACGTCAATGCAAATTTTCTTAGATCACGTATCTCCCCTACAGTATATGTTTTAATCGTACTTTTTAAAGACCTGTCTCAATTTCAATCGCCTGTTATTCAAGTTTTTCAAAGTATGTTTAGCCTTAATGAATTTTTGTTGAAACTTTCTGTTTTGGTTATCTTAAAAATATGTATATGAATTCACTTTGATGACATATTTTGGAAAGCATAATTTATCAATACCAACGTCTAAACTTAACAATAAAACCTACAACGTTAAAGCCTTCTTTGTTATATTTCAAGCACTGCATTTAACATCTCAAGTAAACCTTGCTTTAAGATTGTTGTCATAATACTTCTATGAAAAGTTTGAATTAAATTAAATTGACATTTAATAATTCTTAAGATTAGAAATATGAAAACAAAAAACGATGCACAGGATAAAACCTGATGTCACTAACGTTCCTATAATGATATAATAAAAAAGCAAGATGTACTTGTCTTGATAAATAAAAATGAAGTAACCCAATGATGAGTTCTCCTGATTTAAATTAGGTATCATAAACTCACAAATCTCTGACAATCAGGTATCAGAACCATTGAAATATAAACTAATGCGTTATTGATAGACATACGAAAGGTCATGATAATCTTCATAGGTACTGGTGAACTTACTATGTTCTGACTTTTGAGGGTAATTCTCCGTGAGGCATTCTGGAAGCTGCTATGATGAAAGAGGGTAAAGTATATTAAAGAGCCACTCCGTGAGTTGTTGGAGTCATATAAGCCAAACTTAATCAATGGTGTCATTTGATCGCTAAGTATCGACTGTTACCAAAAAGACACATTTTAAAGCTTGTCGATTTTTTACAGTGACACTATGAAGGTAGAACGTCGCAATTATGATGGAAAACCGAACAGTGGAGCGCCTCAAATAGTCAAACGTTATTTTGGAGACTTATCTAAAACAGCCAGGAGGGCAGTTAGGAGTTGATAGTGTTTGTTAGGTTATATAACTAGTATCCATGTATAATGGACGTGATATCTACACATATGTGCATTTATAAGGCTGTTTTTAGATTTTCATGGAAAACCAGTATTTGTCATATATATGTCTTTTGGACATGAAAAGTTAAGATGTTTTGATTTTATATCCCCACATGTGACATTTAGGTTCGTATCAAAGGTAAATAATAGTTTATGAAAATAACGGAGTAGCTCTTTAATAGTAATCTATATATTGCTGATTATACAACGTATAAGTAATCCAGTAGTGGAATACCTAGAACAATAGAACCTATGTACATCATCAAGAATAGATTTGTATTACGTTAGTTGTAATCATCAGGGGAAAGATTGTAGAAACTCTCTTAGCTCTATGAAAGTCATTAGTATATTACATCCCAGTGGGAAAACATCTTCATCATGTTTGTACTACCAATTTTTGGCTTAACATAGTTCAGAATGATAAAGTGTTTTTTAGATGAGCTCACTATACATCCCATCTTAATCATGTTTGCACTACCATTTTTTGGCTTAAAATAGTTCAGAATAATGAAGTTTATGTTTTAATGAGCTCACAAATTACCTATAGGAATAAAAAAAATGTATGGCCCTACTCAGCTCTTCATTGTATGGTGTAGTACCTTTGGATTACCGTCTAAGCCTTCCATCATTCCCTGCACAGTTACAGTATGAACACTAAGCTCTTCATTGTATGGTGTAGTACCTTTGGATTACCGTCTAAGCCTTCCATCATTCCCTGCACAGTTACAGTAAGAACACTAAGCTCTTCTTTTAATGGTGCAGTACCTTTGGATTACCGTCTAAGTCTTCCATCATTCCCTGCACAGTTACAGTATGAACACTAAGCTCTTCATTGTATGGTGCAGTACCTTTGGATTACCGTCTAAGCCTTCCATCCTTCCCTGCATAGTTACAATAAGAACACTAAGCTCTTCTTTTAATGGTGCAGTACCTTTGGATTACCGTCTAAGTCTTCCATCATTCCCTGCACAGTTACAGTATGAACACTAAGCTCTTCATTGTATGGTGCAGTACCTTTGGATTACCGTCTAAGCCTTCCATCCTTCCCTGCATAGTTACAGTAAGAACACTAAGCTCTTCTTTTAATGGTGCAGTACCTTTGGATTACCGTCTTAGTCCTCCATCATTCCCTGCACAACTACTAGGAGACTAAGACAATAATCGTCTTGTTGGGTTCTCGTGCTTTCTATCTACAATTCATCAACGATGTTGAAAATTCAGGTTGTTTAATGAATTTGTAAATGATGCATTTTTCATGTTGATTAGGCGATGTGAAACAAATGTTAAATTACATGTAAGCATCAGTTGTTCATTGTAAACATGGGATGATTTAAGAGTTATATCACTTATTAATTGAACTGATGGGTTTGAGCATCCAAACTAGCTGAAATAAAACAGAGTTTTACAATCAAGATCCAGATATCTGGGGTGGCAGTTTAAAGATACAAAAAAAACATTCATACAATTTGTTCTGAGGTTTAATTAAAGATGTTCAAATACACAGACTCCTCGATAATATAGGCAATGTTTTTAAAAATTAAGATTACCTGAAATGAAAAGTAAAACTTGACTCTCCTTTCAAATAAACTTTTACCTATAAAACAGTTAACTGATGGAATGTCCGTTTTAAACAGAAAAAACATCAATTTCCTTTGCTGAGTCAGCAAAGAATTTAGAGCATTATACGTCTAGGCCTAGGGTCAGGATCTGAAAACAGGAGCTCTTCTCATAATCCATTTACAGAAAATGGTAAGAAAACATGGAGACGGGGGCACATTCTACACGAGTTATTAGAAATTAGGGTAGTTGAGGCAGAGATGTCTAGGAGCAATGAGGTGGCGAATTCCCCTTAGGGTGTTTAGGAATCTTCTACTTGTCTACACATTCGAGTCATTAATAAGGCGGTTTGCAGCATTTTCTAGATGGATATTCCTTGAGTCTCAGTGTTCTGGACATAGAATTAACAATGATAAGGCCTATATTACAGTTTATATTTTACATCATTGCTTATAGAATAAAAACTACAACATTTTGAATTACATTTTCATTTCAACAGTCCAGTAGGGAGGTAAGATTTATCAATTGATGGGTGAACACAAAATATAATTCTTTAATGAGTTTTCTAAAAAATAAATAGTATCATAAGGTTACCAGACAAGAAGAAAATTATATTCGTCTTCCATATTATTACTATTACAGCATTCACAAATTCTGTCCATTTTTGTATTTGTAAATCTTCCCTTTTCAATAATCATGCCACAGATATAAGAGGTTCTTTGTTTACCTAGATGGTGCTCTTATCAATAGGATGAGACAATGTTGGCTACATGTATGAACAGTTTTGAGTTTTTGTAGATTTAAATTTCTGTGTTTCTCTAGATATGGGCGCCGTGTAAACAATCAGAAAAGTTGACTAAACTTCTCATCTAAGGTGTCTGATTTATGTATTGAGGTACTGCTATCCCTAGCTTGTGATATTTTCTATAGCATGAGGTACATTCGACTTAGGATATCATTATTATATTACATTATCATGACACATTGCCTGTCCCTAAGTGGTATTGCACAAGTCAGATAGTCTGCCCATAAACTTCAGGAGACAAAAGCAACAGTTGCAATATCTTGGCAGAATCCCTCGGTATCCTAATCACGTCCTCTCCTCGTCTATCCATCCATCAACTTCAGAGCACGCTGGGGACAGCAATACTGCAATCAATCCATCGTAAAAATAACGTCTAACGTATATGAGCGTTCTATGATGCCTGCACCTTCCACACGATTGTTTGAATAAATATAGACAGAGAAACGATCTCAGGCGCAGAGATTTGTAGTGTTCTTTAGTGCTGGTTTTTTTAATTTTCGTGGTCGTAAACAAAATGTGATCAATCATTTTTATTTTAATATTTTTCGAATGTTATGTTTTTAAATATGTTGTTGTTTGACTTTACGACAGTGTCAAATGAATTCAAAATATTGTTTTGAATTGAATTTTAAAAAATATTCAGCTTGACTTTTTCTGCACACGTACCGATGAAGATCACGAACTTAAAAGCACTACCAAGGTTTTTTTTAATTTGTAAAGCATGCACATGATTCCTTTTCATACAACATATCTTAGAATACCCTCGACAAAATATAAGTAATTTGTACATTCAAAGACACTGTAATCAAGGTGACTTAAACTGCTTTAATCAGCGCTCATAAAGTCAGCCATAGCCTAATCAGTATTTGTTGTTGTAGTTCTTTGACGATATCCTCATCACACATTAATTCCTCTTGATAGCTCTCCGGGGATATGGAAACTAATGGTCCTGGAATCGAGAATTTGTCTTTGAAGCCACCGGCGCTGGGTGTCATAATGGCTGATATCCAATATATTTCAATGGATTCATTACTAGTCGATTTACCGGCTTAATGTATGATTGAATGGCTTTTGATATAATATAAGATTATCGATCAGACATTAGTTAATTGCTTATCGTGATAGCTTAAATTTGTATTAGAATATAACCCTAAAAGTTTGTCTTTTGAAGTTTATTCTGAGGAAAGTATACTTGAATACAGCTTTCCGATTAAAATTCAAGATAAATTATGTTTTGCTATTGCAATTAAACATTCATATAGATAATGTGATAAAAAAACTATTTCGAAGACTATAATCATGGGCCTGGCATGATACAAAAAATAAGATTTTGTTTTGCACATTTCACACTGTGAGTACCAAATGTATCAAATATCAAAATATATATTACATTCCTCCTTCAATTTGCTTCAAGGCATAGCTTGAATGGATCTTGCTAGCATACGGTGAAATATTAATCTTTTAGGTACTAGGTAAGCTTCTTAACTGGCTTAATTAAGAAATATCGTGAAATATACCTTTTAATGAAGTTTCTTAGCTAAAGGTCAAGGACAGCATGTTTCTGTTACGTTAAAGACATACGTTATTGATTTGAGCGCTAAAACCTATCTCGGAACTCTTCCTAGAGACTAAAGTACATGTTACTATTAACAGGTCTTCATTTTGTCAAATTGTATTCTGAATCATCAGCCTAGGACAGTATATCTTTTCTCATAAATATTTATTGTTATTTGGTACTTTGCTAAGTTTCCTTTGAGTTATTGTTATTCGGGGAATTGCTAATTTCTTCCCACTGTAATTATTGTTTTCAGGGGTTTTCTAATTTTCCTTTTAGTTATTATTATTTGGCGCTTTGTTACTTTTTCTTCTAGTTATTGTTATTTGGCGCTTTGCTACTTTTCTTTCTAGTTATTGTTATTTGGCGCTTTGCTACTTTTCCTTCTATTTGCTTCTTTCCATCCTACTGTAATTATTTTTATTCTGGGTTTTGGTAACTTTCCTTTCAGTTATTGTTATTTGGTGCTTTGCAAATATTCCTTCTAGTTATTGTTATTTGGTATAGGTACTTCGCTAATTTCCTACTACTGTAATTATTGTGATTCGAGGCTTTGCTAATTTCCCTTCTAGTTATTGATATTTCGTGCTTTGCTAATTTCCCTTTTAGTTATTGTTATTCGGGGATTTGCTAATTTTCCTTCTCGTTATTGGTATATTGTGCTTTGCTAATTTTCATTCTAGATATTGTTATTTGGTGCCTTGCTAATTTTCCTTCTAGTTATTGTTATTTGGTGCTTTGCTAATTTTTGTTCTAGTTATTGTTATTTGGTGCTTTGCTAATTTTCCTTTTTCATTGTTACATGTAGCTTCGTAATGCTTCCTAGTAAATGGCCGAAACAACTACATCCCCTTGTTTGTTGTTTGACTTCCTCATTCACAAGTTCAGAAACCTTTTAGTATTAGCATATTGTCTCCTACACACCAAACATTTTCCTGTCTCGGAAAATATTACGTATTTTGACATTTTCACCTAGAAGGTCGCACAAAGTCACATGGCTTCCTAACATGATAGTTTTATATCCTGACCTAACAGCTTTCTCACGATAATAGCTCTTACAGTGCAGTATAATGAAGCAAAGTTAATGCTTTCCATACCAATCAAATGAAGCAGTGCTCACATCAGACAATAAAGGTTGAACACTGTGGCCAACAAGCACGACATCTTAGACTCAATTTGCCAAAGAGACCTTTGTTTTTAGGCTATAAAACGGACGTTTAAAGGGACTAAAATCTATTGATATAATTAGACTAAAAAGAATAATGAAATATTGTTTGATTAGATTTATTTAGCTGAATTACCCACCTCAACGTGTGATGTTTACTGGGAAGGACTCACCAAGTTGGCCATTAGTAATGACATGGCATACGTTCAGTTTATCCTTCTTTTGTTTATTACAACACACCCCGATATTGCAAATAAAGTACAGTTGGTCTAAAGTTGCAGGGTTCTTTGAAGCACGTGGGTGGTCAATAAGAACTACAGCTGCACACCGAAAGTTTGTTCACCTACCACTGAATCGTAGTGCAAATATCATGTAATTTGAGTTTCGTTTCAACGTCAATAGAATAACTTCAGCAAGACTGACAACGGAGCACCCATTGTCCATGTGTGAAATAGCCATTCTTGCAATGTCTGGTCACTCGTGCAAAAATTCGAATTTTGGCATATTGATATAGCCAGAAGGGGTCAAATTTTCGAAATTT
This sequence comes from Phorcus lineatus, assembly GCA_921293015.1. Lineage (NCBI taxonomy): Eukaryota > Metazoa > Mollusca > Gastropoda > Trochida > Trochidae > Phorcus > Phorcus lineatus. The sequence continues at coordinate 19,386,794 of OV121083.1, read as the reverse complement.
CAATTTCGTTAAATGTCGAATAAAATGTTCCATAACCACTCTCTGAGATTAAAACCAAAATAATCACATTGAATTTGTGCTAAGAAACAAACGTGACTCATTTTTAAAGAAGTTGTTAACTTATCAAGGATTTTATTGAGAAAAATTAAAATTAGTGTTTTCGGAATTTTGACCCCTGGTCACTTCAATGACCTGCCAAAACTGTTACGGGTAATTGTGGGGTACGATAAACCTTTACCTTAAAGAAGAATGGATCTGAATATGTGTATTGAAAATTCAATATTTTACGTTTGTTTTTCGCAACGCTACGATACCTCAAAGGCATCTCAAATTACATTATATTTGCACTAGTATATTCAGGTATGTGAACAAACTTTTGGTATGCAGCTGTTTCGATTACTTTGCTTTTATGTAAATCTGGAAACAAATGTAGATTTATGCTCCATCGAAAAAGTACACAACGAATGTTTTCGATAAATATTTGCCTTTGCGAAAACTGTACTATATGTACATTTTAGAATGCAGTTAATTAGTTTTACTGATAATTCAGCAAAGTAAGTATACGATAGTTATTCAAAGTTTGAATTTCTTGTTTGAGAATACAAATAGCATAAATTACTTCTGCAGTAGAAAGTCATAGAGATAATGAAAAACGTTTCATGGCAATTATCAAGACACAGGGAATAAGAAATTATTGATTCCCATGTCAGAATAGATTAACAGGTTAGTTACACTGATGAATTCTTGTGTGTATCTATTTACGGCATCCTTTGAAATATCTGTAATTTGATCGAATGATCATGTTTTTTGTGAAGGTTTTGTTACATTTTATACGTCGTTTTCTCTCTCACATCATGTATGTTTCACACATGATTTATTGCTGTAAAGTGACAAAATAATAAAACAAAGATGATTTACTGCTATATCAGGACAAAAAATAGAACTTTTTTCTATAAACAAACTAATTCTCTTAATCAAATTAGAATATGCACATGATTCCTAATAATTTGAGATAATTACATTCAAACAGGTCCTTAATGAAAATATGATACTACGTTTTGTAACTAATCATTTCACTAATCATTTAGCTTAATGCACGAACTCAATATCAAACATTCAGTACATGAATTTAGTAAATCCTGACACGAGATATGTTTTGAAGGAACACACACACACTCTCTCTCAAATATGTCAGATCAAGAATTACGATATTTAATGTCTTGGTGAATAAATATAATCAGTGCACTAAGAAGTTTTGTCTGTAACTCATGTTTTCTTGTGTTTCCCGTTGTTATATATATATATATATATACATACATATATACCTCTTCCTTCATAAATTGAGATTTTTATCCCTTAGAAATGAAAGTAGTGTAGGCTAAGTGGTAAAAGACAATCCTATCTATTATAGTGTTACCCGGAAGCACAACAGGCCTTATCAGCTTATTATTTGAATAGTTAAAAGCATCTTAATGGTTTTGCCGAAAGTGTTAAAGATAAGACGACAACTTTCTAAAATAAAGATAATTCCCGTTACCATGGATACCAGTTTACACAGAATTCCTTGCACTCATAACATTGCAGCAGCTCGGTAACTTACCTGACAGGTGACAGTCTAATTGGATTAAGAAGTGCACCACCCTTCCTGTGTAACAAGAAGTGTTCATGACGTGACTTGTCGTATTATACAGAATACGCTCGTCATCTGGCCAGTCTTGACAGATAATGACCTGAAATCAATGGGAATTGTTCTATTCCCAGAAAGTACAGAGAACGGGATTTCGGAGACTATTTATATTTAACCAATGGAGAGCTTAGTCTTTTTAATCGAAAATATAGATTCCACCAATACTGAAATAATTGGAACTTTGTTCTCGCTGCCAGACTTTTGAAGAAATTGACAAAGCATGACTGTGATATTGAAAGACCATGACTTGATGTATGTCTGCAACATCAGCGTCTAATGAAAAAGGGTCACAACATCGTGGAATCTTTGAAGGACAAGACGGATGTCGTAGGTGTATTCTTTGAGGCATTAATTCAAGATTCTGGTCGCAATCTTCTTAAGGTGATGGATGTGAAGTAATCACTTACATACCTCCTCACGGGATCTTGAAATCAGAAAGAGGAAGAAAGCAATGTCATCCTATTGCATGGACACATTGTGCGTGATGTCGGGGTTCAATCATGCAGCTGATTGTTAAGAGGGGCGTTACCCCATACAGCACACAGAGGATAGAGATCGAATTTTGTGCTTATGTATTTGTAGTGTAAGACAATACTACCTTGTGTGTTATTGGTGAACGAAATATGTGAGAAAATCCATGGAATTTGTTAAATGTGAAAAGTCAAGATAATTTTCAAATGTGCGTCAATGACAGTGCCTACTCATCAATATGCAGCTCTCATATCAATGGCTGATATCTTTTTTGAGAAAATACAGTGTGACACTTAAAGTTCATTAAATTTGGATACAAAACTGTCAAAGGATTGTTTTTGATCGTGCAAATGAAATTCATAATTACAATGACAGGAACTTAGTAAATATTCAGAAGTGCAAGACCGAGTTGTTTCATCGATGAAAACTGGAAGCATTTTTTGAAAAACAGTATTCTGTGGACATTCGGATGAGCTGATAATCAAGAAAAGAGCCTACTCCTGAGAAATAAGGTCAACAAAGATTAGTTCAATACTTGTTCGAGAGGACCCCTAGCTGGATAATTACTGGAAGACAAAGCCTATAGATTTGAAATGACATCAATACAGTAGCAGACAGAACGTCTCTGCCAAAACGGACTTATCAAAAGGAAAGTTTCACTGCAAAATCTTCTCATGTTAACAACCAATGGAGGTTTGTTTTAAAACATTCAATGCTACTATAGAACATTCTTGGGTATCTTCTCGGATGAATAAGAAGATTTGATTGGGTTTGATCTGGTTACCTCATTACGTGTGTTATGAATTTCAAGTATGAAGTATACTTTAACCGCCTGGATACTATTCTTTTCTAAACGAATGTTACGATAACTAAGAACTGATAAACGTGTATATGAAAAGCATGAAAAGGATGTCGTTTATAATACAATAACTAAAAACTGATGAAGATACACATCAAAAGATGTTACGATGCATCATTTTCTAAAGATTCCTCTTTGGAAACCCAACTCCATTGATTGTGCACCACTACATTCACACCATGCTGTATGGAATGGTTAAACAAAAATTGAATTTCTTCATCGAGAATAACCATATACAACCTAGTCGAACAACGTTAATATACTAATGCCAGACATTAAAAGTGGATAATGTTATCATCCGTGTGAACAGCATGACATACATTTGAGGAACAGCCGTGTTTAACCAGCCAAATAAATCAATTAATGATGAGGTGTATGTCCAGGCGAGCTGACCGACCAGTGTATTCTCTCTTGCGGGGATCGCGTAGATCTAAAGGGTAGGTCGCCAAAGGCTGATGAGGCTTGAAATTATTTTAGTACATTATGGACTGGAGGTTTTATAGCTATGGAACTCAAAATATCCGTATATGTTTTAATGAGGTGCCGTACGTTGAATTAATTGACGGTCTTCTGTAACGTTACGTTCCGAACGGCAACGGTTTGATTTTTTTGTTTGAAAGAGTATTTTGGCGTTTTTATTCTTCAGTTGTCCTTTTTCGGTAACCCATAACACATCATGTGCCTAATTAAAAATATGCTTTCGATACTCGTACATAAGTTTTCGTTAACAATCGAAAACCCAAAATTAAAGTAATTTGTAATGTAAAATTTGTGTGGTATAGATATTCATTGTATAATATTTTTTCCCAAGACTATTCATTCTATATAAATACAAGTACAAAAAAAGGTTGTAAATGTCCTTAAAACCGAGGGGGTGTGTAAGTCAACTTTTAAAGAAAAAAACAGTCCATGACCTTTTTAAAAACCATTGACCTTTTAATTCAAGGTTATACAAAATTTGATCTGAGTTAGAACTATGATATATAAATTGGTCCAAACTATAACGCGACTTGATCCACTGTGCCAGATACAGACTTCAAACTTTAATATAATATTACGAGTTGTAAGTTAAAATCAGCAGAGACGAGAGCGTATTCTTACATGTTAACGTCAGAGTGAAGAATAATCATAGTAATTCTGTTACTATTTTTGTCTCCAGTAATATTTTCTTGCAGTCAGTCTTCAAAAAGGACAGTTGAAGGTGAAGCAATATAAGCCTAATACACGTTCTTTGTTCTTCGGTATTACTTATTTGTAGCACTATTGGTGTATTTCTAGAGGTATGGAGTTTATTTTAGTGATTAAACAGTCGCCAAGGCTTTCGTAAATGACACAAAAACGTAGCCGGTCTATTATTATAGACATGGAATGTACGTTTACGGGACTAGTAACAAATTCACTCAGAATGTCACTCAGAATATCTCATTTGTTCTGAAAATCGAAGACCTTTTTGGATCCTAATTTCTGAGAATGCTCATGAACTCTTTTGCAATAAGTTTTATTTTGAGATTGATTTTTCACTTTATCAGTTTGTCGATATTCGATTTATACATGACGGTGTCATACGTTGTGTATCTATATATCATCTGGGTAATTCATATATATAGATATATATATATATTTGGAAATATTGCTGTATGAGAGATTTAGAAAGTTATTACACATTACGTTATGACATCACGTGATGCAGATTGACATGATGTTGCAATCGTTAAAAATATAAATTAGACATTAAAGTTTTTACGGCGCGGCTCATAACGGAAAACGTCACATAAACTTGATTTTTTTCTTAACCTTTTTCTTAAATAAGCGTGTAATAAATAAATTCCAAAATAAGCCCCATGTAATAACATCTTTATGAAACACGTGAATGTAACACGCTGTCTAACTTGCTTTCGCTCGTTAAATTCCAAACCACACACTCGTTTATAAAAATGTAATTATATGGGACGTCATTTAGTATTCTCAATATATTACATTGCATTATGATGGTTTTCAAAATAAACAAGATTACGCCCACCTGTACATAAAAGAAATATAAATATATTAGTTTCTAGAAGCCAAGTGATAAAAGCGAAAATTGCATCCTGATCTGTCGTTCAGATTGCCCACTCGAGATCAGTAAATGATAGTTAAAGCCATAGTGTGATCGAACACATTCTTCACAACAGTTCTAATGAACTATTAGGGTTATAATTTTGATGTCCCGAATGAGGGGCCGACTTTTTAATTTTGTCCTTTTAGCTGAAATGTAGCAAATGCCCATGTTATTTCATGCATCAACACTTTGATTAATCCATTGATAACTTTTCTATTGGAAATCAAGTTATTTTGCAATCCTTAGTTACAACGTTTTCGATGCCTAATGAAATGAGAAGGTGCAGAATCTTCAGAGATGTCTGTTTTTATTATGTTTTTGAATATTGAAATTTTACCGTGGGACGAGGGATAAAGAAAGATATTCGGCGTGGTTTTCTTTAGCAGAGTCAGCAAAATTATCAAAGCTGAAATGGATTTCCACCATTTAGTCTCCTAAAAAGTCATCAGTTATTTCCTGTTTTTAAGAGCCAGGCATATTTTGCAATGTAAAATATTCATAAGTGTAGCTGATGTCTATAACATTAGACATTGACAATATTGCTTATTACCAACAATTAGCAATGATAAATTTTCGATAAATATAAACCTAAGGCTTGAAAAAAAGGATTAGAAATGTTTGCTTTGTTAGTTTTGTTTATTCGTTTTGGAGTTGAATGGAGTAAAAAAACAAATAATTCATGGATAAAATTCTTAAGAATACATTCCCCTATTATAAACAATGTATTTCAAATGAATAAAATGTTCCCCTAAAATTCAAAGAAGAAGAAATTTCGTAATAAAAGTCTACTTCAAAACTGCTTTTTTGTTGCCCTGTGCATCCGTAGTAAACCGTCACGCTTTGTCAAGTAACGCTTAGATTATTTCAAGAATTTAATGGCAACGTCACCTCCCTAGCCCATGTGACGCAAAATGAGACACAAAACCCAAGGGAGAGCTGTATGAAAGCAATAGCTTTTGGCATTTAGCATGAACCTCTCTCTGGAATACATTTAAAAACTTATTTCAAGAATTTAATAGCTGAGTTCAGAGCAATGAATCACATCCATAGGTATCAATCTAAATACGCAACATATAATTCCTAACAACTCCGTATATGGACGCGCTATAGAGAGTTTGACAAGTTTAACGTTCAAATTACATCGCTTGAACTGTGGACTAAACTCATTTTCTTCATTTGACAGCTTCGGCACGGGTTTCAATACTAACAGAAATTAGCCTCGTTTAATGGACAGGAATCAATGAAAAGCACTTATCCGCCTTCGACTTCAACTTTTATACCCTCAAGGACGCGCTATCTTTTGAAAAGTTCTCTCCACTTTCCTTTTACAGAAATGAAGCCTCGTTGGTCATATTCAGCATAGGTTACATAACAATTTTCTTTTCATGCAATGGTTTCCACAGAATATTTAGACATTAGGGTGTTGAATAACATTATGATACATTACGTATGTAAGATTGACCTTAAAGACAAATGAACGTTTTGGTAATAAAAGGTTTGAACATTTGGAGGTTTAAGGAAATGAAGTGATTGGCCAATACTTTTTCATAAACTTTTGATTTTTAATTTGTCATAAACTGTTTTTTATTTTGAATTTTTCATAAACTGTTAATTTCATAATTTTTTAATTTTCCATGATATCTTAACATTGCAATTACGTTGATACTTAATAAAATTTCATATTGTTACTACCGATATGATACAAATTACGTTACAAAACTCTGCCTATGCAATGATGCTGTCGCAAAATGAGGCGTTTGTGTTCTTTAAAGGAGACTCAAAGTGCTAAGTGCATATTCGAATAAAGTTTAGCTTTTGGAAAGCGTCCGGAAATAACTTAAGCGATTAGAATGATACATTTTCAAACGGCGTCGCTGATTGCACAACTAACTTTGATTGCATCCAATCAGCGTTCTACCTTTCTAGATCTAGAAACCTTCGTATCAAGACAAAGGTTGTATAAGAATTTATGACGGAGCTACCACTGTGGGGAGAGAATGTCATATCAGTTTCAAGTGTCACTTTCCTTGAACGATTTGTGAAGCACTGTGATAAAAAGAATTCCCCTGACAGTATCGAATGTCATGTCTCATGCTGGTATTAACCAATCAACGGAAGCGTTAAGTGACACTTTGGTTTTTGTCGGAGTTACATACGTAAACTGTTACATTCGCAGTGGTATTTTTCTTTCCAGATGTACTGTTCGTTGTTTAATGTTTTTGCTTATTCGTTAAGTTAGGTGACAAAATATTGGTAAATGTTGTGATTTTGTGTAGGAAACTTATTGTAAGCAAACAGAATGACAGATTTTGATGGATTTCTCAATTAAAGTATTCTATAAGTTAAAATGACATGTCCCATTTCGACTTCTGTACACATGTAAGGCCGTTTTCGATGTTTCTTAAAACCTACATTGATACACCCTTCAGGATGGATATGCAGTGATTTAAATTGAACAAATATTTTTTGCACTTTGCAAAGCAAAATGAAATTAAATAATAAATTACTTAGTGTCTCTTCAGAAGACATTGAATTTGGCATCATACATTGTAAGACCATCACGGCAAAATGTGTTGCAATCAACCAAATGGCCTGACATTATTTCTGTCAGTACATCAAATCTGTATGAAGCAATCAATGAAAGCAACATGGTCGATATCCGGTGTGGCATACTCCGAACACTGGATAATGGATCTAGTCACTTCAGAAAAAGCTGAATTGGGAGTTTTGACGGATATAAATTTCCATTTTGAAAACTGAGAAGGAAAAGAAGGCCATTAGAGGAGGAGACTTCAATGCTAATTTTCAATAAGAACCAAATTTCATGCAATTGCAAATAACAGTTTACTTAAGTGTGCATCAAGGTTTTGACTAATTACAGAACCTCGCATATAATATAAACTTCCAGGACAGGATAGATTGGCAAGAATACCTGTTAATGAATAACATCTCATATTCCCATTACCATACATGTTTTCATTAAGCATTTTTCATTTTCGTATTAACTTTAAGGATTCTGCCTTAGATAGAAGCTTATTTAAAGGTTTTGATAATGTGTTAGAAGCTGTAGAAGTGGCATGTTATGGAGCTGGACTGTGTTAACGTTAAGCTCTTAACAATGTTTCTTCGCATCAAGGATTATGGCGTGGAACCAAATTCCAATGACACGAATCCATTTTAACAGAGAATCTTGTTTTTGGCTGTAAAAGGAATACTGCGATAAACCATTTGAGACTTTGCCGTCGTTTTAATTCAAATACATTTCAGTGTTGATCTCATAGTTTAAGAAAACTTAACGCGATATTTTATTTTTTTAATTTTATATTTTAATTTTAAAACTTTTTTCATTTAAGCATTCAGGTCTGGATTAAATAATACAACATACTTAAACGAATTTTAAAGAATTCTAAAGACATGTACATGTGTCCACGGCATGTTTAAAATTTTAGTTGAAATACATCATCAACAAGTCCATATTTATTATCAGTTTTCCACTTAATTTTCTTGCTTATTTTCAATGTTAAAATGATTGGTTGAAATACATCATCAACAAGTCCTTATTTATCATCAGTTTCCCACTACATTCTCTTGCGAAATTTCAATGTTGAAGATTTTAGTTGAAATATATCATCAACAAGTCCTTATTTATTATCAGTTTCTACTACATTCGCTTGCTAAATTTCAATGTTGAACATTTTAGTTGAAATACATCATCAACAAGTCCTTATTTATCATCAGTTTCCCACTACATTCTCTTGCTAAATTTCAATGTTGAACATTTTAGTTGAAATACATCATCAACAAGTCCTTATTTATTAACAGTTTCTACTAAATTCTCTTGCTAACTTTTGCATGGTTAGTATACTAGCTGGATGAAATATTCGTCAAAGACTGCTGCACTGGTAACACTGACTTCATTAAAAAACGTACATGCTTCCATTTGGGCCATCAGGTCTGACAGACGAGAAGATCGCACACTAAAGGTATAATAACCAGGAATGGAATGCATGTTCTGTTTGAATACGAGGATAGACAATAAAGCGATTTATTAGTTCTAATCCTCCAAAGGGTTCGACCTGAAAAATTACAAGAATTTTACCATTGCAGAAAATGTTATTCGAAATATGACCATATTACAAAAGTTCACTATCTTAATAGCAAATATTACAAAGCTTTATATCATACTTGATTACAGTGATGAATAAAGGCATGTTCAAAGGTTTCTCTCATATTAAATTTTAGGGGTGAATCCAGACGTTTTCAAATGTTTTCATCATACTTAATTACAGTGGTGAAGCCCATTATTTTCTAAGGTTTATATCATACTTAATTATAGTGGTGAATCCAGGCATTTTCAAAGGTTAATATCATACTTAACTACATTGGTGAATCCAGATATTTTCAAAGGTTTATATCATACTTAATTGTAATGGTGGAGCCCGGGATTTTCAAACGTTTATATCATACTTAATTGTAATGGTGAAGCCCGGGATTTTCAAACGTTTATATCATACTTAATTATAGTGGTGGAGCCAGGCATTTTCAGAGCCGGAAAAGGGATTGTGGTTAAGTGAAGGCTGTGTCTACGTTCTCCAAAGGGAAAGGAGGGGCGGCTTACTACTAACATTCTTACACCTCTCTAATGTACACTATTTTCATTACAGTTTATTTCGAGTGTTTATTTCATTGTTATAATGATTCAAGCAGATGAAACAAAACAATGTTAATATGAGAGTCAAATACATACAAAATATAACTATTATTAGGCGAAATACCATTCATGTGCCCTTGATATGTACCTGACGCCCTATGTTACAATAAAACAGCCCAACCGAGTGTTCCGCTCCACTCCGCGTGGGTAAAGGAAGGCCCATCACCCGTACAGGAAACACAACCCGCTCCAGACGTCGGGACCTTCAAAACGGAAATCGTTTTCTATCCAAACAAACGTTCCACGCAATGGACTGCAGGCGACATGATGACAGTATACACGGCCATTGATTGGTCTCTTCGTCAAAAATATCAAATATAAACTCGTTTGTTTGGATTAATGGAAGTTCCATGTCAGCGGTTTGACGTACATGGTCTGAAATGAGGAGATTGAGAAAGACAGAAGACATCAAGAAAAATCATATGCCATACTTCACCATTCGTGTCTACCACGCGATAAGCTAACGTCAGGCGTGATGTGTTTTATGATTGGTCGAGTGACATATCGTTAAGTGGTGTCTGTGACTCAAAACTGTCATATGTAGTTGGACTCATGATTTTTTAAAGGCGCCTTATAATATTGCATACCCCTTTTCATTTACATTATGCATGAAATACGGTCGTATGCATGGCACTTATATGCAATCATATGTTGTGGTTCATTGCCAATATGCTTAATTGTGACCATTATACATACAGTATTGTCTTTCACGTGTCAGATATGTGAAATTACATGTTGTGGTTCATGACATTATAACTTATTTCGACCACTGCTTTCATGTAAAAGAGTTCTTTTAATTTACATGAGCCTAAAATATGACGTGCTTTTCCCATTACAGTATTCATAGTCAGAATTTAACTGCAGGTATCATGTTAATGGTTTTAGGTTAATTAAAAGTACCTTAAAATATGACCTGCTTCACTGTTTGCAAAAAATGTATTGTTGTTAATGGTGTTGAACGCTGCAATTATATCCCAGTGGCGGATTCAGGAATTTCAAATGAATATTTTGGGAATTTCATATGAAATTATACTAATGTATGTTATGTATATATAATTCCATATGAAATCCCCTATATACTATATACATATATATTTTTTCATTTGAAATCCCCTACCTTCAAATATTGGACCTGCTTTTTCCATATGTATATATATGTGCATACATGTATGTTATATATATGTATATATGATACACAAATACAATTCCATATGAAATCCCATACAGCTGCATGCCAAAGGTTTGTTCACATACCTGTACATACTAGTGCAAATATATTGTAATTCGAGATGACTTTGAGGTATCGTAGCATTGCGAAAAACAAACGTATAATTTCGAAATTTCAATACACATATGCAGACCATTCTTCTTTAAGGCAAATGTTTATCGTACCCCACAATTACGCGTAACAGTTTTGGCAGGTCATTGAAGTGACTAAGGGTAAAAATTCGTAAAAAATAATTTTTATTTTTCTTCATAAAAACCTTTATAAGTTATCATATTCATAAAAATACGTCACGTTTGTACCTTAGCACAATTTCAATGTGATTATGTTTGTTTTAATCTCAGAGAGTCGATATTGAATATTCTATTTGACATTTAACAAAATCGAAATTTCGAAAATGTGACCCCTTCTGTCTATTTCAACATGCCAAAATTCGAATTTTTGCACCAGAGACTAGACGATCCAAAAAAAAGCTCAATAATGGCTATTTCACACATGGGTAGTGGGTGATCTATTGTCAGTTTTGCTGAAGTTATTCTGTTGACGTTGAAACGAAACCCAATTTTCATGATATTTGCACTACGATTCAGAGGTAAGTGAACAAACTTTCGGTATGCAGCTGTACAGATAATGCATTTATCATATTTCATATGGTGAAATATGCCATTTATCGGTGAAAACAAAATCCGTACTTACACTGAAAGAAATGAAAATGATATTCTACTCAGTGAAATAATGCAACAATCATATTACGTCGTCTGTGACGTCAAGAAACAATTGAATGACGTCATGCAACGGCCGCGATAGCACAGCGAGTTAGCTACTCCATTCATATAGTTAAATGTAATTTACGAGATATATATATATATATATAATTCCATATGAAATCCCCTACCTTCAAATATTTGACCTGCTTTAAAGATAGGTTCATACCATTGCCGCTGTCATTGGTAAACCAAACCATTCACGTAATTTAATCTCTCTTAATGCATATTATCAACTTGTTACTTAATTCCTGCAATTCAGGGATTTATTTGTGGGCTGGCATTCACTGGCACTGTTTGTTGACGACTGATTGTCTATTTCAAAGCACAAATCGAACATGTATCGACCCGACGTGATGGCAGTTCTTTTGCACTCGCGTTGTATTCAGTGCCAACTGTAACGGAATTGATTGAGTTTTGTTCAGGTCAATTTAGCTGATATTGAAACCTTTAGTTGCCCCTGTCGACTTCGTAAATATACTAGAGCTTTATAATTAGTTTCAAATGATTCTGTACCCGACTGAACATATTTACGGTTTTGCTAGAATGGTTATCAAACAATTATATCCTTTACATAAACCTTTTTGAAACCTAAAAGCGAATAAGAGCCGGATAATAAATTGGCAAGCGGGATTGGCATTTTCCTCACTTGTCTCTGCCAAATGAGCTCTCAATGAATGTGGCTAGTTTAAAATTATTTAAGAAATGAATTTCATCATATGGTTGTCCACACGGTTATAACCTGTTTGAAACTTGTAAGATAAACTTGTATAACCGGCAAGCTTGCGACGCCGGTTATACAAAAGTTTATCTTACAAGTTTCAAACAGGTTATAACCGTGTGGACAACCATATGATGAAATTCATTTCTTATAAATTCAAACGTTGTATTTAAAGCGAAAATGCATTCGAAATGCAATTCTATAGCTGCTTGTCGCACTGACCTACGTACCGGTTACACCAAGACGGATCTCTACCCGTATTCAGACGCATAAACAAAATAGTTCCAAAGACTCGGTAAAAATGACACTTTTTTATTCTACAAATAATACATTTTGTGTATCAAAAAACTAACAATGATTATATTTTTGGAAAAAAGTGGAAAATGTAAAGTTTAATTTAAATAGATCAAAGTTAACAAATAACACTCGCGTATTTATACTGTCCAGAATCTAGGTGACAGTACAGCGTGTTTTGGCTAGTTCCGGCACGATATTGTATAACCTGCATTTACTGAAGGTTATTTTGTATAACCCTCAACTTTGGGTTCATTGAAATGTATACCGATCACATGACCATGTCTGATCCAATCAGAATGCAGCATATCGTTTACATCACAAAGTCTGAATTTATTTGATGAACATGCATCAGAATTAGCGGGAATACATTTAAGAAATGAATTTCATCATATGGTTGTCCACACGGTTATAACCTGTTTGAAACTTGTAAGATAAACTTGTATAACCGGCAAGCTTGCGACGCCGGTTATACAAAAGTTTATCTTACAAGTTTCAAACAGGTTATAACCGTGTGGACAACCATATGATGAAATTCATTTCTTATAAATTCAAACGTTGTATTTAAAGCGAAAATGCATTCGAAATGCAATTCTATAGCTGCTTGTCGCACTGACCTACGTACCGGTTACACCAAGACGGATCTCTACCCGTATTCAGACGCATAAACAAAATAGTTCCAAAGACTCGGTAAAAATGACACTTTTTTATTCTACAAATAATACATTTTGTGTATCAAAAAACTAACAATGATTATATTTTTGGAAAAAAGTGGAAAATGTAAAGTTTAATTTAAATAGATCAAAGTTAACAAATAACACTCGCGTATTTATACTGTCCAGAATCTAGGTGACAGTACAGCGTGTTTTGGCTAGTTCCGGCACGATATCGTATAACCTGCATTTACTGAAGGTTATTTTGTATAACCCTCAACTTTGGGTTCATTGAAATGTATACCGATCACATGACCATGTCTGATCCAATCAGAATGCAGCATATCGTTTACATCACAAAGTCTGAATTTATTCACAAATAGAGCCTTAACTGTACAAGTATATATATATATATATATATATATAAAAAAACAGTTCCACCTCTCAAGTCTTATATAGAAAAACACATTTGTTGAAGAAAACCAAGATGATTTATTCACAAGTACTTTCGACCATAAGGTCTCATCAGGTGAAATCTATATATTGTTAATGACGTTTCAAGGTATGAGATATTGAGTAACTTTTGTCAAACGATAACAGCCTATTTTATTGCATTTATCTTGTTTCTATGATAGACAAAGGGTTAACGTGTTTTATGAATATGCTACCTCATAATAAGTACGTAGTGATGTAAATTGTATACTGTCGATATATAGAATGAATGCTCAGATAATAAGAGAAAACAGTTGTACAATTGAAAATCATTTACAAGTGCGCATCATTCAAATTAATCTGTCATGATCAAATAGATCACGTATTGTTTACATCACGAGGAACGGTTTTATAGACCCCAAACTTCCCCCACGATAAAAGATACATCATTTAATGTAAAATTAGTCATGCCGAAACTATCCTTAATAATTAAAGACATAATGTTTTTCGATATCTGAATCTGTCGTATATGTATCAATATGTATACTTAATGCAATGCTGATGGTTGAAATATATGTTTCTTTAGCTTTCCAAAAATATGAATATTAATATAAGCAATAATTGTCGAGGCAAAATGTAACTTTTCACTTTTTGTGGTTTTACAGGAGAAATAAGGCATATTATACGCTATCTCTTAGAATTATGACTTTCTTGAAAACAACAACCGAAATTTATATGAAATCATTTTAAATTGATTTGTCAAGAAACCAAAAACACACTTCATCATTTACACTTCATTACGATTCAAGAATCTGGTCCATTAATTGCCACCATGAAATGTACCAGGCATGAAACACGTGAAACTCGTGCAGCACGTGCAATACAGGCATGACTCAATTGCATATCTACGTGAAACACTTGCTCTGTATGACAATGTTGATGAATCGACAAATTTGAATGATCCTCAATCTTCATCATAGGTTCATGAAACTACATGTAAATGATTTTTATGCTTAAATATCTATATATTGGTTTAATGTCTTTAAGGTATTTGTATATTACTATATATAGCTTATAAATTATTAATTATTTGAGTGACATTGTTGACTGAATATTCGGATGTTCATCTTGTTGATATACCGACTGCGACGTTTCCTTCAAGGTCATTATGTCTACATACAGACAGATCTAATCCGGGATTTAAAAGGATAATTTATAAAAAAAATATCCTTTTGTCATAATAAAACTATCCTAATAAATTTACGGTATTGTCTTTCAGACGAGCGTCTGTTGCTGCTCCAAGTCTCAGCGCGGCATGGATGTAAGTAAACTAGATCTATTATTATACATCTGCATCCCAAATTTTGTTCATCACAAAATCATGTCAACCATATAACAAAGTGTGATAACATAATATTAATCGGAATTTGAAAGTCTTTAGAAATAATCAAAATATCACGGACACCAAAATTATGTATTGGATAATTTACGAATCATTGTCTAACAGAGGTAACATCAAACATACATTACCTTTGGGAAGTCAACCAAGGGATACATAACATATGAGACATATGATTGTTTAGGTGTATATATATGATGTAACAAGATACATGCTTGATGAAAATTATCATTATATAGCGTGTTTCCTTTATTTATCAATATCCATAGATAGTTAACTTTTATGTATTTACACAAAAACTCATTTGGCGTCCATAGTATACCAAAATACATTATTTTACTTAGCAATTTGAGAGCAACTGGACAAAAACGTTTAGATGCAAATGAGAGTGGAAAGTTGAAAGGTAGCGGATTTTAAATATACAAAAGCGTATGTCCGTTGCAGTTTTTTTAGCTTCTATGCAAACATATGAAATCTCATTACAATATATGCTTATTGTACACTTCAAAGATTTGATTGAAATGGGTCCGTACATTTTTTCCTTGAAACTAATACTTGCTAACTCTCTGTGGAAGAACCTTTTTTCGGAACACTCTGCCCTTTCCGTGGTGTGTCAATACAGTTCACTTTGAATTCGTATTTCAAATGATTGTCCTAATTGACTGTGCACGAAGCATATTAAGCAAACATGTTATTGCCTTATTTCTTGAAAAAATGTAATGTCTTACTGTAAAAATAAGAATTCCAGAAAGCCAGATTTCAACAAAATGGCTCTGGCAGTACAACAAAACCTTGAAAACTTTTAAATCAAATTTGTTTTTACGAATTCTAGTTCACACGTTACATGTTTATTCTCACAACGTTTCTTCCTGACGTATACAATGATACCCTTTTTTGTTTAACAATAGCTTCTGTTTATTAAGTCTAGACATCGTCGTTTCGCATTCAAGGAACGAGAACTAGTTTACGCATTGTAGTCATTAGACAGTAATTAGGTATTGTGTTTCAAACTAGCACGAAAACATCCTGTGCTAACAAAGACCACGTTTCAATTCTCAGAATATAGAACTTAGATGGCTCGTTTCAAAAGGCAGCCATTTAAAACAATTATTTGTGATTTTCCTATATTCTTTTACATTTGTAAAATCTTCAAATGAACTAAGTGTCCATTCTTTTGGAAAAGTTTATATAGCATGCTCATACATTTCTTTCATTTCTAATTCAATTCTTGAATATATTCATCATCTTACATCGCATAATTTCATCTTATCGTATTCATTTGTTGTTATCTATGATGTTTTTTCAATATCGTACATTGAATGTTACGGATATGATCTTCATTTCTTTAAAGTTATGTTCCATTACTTAGCGAAGGTCGAAGGTTTCATATTAGCTGACCTATCTCAGGTTTTTCTACAGTTAGACATTGATATCCATATCCGTTGAGTGATATCCAGAATAAGTTTGAGGATTTAGACATCGAGTGTTTAATATCACACTGGTTCATTCTCTACTGACAGAGGGTACCTGTGACTACCCGATATCATGAAATGTGGTTCCCATTACAACCCCCTTGCACTCCCACCCTTCACAGAGCCCTTTTCTAACCAAATTCTCTTTTCAAAGCTAGAAACTTCAATTCGCTTTGATTTGGCAACTTGCCTTTTCGGATTTTTTAAGAACAAATGTTTTATTCTTTCGTGTACGCCATCCATCTAATGTGCAATTCTAACGAGAGAGACAAACCATCATTTTTTTACAGTTCAACTTTTATTTACCCTTAACGTTCACTCAGTTAAACCTTCAGATTATCAATAGGTTAACTTAACACTTGTCCTTTTTGACGAAATTTCAAGTTTCACAGGTTAAACGCATTAGTGCACGCCAATATTTCGTAAACACAACGAATGCACAGATATTGCATATCTCTCGATATTATTCACTATCCTAACTCAAGTAATCTACCTCGTAAGTTATTTAACAAACATTTACGTATTCAGGTAGTAAAGTGGATTTTTAAAGGCCGGAAGTATTTAATGTTACGTTACATTAAATCCGCAAGAAATATTAAGATTTTGCTCATAACCAGAAAAGCGGAAACGGCAGCCGCTATGGTCAATCTTATAACAATGCTAATACTGTGTTATCAAATCGGTTAATTTACAACATTGCTTTCATAAAACATATTTCATGATTTGTTCTCAGTTCAGAGTTTAGGTAAATTCAATAGCTGCACACAGTACTAGTTCAGCCGTTTCCAAGTGTCAATAATTTATCCGTTTTGTTCACAGCTAACCATATATTTTTATATGTCCAAGCCGACAGCGGCTGTCTTAACGTTTTCATTGTTTATTGCAGGTAAATTGTAAAGAATATTAAGTATTTCATTGCATCGTTAGAAAGTTTAAGTGAATGCATAAGTCCTCGTAAACCTTAAAATAGCCAATTTAAACCCTAAAAGCGTGCACTAGTGCCTTTAATTCAAGTGACACTCAGCTCAGCTCTCAACTCATCGAATGAAAAGACAGTATTATTGACTTGAGAACATATTTCTATATAATTCGAAAATCTTTATGTTCTTTTCTTTAATATCTCATTAGTTAACGTTATTCAATGGCCTCATTTTGGGACGACTTGTTAGTTAAAAGTATGAGGAAAAAGTATTCGAATGGTCGTTAGTTGCAAAAGACAAGAACATGTGTTTACTTAGACGTAGACTGAAAAAGCAAGATCAACTAGCACAATCGCAGAAAGTGAAGACACCAGGGTTTACCATCACATGCTTGGTTTAACTTTCTTTATTAAGAAGTATGTAACACTATTAATCACCAGTTGAACATATCGCTGTTTAATATTGGTTGACAGACATTGTGTGACATAATCGTGTTGTGCACATTGAGTTTTGTCATACCTGGCCGAATGTTAAGTGTTAAAAGTTAAACGTACCGAAATGGCGGTTGTCCTACTTTCAATTAAGCTTAATAATTCATTTGAAATTATTGCATCATCCAATTTGTGTTCAACGTGGTCGCGTCTAAAACGTTTCTAAATTCAACCAGTGAATAATATTCGTCTCGCTTGCGCTCGCTGGATACCAGACCACACACTCGGCGTTACAGGACATCGTTTCGTATTTTCTATTTATGAAACACTCTAACTTGTTTCTGTTGTGGAAGCACGCCGGCGAGGTTCATAGACGGCCATATAGACTGTATGGATTACCATTTGTGAAATGACATCCACTTTTGCAGGAGACATAATTTCATTAAAAGTTCAATATTCCTGCGAAGAAGTATAGAGTTTTATTGTACGTGAGGATATCAAGAGCATTAATTGTTTGATGGATTTAAATATAGATAGTTTTCTACTAAGAAGCAGAAGCAGGTTGTTAATGAAACTAAAACACGAATGTTTCACATATATCCACATTTTATTCAGAATAATTGATTTATATGTATGCAACAAATGTCATTTTGGGGCTTAATTTGCTAAACTCTAAACATGCAACTGACGCCTATTTCAGTTTGTCCCAAATTTGCAATTGTGGTCATTTATTCATTAGTCATATGTCTATTAAACACTTTGAAGTTATTTTACTAGTAGAGAAGGCATCTTGATTTATTATCACTCTTTGTATTAGTAACAACTCAGTGATGCATTAGTTTAGAATATGCATGCATCTGTAACATGTATGCATCTCCCGAATCCTCAGATTTACTGGAATTCAGTAATGAAGATAAATGTATCGCATTTCTATTATTGTATTCAAATGTATGTTTCGTTTTTACAACAGTGTCCCAGTCGAACATTTCAATGATTCAAGTTTCTTTACCACTAATGTCATGCAACATTGATTTGATTAGTGACTACGGTTCGCCAGTTGCATTTATACAAGTTTTTTCACTGGTGGAATGTACAAATGTAAGAATAGATTGCCAATATATCGATGGGTGTTCTGCGCGGGAATGGACGCAAAGGTAAACGATCGACGCCCCCAGAAAGGTTTTCCAGATCATTCCAGGGGATTATGGTCCGTGTATTTGAGAATGCGGATTTGGCAACGTCAAATATCGTTGCTTCGTTATTTCCCAGGCGGGAAAAATTATTCGCTTTTTGTTGCATTATCAGCCTTTGTCCCTTGATAATCGGGATGCATTTGTGATGGCTTATTTCCACTGGGGCGTGTTAAGTGAAGGAGTTAGAAAGGGGATAGCCATATTTATCGCTTGGATATAATCGTCTATATGATGTTTGATAAGCACTTGATAAGATCAGTGTATTCATAGAAGAGATTTCCCTTAACTTAAACATGGTTAAATCGAAATGCGTTTGTTTGAATTTTCTTAGTCATCGAAATGTTTACTTGGATCAAGTTTTACATTGATAGTTCCTTTGTATTCAAAATGTTTATCATCGCGGTGAAATTATTTGGACCTTGAGGATTTTGATATCTGATGATTTTGTTTTCAATTTGTATATTTGTATGTGTTGTCTGGGTTTCTAAAGATCAATCAGGAGTTTAAATTATGTTTTACAATAAAGTTTCTTGATGGGAATAAACTGAATCTTTACACTTTATTAATATTTTAATTTGATTTGCTTTCTTGCGTATGATTGACCAATACCTTTGCATAATCGTCTCTTTATTGTACATATTAAAGAAGTACTCAAAAGTAAATCCAAACCAGTGGTTTTTGAAGAGGCAGTAGCACGTGTTTTTTTTTTCAAATTTTCCAAAAATACATTAATTTATGGTAAATGTCTCAACATCCTAGGGTCAAACTTATCATTTCTCAATCTGGCCAATCACAGTCGTAGAGGAAATAATCAAGTATCGGGCAAAAACCACGTCATTCTTGTGTAAACAGCTTTTAATCATTTTAGGTAGGGAAGAGGATTCGCGTAACTTATCTGAATATGGTATGTTCGTTTTAGAACCGGTTCTTTTGATTAAAAACATTGTCTTGTAATTGGTAAAAAAATTTCCGTTTTCCTGAGATCCCTTTAGTTACCTAAAAGGTGCCAATGTACCTTTAAACTTTAAGAAAGTAGTTCTAACGGATGGATTTGTCTTGATTTCGTCTTTCGAATCTTGGATCTCGTTCACCTTAAAAATCATCTCCTTTGGGACGTACACCTACTGAAGTATGAGATGATGTGGTGTTGCCATTGAGAAAATCTTTTGTTAAAGGAATCGTTAAGGAGAATCATTAAAAGTTCGGAAAGTCATTCCAGAAATCGTTATATCGTTTTAAAAACATGTTTACGGATTGACATTATTTTTTTTAAGTAATCTGTTTTTAAAAATCACTTTTGCTAACGGTTTTTTGTTGAATAAAGTTTCACAGTGGATTTCTATGTAGGATAAATCCGAAAATGGAAACAAAGTTAGATCTTTATAAAAAAGAATTTGCATGATAAACATTGAATTGGATTTTTTGTCATGTGGAATTTTGTTACGTAATGTTTTATCATAGAGCTTTCTATGAAGATCAAAATACAATTACAGCAATTCAATTTTAACATAGATACGTGAAGAAAAAGAAGCCCAATATATCGTACAGGAAATATTAAAGGGAAATGACTTGATATATGAGTGCCGAGAAAGAATATAAGAGTTTTTCTTAGACATATATGACTATGTCGTTAAACCTATTTAATCTCAAGCATCAAAACAGGACATGTATTACAATTTGCCCATCAGAAGAGTGTGTTTTTCTTGTATTCATCGAATACTGTTTAAGAGATGATAATCGGGCTACATGGTTCCCCTGACACCTATTTATTGCTCCTAAAATTCATTAAGCATGATGGTCACTCTAAACTCTGACCAGTGGCGATCCTCATTAACGCCCGACGCCCGAGGGAGAACGTCGAAAACTGACTCCAGGGCACAGGAGCGTATAGATTGGGTCACGTTAGACGAGTTGTTCTTGTACGTTAGCGGCTAAGTTAACAGGATGCTGGATATATCAATACTAGGAAGATTTGTGTTGATCTATGATTACTTAGGTATTGGTATATGAAGTACTGAAATTGGTGATATATATAATTGTATTGTTTGGTGAATATGGTATCTGGTTTCAACTTTAGACTAAAGATTTCCACCTTAAATCTTAGAGAGAGAGAGAGAGAGAGAGAGAGAGAGAGAGAGAGAGAGAGAGAGAGAGAGAGAGAGAGAGAGAGAGAGAGAGAGAGAGAGAGAGAGAGACACACACACACACACACACACACACACACACACACACACACAGACTGAGACAAAGAGAGGCAAACAGATAGAGCGTTTGGGAGATGGTGATGAAAGTGACGCAAGAGATTATTATATCAATGAAATGATTGATATCAGTTAAATAAAGCCCTCATAAGGCTTCTGTGGGGAAAACACACGGATAATTGAGATAAATATTTTCACCAATCCTGTGACATCACGTGAACAGTTATACTTAGTAACCTTGTTATTAACAATGTCAAAACGGCATGTACCGTTCAAATCAGTCAGTTAACTACACCGATATAGAATAGCCTTACTTCGTTGACAAATATAAAAACAATAGTTCACTTAACTATCAAGTGTGATATATAAATTACCCAACAGGTATGTAGTGTTTGCTGTATGGTTTTAGATACAAATTATCACTTTAATCAAACCATATAGCTTTTGAAATGACTTGAATTGATCCATGGTTTTGCATTACATTAATGAATGCACCTTTTTCAGTTGGCTAGAGCATTTCCCATAATGGGCACCTTTTGTAGTTGTCTCCCCTGATAGTTTCCTTGGAGTTGGCTTCCTTGCTTAGCACCATGGATTTGTCTCCCTTTATCGTCTCCTAGGACTTGTCTCCCTTATATTGCATCTCGGGGGTAATTTTCGCTGAACTACATCCCCAGGTTAATTCGATTTCAAGGTTTTTTTCCGTTTGAGTTAGTCCCGTAAAAGACTTTAATACATATGCTTCCTAATAATTACAATGAAGTTCAAAACCTACACGTGAATAAAATGCAAAAAGGACAATATGGTTTCCTAGATATTTGCGCATATTTGTGTCCTCAACGAAATCACTCTCTCAGTCCAAAACACAGGTAAATTGATATTCCTCGTTCTCGAGTGAAGAATTTTAGGAACTTGTTACACTTCATTCTCAAAATCCTCAACCCGAAACATCCCCGTCTTCCCCTCAAAATCAGATCACAAATGATAAAACACTATCACATTACCCTTTGCTTATCTTTCAAATCCGTTAACTTTGGACCGAACATCGCATTTTACTAATCTTCATACGTCAATTGTGTATCCACCATCTCCTGCTATGCACACTAATTAATGGATCAGATCCGATATGATTTCCCTGACATTTCAGGGAGGTCATTGAGCATATTGAATCTCGGGTGATTCAACATCGATATCATTATCAAACACAACAGCGAATCATCTATTGATAAGAATTGGTTTATGTCTGATCATCAAGCTCATCAGTCAATACATGTTTGATAAGGGCAATAGAGATAAGACATAATACTGCTGATTGTCCTCATCCTACAGAAGAGTTCATGACGTGGAACTGTGGCCGATAATTCCGCTTCTGTCTTTGACTTCAGGAAATAATCAGAGAGTTGGTTGTAGAGCACTGATCTCTCCTTATCCTCCCTGATGCTAATGATTAAAGCGATAATGGAAATGCTATCACTGCATATTCTGTAATTGTATTTGAAGTTTCTGATAAAGCTTCTATACGGCTCTCTCGGGGTAATCGCTAAGAGCTCCAAAATTACCCTGATTGTCAGTCCATCTGATATCCTTTTGTTAGACCGTGTTAAATATTTTTTTTGAAATATGCTGTATTTTCACTATATTTTCCAATCTCTTTTGTCAAAAATATGTCCAATAATCATCAGCGTCTAACCGTTTTCAATCATATTATTCCTCCTCAAACAAAGAAAAAATCATCTAAAATAATATATGTAAATAAATAATGAAAAAATATATATTCGATTGTTATGGTAATATTTTTGTAGGTAATGGCAAGAATTAAACTTCATTACCTGCATTTTCGGTAAATTGAGAACAATTCTAGAAACATTTGCAATCCCCAATGTGATATCATCTCTTAAGCCATGGATTACATTTAAAGCTATGGATTCGTTAGGAGAAAAGCGAGGATAAATGAGTAGAACAACATTATCATCATTTTTGGAATACATTTTAGAAAATTACTTTGGATAAAACAGTGGAGTACAATCAGGATAAAAGGCAGACATGTTGCTCGATGAAAATATGTTTACCTTACAAAAGGTATTGACAGACGCAAGAAGTCTAAAAAAGAACATTTAGATTTCCTTAATTTTCAATGAAATGTCAATTTAATTCGTTTTTGGCATAATTTCGGCAATAATAGTAAATATTGGTTATTTTCATAATATTGCTTATGTTGTTCTGCTATATTTTTTTCAAAATGACCATTTTCTTCAATATGTCATAAATACGGGTTATATTATTGAATCGTGGACAACAGTGTTGCATAAATCATTACCAAATATGCTCCAGTATATAAGTAAAAATATGACTTTTAAATATTGAAAAGAATATGTTTTTTCTTCAGCCTCAAAAAAAACGTAATTAAAAGCAGAATTCGGTTGCAATTATCTAAAGTCAAAAAATTAGTTAGCTAAGTAATGAAACAAACTTGTTCAGCCACTATAGGCTCAGTTGTCATGACGTTTTGACAAGACTGTATGTTTTTTAAAAATGTATACTTAACTGAAAGATATAATGGTCCCCATTGTAGCGATTAGACCTTAGCCTTAATGTCAGTGAGATAAAGGTAAAGGAGTACTCAGACAGCAATGGATACATTTACACGACATTTTCCCTTTTTTGGCATTGTTTACGTCTTCTTTTGTTATTATCTACCCTCTGTTTGACCCTAATGACGTCAACATCAGCTGAACAACTCTTAACACTTGTAAGTAGATTCCAACGAGACCATTTCACGGCAATTCAAGCTATTTGGATGTGGTGACTAAAATAGAGGCAATGTTTACTGAAATAGTCGAGTTTGCTATCACAAGGAATATCGTGTTTGTTTTCTTGAAAACATGAATTTGAGGTTAACTTGAGGTTAAACTTTGAAAACGTATGGTTAAGACAAATTAATAAGCTCAATATACTGAACAGGTTAAGTATTTCTGTCAGGGAAAACGTGAAGTTAATTATCGATACCAAAATTATAGTAAACAACATCCAATATTATATCAGAAAAGTTCCGTTTGATCGTTAATCTTACATGTAATCCTATCAAATCCTTTATTTCAGTTGATGTGGCAATATTCGTTTATAGCGCCTTTGAAGTTTTCTAACTTCTTCTTCAATTTAACATTCTCTCCCAACAGAGGTAGCTTCGTCATAAATACCTAAACAACCTGTGTCTTAATACGAAGATGTCTTGGTCTAGAAATGTAGAACGCTGATTAGATGCAATCAAAGTTAGTTGTGCAATCAGCGACGCTGTTTCAAAAGTCGTCTTTACAGTATACAAACGTCTCATTTTGCGCCTGTATCATTGTCCAGGCCTGTGTGACAACAAAAAGGTTATTCATGCATTCGTTGTTTTCATTGCCTGAAATATTGTCAGGTAGTTTAAGTTGCAATATTTTACCGGTAGGGGAATCTTCGTATTAAGATAGAGGTTGTATAGGAATTTATGACAGAGCTACCTCTGTTGGGAGCGAATGCAATTTAAAGGTTTTGAAAACATAGTATGCTTCCGAGTACACTCCTTGGGCAATGCCAAAATTGCTATAAAAGTGCCATGCACCTGTTTTAAGTTTTATAACAATATAAATGAAATGATGACAGTTTACAACCTTTCCGAATGTTGATGACCCTATACAAGGTAACTCCGAGCAAGCTGAGATCCTGTATTCCGACCCTTTTCCACTCAAATTCAATGGTAAGGTTTGCCCTCTTGCGTTGCTCACCGTTAATTGGGCGGACCATTGAGGTCTCCACTATTAGCGCTTCAATCCAACTTAGGGTTACCTTTGGCCTATAAACGACTTAGGATTCAATTAATATTTTCGATTAGATCTTGACATTCCTTTCTATTTTGACAGTGTTAAACAACAAATGTCCCAAAATTCAAGACGGAACCAGACGAAAAATTCCGTTTAAAAATGCAAAAATGTGCTTGTGTCACCTTCGGTGTAAACAAAAGTCGACCTGAAGTCGATCCGGTCCGATATCTTTCCTACTCCAATATGGTTGACTGCTTGACAGCTCTTGCTGAGCAGACCGGAACTGGTTGGTCACATGTCATTCATCATGGCCACCATGGCATGTCGAGCCGGACCAGGATGTCCAATAGAAGCAGTCGGAGGCCGGACGTAATCCTGGTCAGAGCCAAATGGACACGCTGGTTACTTCCGTTTTCAATAAAACTGCACTCGACTTCCGGTTCCGGTTATGTGCCGCCCGGATCAAAGTGCGCTCCAATGATATATGAATTAGCGCTTTAGCACATTTAGCCATGGCGAATAGATCCTGGTATTAGTTCGGCATGAGGCACTTTGGTCTGCCTCCAGGGACTGTGTCATTGTTAAGAGCTGTGTGAGGCTTTACATTAGAAACTTCTGCTTTTATTAATGGATTCTGTCGACCCAATGACTGTATACGTGGGTTTGATACCTACTTTCTGAAGTAGCTATCGGATGTTCTGATATAAGTACTTTTATATCCTCGTTCTTGGAAAAGGGAATATGATTTAACTAAAAGGTCACTTTTATTGCTAGTTTTAGTGCTGCAGTTTGATAATACAAGGTGACATGTACAAGCTGATACCCCATTACTGATAATGTGATTAGGATTGAGACGGGGGTACTCTTGTAAGACAAACAATCTTCTATTTGTTTAACGGATAAATGACTCGGTATCAATCGAGCGAAAACGACCACGAAACTAACTAAACAAGTAACCGCCACTCTCCTACTATTGGCACTATCAAAAACTAAAACCTATAATGACGTCATTCACGCATTTGTAGAAACACAATTTTTCTTGTCGCCTCAATATCGTTTTACTTTTCAATCGCTTGTATTAACGAGAAAACTTTGCGGTCTTCGCATTATATTCGGATCGCAGTTCTAAATGCATCCTTCATTCCGAACAGTTTAGTATAATTTACACTTCACAAGGTAAACATTGCCTGAGTTCCAGATCTTCCGTATACGTTTAAGAAAGGCATCATGAGGGAAAACAGCGCTTCATGGCTGCGTGTAAGAAATACAGATGAGCGCCAACTATTGTCATTCTTGAAATTGGCATATTCTCTACGGCTTTTCCCAACAATAAACGTTCTCTTTTGTCATATTCGCTGTTGAAGTCACTATGTTTTCTAACAATCCTGTAATTTGATAACTCTGAAGTTTTGTTCAGAACAGTTCATTTTTGCATGCACATAATGGGTTAAATATATAACCCCAGGGTTTTGAGAGTTGCAACAGTCTTATACAAACCTCCAAGGCAATTCATCTATTAGTTTGTTACAGAACCGACATTCGCTCCTCTCCCTATAGGGCAGATCCTCGCAGTTTCAATCATACTCAACATTCATGAAATATTCATACTAAAACTAGACACTTTGAGTCCTTAATGGCAAATTATTTGTTCACTTCTTTCAACGATCATAACATGGTTTCAAATTGCATACTAATTACCCACGTGAGTAAATGATATGTTATTTACCATTTGGTGAACCACACGTGGTGTAATATATATATATATATATATATATATATATATATATATATATGTGTTATTAAAAAGAAGAAGATGAAGTTGAATTACATTTGGCAAACGTTTTCAGCAGGTACGAATGTACCTGCTTCATCAGGCCGTACAATGCAGTAACTGTCGTACCTGCTGAAAACGTTTGCCAAATGTAATTCAACTTCATCTTCTTCTTTTTAATGTATACTACCATAGAGTTTGAACATTCTTTTTACTATTTTAATATATATATATGTACAGTCAGACCTCGATAATCCGAACACTTCCGTTTTTCATCAAAAACGTTCGGATAGTGAAACGTTCGGACTACTGAAACGAACCAAATCTACAGACAGACGACAACGTATTACGAATATCTAATGAGTTTTATTTCATATACACATAACAACTGGGATACATATATTAATTAACAACTAAACTCATTCTGACACGATATTTATAACTATCACACAAATCACAAACTCCAGATACACAAAGTGAGACATCTAAATTTATTACAATCACAAACTGCTGACACGCTCAACTCAACTTGCACTGTCATTGATGTTTACCGATTCAATCAGTGTGGTGCTCGCTTGACTAGTGGATTACCGAACGCTTTGATAAACGGTCGGATTAATGAAGCAGAAATAGCTGTAATTGACTAATCCGTTACAGCTAATTAGCGTTCGGATACGGAGACTGAATCACCGGATTAATGAATCAACATTTAATGAGTTTACATAGAGATTAGTTTGGTTACAGTTTGCTACCGTTCGGATACTGCGAGATCCGGATTATCGGTGTCCGGATTATCGGGGTCTGACTGTATTATATATTATGTGCACAGTTTCACTTCCCACATCCAAATTACTGTGGCCGAGCAGACTTTGTTTAAGAAAGATTTTCCGTATTTCATCCTCTGTGACCTAAAATTCTTTAAAACTTTGTATAGCGCCAATTTCCAAATTCGCTACTCAATGGCGCTATATTTTCCCCTTGATCATTAGGTGTCACTCTTCCATACAAGTTTTTTTACTCCTTTGGACTACGTACATGTAACTTTTTCAGAAATTTTGTGTAGTAAGTCTATCCATTATTCATTTATGATTAATTCCATAACTCATTGAAATATTTGTATAACGTCATTTTCCAACTACATTGCCCCAAGGCGCTTTATTTTCCCCTCGATCATTTGATTTTCTTCAATACACATTTTTTACCCAAAATTGACCCCCTTCGAAACAAAAAACCTTTTGCAGCCATTTGGCGACGTAAGCCTCATTCATAGAATCATTTGTAAAGCGTCAATTTCCATCCACGCTGCTCACAGGCGCTGTATTTTCCCCCGTGATGATTGAATGACACTCTTCCCCACAACCTGTTTGTCAAACATCAACTACTGTCCAATTCTCTCCCATCGCCTCAATTTGCGACTGCATCATTGCATAGGCCTTTGTGACAACAAATATGTTATTTAGCATTCGGTGTTTCCATTGGCTTAAATATTGCCAGGTAGTTTAAGTTGCAATTTAAGCCCGAGAAACCTTCGTATTATGACAGAGTTTCTATAGGAATTTATGACGGAGCTATCTCCGTTGGAAGAGAATGCTACCGTCGGAGCTGCAATTTTTTGCGGCCATTTGACACGGTAGGTTTATCCACAATGCTTATTAAACCGTTATTCGTGACAACACCGTGGTAGGACGTTGCCTGGAATGCCGTTTAAGGACAGTTCGTTTCTTGGATTATTTTGAATACAATGGCACTAAAAAGTGACAAATAACTTCTTTGAATATCTCGCTTATATACCAACTATGGTTCAGGTTTTTATAACAACTCACATTCATTTCGTAAAACTTATATGACACCTCTTAGAGTAATCACTGTACATGTTGTAACGTTGTAAAAATGATCCATGTTTTGTAAATTGTGGACGGTCTTCATTGAATTAGAGGAATTCCCTGCGGTCAACGATATTTGTTATGTTTCCCCAATAAGCATCAGCTCGAAATATCACTTTACACCAGTATGTAAGATAACGTAACTAAGGATTGCTGTCGTATACATTGAGACCAATGGCTTTTTTTAATCTTAAACACTCAGCATGACTTTTGTCTTCACTTAATACATAATCTAATGAGAAAAAGTCATTCATCCCCTACGATTTTGCACAAACATTAGCTGAAGAAGTGAAACGTTTTTTTGTGTGATTAACGTTGTCTGTGAAAACAGAATTGATATCCTGCAACCAGTTGGACTTATAGTCAAGCTGGTTGAATTTAGTATATATGATATTCTATACCTACCATGGTGATGATATATTCACATGTTCACAATTTATCTCTGAGGTTGCTTGGCATTCCTTTGCCATTAAATTGATAGTGCCTTGTCATCTTTGAAAATCATATAAAACTGTTGAATGTATTTAAATAGTATATATATTATTTATATATTCCATTAGATGTTCAAAATTGCTATTTCTTAGGTTGTTGTAATGCTCTAATAAATAAGGAAAATATGAATTTGTGATTTCACTTGATCATTGCTTGGGAGTATATCTTTAAAAGTGAGAGTACCTGATCATCCTTTATAATTATTTAAAACTCTGGACATGCGGTTAGTACAGTACGTGCCGGATTTAGACAGAATATATAACAATTATTCAATCAATGATGATAAAGTTCTTAACATGTACAATAATTTTAATCTCGAGGTTGTGGAACTGTTTACTTAATTACAGAGAACATGGATATGACATTAATTGACCATTTCGGGATAGTATACCTATGTACATTTTTCTCCCTGTGGTTGCTTGACACTTCTGTTACAGAAGAAATGGGTATGTTAACAAATTTATTCTTTGAATATAGCGACAAGGAATCCCTTTATGATAAACAGTGCCTGGTCCTATTTCACAAGTGTATAAAACATGTGGTCATTCGATTAGTTCTAGTCGACCTGGTCAACATTTCCATTATCACTGTCCAGTCACATAAATGACCCTGTGTCTCAACAAATATAGATTTATATTAGTCGAATGTCCTGTCCACTGTTGATAACCTAATCACCGTCTTTATCTATGTGGCCACGCAAAGCAGCTTTCTGTAAATGGCCGATGAGGGCAAATATAATTTGGTTTATATAATGTTGCCTAGGGCACAATGCCATCATCATTAGTGCTTTCCTGTACGTATATTGTTTATGTACATGAGTTGGCTTAGATTAAAAGGACATTTATTTGCAATGTTTCCGAATTTGATTTCATTGCGACAGACTTATGAAGTTGAGTCCATTTTTTATTTTCCACATGACCCAAAGCAGCAAAATAACAAATATCTTTTAACGCATATGTCACAATCTAAATAAATGTAGTATGTTCTTACAGTCAACAGTAACTAATATACAAAAATAATGTTTTCAATTTCTTTAGATTGCAACTGCCCCCTCCGTAGCGGGGTTGGATAAGATATTTTATGGGCGCTTTGTTTGGTTTTGGTCAGCGCCTCTGCATATATATGATTAGAAATACATGCAACTTGTAATATGTTCAGAGGGTCAAATTCAAACCTTAATAGCTAAGATCATACTTTAACAAAATTATTGATAGGTTCAGTGACCGGATATAACTCAACTCATTTACAGCGCTGTTTAAATATTAAAACGTTCAATGTAAGTAATCGTTCTCATGATTATATACATGTAGATAGTGGAATACTAATTATACTGAGTCCAAATCGTAAACGTAGATAATGTGGGTATTTGGAAATCGAATCCGGAGGGATATAAGTAAGTCAATATGTAAGTGAGTAGGTAAGAATTATGTGCTGTTCTAAACGGTGTGGTTGTTAAGACACTGTGATACTTCTATATCGATATTTTAAAATTCACGCCGGGGTCGTATGAGAAAAGAGGTGTTTCATACATCAATGCCTGGAAAAAGATTATCCCATAAGTAGGATATATAGATATATTAGGTATATTAGGTAACTGATATAGTAATGTAAACTTGATGTTGTACTTCCAGTTGTGAAAAGCTTACTGGCTTCCATTTTCATTCATATTGGCTGGCCACTAATAAAAATTCACTGACAAGATGCCTTACTTTGTCAGGATCAACATCTTAAGTATGAAGTATATCAAGTATATTTATCCTCTTAATTGTTGTAAAAACCAATTCCATGCAATCTGGCATGTCTTAAACTCAGTTTTGAGTTAATGAATTAAAATGACAAGAAGCAATTTGCATTATCCTAATTTTTATCCTAAAACATGCCAATATAAAATATTCATTTCATTGATTGAGCGGTCCTATTGGTTTCGATGTAGACCGGTCATTCGTTTTTCTTACATTATATATATTATTATTATCATTAAGGGTAAACACAACTAGTTTTATACTAGTTTTACAACTTAGAAATGATGACACACAAGTATCGATAACATATCTTTCAAATAACATATGACCTGTCAACATTGCCTCTGCTATTCCACAGTAAGGCTTTCGGCACTAACACTGATACTGGCGATGAACTGCTCCACTCTTCGTCGTTTTTCAAACAATCTATTATCAACTTAGTAACATCTTACAATTGTAGTGCGATAATCCTGTAGCAGTTATATATAACATTTATATGTGTTGACATGACACTTCAATTGTAGTGCGATAACGTATAACATTTATATGTATTACGATGGCACTTCAATTGTATTTATATGTATCACGATGACACTTCAATTGTAGTGCGATAACGAATAACAGTTATATGTATTACGATGACACTTCAATTGTAGTGCGATAACGAATAACTTTTATATGGATTACGATGACACTTCAATTGCAATGCGATAACGTATAACATTTATATGTATTACGATGACACTTCAACTGTAGTGCGATAAAGTATAACATTTATATGTGTTACGATGACACTTCAATTGTAGTGCGATAACATATAACATTTATATGTATTACGATGACACTTCAATTGTATTTATATGTATTACAATGACACTTCAATTGTAGTGCGATAACGAATAACAGCTATATATATTACGATGACACTTCAATTGTAGTGCGATAACGAATAACTTTTATATGGATTACGATGACACTTCAATTGCAGTGCGATTACGTATAACATTTATATGTCTTGAGATCACACTTCAATTGTAGTGCGATAACGTATAACATTTATATGTATTACGATGACACTTCAATTGTAGTGCGATAACAAATAACTTTTATATGGATTACGATGACACTTCAATTGCAGTGCGATAACGTATAACATTTATATGTATTGACATGACACTTCAATTGTAGTGCGATAACGTATAACATTTATATGTATTACGATGACACTTCAATTGTATTTATATGTATTACAATGACACTTCAATTGTAGTGCAATAACGAATAACAGTTATATGTATTACGATGACACTACAATTGTAGTGCGATAACGAATAACTTTTATATGGATTACGATGACACTTCAATTGCAGTGCGATAACGTATAACATTTCTATGTATTACGATGACACTTCAATTGTAGTGCGATAAAGTATAACATTTATTTGTGTTACGATGACACTTCAATTGTAGTGCGATAACATATAACATTTATATGTATTACGATGACACTTCAATTGTATTTATATGTATTACAATGACACTTCAATTGTAGTGCGATAACGAATAACAGTTATATATATTACGATGACACTTCAATTGTAGTGTGATAACGAATAACATTTATATGTATTGAGATCACACTTCAATTGTAGTGTGATAACGTATAACATTTATATGTATTACGATGACACTTCAATTGTAGTGCGATAACGAATAACTTTTATATGGATTACGATGACAATTCAATTGCAGTGCGATAACGTATAACATTTATATGTATTGAGATCACACTCCAATTGTAGTGCGATAACGTATAACATTTATATGTATTACGATGACACCTCAATTGTAGTGCGATAAAGTATAATATTTATATGTGTTACGATGACACTTCAATTGTAGTGCGATAAAGGATAACATTTATATCTGTTACGATGACACTTCAATTGTATTTATATGTATTACAATGACACTTCAATTGTAGTGCGATAACGAATAACATTTATATGGATTAGGGTGACACTTCAATTGTAGTGCGATAACGAATAACATTTATATATATTACGATGACACTTCAGTTGTATTTATATGTATTACAATGACACTTCAATTGTAGTGCGATAACGAATAACATTTATATGGATTAGGATGACACTTCAATTGTAGTGCGATAACGTATAACATTTATATGAATCACGATGACACTTCAATTGTAGTGCGATAAAGTATAACATTTATATGTGTTAAGATGGCACTTCAATTGTAGTGCAATAGCGTATAACATTTATATGTATTGAGATGACACTTCAATTGTAGTGCGATAACGTATAACATTTACATGTATTACGATGACACTTCAGTTGTATTTATATGTATTACGATGACACTTCAATTGTAGTGCGATAACGAATAACATTTATATGTATTGTGATCACACTTCAATTGCAGTGCGATAACGTATAACAGTTATATGTATTACGATGACACTTCAATTGTAGTGCGATAACGAATAACATTTATATGGATTACGGTGACACTTCAATTGTAGTGCGATAACGAATAACATTTATATATATTACGATGACACTTCAGTTGTATTTATATGTATTACAATGACACTTCAATTGTAGTGCGATAACGAATAACATTTATATGGATTAGGATGACACTTCAATTGTAGTGCGATAACGTATAACATTTATATGAATCACGATGACACTTCAATTGTAGTGCGATAAAGTATAACATTTATATGTGTTACGATGGCACTTCAATTGTAGTGCAATAGCGTATAACATTTATATGTATTGAGATGACAATTCAATTGTAGTGCGATAACGTATAACATTTACATGTATTACGATGACACTTCAGTTGTATTTATATGTATTACGATGACACTTCAATTGTAGTGCGATAACGAATAACATTTATATGTATTGTGATCACACTTCAATTGCAGTGCGATAACGTATAACATTTATATGTATTACGATGACACTTCGATTGTAGTGACTTTCTCATTTTATTCAAGGACTCAACATTTACTTTTACCACTTTCAACTGTTATCAATACCATATTTCATTTACTGTCATATCCAATGTCATTTCATTCATTTGAATGTACAATTTCATTTATTTTTTTTAGATGTGATGGATGGGTGGTGTTTTGGTATAACGTTGCGAATTCTTTTTAAAAAAAATAACGTATGTTAAGAATAAACACCGAGTATTGTGGGTAGCAGTTCAATCAAACCCTCTTCCTTTTTTGACAGAATTTTAGTTTTTTCTAAGAGCCCCTTGAAAATTTATGTACTCGCCTTTGATAAACATCGTAGTTATTCTCAAATGATATACATTCTCTTATAAAACTAACATTACATATTCTTAAGAACATTCTTAAAGTACCTCCTAAAAGGCGATTAAGATATTGGGAATGTATGTAAGCACCTAATGTAGAAACGCTTTTCATGTCGGCTTAAGGTAAATTTAGAAGAACGTTTTATGAAATAGGCCGATAGTCAAACTTTATTGATTCTATTACTGAAGCGTCATCGTATTTAAAATATCTGACCAAGAAAACGAGTTGATAATTGAATTACCTCCCTTCCATCGGGCTCTTCTATAATTTGCTCTTTAGTTCCTCCAAACCACAATCTCTGCTGTATTATCGATTCGCTCATCCTCCCGCTCTCCAATAAATCACTGGGCGACCTTGACATTGACAGCTTACAATGGCTAACTGTAAACACTCACGTGTTGCGTGCTTCGTAAACTGCAAATCATGTTTAAAGCTTGTTTTTAGCTTTTTGGAAGCACGACATCCGTGGCAATTTCTTAAAATAAACCATTTTTCTCTGGGGTTAGGCAGCACTGGCAAACAGACGCGCACCCTGACCAAGAGGGTTCCAAATACAGTCAATGTTATGAGTAGCATTTCTCATACCTGATAAAATATACAAGGAAAGTGAAGGGCAGGGAACTAAAATTCAGTAGACATTCATACAAAACTGCTTAAAATTCTGTGTAATAGTTGTAACCTGTGACACCATTGAGGAGCAACCTTTACAAACGAAATATGCCCTTGTAATAGTGATGTAGATTTTAAAACCTATGTATATAAACATGTTGGTCGAATATATATTTATATTTATATTTATATTTACATCCTCTTGGCAATCGCATCTTAAGCGCTTAAAGCCGCTGTTTTGAGTTTAGAATTCAATAGCAATAAGCATTCTAGTTATCACAGTCTTATTGCCATAAATTTATGTATTGGTGTGATGACATGAATGTAAATTATTACTGTTAATTAATATTAACTAAAATTTTCTCGTTACAAAAGGTCCAAAATTATTTGGGTATTGCCTTAATTATATAACTTAATGGTTGTATCAAGTCGTAAAAGTTTCATAAAAGTTGTTTACCGCATTACGGAATTTACAATTCAAGTTGACACAACTGACAACGTAAGCTTATATAAAAATATTCAAATATCAAAATACGTTTACGCATGCATGTGATGTTATCGTTTCATAATATGATCGCCTTGACAACAAATGTATAGATGCACTTTGTTGAAGATTCATAACATATACAAACCTCATTTCAGATATTCAACCTGGTAACAAAACATATAGTTATAAAGCATAAAACGATAGATAAGCTACAGAGCCAATATTGCTGATTTTGGTTTACCCTGTCGTGACCTATCACCGTAGGATCTCTGTTATTGAGAATCTTGTTGCAACAAAGTTTTGGGCTTTAAATTTTCAAAAAATATTTTGAGTGATTTTGTCTAGGATTTCCATTACGATTCTGACAGGAACCAAGCTTTGTGGTTTAGCTCCTTTTATGTCAAGGATTATGAATATACTTCGTATATTCTGAAAAAAATAATCAATAATATGTTCTAACCATTCCATTTGATGATAGCGATAGTCAGATAATTTGCTGATTAAAATTTTAAGTTTATAAGTAACTCGTAAGTCCAGGTTAAGAGGTGGGATTACAGCCTGTAAAATTAATAATTCTTATAAGGGGATAATAACAAATCTCTGCCACATTATAGATACATCGTCAAATAGATCATGTCATTTTCATATACATCATATTTGAAATAATTTTCTCAAACTGTTAAGACATCAAACCAATAAATATTTCCATGTAACATTTTAATATATGCAGCACAAAAAGCATTAACAATATCCCTTTTTGACATTTTAGGGAAAAAACATTCAAGTACATCGAGTGAATTCGATACCTATTGATTCCAAAGTTCATTTTAGAATTGAAAAAGAAGTGGGAGCTTGATGGATCAACTTAAGATTCTCTGGTTGAGGCAACACGAGAACCAATTTAGTGCTTTTATTCTTAGAATAAAACGTTGCAACTTGTCTCTAAATTTTGTTTATGTACTTTGTTTTAGGAACATGGGTACAATCAAGAATAGGGCGCCTTTGATGAATTATATATTTGTTATACATTTTGTATTGCATGATGTTATCAATTTCTGCCAAATGTGTATAGTGTTGTTCTTTTATACGATGTATTTTAATATATGCAATTGTAAGGTCCATGTACCACAAAAAAGTATTTTTAAAAATGAATAGGGCGCGCATATGACAGCATTGTCACACTGCATTTCGGTATTAAACTACAATCGATGTAGCAATACACGGTCATGTTTATACAGAAAGGTTTATTATTTGTTAAGCTCCATCTTTCTCAATAATGTTTTTATTGTTATAGATTTTACTAATGTTAGAACAGGTAATGATCATATATACAATGTCTTTCTTTTGAATGTATCATGTTCAGAACGCTAATTAAATGTCAATGAATCATACATAACATTTAATGCTACAAACAGATTTATAGAATCAGAGAAATTCTGAGTGATAATCATGGAAAGTTCGGTTAGTAAGCTCATTATGTTAGAAATCCTTTATAAAGAAGATGTTGATATTTTCTTATGTATCCAACTGACAAATGTCCTTCGAAGATTGTGGTTCTATTGCATCTTTCCAAGCATACATTTTAACCTAGCACTGACCTCTACTCCGCACCGAATCAAGCTAAATAACTTAGCCTGATCATTGGATTATCTATTGCATATGTTATTGGAAAATCTAATGAATCTCTCTCGGAATTTATCATCTTTTGTGTGTTATTCCTATAATATTGCAGTCTCTTCGTGCAATCTTCACTCATTTATCCCACGCTTCAGACAAAGGCTGACGCCGCGTAGTTTGGCTGTTAAAAGCAATAGAGGAAATATATCATATTAATAGAAAGATTTATTGCTAAAATCCAATCTCACCCATTCCCACAATTACAATATTAACTATTGATGTCATATTGATATTGGCATTGGCGGCGTTTTTGTTTACGTTCCTATATGCCACTGAATGAAAGCTCGCCATTTTTCATCCTTGTGACAAAAATAGTAAGCATGTAATCATTTCTTGGATAAATCACGTGAATGGCTGAAGCTGGATATGTTTACCAGACTGGCTCATTGATGTTAATTTTGGTGGATTCGTAGACGTTCGTGAATTTAGAATTTGATTACAAATCCCTCATGGAGCAAGGTAACAGAGTTTCAGCTTATCTTCAGGAATATTTAGGTTGTATACCTTACCGCATCTATGGAGTTGGGTTTTTTTCATTAGTATTCAATTTGAACAAATTTTTGTGGAGAATGATAGTAAAACACTTGCCACCTGGTTTAAGCCTAAAAGGTAGCACTGTAATGACATTCATTGTTTAAACTTCACCCGTTCTAACTTCTCTAGTTGAAACATCATTCAAATGTACAGTCACGAAAATTTAACCTTGGAGAGTTAGAAAAGCTGACCAGTAAGAATTGCCGTTTCAGCGAAATTTTAAACCAGGTGTAGTATTGATGAGAGACATGTTCTTCTTATAAAAGACCAGAGTATCAAATTCCTACTGAGACAGAAATTCCAAAAGATGTTGTTACGAATTCAAATAATTCGTTTCTTATCTCTCCAACCTACCATTTATTGCTTCTTTAAGAATTTAAAGTTAGATTTAGATTGTTTACACTTACTGCTGTCGTATCGCATCTAACAATTTGGAGGTGAATTGAAAATCAAGAAATAGATTGAAATCCGTCTTCAATTCAATAGAAAATCTCATAGGATACAAATTCAAATTATGGTAGTATTGCTGTTTAAAATTGGTTGAAAATTACAGAAAATAATGTTGAGCTATCTACACGAGGGTGTATTGATGTTGTAACAATACCTTATGTTAGCACTATACTAAATTCACCATAGACATCATTTTCTGGAATATGATACAATTGCTGCTTCGCAAGGAAAGTAGATCACCAATGCGAGGTAGCAGCCTCGATTAGTTTGTTTCAATTCATACCGGCTTTTAAGTGACACAGATTATGTTTTATGATTTTTAATGTGGCTTTAGTGAGAGCCAAAATACCTTATGACCTGGGTCAAATTAAAATCGCTTCCCTAAACGTGGATCGTTTTCCCTAAAATTCCAAAATCATTATATTTTCTTGATTTCAGCGATTATCGGAAAAAGGCTCTATGAATATTATAAATTCGAACTAATGTGTTCAATTAATGTGCATATTAGTTTAAAAAAACTACTTAACTCTATCAACCAATGTTTATCTTTGTGTCTGCTGTGAATAAGTTTCCGAAATTACGTTTGAATCATTGGCGCGCGCTGCTGTCCGGTTTTCGATCACAAATCACGACAATAACCCGCTTATTGTCACTTTACTGAAATGATAAGCATTATGATTCTGATTTTCTGAAACAACCACTACTTCTCGATGAAACACCATTTATGAAGCTTGACATATATGACCCCAACGACAAACTCTGTGTTCCTTTAAATGGTTTATTTATGCAATCGACCACTGTGTTCGTTATAAACTATCAATATTAATCAAGCAGCACTGATCTCCGCGGTTAGTCTGACAATGTCAAGGGTTCAGATTGGCATGAATATTTCACACTTGTGAACCATACCAAACACACTGAGCTGTCCCTCATGGTCATCTCTTCTCAAAGAATGAGCACAACAGCAGAGTGCAGTCGTTGATGGACTCAAGGATAAGTGCAACGGCAAATGTCAAGCCATTCTTCCAAGTAGTTGGCTGAGCGATTATATTTGCCTTTACAATCCTTGCACCCTATTTCCACGCCTGCCTACCAATGATTCGCGTTTTATACGTAACTTATGAAGCGATCGACAAGTGTCATTATGATGTCAGCAGTACAAAGAAGCTGAGCGCCACGCTACCCAATCAGAGCAACAGACGGTCTGATCCCTCACTTCTCAATCATGTTTCTAGGGGAAGCGTGTCAAGATGAATGCATCAACTCGCTACCACATATTCAGATCGATAGGGGTTGAGGCAGAGAGGCACCGGGCATTTACCCTTCAAACACTCTTGCGTCCAGTGTTGGCTGAAAAGCACTATTTTCCACACCCAAATAAATGTTTCTATGTAGCTATCAGTGCTCAAAGGCAAAACATTATTATTTTTTATGAGAAAAAAATGTTTTCAGGTGTCATTTTCGAATTACAGGCCCTTTGTCCACGAGTTATATTATATGTTCGCCCAAATGGAGTCGTTGTTAATGGTGATCTGTTACAATTTCAAAGTGCAAGAATCAAATAATGGTTGATAAAAATTTATGTATTGAACATTATTTCATGAACTAATTCATGTTAAATTGATCATCGAGAATATAGACGTATTGATAACTACATGTGTTCCATAGTTGTATGTGAAAATATGACTCCAGATGCGTGTAAAACATGTCAGTATTACAAATCTGGTTAAGGAAAAGAGATCGTTTGAGAAGATAACTGCAAACTGTTTTTCTTTTAGTTTAATATAACAAACTCCTGCTTACACTATAAACACAGTTAGGAAATGTGATAACTCAGTGGGAAAATCATATTTGTTCACTGATGATATCCGTAAAATGCTGCTGTAAAAGAACGTTATTATGTTTCAATGGACATGCAATAATAATACACTATCAGAACCATGGGAGGTGTTTATGATGCAGTGATTTATTTAGTGATAAATAAAAAACTCAGTGTCTATTCAGATTACAACAGGGTTTTTTCTGTATCAAATCTGAAATGATCATTTCTACTACACAGGCAGGATTTATAGCGCTACTGATTATAGTTTGGGTTATCACATTTGCAATAATGTTTTATTTTGGGGGAGGAGATTGGGAGGAATTGATCCTATTGATTATGATTCATTGTTTATGTTTTTTATTATGCAGTGGAAAAACGTTTCTCAATAACTGCATTGAAGAACAAGTTACTGACATTATTTTATTACATTAAAAATGTGTTGCAACTATTGTGTTATTTTTGCTAACAAATAGTTTGAAACATATATTTATTTATATGATTATCTTGGTGAACGCAAACATTTTCCCAAGGTGTATTTATTTTTCATGCCACCTTAGATTATTAATATTTCTATAGATTTGATAAAACAATTTTGTAAACGAAAGGGAAATGATAATAGTTTAGAGCGTGATTAATACATCAGTTTTGAACAGCACAGATACTAGATTTTAGCTGGAGGCAAATTTAAACTGGATTCGCGCTGTTCATCTAAATTGAAATCCTCTTGAAATCGATTTAAAGAACACGTGATTGGCATGTCTGTATCGAATCAACCATCTTTCTAAAAATTCAATCTCCCACAAGGGATCATTTCCGTATAATGTAAATGCAACTTTAATTTCATTTTACTTTAAAGATTCTGTTTTCAATGGATTTCTAATTATGTGCACTCGTCGAATTTGAAATACCAAATGTCAACATATTGCCGGAAACTTTAATTTCGAAGCCTCTCCTAAGTTAGAAAAGGTGAACTTTTGTTGCCAGGACAGTTTCGATTAAAGATGCCGTTGCGAAATGGTAAAAATGCAGATATAACAAGATGATCAAAACACAATTTTTCCCTTCCAAAGTGATACCTTTAAAATTCATAAGGCATGTCATTAAATAGGAAATCCAAGACATTACATAAATAATGAAGTAATGACCATGTTATAGCATCTTCGAAATTTGTGGGGGAAATATAAGGGAGGGAAGTAATTAGTTATCATGTCATGGTCGAACTGCTACATGTACCAGGACAGGGCTAGTTTTGTCTAGATTATACAAGTACAACAGGAATAAGTTGATTCATTGCTTATCTCATGAGTTTCATTAAAAGGATCTGATTCTTAAATCTATGAAATCATACACCGTTTGTTATTTCGCACACCATTTATCGTGTGCTGTTTGGTTTTCTACCTCATATGAACCATTCTCGGAATATATCATATTTTTTAATCAACGAGGAGTGTTCTAAGGTTACTGAAATATCTCTTACAACTTCTTCTCTCTTTCTCAATATCTCACAATAGCTAATTCCCTGTTTTATGACCGATTTAAGAAAGGAGATAAAATAAATTACATTCACATCTTGATCTATTGGTAGAATTTAATTTCACCCATTCTGACAATTGCGATATCAAATACATGTATCTTTGTTATATTGATTTTGACATTCGAATGCGTCATTTTGTAGATGTCTCAATATCCTTCTGAATGTTATGAATGAACCAGCGCCATTTTTCATCCTAATGCATTTAGCCATTCACTATTGTGAACCATAAATAAATCATTCCATTCTTGTTTAAAGCTTAGGTAGACCATCCACTCACCAGCTTACCTGTAGTGTTTAAATTCCAGACAAAATTTTACAGACAGACAAATAGTTTATTAAAGTCTCACTACATTACATGATATACATATATACATAAAATACACACTCATATAAATCATGTAATGAGCCACTCTTATTAGAGTTACGAGAAACATAAAAGAGAGTACAATATGTTGTAAATGTAACGCATAAATTGAAATAAGGTATAAATATTATTCATTGATGTAAAGTGTATTACACCCAAAGATTGGTACAGACACATACAAGTTATAATATTAGGATAAGGGTACATGTCAAAGAAGAATATATTAAGTTGTTCTTATGATACCCTACAGCTACATTTAAGAGGATTTTGGTAAATGTTGGTGTTACATATGTCAAACTGTCTCAATGCCATCATCAGGAAGTACTGAATGTTGCTGATATGTATTATTTCAAGATTGTCAGTTCAGTTGAGTGAAAATATAAAGCTAAGAAGTCACAATTCTTGATCGAAAACCAGACAATCAAATGTGTAAAGTGGTCGAACATCTATTTTGGAGATTATCTTATGCCTATATAAGAATGAAATTTAGTTGATAGTTTTTGAATGGCTATATAAAAAGAAATCATGTAAATGGTACAATGTACGTATGATGTTGCCTTCACACCATCGATGTTGTTCAATATTCATTAAAAATAATGTTTGTCATGTTTTGGCATTTTTGGATGAATATCTGAAATGTTTGAAACATATTGTCCTAAATGCTAAAAACAGAAGCCAAAAGATATATACCTTGAAAATCACAAAGTTTTTATTAAACTTATTTCACCATAGATATCATTTCTGTAACTTGCTGTCTCGCAGGGAAAGCCGGTTTCAAAGAAGTGGCCTCTATCACAGCATATCAAATATTCATCAGCTTCTTAGCCCTGAATGGCACAATTACACAATCGATCATTGAGATAGTTATCAACTATCAATGTCAATGGACTCTGCTAATTTGCCGCTGATGGTCTGATGATATCGATGAACCAGACGTGCATTAATATTCTAGGACAAAACCATACACACTGTTGGCGTCTCTTCTTTAAGTATGAAGACACCAGGGACATACTCGTCAGGAGTGCAGCCACTGATAGACTCAGGGATAAGTACTATGGCAAATGTCAAACCATTATTTCAAATAGCTGGCAGAGTGACTTTATTTGCCGTTAAAATCCTTGTGCCCAATTTCAGGCCCGCACACCCACGTATTGCATTTTATATGTAACTCATTGTGGGATTGACAAGTGTCATTATGAAGTCGGCAGCATTTAACAGCATTTAACAGCATTCCAGGGTCCCCTTTTCTCAAGCCTTCTCTTGGGGGAAGCGTGTCAGGATGACTGTCTCAATGCACTACCACATATTCGGATTGATAGGCATTGAGGCAGAGAGGCAACGGATTTTAACTCTTCAACACTCATGCATTGACCTACATGCACTGTTCCAAGGCACACAAATTAAATCTTCTTTATAGTATATATCGCCAATGTGCAATTTATTTGATTAAAAAATGTTTTCATCTGGTATCATTTTCGAATAAGAGACCCTTAGTCAAGTTAAATGTTTCAACGAAAAGAGTTCTGTGTATATATTGTTTCCATAGGCCGTTTTTTATGGTTGTATTGTACAGGAATTAAAAATGGGATGATAACAAAAGACAAATATTTCAGAAACTTATATGATGTCAAAGTTCCTGTTTATCTCAGTGATTTTTTAAATCCTCATTTGAATAATCTACCTAGAGCTGTTCAGCAAACTGAATAACATCATATTTGTTTCAAGTATATTGCAAGTTCATTTTAGTGATACATTTGATCATTTCAACCGTTATGACAAGTTGTTAATTTTGGAATCATTTCACCGACTTTTGTTACTTCATGATATCCAACAATGAACCAATATCACTTATTCCTGTGTCCAACATGTGTCTTTTCTTTGAATGTTATTAACTTGACCTTTGACCAGGCTAGAACATTCTTGTGAGGGATAAAGCGGAATTACTCGATAAGTTCCATGTATGAAAACCGATTTTGTGTAACACGTGTGTGTAAAACATGACATAATCACATCATTCAATTAACCTAACGTCACACGTTTATGCTGATTGATATGGGCAGGGGCAGCATCGCGGTGGTTAGCGCGGTGGGCTTCGGATCAAGAGATCCGTGGTTCGAATCCTTCCAGGGGCTCGGCTGCTTTGTTCTACAGGAATCTTCAATGTAGCGTTACTGACATACGATTCTATTACATTCAAGAAAATTTGCTTCAGAGAAAATGCCTTGTTTTTCTTACAAATAGTTTGAATAATGAAACTATCAAGATCATTATCTAGCTCAAGGGAAACAATTTGTAACTGTTATTTTTTTTTCACGCCATCTTAGATTTTTATTACTTCAATAGATTTGAAAAACAATTATGTATGAAAAAAGGAGATGGTAATAGTTTTAAGAATGATTTATGAATCTGCAAAGATTCAAGATTTTAGCTCAAGGCATATTTCAACTATATCCGAGCTGTT
Source organism: Phorcus lineatus (assembly GCA_921293015.1). Taxonomy (NCBI): domain Eukaryota; kingdom Metazoa; phylum Mollusca; class Gastropoda; order Trochida; family Trochidae; genus Phorcus; species Phorcus lineatus. The sequence continues at coordinate 19,342,276 of OV121083.1, read as the reverse complement.
CATCTAAATTGAAATCCTCTTGAAATCGATTTAAAAATTACTCCAACACGCGATTGGCATGTCTGTATCGAATCAAACTTTTTTCTGAAATTCCATCTCCCACAGATGGATCATTTCCGTATAATGTAAATGCAAGTTAGATTTAATTTTACTTTAAGGGTTCAGTTTTCTAAAGATTTCGAATTATGTGCACACTTGGAATATGAAATGCCAAAGGTCAATATGGCCGGAAACTTTATTTTCAAAGCCTTCAAGTTTTGATGCCGAGGACTTTTAAGTATAAATGTAGATGTAACAAAATTTCAAAAACAAATTTTCCTTTCAAAATTGTGGACTTTTTAAAGATAATGAAAGAAATCTTATTTTAGTGAAAATTGTTCTATCACGTTAACATATTTAATTTGAATGGGTCATTGACGTGACACTCAACTGGACTGCATATCCTGATTGTCAGAAATTTTACTCTCAGTCCCGATCTACAAGTTAACATTAATTGAAACCAAACGTCTCTCAATGTTGATTTATATATTACTTTTAATTAAATTTATGTATTAATTAAGTTTTATGGATAGTCAGCTTCTTCACTGCATACAATTTGACGTTTTGGTGCAGGTAGAAATACCTTTATCAACCACTTACTTGAAAACAGTGTAGGCACCTTAACCGAAAGTTTTATTTCATGCAATGATGAAGTTGACTATCCATTGAACTTGTCCCTCTTCAACACATTAGCTTCTGAAATTCCTATCATTGTAGTGATTCAGATGCAGTGGAATCTGTCTAAACCGACACTCGCTGGGACCGGAGAAAAATGTCGGTTTAGACAGAGTGTCGGATTGGTCAATGTTCAATGTCATATACAAGCTCTGCTGGGTCCGAAACATTTTTCAGATTAGACAGATTGTCGGATTAGACAGATGTCAATATAGACAGATTCCACTGTATTGTTAATCCTAGTTGACTGTCCTATGAGTCGTTCTCAGTTAACAGCAAGCCCAGCTCCACTACAAACTTTGACTCGTTTTTGCTATTACAGTCATTTATTTGACCTTGAATACTTCCCTGAATTTTAAGCAGGCAGTCTAAACGTGCGTTACTTTTGGTATGAAGGATTAGTTCACGATTCACGTGACGACACAGGCAAACAGAGGAAATTGGCGAGGTTTCAATCATGGCCTTATAAAACATTAACAAACTTGACTCCAATATAAATAGTATAAAGCATCAATGGTAGTAAGTTGTGATCATTGGTTGGATGGGGCATTTTACCAGAAATCTAAAACCTATTTCATATATTTCTGGAAACAGCTATCATACATGTATGTAGCTACAGCCTTTGTTTGAAGCCAGGGATAAATGAGTGAATAGCTGGGGACTTCAATATCTTTAGAATGCATCCTTTCAACACACAAAAGATTATAAAAATGATTTATATTAGTCGTTTGCCAAATGATATAACTTTTTTCTTGTACTAAATAACAGATAATACTAGGATAAAAATGTATACGTACAATACTTGAGAAATAGATAAACTTCCTTCTAAACCATCAGAGAGTAAACGAAAAATATTTGTTTCTCCTACAACTTAAAATGTAAACAAGTTGAATGCTAAACATCAATTGACTATTATTGTTACCAACTAGTTTTAATTTCATAGTAAAACATATGTAAAATAAATCAAATAAGGCCCAAAATATTCCATTTACGTTATATAGAAATGACCCCACTTTAGGATTTGAAATTTAAACTAGATCAGACATGCCATGCCAATCGCGTATTGCTCTTTTACTCGATTTCAAGAGAATGTCAGTTAAGATTAACAGTGCTGATCCAGGTAAACTTTGCCTCTATTTTTGTAGTTCAGAACAGATTTGTAACCCATGCATTAAACTATTATCGTGATATTTTTGCATACAAAATTATTAAAACCTGTTGGAGTAGTCATTATTATTTCCTATTGCGTGAAGATATGAACGTTTTTATGTTCTAATTTAGCTAGAATGATATATGAAAATATTTATTTTCTCTTAGTCTCTTGCATTAAATCAAATCATAAAGTCCTGTAATGATACGATATATAACAGTAAACAATGAACATATGGCAAAAGGTGTTATTTTTGCATAAATGATAACCTTAACAGCGAATGATAATCAATAAAGTTATAAATGTTGTTCAATATGTGGATGTGCAATAGAAGCGTTTTTTGAGCCGTGAATACACAACATCAATTTAACTAATGGAAAGAGATTTATTATTTCATTATGACGCTAAATAAACAATTGCGTGATGCAATACTTCTCAGGCTTCTGATAGTGTATTATTATTGCATGTCCATTGGAACATTATTACCTTTATTCATAGCAGCATGACTGGCCTTGTTCCGGATATCAGTGAACTTGTTCGATTGTTATGCTGTTTAATGAATAACTTTTCTAGTTTTGCAGGTTATCTAATATGGAGTGTGTGACATTAAGGTGATTGATAAACAGTTTGCAAACCAGTTCCTTAGTCTAAATAACTTTTCTTCTAACCAGATTATTTTCATCATGATTTACACACATGTGTATATACCGTAATTACTATTTTCACACACCAGTATGATGCAATCTTATAATGGTATCTATTATTGATGGTACATGTGATTTTGCTTCGTCACACACACAAGAGGGGTGTTCGTTATTCTTTTAAAGATAAAGTTTGAATGAGTATGAATATATTTTGACTTTAAAAACTTTTCATTAAATGTATTTCAGTTGATATTTGACAAAATTATAATGATGAGTGATAAGTATGAAATTTTCGATTTGTTCAATGCACAAAAATAAGAATAATATTATTTACTATAAGCGTGTAAAACATGAAATAATTAAATAATTCAATTCACCCTCATGCATTAATGCTGTGTGACAACAGTATGATTATATATAACAATAATATCATAAGGATAAATACTTCTAACTCCTGCTGTGTCCAAGTCTGAAAACATCATTTTCTATTGTACCGAGAGAATTATTTTTTTCGCTATTAATCATAGTGTGAAACAAGCAAGTTAACTGAAGATATCATCCTTCCATGACATGCAGCATATCATTTTAAAAAACTTAACTTTGCAAACTATCTTATTCAAGATGCTTTCTGAAAAATAATTTGAGCATCATTATCATCCTAGATAAGATCCTTTAGAAAAGTATAAAAATTATCTCGCCATTTAAAGTTGTTTATAGATTAATTATATTTGTGTACAATTCCACCGGAGTATTCAACGTTGGAAGCGCGATTTTCATTTCACAGTCAATGGTTGATTGTGCGGCACTCTTTATGAGTTTAATTAGCTGTTGATGTTATATATGTTGTTATTTTCTCTTTTACATATAATTCTTCCTCGATTTTTAATACAGTAAAGAATATTGGCATTACCTATATTTTCTTATTCAAGAGCCATTTTTCTAACAGATAGTTTGAGTAATGAAACATTTAGATGATTATATAGCTGTAGGGAAACATTTGCTAAAAGTACTCAATTAAACGCAACCTTGAACTATCAACATTTCAATAGTTTTGATACTTTTGCATGCAAATAAGAGAGACTTAGTTTCGAGCATGTTTTATAAATCAGTTTTCAACTGCAAAGATTCTAGATTTAAGCTTTAGGCAGGCCTAGATCAATGAAATCTAAAATGAAATCCTCTTAAAATCGATTTAAAGAACAAACAGCTCTTGCACGCGATTGGCATGTTTGTATCAAATCAAACTCATTTTTGAATTTCATCTCCCACAATGGGTTCATTTCAAGAACATAAAAAATAAACTTTAATTTGAATTTTCTTTAAGAGTTCGGTTTCTAATAGATTCCTTTTTATGCTCACGCTTGGAATTTGAACTATTAAATGACAATATATTTTCAGAAAGTTTAAATATAATATACAAGGTGGTACAATTGTAGATGTAACAAGATGTTCTTGCATTCGAAGGTTTGGGAAATTGTCCGAAATCTCTTATTTCATTGACCCAAATAGTTTGATTACGTTAACAAAATATAAAACTTGATGATGATCTAAAGTCTCATTATGATATCTAAATAGTTTTGGCAAGAAAGTCAATACATTATTAACTATTAACTGAATAAGAAGACGGAAATATTGACCATGTAGTCGCATATTCTCATTGTGAATGAAAGACAAGAGAGGGAAGTAACTCATTATATAGTGTCAAGGTTTGTGGTGCCAGTACAATTTTCATTCTGCATTGTCGGGTGCATTGTTATCACTTTGTATTGTGTAGTGCTTGATTCTAAAACCAAACCATTAGAAACTTGTATTTGTAGATTGCTCAATAGACTTTTAAAAGGATGGTATATAGACTTGTAATTGAGGTAATATCTCTGGTTTACTAGATATATCCAGTTGGCAAGTGAGTGGTTAGTCCTACACGGTTATCTCTCTCTGAGGAATCACGGACATTCCAATTGAGTGTTTAAAGGCAAACCTTTTGGTTGTAGAATCACAAAAGAATCGAAGTTTGCAGTCCTTGTGCCGGGCGATAGTCATTAACGCGGCTGTTAGCTGATAAGAAATCGTAAGATGGTCAACTTGATTGACAATGTCTTAGTCGGCATGGAAGGAGAGGTTTGATTTCAGCCATTCAGCGTTTTGAACGGCGAATGGTTTTGACCCAGAATTTTCTGTCTGGCTTACGCTAACACCGGAAATGTTACATTTATCTACTATCATGGAATAAGCTGCCTCAAATTCACAATTATATGTGGCAACTCAAACACACCCTTGCTCCCATTAATGCTGCTTAACGAGAGAAGGAAGTTTAATTACACGGAGAAGAATAATTCGCCTTGATCGCATTGTATCACTCCCTGAACAAATTATCATGTTTTTGCTTTGATAAGAAGTTAATGCACAAATGGAATGGAATGGAACTGGACTTCCTTTGAGTTTATAGATAACTGGGTCAGTTAAGCTTAAAGTACTTTATATAAAACGTTTATCCTATTTTCCCATTACAAAAATTGTGATAGATGTTGATGATATGGAATAATTTGAATGAGTCTCCTGATAATTTGTACAAAGAAGCCAAATAATCTACCTTTCAAAATACGGTTTGTCTCCTTATCTTATGTGTCATGTGTCTTATGAGTCAGGAGTGTAGTAATAGATAGACTCAGAGATAAGTGCAATGGCAAATGTCAAGCCATTATTACAAGTAGTTGGCTGATTGATTGCATTTGCTCTTGGAATCCTTGCACCCAATTTTCTGTCATGCCTACCAACGCTTTATATTTCATACCTAACTTATGAAACGATCAACATGTGTCATTATTAATTGGGCAATACAGAGAATCTTAGGCTTTCACATGTACGCTACCGAATAACTTTTCAGAACATCACACGGTCTGCTCCCACTCTTCTCAAGCAATGCTTTTGGCGGAAGCGTCAGGATGAATGCATCAACTCGTTACCACATATTCAGATCAATTGGGGTTGAGGAAGAGAGGCTCCGTGCATTAACCCTATAAACACTCTTGCGTCCAAAAGCACTGTCACTCCACAATCAGAGTATGTCTTTTGTGCAGATAGCATTGCACAAAGGCTAATAATTTAAAGTTTTAATGATTATATTTTTTTCTTGTGTAATTATCCAAGTACAGGCCCTTAGACCACTTGATTTTTTAAACTTAAAGAGTTTTATGTTGATATTGTCGCCCAAATGGAGTCGCTTATTCTGATATGTTACAATTTGTGAGTGGAAGAATCAATAATGGTTGATAGAAATTTGTATATAAAACATTATTTCATGAACACTTGTCAACATTAATAATCGAGGATAAAGACTTATTGATAACTAATTGTGTTCCATACCGGTATTTGAGAAGATGCTGTGACAGGGTCAATATTTTCGTCTCGTTATCTAGTTAAATAATATCTATGCTTTCTTGCAAAACTATTTAGATTTCCTTTTTTGAAATCTACTGATGTTGATAAATCAGTGACATCAGTTATCAATTTTGTTCTGTTATTAAAGTTGAAGCAGCTTTTCTGTTTATCAATCTAGGTTTAAATAATTTGTACTACTGTATTTTTTAAATTTGCTTTTATTATGTTACGTTATCATTTACGCAACGAAACTTGTTGCAATATGCATATGTTCATTGATCAACAAATTTATTGACAAATATCATGCTTCAGTAATTTTATTTCATTTACAAAAACGAGATATACAAGATAGTATCTTATTTGACAGGTTTTTTTGAAAAATGAAATGCATAATAAATAATTATTATGAAATTATTTAGCTATTGCTAAATGTGTATCTATTTTTTCAATCCAATCTCTACTAATTACTATTATTTCAATTGATTTGATCATTTTTGCATGCAAAAAAAGGACATGATAATATTTCGGAGCATTCAAATATTGTCAATTTATGCCCGAGGTAAATGTTAACTAGATCCTCGCTGTTCATCTGAATAAAAATGCTCTTAAAATCGATTTTTAAAAAACAAGGCAAAATAAGCCAGCATGAGATTGACATGTCTGTAATGAATAAAACTTCCTTGTCAAATTTATTTTCTTCAACGGGATCATTTCTATTGAACGTAAATGCTGGAATATAATTTGACTTAAAGGGTCGGTTTTCTGTAGATTTCTTATCATTCTAAGCTTGGAAATTTTTAAACAAAACAAATGTCATTTATGGCAATAAAGTTTGAATTCCTAACCATTTCCACGTCTATGAAGATTTTGTTGCTGTTGTCAATTACAGTTTCATTATTGTTGTGAGGGTTATAAGTTTCAAATGAAGATGTACGATTAACACATTTTTCCTTCAAAAGTCCGGGTTTCCATTTTTTATTGTGTAAGCATATTTAATTCAAATGTGTAATTTACATTGTCAGTTGCTTGGACTACACCTGATGAAATATGAATCACAATGTTAAACGTATAAAACGTCTTATGTTGTGAGACCATCTTAGTATAAAAACGAATTCTTCATTATCGAAAATGCATTATTTACACAAACATTATAAAACAAGATGTACATATTGATCATGTCACAGCATCATCTCAGTGTTTGCAGAGAAACAAGAGAGGGAAATATTTGTTATTGTGTCAAAGTTTAGGGTGCCAGTAAATCTAACATTCTGTACATGAAAAATGATTGTATTGTCTGTTAACTGTTATCACTTTGCAGTGTGTAGTCTGAGTCCAAAGGTTATAACCTATTACAATTGTGTGATGCAAAATATCAAGGATGGTATGCTGAGGTTGAGAAGAACCAAATTAAGTATCTCCTGTTCATCATAATTATCAAGCCAGCCACCTTTATGGTGAATTCTCAGACCCACGAACGCTCTTCTGTCCCTTGGGAATCGTGGTAATTCCTTGAGAGTACTTAAAGACAAATACAATGGCTGTAATACTACAACGCGTTGAGGTTCCAGACGAGCCGTATAGGCATCAACATAGTTTTAAACTGATGACGACTCGGCTGATAACTGATACCTATTCGACTCGTAAAAAAGTCTACTTGGACTGACAAAATCTAAGTCAGCAAGGTTTGGTTGTAATTAATGGGAACCTGTAGATTGGGGACTGACCCTGCATTCTCTGTCTGGCTAAAGGCAATGGTAACGACGGAAAGTTTGTGGTTATCAATAGCTAGGGCATGTACTGCCTCATATTCACAATCTGATTGGGCTGTTCAAAAAGCCTCGCTACCTTTATTGCTGCTTCAAAAGAGAAGGAAGTTTAATTGCGTATAAAAGGAAAGGTTAGTAATCCCAATCAGCACATTCAATCACTATCTGAATACATTTTCATTTCTTCTATATGAACAGAAAAGTATTTATGCAACCAATCACTGTGTTATTTATAAACTACCAATTCCAAAAAACCTATACTGTTTTCCCATTGTTAGTCTTATTACATCGAAGGAGCAAACTGGTATGAATATTTTACACTTGTAGAAGATTCAAAACACACTGTCAGCGTCTGTCGGCTCTTTTGTTTTGTAGAGACCCTATTGGAGTGCATAAATTGATAGACTCAGGGATAAGCGCAACGGAAAATGTCAAGTAATAATTCCCAGTACTTGGCTGAGTGACTATAATGGCCATTAGAACCCATGTGCCAATGTCCATACCTGCCTACCTACCAACGTTTTGTGTTTTATACCTAACTTATGGTTTACAAGTGTCAAAATGATGTCGCCAGTACAAGGAGCTGAGTGCCAGGCTCCCCAATCAGAGCATTACATGTTCTGCTCCCCCACTTCTCTACAACATATAAACATCGATAGGGGTTGAGCAAAAAGGCACCAGACTTCAACCATTTAAATGCTCCTGCGTCCAGCGTTGGCCTACAATCACGGTTCTCCACACCCAAATTAATTCTTCTATGAAGATATTAGTGCTCAAAGGCATATACCATAAAAACATCTAATGAGAAAAAAAGTTTATCTTTTATCATTTTCGTATTCCAGGCCCTTACTCCACTTGAGCGTTTTAACTAAAAGGATTTTATGTGTGTATTGCACCAAATGGAATCATTGTTTGTATTGATATGTTACATGTCGTAAGTGCAAAAATCAAATAAAGGTTGATAAACATGTAAATATAATACATTATTTCATAATTGCATGTCAACCTTGATCATCTAGAATAAAGACTTATATATAACTACATGTGTTCTATAGTGATATGTGAAACTGTGATTATATATTTACCATTTTTTGTGTAAAATATGTCATGATTACATGTCTGATTAAGGAAAAGAGATCTTTGGACAAGATAACTGCAAACAGTTAATTATCATCTTAATGTCACTTGAAAATTGATTACAGAACAAACACAATTTCGAGAAATGTGATATCTCAGTTGAACAATCGACCATGTTCATTGATATCCGGGAAAACGCCAATCATGCTGCTATAAATAAACATTGTTATTTTCCAATAGACATGCAGCAATAAAGTATCGGCAGCATGGGAATAATGACTCTGTGTCTATTTGGTTTTCACAATTCTATTCAGATTTTATATCAGAAAAAAGTCTCTGGTACTACTAATTATAGTTCATGTTATTACTTAAAACACAGGAAACAAGTGTTCTACAAGTTCTATAAGCATGAAGCAAGGCTTGGTAACATATCATGGAAGAAAATGAACATGACAAAGTATCTTAGGTATTTTAGGTATACTTAACTAAAAATATTTATTAAGCATCATAATCACTCTAGCTAAAGTTTCAAGAATCTTTAATTACTAACATTTCAGTAGATTTGATAATTTTTGCATGAAAAAAAGAGCATGCAAATATTCCCGATTTAAGCTTTGGGCAAATGTTAACTGTTCTTCTTATTAGAAATGCTTTTAAATCGATTTTTAGAACAAAATGCTCCAGCATGGACTTGGCATGTCTGTATTGAATTAAACTTCTCCGGAAAATTTAACCTCTACAAGGAGATCATTTCCATCGAACGTAAATGCAACTCTAATTTAATTTTACTTTAAGGTCAGTTTTCTATTGATTTCTAGTTATGGGCACGCTTGGAATTTGAAAAAAAAACAAATGTCGATTTATGCATATGGCAATGAACTTTAAATTCTAAGTCGTTTCCATGTGTATGAATATAAACTTTTGTTGCCATTAGGTTACAAATATAAATGTCAGATTTACAAATTAAATGTTTAATAACGGGATTAGGATTTGGGTTTCAGGGTAGTAAGTGATATAATCTTAGTATCAAGAGAAATTTATTAATTATCAGGAAGAGGTTAGAAAAAATCTAGAATGGTAACCATCCAAAAATATACCTAATATTCACGGTATAGGACATTATTCCATTGCGAAATTACTGAGGACCATACATCTTGAGACACACCAAATGAATTTTTAAAAATCAGTAAAAAGGTCAATACATTATTAAACAAACATCAAAAAAACAAGATATAAATAATGACCATGTTATAGCATCTTCTCAGTATGTACGCAGAAACAAGAGAGGGAAGTGATTAGTTTTTGTGTCAAGGTTTGTGATGCTTGTTAGTCTTTCAACATGGCTGGTGACTAATAACGTAGTCTAAGATACAATATCTGTCTAACTGCATTCTTTAACCACAGAGGTAGCTCCGTCATTAATTCCTATACAACCTCTGTCTTAAGACCAACGTTTCTTGAGCTAGAAAAATTAAATAATCTGCCCCGTACTTGATATGGCAGCTCAAACACAGCTTCCCAAACTTGTTTATGCTGCTTCATGAACGAAAGAGTTTAATTGTGCATAAAAGAAGAAATTGATATTCACCTTGAACACTGCCTGAATAAGTCATTATGGTATTTTTGGTTAAACAAACACAGTTCGCAATCATGTATCTTCCATTGCAGTAAAGTACAGATTAATGTAAATTGCGTTCCTTTGATTTTATGGATAACACGGTCGAATAAGGTTAAAGTACTTAAGCTTCTTTTCCATTACACATATTGTTATAATTTCGATTTATGCATGGTTGTTTTTAAATCTAAAGCTTTTTGTTTTCTAGCTTAGTTATCCAAACAAAACCAACTGCAACTGAGTGCTGTGCAAATATCTCTTCGAGTTATAGTAAAATCATGTAGATCATAAAGTTGTCATTTTGAAATAGTCACTCGAAATGATTTTGTTGAATATCATAATTCGTACATGGAAGCCAAATAATTCATCTTGAAAAAGTACTGTTTGTCTTCTTATCTAATTTCACCATATATACCTTTTTAACTTGATAGAACCGATGTCTACTTTGGGAAAGCTTATTGCAAGATTGATGCCTTTATTACAACATGTCAGTGTGTCCCGTTTATACGAGATACTTCGCCCCTCTTGGTATATTTATGCAATCGATCGTTGTGTTAGTTATAAACTATCAATTCCAATTCCACTGTTACTCGGATAACATCGAGGGAGCAAACTGGTATGAATATTTTACACTTTTGTTGACAATTCCAAACACACTGTGAGCGTCTCTCAGCTCTTCATGTCGTTTCTACACACCGGGGACACGCCAGGAGTGCAGTCATTGATGGATAAGTGCAATGACAAATGTCAAGCCATTATTCCAAGTATATTTGCCATTAGAACCTTTGTGCCCATTTCCACGCCTTCCTACTAACGTTTTGTGTTTTATACTGACAAATGTAACTTATGAAGCAATAGACAAGTGTCATTATGATGTCGTCACTACACAAAAGCTGAGTGCTATGCTACCCAACCAGAGCACCACATGGTCTGATCCCCCCAATTCTCAAGCCTGCTTCTGGGAGAAGCGTGTCAGAATGAATGCATCAACTCGCTACCACTTATTCAGATCGATAGGGGTTGAAGCAGAGAGGCACCGGGCTTTAACCCTTCAAACTCTCTTGCGTCCAGAGTTGGCCTAAAAGCACTGTTCTTCACGACCACATTAAATCAATGTAGATATTATCAGTCAAAGGCAAATACCATTAAGTTAAATGTTTTATCTGCTGTTATTTTTTATTACAGTCCCTTAGATAATTTGAATCTTTGAACTTTAAGTTTTTGCGTTGATGTTGTCCTCAAATGGAGTCGTTATATTTATTGACTCATGTCATGTATACTTCCTAATATTTATTTTAAAATAAAAAAGTGACAGACTCCTTCTGAGGCTTTATGAACTGAAAAAAAATCATGTGGGTTTTGCGTCTATTGCAAGTTTACCTAGGTTATACATCTGATCCTTAATCAATTCTTATAACAGAGGTCATGAATGCCTCTTTTTTGGATAGTTTCATCGACGTAGTATGACATGTCAATTGTAACAGAATGGGCCAGTATCTGCATTGTAGAGTATCATTGTTTTCGAGGACTGAAATAAATTCAGTTAAATCTATATGAATTGATTATGAAGAAACATGTCAGCAGGAACAATAAGTATGGATTACTAAATATCTTGCATATGCACAAATATCAATTAGGAATAGCCAAGTATGTATAAACATGACAAAATTACACAACTAATTCACATATTGGCAAACAGTCATGCAGTTTGACATGTCAAAGAGAAGAATAAGGACAAATAACACGGACTCTTGCGTCAATGAAGCGTCTGTGTTTTATAGACATAAATAAGGAGAATCCTATTGATCATCGAATTAACCGTATGTGTGTAAACTGAACATGTCAGAATTACACATCTGTTAAGGGAAAGACATCTTTTAGCAAGATAAATGCTAAGTGTTTATTTACACAACAAACAATTCCAAAATGTCATTACTCAGTGGAAAAATCGAACAGGTTCATTGATAGCCGGGGAAACGCCAGTCATATTGATATAAATGTACACATGTTACAATGGCCATGCAATAATAATACACTATATGAAGCATGGCCCATGGGAGGTGATTTATCGTGCAATGATTTTTTAAAATAAAACGTCTAAGTTTTCAACAGTTTTTTCTGCACTTATGAATAAAAGCATCATTTCTATTGCACAGATAGAGGTTTGCGGCCCCACTGATTATAGCTCGTTTTACCATTTTATCTATTTTATCAAGATTATAACAAGATATCATCCTTTGGTATGAAGAAAAAATGTGCAGCATATCAGTTGAGGAACTTAATATTTCAAACTATATCTTATTTTAGAGATCTTCCAACAAATATTTTAGCTTTATGCTCATTCTAGTATCTTCAAGAAAATAAGTGTTACAAAATATTGATGTGCTTGTTTGAGAGCCATATTTAACTAAAAATTTAAGAAATAAAACTATTTAAATGATCATGTAGATGTAGAAAAATATTTTTGAGAATGTATCTAACTTTTCATTGTCATCTAAAATATCAATATTTCAATAGAGTTAGGCCTATTTGCAAGAAAATATTTTCAGTAGAGTTTAAGAGAATGTTTTTAATCAGTTTGAACTGCAAACATTTATCTCTTAAAATCGAATCATTTCAATCTAATGTAAATGCGACTTTAACTTAATTTTACTTCAATAGTAGATTTTCTATGGATTTCTAATTGTAAGCACACTTAGAATTTGTAATCACAAATGTCATTCTATGGCCAGAAACTTGAATTTCAAAGCCTCTTCTACGTATATTTCAATACCGTTTAAATTCAGGATAGGTTTTTGAGAAAGATTGTTCAAATAAATACGTAGGCATACATGTAAATATTTTAAAACACGATGTTTCCTTATTTTTTTTTAACTCTCTTCAATCATTGATTCAACATTTTCAACATACATTAACAAATCAAATTGGATGTGCAATGTACATGTGGCGCTATAAATTTATATTTTAATGTTAACCATACCACATCATTTATGCTGTGATGTCATCTTAAAAGATGACCATGAAAACTAATTTACAATTTTGTTTCCAAATCTCAAAAGTGAATATCATTCCATTGAAAAATTGCTAAAGAAAAATCCATGTTACCAGTGATGAAAAATACGAAAAGAGCAATAAACATCAAGAAAGCCAAAATATCAATGAATAAATAGAGTGCAACCCGAGTGCGTGCGAATATTCATTAGGGGCAAGTAAGCATTTGTAAAGGTTAAGGGTTCCTGTTCATCTTAGCAGCCTTCCCTACTGCTAATGCAAAATGAAAATAATCGTTGGGTGAACCTTATAGCTCTGCAGTGTGTTATTCTTTTTCCTCCATCCTCAACTTTTAGTCTCTCCTGCATACGTACGTGTCTAATCATCAGCGATGAAAGAATGTTACGGTTCAATTGAGGTTGTAAAGTCTCTTATATACCAGAAATATCCCGACGGAAATCTTTGTGGTATGTCCTCAGACCAATGAACCGTTATCTTTCTCTGGTGAATCATGGTAATTCCTAAAGCGTATTCAAAGTCAAATATATTAGCTGTCGTTTCACTAAAGCGTCGAGGTTTGCAGTCTTTGTATCAAGCCGTAGCCATCAAAAGGGCTGTTATTTGAAAATGAGACGTCAGTATGAATTGAAAATATCTTAGTCTGCATGGAAGAAGAGGTTTGGTGTCTGCCAATGTGAAATTGTAGTCGGATGAATATTGTGATTGGCGACTTAGGGGTCACCTTGTATTGTCTATCGGGCTTACGCTTTTGACACGAGCGGAAAGCTTACGTTTAACTACTGCCAACAATGAACAATTTATCAAATGATTGATAATCTCCGAGGGCAAGGAAAAGTTGAATAAGAGAATTTTTCCATATAGCTAAATAAATGATTTGTTTACTTAAATCATTTTGATAGTGCTTCTAGAATGGGATAAATATGTTTTAACCCTTACAATTGATCTTGGAATCATAATCATTAGTGATACGATACGAGATCTTTTCCATGGCTAAGGAAAAGAGCTCTTTCGTATAAATACTTGTTTGTAAACTGTTTATTAATCACCTTAACGTCAAACGGTTGACGTGAAAATTGCCAACAACGAACACAAGTTCCGAAATGCCATAACATGTTTACTGATATCCAGGATAACAGCTATCATGCTGATGTTAATAAATGTAACGCCAATTCCAATGGACAGACAATAATAATACACTAACAGCATGTTAAGAAGTAGTTTATCTTTCAAAGGTTTATTTATCGCGATAATGAAATAATAAGTCTGTTTCAATTTAGATCACACCATTTTGTGTGTATTCAAATCTTATTTAATAATTATTATATGATAAAGTGTTATTAATATTGAACGATGAGGGTTTTTTGGTGCTATAGATTATGGGTTTTTTTATATCATCTTTTAATTTAATTTTTGAACAATTATCTCCGAATTTATCATCCGTGCGAAACCGTGTAGCATACCAATGAAGAAACATTGCAGACATTTCCAGATTGTTTGGAAGGCCTTCTTAAAATATCATTTAAATGTGCTAATTATTTAGCTGAAAAAGATGTATGTGATAATATCAAAAAGTATAGATTTTTTTCAAAACTATGCTCTCATGGTTAAAGTCAGGTGTAGGGATCATCATATCGTTCCTTGTATACCTGTATATATTCTTAAAATAATTTGAGTAATAAGATTATTTAGATGATTATTATGCTGTAGGGAAACATTTTCTGATAGTGTAATAAGTCTTAACTAGCTGTCCATCTTAATTGTAAACCTCTGGAAATCGATATAAAGAACAAAACACTACCGCATGTGATTGGCTCGTCTGTCGTGGATCTAAATACTTTCTGAAATTCCATCCTCTGTAATGCCATTATTGACATAACATTTATCAAACGTAAATGTTACTTTGATTAAATCTTTTTAACAAGCTTTTGGAAATTGGAATTACAAATGTCAAAATATGATCATAAACTCTAAATCTTAATTTAATGAAAAAAAGAATACTTTTTTAACAGAAAATGAAATCATACTTTTTTCATCAAGAACGAGATACTGATGTTTAGCAACAAGGTAGTTATTATTCACGATCTTTCCTTTCAAAAGTGATCATTTCATGTCCACACAATTTCACTGGTTCAAAATTCTTGAATACGTAAACAACAATTGATTTGGATGTGAAATTATTGTGACTCTCGACTTGACTAAAGTTCATGATGATTTAACCAAACAACGTCTCTTATGTTGTGATATCATCTTATCTTTCAAACTTCATAATTCCATATAGATGTGACTATAGAGTATGGCTTCAAAATATCACTAAAAAGATGCAAAAGGAAAATTAATGTAGGTGACCCAAAATATTTTTGTAAATATCAAGATGTGAATGATGACAATACTTTTCACTTGGTAAAAGAAACCTTAATATTATCCATACCAAGATGCGTTATGCAGTCAGTTGCTTAGACTTTGATTTATATCAAGTTGGAATAAAATGTGACTCCAACTGTTCATGTGGAAATCCTGTTGAGAATTCTTATCACTATTAGTTTGAATGCCCAATGTAGAGACAACAAAGCTTAAACTTAACTTTATCAGTAGAGCGGATATTTAGATTAGCAGTTTTACCAATTAACCGTAAACTTTTGTTGGAAGGAAGTGCTCACCTTGTCAAAATATAAATGTATTTAAGTCAGTACAATCATTCGTTAGTGAGACAAAGAGATTCTTGTAACATATCAATTGTATTCTTTGTTGTTCTATAATCCCCTATTTGTCTTCATGTTCATGCTCTGTCATCTTTGTAAAAATTGTTAATCATCCATGTACATTCCAAGGAGAAGTTATTCTAAGTTAGAGAACTTGTTCCCCATCCTTCTCTTTAATTTTTGAATAAGATATGTTTAAACTAAACTAATAATGAAAATGTTATTGCATATTATCAGTGATAATATACCAGATACTAGATAAGATACCATAGATGGCAGGAAGCCGTTATCGTTATCGGGACAAGATTTATGGTATTAGATAAACTTAACACCTTTCATCCTGCAGATAGCCAGGTTATATAGTGTGTTAAACTTCCTTCTCGATCGAATGCTTTACGCTTGTCCTGCCCAAGTGTTTTTAACAAACTGTCAAGGTATGTTGGTGTTTCATAGTTCCAATTGTAATAGCTTCTGTTTCTAAATACGAAAGTCTAGTCCCATAATCAACATGGACACAATCCAGCCAGCAACCTCTGTAATGACATCTAGGATCTCCTGGTTCGTTATCTCTCTCTCGGGGGAATATTGGTAATTCCTTTGGAGTATTCAATGGCAAATACAAGGCAATAACACAAAAGATGTAGTCATTTAAGCTGTTGAGTGAGTGACAAGTTTAGGTCTAGATGAGGTACTATAGATGCAGGAAGGCACGAAATGGCAACCAACAACTGGGAGGTGACCTTGCATTCTCTGTATGGCTTACGTGGCAAGCTGGTATTAATCTAAGGCCAGGAGATAAATTGCTTCATATTACCCTTTGAAAGGGCATCTCAAACAGTTAACTTATGCTTAATGTTTCTTCATGGAATAAGAAGTTAACGTGCCTAAAAATGTTCATATTAGTCTTGTTCACGTTCAATTACTTTGTAACCCTCAACTTGCCTCTCTTTTATACTGCGTCAGTTAATGTCATTATTCGTAATGTTTTATATCCTTTACTCTCATAGAAATAGTTTTGTTTATCAGTATATGTTTATAAGTATTTTACATTTTAACACTAAAATACATATTTTAAATCAGACATCATAGAACTTAGTTACCATGAATATAGATGACGTTCCTGTTAAGCGTCATGTTGTAAAATTACCGTTAGAAAGCCGTTGTGATAATATTGAATGATTCGTGATAGTGCTTGTATGAGCTTATACTCAAACAATTACAATGAATCTATTTAAGACTTATTCAATACTTAAAACATTGTCGCAAAATTATACTGAAAGCTAATTTGATTCCTTGGGTACTATCTGTCCTTAAGGCTAAAGTATCCTCGAAAAATTGAGAGTTAAAACTGTGGAGCTTATTCGTGTATTCAAATATGTCATTCGCAATGAGTATTCCTTCTATTGCTATTAGTAATGTTATTTTTAAAAAATCGAAAGCCCTTTTAAACACTTCTACACTATCATAGAAAACCAATGTTTTGCCTTGAATCCCCATTTCATTTAGAAGATGTTTACAAATGAATATATCAAGTTGTTATTGCAAAATTCAGTCGATTCCAAACCCCCTTCTGCAATAAGAGCACAAGACTCGTATTCAAAGCAATATAAAATCAACACTAAAGCAACGCGTTTGAATAACTATTGCAATTGGATTGCCTCCAGACAAAGATTATGCATGTTTCCTTTCAGCCAGTAGTCTCCCAGGTTCCAGCACCTTTCAGGTCGAAACTATCATTCGTACTCCGTTGATTCATCTTAGTTTATAATTAAGAATTCATAATCAAGTACAATTTTCATTATTACTCAAGTCTGAATGAATAGATCTTCTTTCATGGCCCTTCAACTTCCTGAGTAAGAAATTGGCAATAGCAAAATAACATTTTCAAGAAAAATTATAGATAAAATTATTAAGGTTTCACAAAGACATTGGTGCCCAGAGTAACTAACCCTCTTGAGGTATGTAATCAGAAATGTCTTCGGTTTTGGACTTATTGTGCCAGTATGTGGAGGTCGTTGTTCTACTTTTCACTACTTTGACTATCAAATGTATTAAGAAGATTTTTTTAATCTGCATATTTCCTAGTATACATTTTAAGCCCGTTATTTTGCACCCAATTAAGATATCTCCAAACGAATCACAAGTAAAATCACAGGGTTAAAGCCTTACGTTAACCTTCCTCGGAATTTATCTTCTGTGTGTGTTAAAAGCACTAGTGCATACCTATATTTTGTTAATATAAAAAATGAACAGATAATGCATATCTCTGGATATTTCTAAGAACTCAACTCAGGTAAACTACCAAATAAGTTATTTCAAACATATGCACGTCTCCAGGCTGTAAGATGAATAGGCTATACAAATTGTACCGACACCTCTTTACTCACTTATCCTACGCTTCAGACAAAGGCTGGCCACATATATTGAAAATATTGAATAGGTTATATTAACAGAAAGATGTATTCGTAAAATCAAATCTTACTTATGATCACATCTGCCATTTCAACTATCGATGTTATATTGATATTGGTAATGGCGTCGTGTTTATTCATATTTCATAATGCCATAAACGTTTGTAGTCATATAGATCATGTAAACCATGTATCAATCTTTCAAACTAGATGGACATTCTATGTCTACGACACTCGTGTATATATATATATATATATATATATATATATATATATATATATATATATATATATATATATATATATATATATATATATCAATGTACCCCTCCCTTTCGGTCGGGACATACTTATACAGAGGTGTTGTAAACATAGTATGACATTGACCTTGTCTTGCATGGATAGCCTATGGAGGGCATTGGCCTTTATTGCAATATATATTTTCCTATAATTTACACCAGCTTCTTTATCCTAAATAGTTTATCCAGCCACTCAGTCACTGTTTTAGTTAAGAGCTATGGCATGATTTTGCCAATATTCTGATAATATTGAGGGAACAGACTGACATGAATATTTTACATTTGTGGACGATCCCAATCACACATTGTCACTGTCTGTCATGTTTTCTCTAAGTATGAATACGCCAGGGACATATCGGGAGTGCAGGATTTGATAGACCCAGGGATAAGTGCAACGGCAAATGTCAAGTCATTCTTCCAAGTAGTTCTTCCGAGTGACCATTCCTAGCGTAAGAATCCTCAGGCCCAATTTCTCCGCCTGTCTTCCCACATACAGCCTCTTATAGCGGTCGACCATTGTGGTTATAATTTTGGCAATACAAAGAAGATAAGTTTTGCGCTTACCCTAACCTTTCTTAGTCCTCTGTACCATCTCAAGTATGCTCCTTGAAAAAGCCTGTCAGAATGAATGCATCAATTCGCTTCACATAATTAGATCGATAAAGGGTTGAGGCTGGCAGGTAACGGTCCTCAAGCCTTAACTATTGCCATCCTAAGGCAAAGAACATCAACTTTGCCTCACATTTCGAAAAAATGTGTTTATCAAACATTTCCAACTTAAAAAGTGTTTGATGTAAGTTTTATAACTGGAAATGTCTTTACTTTTTATAGCATATATACGTTAAGTCCTGTTTTATTTGGGAAATGAGATAGGTACTATTCAAGTTAGTTATAGAAGATTGTTTACAAATCAACCAGTTTTGGTGTCAAATATACCATACAAATAGACCTATTTTAGTATCTGGTGAGCATCATATGTGTTAGGCAGGTTAACATAACTGCTAAACTCTTATTCAGATATCAAACAGAATAAATTTTTGTTTAATTCTCTAATGAATTCCAAAAGCCGTTACACAACAACTTTTCATAGCTGCACACAAACGGTTATTATGGACTTTCAAATATCATTTACTTTTTCCTCCCAAAGTGTTTTGATTTGTCATTGACTTCATTACGAAGAAAGAATATTTGAAAGTAGACAATAACTAAATTGTTTCATATTGATGGGTGAAAATATTACATGCGGTATAAATACATGTATAAAACTTGGTTAGATATAACCTGGTTAGAGAAAATGACCTTTTTTAAAAGATAACTTGTTTAAAAATTTAAGTTAAGTTAATTCATCACCTGAATACCACATTCTCCATTCATTGATATCGGAAACCTTTTGACAAGATAAGCGGTTTACAAACTGTTTATTAATCACCTCAATATCACATTCTCCATTCACTGATATCCGAAACCTTATGAATAGATAACTGGTTTACAAACTGTTTATTATTCACCTGACTGTCACACTCGCCATTCACCGATATCTGAAACCTTATGACTAGATAACTGGTTAACAAATTAAGTTAACACATTATATTCATCACCTGACTGTCACATTCTCCATTCACCGATATTCAAAACCTTATGACTAGATAACTGGTTTACAAACTGTTTATTAATCACCTGACTGTCATATTCTCCATTCACTGATCTCCGAAACCTTACGACTAGATAACTGGTTAACAAACTGTTTATTAATCACCTTAAATGTCATATTCTCCATTTACTGATCTCCGAAACCTTATGACTAGATAACTGGTTTACAAACTGTTTATTAATCACCTGACTGTCATATTCTCCATTCACTGATCTCCGAAACCTTATGACTAGATAACTGGTTAACAAACTGTTTATTAATCACCTTAGTTGTCATATTCTCCATTTACTGATCTCCGAAACCTTATGACTAGATAACTGGTTTACAAACTGTTTATTAATCACCTGACTGTCACACTCTCCATTCACCGATATCCGAAACCTTATGACTAGATAACTGGTTAACAAATTAAGTTAACACATTATATTCATCACATGACTGTCACATTCTCCATTCACCGATATTCAAAACCTTATGACTAGATAACTGGTTAACAAATTAAGTTAATACATTTTAATGATCACCTGACTGTCACATTCTCCATTCACTGATATCGGAAACCTTTTGACTAGATAACTGGTTTACAAACTGTTTATTATTCACCTGACTGTCACATTCTCCATTCACCGATATCCGAAACCTTATGACTAGATAACTGGTTAACAAATTAAGTTAACACATTATATTCACAGCCTGGCTGTCACATTCTCCATTCACCGATATTCAAAACCTTATGACTAGATAACTGGTTAACAAATTAAGTTAACATATTTTAATGATCACCTGACTGTCACATTCTCCATTCACTGATATCCGAAACCTTATGACTAGATAACTGGTTAACAAATTAAGTTAAAACATTTTATTCATCAACTGACTGTCACATTCTCCATTCACCGATATCCGAAACCTTGTGACTAGATAACTGGTTTACAAACTGTTTATTAATCACCTGACTGTCACACTCTCCATTCACCGATATCCGAAACCTTATGACTAGATAACTGGTTAACAAATTAAGTTAACACATTATCTTCATCGCCTGACTGTCACATTCTCCATTCACCGATATTCAAAACCTTATGACTAAATAACTGGTTTACAAACTGTTTATTAATCACCTGACTGTCACACTCTCCATTCACCGATATCCGAAACCTTATGACTAGATAACTGGTTAACAAATTAAGTTAAAACATTTTATTCATCAACTGACTGTCACATCCTCCATTCACTGATATCGGAAACCTTTTGACAAGATAACTGGTTTACAAACTGTTTATTAATCACCTGACTGTCACACTCTCCATTCACCGATATCCGAAACCTTATGACTAGATAACTGGTTAACAAATTAAGTTAACACATTATCTTCATCGCCTGACTGTCACATCCTCCATTCACCGATATCCGAAACCTTGTGACTAGATAACTGGTTTACAAACTGTTTATTAATCACCTGACTGTCACACTCTCCATTCACCGATATCCGAAACCTTATGACTAGATAACTGGTTAACAAATTAAGTTAACACATTATCTTCATCGCCTGACTGTCACATTCTCCATTCACCGATATTCAAAACCTTATGACTAGATAACTGGTTTACAAACTGTTTATTTATCACCTGACTGTCACATTCTCCATTCACCGATATTCAAAACCTTATGACTAGATAACTGGTTTACAAACTGTTTATTTATCACCTGACTGTCACATTCTCCATTCACCGATATTCAAAACCTTATGACTAGATAACTGGTTAACAAATTAAGTTAACACATTTTAATGATCACCTGACTGTCACATTCTCCATTCACTGATATCGGAAACCTTTTGACTAGATAACTGGTTAACAAATTAAGTTAAAACATTTTATTCATCAACTGACTGTCACATCCTCCATTCACTGATATCGGAAACCTTTTGACAAGATAACTGGTTTACAAACTGTTTATTAATCACCTGACTGTCACACTCTCCATTCACTGATATCGGAAACCTTATGACTAGATAACTGGTTAACAAATTAAGTTAAAACATTTTATTCATCAACTGACTGTCACATCCTCCATTCACTGATATCGGAAACCTTTTGACAAGATAACTGGTTTACAAACTGTTTATTAATCACCTGACTGTCACATTCTCCATTCACTGATATCGGAAACCTTATGACTAGATAACTGGTTTACAAACTGTTTATTAATCACCTGACTGTCACACTCTCCATTCACCGATATTCAAAACCTTATGACTAGATAACTGGTTAACAAATTAAGTTAACACATTATATTCATCACCTGACTGTCACACTCACCATTCACCGATATCCGAAACCTTATGACTAGATAACTGGTTTACAAACTGTTTATTAATCACCTGACTGTCACACTCTCCATTCACCGATATTCAAAACCTTATGACTAGATAACTGGTTTACAAACTGTTTATTAATCACCTGACTGTCATATTCTCCATTCACTGATCTCCGAAACCTTACGACTAGATAACTGGTTAACAAACTGTTTATTAATCACCTTAAATGTCATATTCTCCATTTACTGATCTCCGAAACCTTATGACTAGATAACTGGTTTACAAACTGTTTATTAATCACCTGACTGTCATATTCTCCATTCACTGATCTCCGAAACCTTATGACTAGATAACTGGTTAACAAACTGTTTATTAATCACCTTAGTTGTCATATTCTCCATTTACTGATCTCCGAAACCTTATGACTAGATAACTGGTTTACAAACTGTTTATTAATCACCTGACTGTCACACTCTCCATTCACCGATATCCGAAACCTTATGACTAGATAACTGGTTAACAAATTAAGTTAACACATTATATTCATCACATGACTGTCACATTCTCCATTCACCGATATTCAAAACCTTATGACTAGATAACTGGTTAACAAATTAAGTTAATACATTTTAATGATCACCTGACTGTCACATTCTCCATTCACTGATATCGGAAACCTTTTGACTAGATAACTGGTTTACAAACTGTTTATTATTCACCTGACTGTCACATTCTCCATTCACCGATATCCGAAACCTTATGACTAGATAACTGGTTAACAAATTAAGTTAACACATTATATTCACAGCCTGGCTGTCACATTCTCCATTCACCGATATTCAAAACCTTATGACTAGATAACTGGTTAACAAATTAAGTTAACATATTTTAATGATCACCTGACTGTCACATTCTCCATTCACTGATATCCGAAACCTTATGACTAGATAACTGGTTAACAAATTAAGTTAAAACATTTTATTCATCAACTGACTGTCACATTCTCCATTCACCGATATCCGAAACCTTGTGACTAGATAACTGGTTTACAAACTGTTTATTAATCACCTGACTGTCACACTCTCCATTCACCGATATCCGAAACCTTATGACTAGATAACTGGTTAACAAATTAAGTTAACACATTATCTTCATCGCCTGACTGTCACATTCTCCATTCACCGATATTCAAAACCTTATGACTAAATAACTGGTTTACAAACTGTTTATTAATCACCTGACTGTCACACTCTCCATTCACCGATATCCGAAACCTTATGACTAGATAACTGGTTAACAAATTAAGTTAAAACATTTTATTCATCAACTGACTGTCACATCCTCCATTCACTGATATCGGAAACCTTTTGACAAGATAACTGGTTTACAAACTGTTTATTAATCACCTGACTGTCACACTCTCCATTCACCGATATCCGAAACCTTATGACTAGATAACTGGTTAACAAATTAAGTTAACACATTATCTTCATCGCCTGACTGTCACATCCTCCATTCACCGATATCCGAAACCTTGTGACTAGATAACTGGTTTACAAACTGTTTATTAATCACCTGACTGTCACACTCTCCATTCACCGATATCCGAAACCTTATGACTAGATAACTGGTTAACAAATTAAGTTAACACATTATCTTCATCGCCTGACTGTCACATTCTCCATTCACCGATATTCAAAACCTTATGACTAGATAACTGGTTTACAAACTGTTTATTTATCACCTGACTGTCACATTCTCCATTCACCGATATTCAAAACCTTATGACTAGATAACTGGTTTACAAACTGTTTATTTATCACCTGACTGTCACATTCTCCATTCACCGATATTCAAAACCTTATGACTAGATAACTGGTTAACAAATTAAGTTAACACATTTTAATGATCACCTGACTGTCACATTCTCCATTCACTGATATCGGAAACCTTTTGACTAGATAACTGGTTAACAAATTAAGTTAAAACATTTTATTCATCAACTGACTGTCACATCCTCCATTCACTGATATCGGAAACCTTTTGACAAGATAACTGGTTTACAAACTGTTTATTAATCACCTGACTGTCACACTCTCCATTCACTGATATCGGAAACCTTATGACTAGATAACTGGTTAACAAATTAAGTTAAAACATTTTATTCATCAACTGACTGTCACATCCTCCATTCACTGATATCGGAAACCTTTTGACAAGATAACTGGTTTACAAACTGTTTATTAATCACCTGACTGTCACATTCTCCATTCACTGATATCGGAAACCTTATGACTAGATAACTGGTTTACAAACTGTTTATTAATCACCTGACTGTCACACTCTCCATTCACCGATATTCAAAACCTTATGACTAGATAACTGGTTAACAAATTAAGTTAACACATTATATTCATCACCTGACTGTCACACTCACCATTCACCGATATCCGAAACCTTATGACTAGATAACTGGTTTACAAACTGTTTATTAATCACCTGACTGTCACACTCTCCATTCACCGATATTCAAAACCTTATGATAACTGGTTAACAAATTAAGTTAACACATTATATTCATCACCTGACTGTCACACTCTCCATTCACCGATATCCGAAACCTTATGACTAGATAACTGGTTTACAAACTGTTTATTAATGACCTGATTATCACATTCTCCATGTGAACATTGCATGTACAACACACACGTGTTAAGATTACACTGCAGAACAATTGAAAACGTTGACTGATATCCGGAACAACGCCAATCATGCTGCTAAACATAAAGGTTATAATGTTCCAATGGACATGCAATGATAATACACCATCGGAATCAGGAGAAGTAATTCATCACACAATCGTTTATTAAGTGTGTTATGAAATAATAAATCTATTTCCATTGGTTTACAAAAGTTGTTTCTCTATATTCAGGCGGCTCTTTTATTCTCTTCCACAGATTGAGTGATATTTATTACTTTATTGATAATGTTTTGCAGTTAATGTTGTTATTTATGCAAAGAGAACAATATAGCCATATGTTCATTGTTTAATCGCATGTAATATGTTGTTGAATTGATGATTTGATTTAAAAAGCGGAAATGAAAAAAAAACATTTTCCAAACTTAGTACTAAGATGACCATTGTAACTGAAAGGAAATATTGAAAATAAATGTAATTTCACGTAATATGAAATTTTCAATATTTCAATAGAGTTTATAAAAAAAACATGATGATATTTTAAGGCATGGTTTACAAATCTGTTTTGAACTACAAAAACGTAAGCTTGAGGCAAATTTTAACTAGACTTGTGCTGCTAATCTAAATTGAATACTCTTGAAATCGATATGGAGAACAAAGACTCCAGCACGCGATTGGCATGTCTGTATCAAATCAAACTTCTTTCTGTAATTCATCTCCTACAGAAGAATCTTTCCATCAAACGTAAATGCATCTTTAAATTAATTTAACTTTAAGGCTTTGTTTTTCCATTTATTTCTAATTATGAGCACACTTGGAATTTGAAATATTTAATGTCAATGTTTGATTAGAAGACTGAATCTCCAAGCCATTTCCACGTAAATAAAGATAAGAATACATTTTCTTTAAAGAAACGGTAATAAACGTTTATGGAAAACAGTTATGGTCCAAGTTACTGTTGTTTAGAAATATTGCAGACGTACATGTAAGATGTACAATGATTTATCAATTTGAGAGTTATGATCTTTTAAATATTATTAATGAAATTAATGAAACATACCTTTTTATTGATGCATATAATTTAGTTACGTTAACAAATTCAATTTCAATTTGCAATTTACTTTGACTTCCTTTCTAGTTCAAAACTTAGTATGGTTACTACATCATATCTATTTCAAGAAATACATTTTGAGAGATTTAAATGCAGTTCCGGAAATACATTAGGTGAATAATAACCCTTACATACTTTCATTATTATTATTTATACCTGGTGTCAATCTATTGTGTCATAGTTATTATTTTATAGTTGCTAAAGAAACAACATGCAATATTCTGCTAGAAAGCCAAAACATTTTCACAACTAAATATCAAGCTGCGAGTAATGACCATGTTATATATCTTCTCAAAGTCTGTTGATGGTCAGTAAGCTTATGCCTCTCAGGTTTATTTGCCAGTTAACTTAGAATCCTTTCATCCTGCAGATAAAAGAAAATTATTGGCAGCCTGTAATCACCTTGTGGTGTAATGCTGCAGTCTCAATCCTAAACTACTTCTTTACCGCCCACATGTGTAATATACGAGCAATCATAGTATACTGAGGTTGTACATCGACCATTGTAACGTCTCATGTTCACTAGCAGAAATAAACCAGTCTAGTTCCACAAACATCATGGACACAAACCAGCCTGCCTCCTATGTGGTGAGTTCTTAGACCTTATGAATGGTTATCTCTCTCTTGAGAATCACTGTAATTCCCAGGGAGTATTCAAGGGCATATACAATGGCTTAAATATCACATAATCATTGAAGGTTGCTGTCTTCTGGTCGAGCTGTAGTCTTAACTCGATTCTTAGGTTATAACGATGTGTGTAACGGCCGAATTGATAATGTTTAAGTGTACAAGGAAAAAGAGATTTGGCACATTCAATGTAAGTTTTTTTTATAGAAATAGGAAGGTAAAGGTTACTGGAGACCGAGATGTGACCTTGCATTCCTTGCTTGGCTTTCTTTGCGCAAAAGCTATCATTTATCTAATACCAGGAGACAACTGCCTCATATTATCCTTTGAAAGAGAGGTTTATTTGTGCATGAATGAAAAGATGAACATTTACCTTGATCATAATCGACCACTACCTGACTTAGTAATGTCCTCTCTAGATGTACTTGTAAAGAATACGTAAACGTTTTATCTTCCTTTGCTGCCGTTCCTTGTTTTTTTTATACCTGCGTCAATTAACATCAAAGCAATTTTGCTAAAGTCTTTTTCATACTTTTATCAATTGCCCTAGATGAATAATTTTATCTTTGTATTAATGTAGATAATTAATGTTTTAACAATGTCTTCTTCTAGTCCAATAAAAACTAGATTTCATTTACAGCTGAACAGAAACATTTTTAGATTTGAATACCTGATTTTCACATCGAACCAATGCCAGGAGCTGGTTTCATTTCTTCAAATGTTTTTTTTTAAATTAGGATTTACATTGTACGTTGTAACATGTATACTTGTATTTATCAGTTTTTGAAAAAATATCATTTGACAAACTGTGATAGATTAATATAAGATAACAAAATTCCTAGACTTTGAGCTTAATAATTAAAGGATATTTTGTAGCATATTGATTTCAGTTTAGGTATGTAACTCAATAGTTAGTAATTAAAACTAGTTGAAAAATACATTTGAAATATGTGCAGCATTTATTTACAAATTCAAAATATTAGATTAAAAATGAGTACTCTATTTGACGTTTAGAAAAAAATAAGTTTTAAGTAATGTCCACATTGTCTCAGCAAAAACATTTTTGTGCCTGGAATTTCGATTTCATTTTGAGGGTGTTTTTTGCTGAAAATACCAAGTTGCTAATGCAAAACTCTATCGATTTTAATTTTCTCTCTGCAATGAATTCAAGATTTGTTTACGAGTCAATGTAATCTCAACACTGTGACAATGTGTTTGAATTATTTGCGACTGGATTGGCCAAGACGAAGGTGATGAAGATTTTCAACTGGTTTTGTTTAAATTACATTCAGATTAGGTAGAATTTATCACAACTACATCGCTGTTTTTGCTTTTTCTTTATTGAAAGACCATTCTTGCACAACACTAGTCACTAAATGTATGTGTCATTGGCTGGTAGAATTTTCAATATTGTTTTTATAAGTGTGGGTGTGTGAATAAAGACTGTGTTAAGTATCTTTTGTCATTCATTTATTACGTTGGAAAGTCAAGAAATATTTTCATCATAAATTCGCCTCATCGCAAAGTGACATGCATTCCTTGAATAGATTGTATTCTGTGTAGCTCGAGGATTCTTGGGGGGGGGGGGGTGTATTTATTTCACATTAGAATAACTGTTTAAAGTTAATTTTTATTTCCTCACTACAACATAAATACAAGTATCCACTAACCCTTTCTGAGACACAGAAAAACAGGTACGACCAGAGGGCTAACACCTCAAATTAATCATTTTCGTAATTCATCATCTTTTGAGTGTTCAAGGAATTGCAGTCTCCTTATGACAGATCTATCATTTTCCCCAGGCTTCAGACAAAAGCTGACACCAAATACAATTGTTGTTTCAAGCAATAGATGAAAAAGTTTTACTCTAATATAGCAAGATTTATTGGTGAAATCAAATCTAACCAACTATCACAACTGCAATATAATTGATGCTTCATTGATGTTGGAATTGGTGTCACATCTGTCGATGTTTAATAAGGCCACTATATTTTATTCAATGAAACCTCACCAGTTTTGGCCTTTAGCCTGTGTCATTTCTTCGGTCGTCTTCCCCTGCATGGCTTTAAATTGCACCAGTTCCTATCACTGGCAAATCTAAACCTTGCTGCAAACCCATCAAAATTCGTGTCTTGAGTGCAGCGCCCTCTTGGGGGAAATGATGCAGTTCTCATAAGATTTTTCATTGAACTATCGCGACCCGTCGCAGCAGCCTGTACGATAAGCACAGAAAAGTTGGGGAAATACGACAAGTCCTGTCTTAGAAAGTCATTCGGGCTGGAAAAATTATAGGCCATGCGTGGGAATATGTTCTTGGGTAAGTCATGTTAATCATGAGTCAACTCTTCATACTAAAAATAAATTTAGTTTGGACTGCCCGCACTTAAATCGGGAACATTGGGTTTGATTTCATAACACTTCTGAACAATAAACCAAGGCCTAGATATGTTAAAGCCATTATAGCATTTAGATATGTTTCACACATTAACATCGGCCTAATAGACTTTCTGTGTACTGAGAGAGCTTCGGAAATCTAGGCCCAGAGGTTTTTTTATGTATAGGTGCTCAGCACAACAAGGATTGATGATTGATGAACTTTGTGTTTGGTTCTTAGTTAAGTTGCAAAATACAAATTAAAGAAAATTGATTGGCATAATAACTCATAACCTGTACCCAGGTACCCAACATTTCCTCAAAGTGACTATCAAAATATAAAGTTCCTATATCCAACACCGTTAGTTCTTGAAAAGTGATGTTTTGAAAATGTCAGAACTTTATTGGTGTTGTTATCAGATCCATTTCAGCTAAGAACTAATATAATTAAATATAGTTTGATATAACTGACTACAGGAAAGCCATGCTAGGTAGTGGTCTCTATTTCAACATGTCATTTTTTAAAATTTATAACTTCTCAGCCCTACATTTGTATTTATGCAATCGATTAATGCATTAGATATCAACCATCAGTTCCAATCAAGTAGCACTGATTTTCAATGATAGTATTATAATATTAAGTGGACAGACTGATATGAATTTCACTGCCTTTCTTTCCACATTCACCTTTTATTGTTAAGATGCACAATACAAATTAAAGAAAATGAATCGGCATTGGAAAAGAGTAGTACCAACAATTGTAACTCGTACCCTGGTTACCTAAAGCAAACATTTCCTCAAGTGATTGTGGAATATCGAGATATAAGGCTCACATATCCAACATTGTTAGCTCTTGAAAAGTTATGTTTTGAAAATAATTATAACAGAACACTATTATTTTTGTTACAAGACCAAAGTTTGCTCTGAACTTATTCAAATATAATTTGATATAACTGATTACAGGAAAGCTATGCAAGGAAGTAGTCTCTATTGCTTTCTTTTCAAGTACATTGTTATTTGCGATCGATTACTGTGTTAAAAATAAACTATCAGTAGCACCGATTCTTCCAATTTGGTATAATGATAATAGATGTTCAGACTAGCATGAATATTTTACACTTGTAAACGTTGTCCAAATACACACTGTCAGCGTCTGTCTGTGCTTCGCTATAGCATACACGCCAGGACCATGACGGGAGTACAGGATTTGATAGAACTTGTCTTAGTGCAACGGTAAATGTCAAGCTATTATTTCAAATAGTTGACTGTGTGACTATATCCAGCATTAGAATCCTTGTGCAAATGTGCCCCACCTGCCTTCTCAATTCATCGTTTTAAGGAGCTTATGAAGTGATCGAAAAGTTTCTCAATAATGTCAGTAATACAAAGAAGATGTGTGCCACAATTCCCTTAACTTTCCTTGAAATCACACAGCATTTTCCCCGAATCTCAAACCTGTTCATTTAAAAAGCTAAAAAGAAGGCGTGCATCAATACACTTCCTCAGGATCCGTTCCTGAGGGAAAGAGGCGGGAAGATACGTGGCTTCTTTTAACCAGACTTGGCCCACAAGAAGTGTATAAATAAATTTTCTATGTAGATATTGTCACCCAGAGGTAAATACCGTCAGCTTTCTTTATAAGATACATGACATGACCGTTGTCATTTCCAGGAAACGCGCCTTTAGTGTACGTTCCCAACTTTGATCCTGTTTGAAAAAGAGATTTCCAAGTTAGATGCAGAAGATATTATGTGAGTCAACAGTGTCTAGTGTCAATGTACCTCAGTTATGGAAACGAAACCTAGTGGAGATTGGTATTCAACAAATTGTTAAGTTGTTAATGAAAGTCCCTCATTTATATTTTCCTTAAAACTTTTGAAACATTATCTGAAGCTGTTCTATGTTATTAAATAATCTTTAGAATCCTACCTTGGATTTTGCCTTTGTTTTGGAGGTTAGTAACCACCAAGGAAGTTTTACATCTTGAAGTTAGGTCATTATTTTCAAATATAAGACCGCTTTGCAAATTGGAAGTAAGGTGGCTTTTATATTTCAAATGTAAGACCTTGACCCAGAAGGTAATTTTCTTGTTAATAGTATCCCAAGTTTAAATCTTTCCCAAGTTGCACATTCGATTCAAAGGCTGAATCGAACTCTTAACCCTTTGATTCCCAAGCAATCACTCTAACCACTACCGTTATGGGCCAGAGTGAAGAAAGTCTTTATTTAACCATCTAAAGGACGGGATTCAGATTTCAGTAAGAAATCTGACTGATCTACACGTGCCTATCCTCAGATGTATTCATCAACCACGTGGCTTGTCTCATTTTGAAACAGTTCTTTAAAAACTCTTCACAGTATTCTGTAATTATTTCTCGACCTTGGGATTGTAAAATCTTTCAGGGAAAAAGCTGTTTGGAAGTTAGACCCACGCAATCGCTCTCGGTCTTACTGCCTGCTCAGATTCAATTCACCAGGTTGTCCAATCCTTTGCACCTCTCTGTTGTGTGTATCATCTGAAACCTAGTACACCAGGTGGGATCGGGTAGAGGTAAACAGAAGACATAAATGTCTAATTTACCAATGATTTGATAACATTTTGATATCACTGACTTCTTTATCCAAAATGCTTCTGAATTTATCCAAAAAAATTCAAAAAGACAGATGATGTAGAGGAATTATTGATAACTAAAAATATGTTTCTACATTAATTTCAACTGTGAAAACATTTATGACAATATAAACACGTGTGTAAAACATGAAAGAATATAATCTGGAAAGAGATCTTTAGCCTAGATAACTGGTTTGCAAACATGTTTTTTAATCACCTCAACGTCAAAGGATTTGCAGGACACATGTGAAAATAGCATGCACAACAAACACGTGTTCTGTTATGCAATTACACAGCAGAACAATCGAACTTGTTCAATGATATCCGGGGAAAACGCCAATCATACTGCTATAAATGAAAGTAATTATGTTCCAATGGCCATGGAATGATATTATGCTATCGGAAGCATGAGAATTAATTCATCATGTAGTCGCTTATTCAGTGGAAAAATTAAATAATGAACCTGGATTTTTTTCTGAAATTAAGTGATTCCTTTATAACACACTCACAGATCGATTGATATCTATAACTTTATTGATTAATATTTGTTTTTGATGTTATAACCTATTAGTAGGAAACACATTTAGCTATGTATTAATTGTTTTTCGGTATATTTCATTCTGACATGATTTAATTATTCAAGAAATAAGCATTGAACAAGATTTAAATCAACACTCCAGTCCAGATGATCATTCAGTGGTAATATAAAAAAATCTATTAAAATAATCTATCAAGATTTCACTGAATCTGAAGTTTGATATCTGAATATTTTTTTGATAGATTTTATAATTTTGCGTGCAGAAAGAATATAATGATAGTTTAGTGCATAGTTTATGACTTAGTTTTGAACGGCAAAGATTCTACATATAAGCTCGTGGTAGATCCTCACGCGATGTTCATATAAAATGAAATCATAAAACGAAATCAATTAAAAGAACACAATGCTCCAGCACGCGATTCGAATGTCTGTATTACTCTATCGGATCAAACGTCTTTCTTTCTTCTCCCACGATCGAGTCAATTCCACCAAATGCAAATGTATCTTTGATTTTGTTTTAAGGTTAGGGTTTTCTATAGATTTCTAATTATTGTCATTCTTGGAATTTGAAATCTTTAATGTCAAATATAGCTGGAAACCTGAATCTCAAAACCATTTCCACGTTCATGAAGAAAAGAATACTTTTTCTATAGAGAAACGGAAATAGAACTTGTGTTGCTAAGTTGTGAAATTGATAAAGTTAGATATATATATCGTCGGTGTTAAAGGTGTCCCTAGGTTTATAGTGCCACTTCAACTAAAAGATCTCTCATCTTCAAAAGGGAATTGTTGGCTTCACGTACCTCGTGGTGTAAAACTTCAGTTTCCATCCCAAGTTTAATACTTTTTCGCCCACATGTGTAATAAACAAGCAATCCTAATATATAGAGGTTGTATATAGCTCATAGGGAAGTCTCCTGTATATTAGAAAAAATAAAACAGTCTAGCTCAGGAATCAACATGGACTGACAAGCCTACCTCCTCTGTGATGAGTTGTAGACCTTGTAAATGAATATGTCACTCTTGATAATCACTGTTAATCCCAAGAAGTTTTCAAGGGCAAATATTATAATACCACTAATGCGTTGAGGTTTGCACTCTTCTGGTCTAGCCATAGTCATCTTGTAGACGTGTATGACGTTTGGATTAGATTGGCAAAATCTAAGTCTGCAAGGACAGAGATTGGTTCCTCTGTAAGTTTATAATATTTGGAAGAAGATAAGGACTGGCAACGTGTGAATGAGAGGTGACCCGACATTCTATGTCAAGCTTTCGTTGATGACAAGGGCGATGAGCTTGCATTGAACTATCGCAAGGAGATAAACAGTCTCTTATTCATCCTTTGATTGGGCAACCCCAACACAGCTTCGCTTCTGTCTGATGCTGCTTAATGAGAAAAGGAGATTGAATTGCCAGAGAAAACGTAAATATTCGCCTTGATTACATTCCATCACTACCTGAATGAATTATCATCGTCCTCTGTAGATACACAGACGATAAATGCAAAAAATGGTGATAGAGGAAACGTTTTATGAGTTTGTATTCATTTTATGCACCAACGACAAACATTTGTTATTTATCACAGTGAAGATTCATTTCATTTCATTTTTTTAAAAATTTTGATTTACTGATGCATTTTTTCATTTCAGAGTCTAATTGTTAGACT
Source organism: Phorcus lineatus (assembly GCA_921293015.1). Taxonomy (NCBI): domain Eukaryota; kingdom Metazoa; phylum Mollusca; class Gastropoda; order Trochida; family Trochidae; genus Phorcus; species Phorcus lineatus. The sequence continues at coordinate 19,307,916 of OV121083.1, read as the reverse complement.
ATTTGATATTTAATATGAAGATATTTTTCCTGAATATATCAAGTTGTTATAGCAAAGTTCCATCGATTTTTATCTCTTCTCTCCAATAGTAGTTTAAGACTTTAAATCACGGCAATGTAGAGGCAAGGGCGAAGCAAGGAGTTTAAATCATCTCAGATTAGTTTTACACAAGACGAAGATGATGAAGTTTTTCAACCTGCCTACACCAACTGTCATCTAACTTCGTCTTTCAGTTCTTATTCAGTAAAGGTAAATTTGATAGTATATTGTTGGGAAGGGGTGAATAGTGCATCACATTATTGTATAGTGGTTTAACTGATTTAGATGGTCATTTAAAGACCTTGATGACGTTTGTCTTATATTTCTATTAATGGTAATTCTTTGAAAAATAATTAATTTTATTTACTATAGCGGTTTAACTGATTTAGATGGTCATTTAAAGACCTTGATGACGTTTGTCTTATATTTCTATTAATGGTAATTCTTTGAAAAATAATTGATTTTATTTACTCAGTTTAATCCTCATTTTCTCTTCTCTACATACAATACCAATATGACCAATACTTTCATCCCGATGGGTAACATTTGTTTCATTGAAAAACTTGAAATCATGTTTAAAAGCGATACAATATCGAAGTTCAAATTGTATGATCTATCAATGATATATCATATATAATCAATATAATCATTATAATTTGTAACACAATTTTTACATTGAATTGGGATGAGCTCCCGTTTTTTTATTTATGCAATAAGGCATATCAAAAAATAAATTATTTGAAATCGTTTAATTTAGAAAAAGCATCAATAAGTCATTGTGATTTTAAAAGTAATTTAAGGGTATTAAAGAGAAATTACGATTTCAAAGATGACTATTTCAAACTGACATTTGAAAATCTCATTAAGTATTTTATCATAAAAATAAAAAACCAATGAACATTGAATATTGCTGTTGTAACGGTATAAAAGGTGCATTAATGAGGAATTACAATTTCAAAGACGACTGTTTTTAAAAAATATTTGAAAATCTCATTGAAGGATTAAACCGCCAGAGTTTTTTCACCCTGAATTCGTTTGAAATTCAAACAAGCATAAACTTTCCGTTTGGTCTTGTAATCAGTTTGTTGACAGTTTGTATCGTCATTGCTGTAAACATTCATAAATTTGAAATGTTACATTCGCTATATATTTAAACAAATGTTTTAACAAAATCGTAAAAAATGGAATTGTAGGATAGCAGTGCAAAATATTTCCAATCAACAGACAGAATCCGTATTAGTTTCCTAATTACAGTTTAACCTTCACTCAACCATTTTACTGTCAATTTTCTGATTTTCTTGTTTCAACCAGCATGTAATTCATCACCGAAATTTGTAACTCGATGTAAAGTTGGTAATCAATCCCCAGATCTCCTTCATCTTCATCCCCTTCCTGTCTCCATCCTGTCCACAACATATAAGCTACTCCAACAGACTATCAGACCAACAGGTTCCAACCTACATAATATCGGATCCCCTGCCAAAGGCTCGATACTTTCGGATCCAAGCTAATCCGAGTGCTTCGTATTGAGAATCCCTTAGAGACGAATGCTGATAACATTGCTGCTTCAAATCAAAGCGTTGCCATCGGCGATCATGTCCTCATCGACCAGTGGTCAGCTTGGCTGGACTCACGTGTCTACTAATTCCCTGCTCTACAAGGCTCAACTGGCTCCTAATGGTCAACTGGAGGAACACGACTCCGCAGAGCATCGTCCGCGTCTTTAAAGCTTGTAAGAAGATCCATACAGGTTCAGCTTATAGTCGACATCGAGAGCTAATTACCCTGTTACTTTGACTGAGACAGTACAAGACCTACCAAGGAGCAACAGAACTAATGTAAATGGTAGAAATCGTCCATTATTTGCTAACAGATGACAAGTCGTCCTTCCTTCTGCATAAATCTTTCTGATCAGACGTCTTTAGATGGCGTACCTGACAAAACATTCCTTGTGTTTCTCCTTACTTGGCGATTGGGTTTTTTGGTCACGTGAGTAAGGACTATCGCCGTGTTCACTGTTTTCCCGCCCACGAATTTGCCTGCTCTCTAGTAATATAATGCAAGTCGTCAATGACGTCAAAAGTGCTCTAATTTGAGGTAAACTCGTCGTTACTATAACAACACGCGTGCTGAAATTAGTTGTAACCTGATAACAACTCGTCCATACCTCGTTACGACATTTAGTTATGTCTCGACCACGTTATGAATGATGCAAATAATTACAATTGACTAGGTGAGTATGGCAGTATAATTGGGTCTCGACTTGTCAACTGGTGATATCGGACATTGAATCATCGGTCATAACACTCAGTGTGCTAAATAGGCTACAACCTGTACTATTGTAAGAGCAATCAGGAACCATTTTCCCCAAATCTATGTGTAAGGACATGTGCACCTGAGCTTATGTTTCTGCATTACAAATAAGTAATAAGAGGTTTAGTGCTGGCATTCGAATCTAGCAAGGGACACGTCGCGAAAATGTACATTTGTGATATTGCATTGATACCTCATTCAACCAAAGTCATCCAGTCTGGATGACAAATTCTTTGTAATGGATGTCAATATATATATGTTATGGATATCAATATATTTGTGCTTACTCATTCATCAGGTGGGATATGGGATGCAAGTATACGATTGCAAGGGAAGTGAGGAAACCTAATTATATCAAATAAAGGAGAAGGTTATACGTTAGGGGTTTTCAACACAAACACGAGGGGGTTAATACCACATTAAAGAAGTTGCTATCTAGAAGTCTAACTGTCCGTATGGGTGCCCTTCAAAAGAAATTCAACAATGTTAATGATCTTTCTGGACTCTTAGATGTTTTACAGTTTTTTTACAGATCTTTTCTTTTGATGTTTTTCGCATATTTTCTTTTTAACGCAAATTGACAGGTATATTAAGTTGAACGCGCTGGTACTAAAAGCGTATACTTTTAGAAGAGGATTGCATCAATGAGTCGACCCTTCGGAGTGATGCGTAATTAAATCCGAAGACTTTAAATAGGAGATGTGCCCTTTGACCATTTTAAACCATTGATATATATCATAAATACGGAATCAGATAGGTAAGGCCAACATTGAATTAAGGGACAATTAAAGCATGACTATTTTTTAAGTTAGCCATAACCTCAAACTTTTTCTCAATGAATTTATGATAACGTGCTTTGTGAGAGGGAACTTCCAAAGATCCAGAGAATTTGATTAATTAGTACTTTCTTGGCACTGTACGCGATTGACTAGAACGATGCAGAGCAAGTAGATACACGAATACACTGGTCCAACTAATAGAACTGTCGAATTAAACGGCACGGTACGCGTGACTGATAATTGCATACTATTATCACTTATTCGATTGTTGGGAGGTTGGTAAGTGATCCCACGACACAGTTGATAGTAAATAGGGGTAATTTGACCTCGCAAAGTTAGGGACATGTCGGTATCTAGAACTCATTGCAAGACTCAACCTACATTCTCATTAACAATGTTCAATAGCAATCGGTACTACTGTCCTTTATAATTTTCTAGCGGAGTATGACACAGAAAGACCTTCTAATGACTCAGAAATGTTGTTTTGATTTGAAATGTTGCTACAAATTATTTCATTATTTGCTTTTATGTTTTAACTTAATAAGTACACAACCTACCAAGAAGCAAAGGAAGTGAAGTAGGGGATAAAGAAAGTTTTAATTGGGGTTGGATCTATCATCAATTGAAATGAGAATAGAAGAGTTTGTATTTTGACAAAAAATCGGGAGATCCTTAAGCTTCTTATATGTAATCTATTCATAAACATTTCTAATGCGGGAAACTCCGTTAAAAAGATTATTTGCGCTTCGTTAGTGTTTTCCACAAAGTTTCTAGCTCAAATACTTAAACTTCATATCATTGATGAAAACCTCAGAAAATGATGTTGATTAGGAAATTAATTTAGTTGTTACAAGACATATGTTAAACTGACACTTATGAAGCTCTTTTTCCTCGTGTTAATTTCTGTACAAGTAGGAGATCCTAAACAATCTATATTTTATAACGTTGTGTAGCCATGAAATGTGATTAGTAGATCTTTGTTGTCGTCGCAAATGTCAGAGAACCACCTCAGTATAACGTCACCGCTGCTATGTAACAAACCTCCCATTACGATAAAATAAAAGGAAACGGTGTTTCTTGGTGTTTTTAAGTAAAATCTAATTATATTATACGTTTTCACATAACATCAATGCTTTTGACAATTTTTCTAAAATAATTTTTGAAACATTTGTAATTTTATAAAAATTCAGATTGGTTTCTTTTCATCAAGATATCATCAAAAATATTTGGTAAAATTTGTTGTTCTGAAAATATGAGTCACTTTCCTAATTACATATCTTCAATAATCGATACAATGTAAAAACGACAGAGTGTGTTACACACAAGATTAACTCAGTTCTAATACATTGACGGGGTTTGTTACGAAGAGTAATTAACTGGAAGATTTATTGTTTTGTTATACATATTTTCTATGGAATTTACTCGACACAAATCGCAAAAAAAATTACAGCTAAAGTCAATTGGAAAATGTTGTTTTTCGTTGTTGCTGCTCTGCTTCTGTCATCATCTCGAAAACTGGCTACATGTACATTGCAATGTGATAAGATTCTTACCAGCGAGTCTAGCTTTAAAATAGAAAAACAATAGTGGGGACAGTAGATATTTATTCTACTTTCGAGTATAGAGTTTATAAACGGGCTACATTCTCTCCTCTGTGGTATGATGGACAAACGAATAAATGTCATGTTTGTTATGTTTGTGGAGTGATTAAACATGTCATCTTACAAACGATGATCCTTTTCTGGCACGATTTCAGCACGAATGCCAAAAATGGTAATTTCCCAGAACAACATCACTATCGATCGCGCTGGTGTATATTCCAACATCGAAGCCCTACGTATCTTCACTATTACACCAATATCGACGTCTTTCCTCGTCATTCTAGATTCAAACAAATGATATCTTATTTACTTCTATTTTGTTTTCGTATGTTGAATAACATCGTTTTATCCTATATTTCTCCAACCTCGGCTGAACTGAAACCTGAATAGTGTTGACAATACTGACGTAGCTCGTTCCATTGCATCTAATACATGACGCACTTACTTGATAGTATACGTTTGTCATTTTAAACATCTTCATTGCTTTGATTTAGCTACACTTGTCCACCTCGACCATGCAGAGTCAGTACAGGTAACGTTTTCTTGATATCTTTTTTGTAATTTTTGTTTTTGGGAGGATATGTGGAAACTTCATCACACATTGAATGGATGATGCACTTACTTGTTGATATACAATTTTCTAGTAAATAGTTAAATGTATGACTATAATAATTTAGGCGTGTCCATCTCAACCATGCAGATCAAGAACAGGTATCGTTTTTCATGACATCTTTATTGTGTAATTTTGTGATCTTGCCATTGAATTTACGAAGGCATATGTGGAAAATTCTTGACGCATTTAATTGATAGCGCTCTGATTGGTTAATATTTTTTTCGATATAGTAAACCACTAAATTTATCACTGCAATCATTTAGGCGTGTCAACCTCGGAATCGCAGATATAGGACAAGTAACGTTATTTATGATATTTATATTGTTGTTTCTTATTGCCATTGGAGAATTAACAGAAAGACGTGGAAAATTCATGACGTATTGAATTGATGACGCACTTACTGGTTAATGTACATTTTACTAGTAAAGAGTTGAATGAATAACTGCTCTCATTTTGGCTAGCCCATGGAGTCCATGCATGTCGAGAACAGGTAACGTCTATCTTTCTAATGTTTCATCAATGGTTAAAGTGATAGGAGGAAATGGGTCAAAATATTCTATGATTTTTGTTTTGTATCCATTTTGTGCAATGGTTGTGACACCATGGCAAACTACGAGGTTTTAAGTTCTTTTATAAAAATTAGATATATCTAGCTATTCTGGACATTGTAGTATTTGCATTTTATAATCAGGAATGTAATACCAAATTATTTCTGAAATATCTCAAATACTTTTGACATTGGTGATCCTTTACATATATTACGTATGGAACGGCATCAGGAAAGCACAACTTACAGAAGATCATCGTTGTATGTTAACGAATGAAGTTTTTAATTCATCTTTTGTCACCCCCATCCTTTTCCCAATATGGACGTTTTTGTTTGTTTGAGAGAAGAACCTATATGTTCCATTAGCTGAATTAACAGGGACCCTATTTTGATGGCGGATCCATCTTTGAATAATGAACAGATATGCATAATGTAAATCTCTTTCAAACGAGCTCAACTTCCTAAAAACCAATAGTGATAAGATCCATTACTACGTCTCTTCGTCCCTCATAATTTCAGTCGTGCTTTGGGTTCGCCACATATTGATTTTGATGATACGTTCAAAGCGAACGCAAGCTGCCTCGTCATTACAAATAATCCTTACATATATCCATAAAAACATGCGCGCTGAGCACACGTGAAGCAACTAAAGTCTTCCATCCAATACTGACAGATAAATTACACGATGTAGATACATGAGATTTTGTAGTGCATTTGAGGCGCTTGATGAGTATTCACAAATTACCCCTTGCGTTATGCTATTGATATGAACAAAATATTGTTATTTATTTTTTTAAAAACCGTTTATGGTCGACAGAGTAAAGTGATATTCCAACGTAAATGGTCTCCTTTAAGTGGTACTGCAGTGAACTATTATTGTCTGCATATCGATTACATGAATGGTGTCTGAATGATAGGTTATTGAAAACTTTCAGACCAATTAGGCATGGAAATATTGCCATTAGAGAGAATAAGTGTCTTTCCTTTCAGATACTATTTATAAGATCATTTGATGTAGGTACAGAGTACCTGTTGAAATATATATAATTAATGTATTGTACACTATAGACGATGTGTTAATGTGATAGATACTATAGACGTGCGATAAATATGTTGATGTGATAGACGCTATCGTCGTACGATATCTTGGTGTGATGAATACTATATACTTACGTTATGTTGATGCGATGGATAGTATAAACGTACGATTTGTTTGTGTGATGGATACTCATGGCATACATTATGTTGGTGTGATGGATACTTAAGACGTAAGATTTGTTGTTTTGATGGAAATTGAATACGTACGAAATGTTGATGTGATGGAAAGTATAGACGTTCGATGTGTTGGTGTGATGGATACTATAAACGTACGATATTTAAATTTGTTCTGATAGATACTTAAGACATAGGCTATGTTGAGGTGATAGACGTATGATAATTTGGAGGAATGATATGTTGGATTGATGGATACTTAAGATGTGTGATATGCTGATTTGAATGATACTTAAGACCTTACGATAATTATGTCGATGAAATAGACATTATAGACTTACGATATGCTGATATGATATATACATTATAGACGTCCTATATGTTGTGACGGGTTGTATAGACGGACGCAATCTAGTTAAAACTAGCTGTAATATAATAAATCGCGATATCCGTTAGTTCATCTAGCGAATTACAACCTATTCCGTGTCGCACAGGTGCTAAGATCAGCCAATCAACGGGAAACTGGCCCAGTGCTTCGAATCGCGGGTCAATGCGATTGTTTCGCCGTTCTTGAGAACGTCGATTACAAAATCCGAATGTTACCGATGTATCTCAATGAAATGTGTGGAAAAATATGATCATCAATTATGTGCAGATATCGTTGACGAAATATTTGTGTGTTGTTTATTTATTCATTTGTGCAAATGTAAATCAACAAATTAGGTCAAACAATCACTAAATAAATGTTTAAGGACAAATATAGACAAACGTAGGGTAAACGTCAGCATCTGACATGAACCAAGATGCATCATTTTATTGGTCGGCTCGAAATGCATCAAAGGTCAGCTGAACATGACCTCAATCAGTAAGTCTCTAGATGTAATGACAGATCAAGAGGTTTAAGAGTTTTTCACTTATATCGCGGCTGCTAGTATTATTGCAGGGAGAAAGCCCGCAACACCATTGTGGATATGCATTGCGGTGAAACCTGCGAGCATCGTCTGGAACTAGCAAACCATGGGTGGTACTGCGCTGAAATTCAGTGTAACATTGCACCCAAACCTGACTGCGTGTAGAACAGTTCTCTACTGCAGACAAAGTTGTCGAGATTCGAACCACGGACCTCTTGATCCGAAGCCGAACGCGCTAACCACTGAGCTATCCCGGTCCCGAATGTGTGTCACTAGACATGGTGGGCTTATGATGCCGCAAGTATCCAAGTATCATGTTCTCATGATGATCCCTCCGATAAAAACTAGTTCCTAAGATCTTCCTGCGAGTGTGCCTTGTTGCTATGGTAACGCCTCGATGACGCTTTGATGTTCCTACGTAATCCCGTTGACGTTCCAAGACGTTCGTCCGATAGTCTTGTATAGTCCCATCGGTGTTCAAATTGAACGTCCACATGTTGTCATCATGATCAAAGCTTCACGATGTTTCTGTGATGTCTTTTGTAGTGTCGACGATATTCCTATGCAATGTTCGATAGTAGCTTTGGAGATAACGATGCAATTCTAATCACATATGTAACACGAAGACTAACTATTGTATTCGTCGTAACAGAGGAGTTAATGAAGTCATTCATGTTCCCTTAGCTAGTGGACTTGTAGGAACACGAATGCTGAATGAATACAAAAAAACAAATATTTACTGTATAGATTTGCAAGGAAAACACAAGACCTTCTTCCTTTGTGGTAAGGGTTTAGTTCCTTCCGCTACTTTGTATTCAGTAAGCACCTTGTATTCCCCTCACTTTCTAAACGGCGGACGCTCGAAATTCCATTAAGCATTACTAAGTATGGTTGGCACATCTATTAGAGTCTCTCATCTTGGGAAATAGCGATTTTAGGTATCAGTTTCCTCGAATCGATGTTGAAGTTAAGTAGGACCTCACAGTTTCCCGTCTCTGGTTGTTTGCCTAGGGGATTCTCGTCAACAACTTGTTCGTAAACTACATTCAAGATGACAGATGGCAACGAGATATTGTGAAAAGAAAATGATAAAACTTCATTCATTTTCAATTCAAAATTCGAGGTTTCTCCCACTTGTAGATGCACAAAAACGTCAAAGACGGCCAAGCGGATGGTTCAAAGTGGCAACATCGATGTTTAACTGCAATTTCGCTCAGATCCGTTGCGTTTCATCTGTACCCGCACCAGAATACCTAATGTAATTTCACCAGTCCCCTATCGAACTGCGTCTAAGAAATCAACCAGAGGACATATTCCATTCGCAACACATCAATTTCCTGTCCAAAAAAGTATCATCTAGCCTCCCAAACGCCTATTTGCAGGCTCTAAAGAGAAGTCGCTTTCTTTCCTCTCAGACATCGGGCTAAACCTCTGAATTCTCGAAATATCGTACAAACGAAGCTGGCAGTTCGGTTCACGTCTGCTCGAGGGTTGTCGTCTGCTAGCCAGCCCAGCTGGTTGTCGTCGCTAGCGATGACTGGACATCACTAATGCTCCGGATTGACCAGTAACCACGACGTCTCGGACAACGGTAAGGTGAGTTGGATATATGTCAACCACAGTCAAGATAGTACATTCAGAGACCTTAATCAATGTTTAAAATCGGGATGATATGTCAGTGTCGCGAATCCACAGGAACTAATTTTGCGACGCCGTGAAGACAGATCCTATTAGTTGTTCCTTTATAATCTGACCTGCTACCCACATCTTCGTAAACTTCTTACACGGTCCTGAAAGCCATCGCTGGAAAAGGTCGATGGGAATTAAAGTTGCACTACCGCTTATTTCGATTTCTTAATCCTTGACGAGATCTCGATCAATAGAGTACAGGGGACTTTGTCCTCATTTATTGCCCTCTGTGTAGAAATAAGCTGTCGGATACATCCCTACATTGATTCACATGAGAGTCCATGGTTCTTGGAGAGAGGTGAAATATCGATAAATGTTGAAAATGTTTGCATTAGCCCACTTTTTTCCTCTTAGATATAAACATATAATGTAGGATCGATGTAAGGGTTCCAGTAAAATTGCCTTGCCTCCAAGAATATATCTTAAGAGCGTCGATTTTTTAATTATCTCGACAAAATTGAGACATTATCTATACTTTAAGGGTTTGGTTGCTCAATAATAGTTTCGTAAACTGAACAATTTGGGTTTTTATTTGACAAATGGCCTTTTGAATAAGACGTCAACCATGTTATATGGCATTATTTAATAAGAAAATATGAGATATGATGCTATACAAAAAATACACTTGTCTCGTCAAGGATCGACACAATTCTCATCCGTTACAAGTACCAATTTCTCATTTGGTCCCATATCGGTTTCATGAACCTCTCCTTAGGAACTGACTTTGGATCTGAATTTCTGTTTGAATGAATAAATCCACAGATCATCTACAAGTGTTTTAGGAAAGAAAATCCGTAGATTGGTTTGCCAAACTTTAAATCGACAATTTATTTCAGTTTAAATACGATGTTTGGAAAGTATTTAAGGAGCAGGTATTCCCATTAGTTTGTTATTTCGATAATGTGACGTCATCCGTGACGTATTGAAAATCAATTATGAAATTGGCTTGTTATTTGGCTTGAAACAAACAAGGTTCATGTTTTCTTTCTATTGACTATATATAACTTTTCATTACTTTTGGCATTTCTGGATAAATATGCAAGGTGAATTCTCAATAGCATGGACGCTTTTTGGCATGTGCAAAAACAAATATGATTCAATGAAAGAAACACTGATTGAACCACTAAGACGTCTACTTATCTATCAGTCTGAAATCAATATCATTTGTCAGCATTTTCGTTCTCACCGATAATTGAAACATCTGCAATGAAACACTAAAAGTGTTTTCCTTAATCGCACTAATAGCTTTGTTGCAAATCCCATATTTCAGAAGATTCTTATGGACCCTTATGATATCCCAAAGAATTGAAAAATTGGCTAGGAGACTCTTTTTCAAAATTGCCTTTATCAGAATCTATACGAAATTCTTTAAGCGACATGGAAGGTGATCTGGAGGAGTAGAAAGAGTCCATCGAGCAGCCAGGAATCCTCAAACTCAGGATTTACCGAAGAATTTTACACCAATTTCGAAGGAAAGTTTCACTTTTAATCAATCAATGTCGTCCACAGACACTAGACTATGGTTCCTTGGATCTTTTACAGAGGAAATTGCATCAATTTGTCAACCTTCTTTCGTTGTTTGATTGATAATTTCACCTTGAGTAACCTGAACGAAAGGTGCCTAGCTACAAGACCATTGAAATACCATCAGATCGAAATTGCATCCCAAAATTTCGTAGGAAATTGAATAAATTGATAGAGTTTACAATTCGTTTTAAACATCTTTTATCCCCTTTCCCCTGACGCTGCAGGATGTTGACAGATAGTAGCTGAAAAGTGGACACCTATAACTCCGATACATATACTTATACGAATAATTATAATATATACTCATATACATATTATTGTTAATTGAATGTATTAAGGTACTAACAGGTGAGTATGGCTATTATACAGATTAAAGATTTACCCACATAAATGCAGTGCAACTAGCAGCTGCGTGTATAAAAAGAATGCTAAGTTAATTAATTGAATAGGAAAAATCAGGTGATGAGTTTGATAAACAGGAAATAGAATCATTTTATCTAGTTGAGGATATATTTGCTCAAACCATAATAATAATCTGTAATAATTTGGTTAATTTGAGAGCATTATAGTGTACATGTTAAAAGCAATCATTTCAAACCATGCTTAAACATCTTCAACCTTTCCCGGAACCTTACATGTTCATGTTTAATATATTTAAGTCAAATATTATTTAATCATAATATTAAAGTTAATATATTTTATTTACGTTTATAAAAAAGAGCAGATTTATAAATGATTTTTTTTTGTTTTATTCAATATTTATCTTCCAAAATATAAATGGTATTTGCTTTGAATAATATCTTAAAGTAATTAGATCTTAAAATGTCCAATGTATCTTACGGAAAGACATTCTGGAATTCAAATCGATTTTTATAAGTCTTTAAGATTAACTAGTCAAACACTAGTACAACACGACAACGACAAGTTAGGATTACATTCGAAATCATATAGCTTCAAAATATAGTTTTTACGTGGCAGCGAACTTTCAGTAAATTCCTTTTAAATTTCAGTTTTGTTTCAGGCGCAAGATAAAAACTCACGAAATATTAAATCTTAAATTATTATTGAATAGAGATTAATTTAAAAACGATAACCCAAATGGAATGATGCCAAATAAAATCAATCTTACTTTTTCCTCTCTATCTCTCTACACCAATGTCGTTTTTTTAAGTTTCTAAAATATTGATTGTATAGATTGAATAATGACACATGAGGGTTATAAATGGTTTCGTGTCGATCTTAACGAAATGAAATCATTAATACTTTCACTTGTTGATTTCGCTAAACCAACATTATTTTTAGTTCGAACTTTCTAATGGAAGCTTCAGACATAGCAGATATTATTTATTGCAACGAGCTTTCAACTTTTCGACCCTCCACTTTACGCTTGATTAGCCTTCATACATGAACCCAATAGAGCGAGCTTTGTTAGTTCTTTAGATAAAGTGTCGTTCATGAAGCGCCGTGAAGGATTGTGTGTCAGCACAAATCCTGCCCATATATCTTCCCATTGTCATTATATATACCGACCTTCAGCTTATAACTCCGGAGCAGTGCGTGAGTAGATAAACATTCCAGTTGGTTGCGTCTATTGAAGTGGACAAGAACTAGAAACATGTGCTGTCAACTCCGTACAGCGGAGTAGCGAGTTTTCTTCAACTTGTTTAAAGGGTTGATATTCTTGCTCTATGAGTGTCTACGTTGCCGCTGAGCTCATGAAATATGTATGCTTTGGCGGGGCTAAAACGTCCCCAAGAGCACGATGGCTCGGTGCCAGACAGGAGTCTTCCAGAGATATAGTACCATAAATAGGTCACTTGAGGTAGACTACTAAACCTAGTTGACTAACCCAACATGTTCCCATGAACATAGCCGCTTTTAGTATTGGAGCTGTCGCGGAGTAGCGTCGAGCTGGCTGAACGCGCCGAAAACAGGTAGATTCTTAATCTGATTTTACGTTTTCATTGCAAGACAATGGAGAAATCCATCCTGTAGTATTATTTGTAAATATTAATCTCAATTTATTTTTCACTGGTAGTATATAATGTACTCAAATAATTGTTCATGTTGATCAAAGATATATTTTGCTATTCACGTATGTATAAGCATGCATGACTTTTTGCAGAGCGTTTGGTGTTTAAGGTTAGTTTTTGATAGACTTTGCATTTCCAAAGTCCAATAGCACCTTATTAAGTTGACATGGTTGGAGATAGGAGTGGCCGTGACCGCAACGTTTGACGACGATTTGAGAGATTTTCTAGTTATACCCCTCTTTATGAAAAGGGGGACATGTATTTCAATGATACAAAAACGTATACAACATACAAATTTATTCCTGATGTTAAAAGAGAAGCTACTGCTTTGACCAGGACGACTCGATGGTAATTTCAATGATAATGAATTTGTACATATGCCATTCTGCTACTTCAATTATATATGTTTATTTTGTAAATCATATGAAATTCTTACATGATCCTGACACTACGTTCCAGAGCTAACTTTACCATTATTTAGTTTAATTGGTCAAATCTTGTAAAGTGGGCACGTTTTTCTCCATTTTTGGTATTTAGACTTATTATGCATATTCCGCGATATGAGCTATTTCCTCAAGTCCGCATAAACACAAGATGAACAATCGATATGCACAAAGAATTGTCATCCTATTAGTTATTAATTACCCTTAATATATACCTAAATAATGTTTATCTTCGAGCTGTGTAATGTTATTTGCGAGAACAGAATTAAAATTCAACCATCGATTGGTTCTTGGATATTCCTGATACTGTTTATATTCCACATCTTTTATATTGAAATTGCTATGATAGGCCACACATACTCAGACATTCCGTCCCGTTTACAAAGTAAACATTACCAACGCTACCATCTTTTTGCAATTTCCTTCATTTCTGTTATTTTGCCTGCCAAGCCAGATCCTATTGAGTTTCTGGCTTGCTGCTCTTAAACCATTAGATTTCTTCAGAGACCAAAACAGATCTGACAGTCGCAGGCTTCTCTCCCCTGAGGAAATAATTAGCAGTGTAGAAAGTTAAAGCTGACGATGTTACTTAGCGATTCAGATAGCAAATGCAGCCGATGCCAATGTTTATTTCAGAATAATTGTAGTAAGTGTACTCCATGTATAGGGTTTTCATTGTGCGGAGACTAGTTTAAGCCGACCAGGGCTCCTTTTTAGTTAGTATGTCTAACTTCTGGTCTTCGCAATGGTGTTGGTATTATCTAGCTTTGCTGTTCGTGGTGGCACCGACCATCTCTTTTGGAAACTCATTCATCTTGATTTAAAGTATAATCGAAATTGACTGCAAGTGTTGTTAGGAAAGCAGAATCTAGAAGATGAAAGGCTCTGGGTTTAAAACGATAATGCTTTCCTTTTACTGTGAAATTTAAATGATGGGGGCTTCCACGCTATGCATCAATTTATCATACCAGAATTTAAATTGGACATGTTTAAATCGTGGTCGTAAAGTTTATTGATCGTTTCGGAATAAATTTCACATTAAAACATTCAATTCACAAACATTTTTGTAGCGGTCAAAAAGTTTACCATCACTCATCCTGTTTTGAAAGAGTTACATTTTCATCATCACGTAGTTTTGAATGATATTTTGATTTCCGGGAAATGGTTTTAATTGAAATGAAACCCTTTTTATTTAGCCCTTAAGACAACACTTTTAAGTGCTATTACAAAATAAAGGCTGCGTATGATCGATGATTGTCATTGAAAGGCATGCCACAATATAATCCTTATAATATCTTTTTATTTTATTGACGTTTCAGGGATCTCAATTTCAAAAGTTATATTTGTTCACATGTCGTTATTCTTATATAATTAAAACTTGAAACATAAATGATGTATTTGTAGGACGGTTGTTGCATACAAGTTGATCCCATTTACCTAGCTCTGTATTTCCAAGGTCACACTTATTTTATCTATAAGGAACATACCGATGAATGATAAATATAATAAACCTGATATCATTCTTACACATGTAATGATAATCAATTACTATCATAAAACTGTTGGTTTCCATGTTGTATTTTATCAAAAATAATTTCCCCAAATTGATTGTTTGTATTTTGGTATCTTCTTTATTGATTATTTTTTACTTCAACGACGCCATTACCGATGTTCGATTTTCTCTTTGCTTCCTTTTGTGCTTATCGGACTGTACGATAAATGTCTGTCTCTGCCTCTGTATCTGTCTCCGTTTCTCTCTCTCTCTCTCTCTCTCTCTCTCTCTCTCTCTCTCTCTCTCTATATCACTCTGTTTCTGACTGTGTCTGTGTCCGTGTCTCTGTCTCTCTGTCTCTGTCACTCTGTCTGTCTGTCTATCTGTCTGTGTGTGTGTCTGTCTGTCTGTCTGTCTGTCTGTCTCTCTCTCTCTCTCTCTCTCTCTCTCTCTCTCTCTCTCTCTCTCTCTCTCTCTCTCTCTCTCTCTCTCTCTCTCTGTCTCTCTCTCTCTCTCTCTCTCTGAAAGGGTTTCGTAAAAGTATATACAGGCCAAAGAATGTTTTGATTCCACGATTTGAATGAAAGAAACTAGTAATGTATGTATCATTGTATCCCTGGTACACAATTCATTTATATCTTTTATGTTATGTTGTATATTTCATTTTGGAAAATATCGTTACATGGTTGATCATGAAAAATATCCCAGGTGTATATTAGGAATAGAATCAGTCAGAGTTATACAATTGGCAAATTAAGCTTGTGAACAAAAAATCGATTTAGTGATTTTCACTTAAGTGTCCTAACATTTTAGGTTTTTTTTATCTCAAAAAACTTTTTTTCAAAATAATACAAAATCAATTTTCAACTGTTTCGTAACTCTAACTTGTCAAACGTCATTTGTTTTACGACGTCGTTCTTCGACGTCATTTTCATTCTGACCGTATCAAGTTGAAACCAGTATCGTGACCTTTCTGTTTTCAACGGAGCCTCAGCAAGTTTGTTTGCTTTAGGGTTCTAAGTTGTCAATGAAGACACAGCCAGAAGCACAAGTATTGAGGAATATTGCGATGGAAATAGTCTTCCTTGCAGACGATTGGCTGACCCTGAAACTCTTTGCTAAGGGTAAACATTCTCGGAGAGCCTTGTAGTGCTTTAAACAATGCCTGTGACGTCATATGACTCCGGGTGTTTGACCAGAGGTCAATGGTCATGGAAGTCATCATGGTTCCATTCCAATCGTTGATGGTGTTGCTACTTGGTATCCGTCTTTCTGCTGATGTTGCGGAAGTACAAATTGTAGAGATGTAGAGAGGAATCGTCTGATGTCTAAGCCCGGCGCCACCAAACGGTAACGTCCTCTTTACCCTATTAAGTGATAAATCATTCAGCCTTTTATTTCAATTGCATCTTACGTGGAACCTTGCAACTACAGTAATTTACTTATTGCAAGGATTGATGTTGTTTTCGTTTGAATATTCTTAACGTAGAGGAAAAGAGGTTTTTATTGAGTATATATATATTGCCCGAAGTTTAGCGTAACAAATTTGTATTTTTATACATTTTATATAATGTTAACTTTTGCATTTGTTAACGCCTGCAGCTGCTTATTTAGATACATGACGCATTTATGCCTACTGTTTTATACCATTGAATGTTGCCTTTTAATGGTGACGTTGAAAACAAGCATGTTTCAATGGCCCTATGGCATATGATCTAATGAGAAGATAGTTTGAATCAAAGTCATCTTTGAATCGAATTAGGCTACAATTTCAATCCACGATGCAGGCTTCATGAAATTCGGTCTTCTCGTTATCAACAGTTTCATTATCATCAACCACGACTGTTTTTGTAACGTAGACAGAAACAATGGAACACCATCAAAGGAACAATCTGAAGTCTGCTTGCAACTTGGTCCATATTCATGTAATTACAATAGGCATTAATCTATCACTACCTCTGTATGTTGGTAAATGTTAGGAGGAAAGAGAGAGAAGGGTTCCTCGTTAATCAATATCACTCCCTTTGGCTGAATCGGGAGAAGATAAATTAAATTAGCAACTTTGGTCCTGACATAAAAGTAAAAGTCTTCTGGGAAATAGTATTAAAGCTTGGACGTTCTGGCACCACGAAGAGAATACAAAAACTTGTTTGTTAAATCAAGAAGGCTTTTGTGGGTGATGGATGGAGACGTTATTTACTTTTGAGATCAATTTGACACTAATGCATTCCTGTGAAAGGTCCTAATTTTCCTCTCAAGTATCGGAATCGTTTCCATGTCCATGACGGTTGACTTCAAACACTAGAGCAGCTTCAAAATATCCGGGGGGTTTTCTTCTTATGGAATGGGGATACGTTTATAAAATCATTCATTTTAAATGAATTTTGTATGCATCTTCCATCATATCATTTAAATATACGTTATTAGTTCGCAATTGATCCAAATTCAATAGCCAAACGTTATATAGTACAGATTTAAGTGTAAGACATCGGTTTTCTGTTAAGAACAAGAGCAACATGGAGGGAGATGATTTTTTAATTCCTCCAGAATATGTACGACATGAATAAAGACAGGAAGAACTAAACATCAATGTGTAACAAACATGAATGCAACAATACTTGTATGCTGCATCCAGCAGGTACACAGGACAGAGTACAACTGGCGTGAAAAAATTGAGATTATTAATTTGGAATTAAGACTGTCGCTGAACTTGGCCTTACTCCTGTCAGATAATTACCTACAGACATGTTTCAAACTTCAGGGCAAAACAGTGTACATCTTAAAGGGACTGTAGTGTACAAAAAATAGTGATCTCCATTCTCTCCCAACAGTGGTAGCTCCATCATCAATTCCTATACAGCCTCTGTCCGAATTCGAACCTTTCTCAGTCTAGGAATATAGAAGCCTGATTGGATGCAATCAAAGTTAGTTGTGCAATCAGCAACGTCGTTTCAAAAGTTATCATTCAAAACGCTTCAGGTGTTTCCGCATGCTTTCCAAAAGCTTAATCTTGTTCGAATATGCTCTTTGCACTATGAATCTCCTTAAAGAACACTTTTGCATTATTTAGCGACTGCATCATTGCATGTTCCTGTCTGACAACAAATATGTTATCCATGCCCACGGTATTTTCATAGGCTGAAATATTGCAAGGTAGTTTATGTTGCAATATTTTACCGCCAGGGGAATCTGCCGGGAGCGAGTAGAGGCCGTTTAGAACAGGGGTTGTATAGGAATTAATGACAGAGCTCCCTCTTAGGGGAGAGAATGAGTGATCTCAAAAAGAAAGCAAATGTTATAAATTACATGGAAATATTTATTAATGAAGATAAGGAGTCATAAGTCCAGTTGAGCTTTGCGAATCCATTTCCCTATCTAAACTGATTAAAGGTGTTCAAACTAAATTGGTAGCAAGAGGTTTCCACTGGATATTGTAACATTTACTCTGCGAATAATTCGACAATTAGATATTTTACTCTCTAGAGAAAATAGAGTTTGCATAAACATTTAATATGAAAAATGTACAGTACCTTTTAGATATACAATCCTACACGATAAATTTGTTGTGAATTGCATGACAGTCAGGAATTTTCTGAATATTTGTATACTTTGATCGATTGCATTCTATATTTTTTAATGAATTAAAATGAATTTAGCACAAAACGTGACGTAAGATGATACCTGTCTGCATTACATATGAAAATATACAAATTTGATTTCCCTGTTAGTAACATATTGAATATCTAATCATGAAGACTAATGGAACTTTTATGGATACAAAAATTTCCTTATTCTGTATAAGCGACGTTTCGACATACATACAAAGTTGTTGTCAACCAAGTGATACATTGTGGTATATTAGGTATATTATATTCATGCTATGCATATACAATAGAGAGGGATGAGGAAAATTGAGTTGTCTATAAGATAGATAAGGTTGGTGTATAAGTGTGAAGTAGAAAGGGTGATATACAGTATTTATACAATTGATTAGGGTTGTTACATATTGTTTATGTTAGAAATTCGATTGATGTACATATACAGTTCCTTCCGATTTCGAGTTCCAAATTATATCTTTACTGATATACTTATTTTTTATACATGTTTATTACCTACATCATTAATCCGTTACGTTGTTATTGACACCACTGAAATGACTATAGTTGTTTGTCACGTTTTTGATTGATTAGATTATGTAAAATAATATTTTTGACGGTATAAAGAAGTATTTTCAATAGCATTCGTCTTCTGATGTTATCACGATGATTTGAAAATCAAACCTTTTCTGGAAATAATAATTATTGAACAAGGACCTGAACCGGGATATGGGTGTTGAACAAAAGCCAATGATATATAGAGGATACTATTTTTATCAAACGAGTTAATTATTAAGTATGAAACGAGTGAAAGCAAGTTTGATACCAAATCATTGTGAGTTTAATAAAATAGTATTAAATTGAAGGAAGTTTTGTATTCTGTTTATTACTTGACCTAAGTAATCAAGCATGATTGCCGAAAGTGTACTGAACGAAACTTTTCCACGTCTTTGCCGCCTTTGTGACGGCGATGCTAATATTGTGACGTTACAACCACACAAGCTTATGACGTCATACGTGCAGCGGTATTACACTAGTTTGATATCGCCGTATAAATATTACACTGCAGTATTTTACATGGACGAGTAATAATGTCAAACACTTTACTTTGTCTTGAACAGTTTTTACTGATTTGAGAAATGAGTTTTTTTAAAGATTTTATCAATATTTTTAAAATCATTTTTGGCGAAATTAGGAATATTAATTGGCGATATATTTGGAAATTCCTGTACCCCATTTGCAAATTGATATTTCACGGAATGGGAGAAAGTGATATTTTGGTATCTGAGTTTATGACTGTCACTCTGTATTCTTTCCTTAATTAATTGATCTTTAAATTAGTCATATTTCAATCATTATATTTCGGAGGAAGTACAGATGAGGTATGTCATTATGCTGTTTTGAAGATAAAACGCTTTCTAGAAATAAGTTTGAATATGTTCAGCATTTTGATGATTGAATAAACGTAGGTGAGAATGGTAAAAGAACAATGTTGTCTGACCTTTCATTAGATGGAAAATATTAAACTTGGTGGGATTCATATTAAGTGGTTCAGACAGTATGGATGGTTAAACATTCAAATTATTCATTAATTAAATAAGTAGGTTGTCGTAAGTCTTCAGATCGTTTAATGTAAAGTAAAGTAAAGTTAAATAGTCAAAGTCGTCAGTCTATTTACTTACTCTCTCTCTCTCTCTCTCTCTCTCTCTCTCTCTCTCTCTCTCTCTCTCTCTCTCTCTCTCTCTCTCTCTCTCTCTCTCTCTCTCTCTCTCTCTCTCTCTCTCTCTCTCTCTCTCTTGTCGTTGGTTTAGTTTACGTTGTAAGACAAGGTAATGTATTCAGATGAGTTAAGTGAATCAAACGTTACGAAAGGCATGCAGATTACTTTAAATCATCAGAATGCATCATTTAATGTAATTAGAGTCGATCATCAATAGAACATCATGGGTCTGTGTTGATTGCATGAATAAGGCATGTTCTACAGACGCCGAACAATATATTACACAGAATGCATTAAATGGAGACGTTGTGCAACCGCAGTGTTAACGATGTGACTGTTATTAAGCGTTAAAGTGCCTTTTGAAGTGTAGCCTGTTTTGGCGTGCTTTATTGCCAAGTCAAATAAAATTGTACAAGTTGGTGAATTTCCCACTAGATCGATATGAAGTCGCCGACTCCGAATTGCATTGGATTGCTCAGTGCTACAACAATCTGAATAGAACCTGATTTGCTTTTTGTTGAAAAGTCTGAAAGTTGTTCGTTTTTATATTCTAGATATCTTCTTTTATACTAGCATTCGGTCAGGAGGAGCTTCGACGTTCATTAAATGTTAATTCTTTAATGTTTTGGTGAATGAGGATTTGAATTTGACGGGAATCCTACATTTATCATTTTTATTATTATATATGTTATATATTATTAGATTATATATGTTATCTGAGATTTATCCTTTTCTAATGTTCTTTTTATCAGTGTTATATTTGGGATCACATGGTTTCGAGGTTTCCCTGTCCTGGTTTCCATTATCATCCAATTTTTATTGGAAATCTACATGACTCTGCTGGTACTCGAGATGCGACCGAGTCTCTGTCCTGGTTTTAATCATTACCCAATCTTCTATGGCAATCTTTATCACACTGCGTGTTCGAGGTATCCCTGTCCCATTTCCAGTTATTATCATTTGAAAATCTACATTACACAGCTGGTTTTACGAGATGGCATTATCCTGGTTTCCATTATCATCCAATCTTTTATGACAATCTATATTATACTGCTGGTATTCGAGATGGCTCTATCCTGGTTTCCATCATCATCCAGTCTTTTATGACAATCTACATTATACTGCTGGTATTCGAGATAGATTTGTTCTGGTTTCCATTATTATCCAGTCTTTTGTGACATCCTACATTTTACTGCTGGTATTCGAGATAGATTTGTTCTGGTTTCCATTATTATCCAGTCTTTTATGACATCCTACATTTTACTGCTGGTATTCGAGATAGCTCTATCCTGGTTTCCATTATCATCCAATATTTTATGACAATCTATATTACACTGCTGGTATTCGAGATAGATTTGTTCTGGTTTCCATTATTATCCAGTCTTTTATGACATCCTACATTTTACTGCTGGTATTCGAGATAGCTCTATCCTGGTTTCAATTATCATCCAATCTTTTATGACAATCTATATTATACGGATGGTATCTGAGATAGCTCTGTCCTGGTTTCCATTATTATCCAGTCTTTTATGACAATCTACATTATACTACTGGTATTCGAGATAGATTTTTTCTGTTTTCCATTATCATCCAATCTTTTATGACAATCTACATTATACTCCCGTTATTCGAAAAGACTCCATTCTGGTTTCCATTAACATCCAATCTTTTATGATAATCTACATTATACTGCTGGTATTCAGTAAAGATTTGTTCTGTTTTCCATTATCATCCAATCTTTTATGACAATCTACATTATACTCCCGTTATTCGAAAAGACTCCATTCTGGTTTCCATTAACATCCAATCTTTTATGATAATCTACATTATACTGCTGGTATTCAGTAAAGATTTGTTCTGGTTTCCATTATCATCCAATCTTTTGTGACAATCTACGTTTCGATGCTGGTATTCCATCGACTTTTTATAGTCATTTGGATCTCCAAACGTTTATGATGAATTTGATCTTGTTAACATAGTAAAGATTGGTCTCGATTTTTACAATTTTGCCTAATAACTTGAGACATAAAACTGAATGAAATGTAAGATGCATCATCATCTTCCCATTCCTATCAAAATATTTTTAATTTTGTCTATCCATCTTTAAATTCAGGTAACATATATAGGTAGCAATAGCTTCCAAAATGTACAAAGTTTATGTTACTCTAAGCATTCAAAGTTTTCTGGTTCGAATCAGATTCGACAATGTAACATAATTTTACATAATTGTATTTTAAGTCAATGGCCTTTACAAAAAACAGCGCCAACACCGTAATACCGACTTTCTTAGAAATGGCATACTTCAACTCTTGGTCCTCAAGGACTTTATATTCGACTTCGTGAGAGTATCTGCTGACAGAAAGACTTGTTTGATAGAAGATATAATAGCAGTGGTCGGTCAATGTAAATTAAAAATCGATTCTTTCTATAGCCAAGCAAGAGGGTTCCCCTTGTGTTGCTGAAAGTCGATAGTCAGACATTGGTGTGGCAACATGCTCGGTCCTCCTCCATCTCCCATCCATCCTGTTTGAGAGTGGTCGACTGCCAAATATCTGTATATTTACTATCCAATAAGAGCTTCAATAAATCCAGAGCCATTCTCCACATGAGAAATAAACTTAAAGTATTCAAAACTTAATTACAGAACCAAATATAAAGCTTTCAGAGCCAGACTGGTCGATGATTGTTAAAATCCAATCCAGGTTTTTGGTTTAGGCAGTGAGTCCCTTAGCTCGTATCATACGGGATTGAGTAGGGCACAGTGGGCAGACTACTGCCCTATGCAGCTTCTATGCAGACTCCTGGGACTGATGTGCCGGTCCTCAGGGTAAATACGCTCTCTCCGTTTGTAGTCACCTGACCCTTCAACCTTTTTTTGCATTTCATCAAGTTATTTGGAGGTTCCTTGCTGAGCCCAGAAGTGTCTATCATCGTGTACAGCAGTTAGCCGAACAGTGGACGGAACCCTTGTATGATACCGGCTGCACAGTCATGCATCTCATCAGCCCGTGATTGAGTGTCTTCTCAAATCGATACAGGGCCGGCAAGACTGCCATGTGAACATGGGCAATTTGACACAATTAAAGCCGGTGATGTTTGCCTCCTGTAGCTGATGAAGGCTACCGTCGGCTTGCTTCATTACGCATGCTCTCTACAGGCGCAAACCGAACCGATACTCAGCGGAAGACGAAACCTGTTTCTGGACATTCTGTTTTTTAAGGACGTCATATGTTTGGAGGATCATGTGAACCTGGATGACGCAAGATCTTAAGGACGCTGTGTCTTCATGTCGCCAGTGGTAAGATTAGACATCGGACAAGTGGACAGATGACTGTACGGACAGATTCGGACTTAAAAGCATTAGGTCTAGTGGGTGTTGTGTCCTTTTCTAGTTTTCCCAGACACTGTTTGAATCAATTGATGTACATGGCGCTTAAACATTTGAACAAGTTGGGTAACAATTAAAAGTTATGACTCAGAATGATCTGGTCATTAGACAAGTTATATCTTTATATTCATAAAGGGGCGTTAAGGGGCATTAGTAAGCCTGCGTAAATGGTCATTTCCTACCCTGCAATTGTACTTCCGCCGCACTGAAGAGGCATTTACAGTCCAGGAGAATCCCATATGGATGAGATGATATTCCCCTTTACAATATATAGTGCCATTGTTTCAGCAATGTTTTACCAGATGTAAGATTCATTACAAATCGTATATAACTAGTATGTATGATTGCCACTATTAAGCAGCCCAAAACGTATTATCTGTAAAAAGCTGTGTATAATGTGATCCAAATCTACCAAATTACCTTGTATGTTGCGAACATATTTGATTCGATGGTCCGTTGTAAAATGTTGTGTATATTGTCTTTCGAACCAGCCGTGTATGTATGGATGTATATTTCTGTGTTTTTGGTCGTATATCTGGCACTCTGAGAATAGCTAGTTATCGATCGGTTAGCGATCATCTTCACCGAGGGTACAGGCTACCGAGGGATGTGTTTCTCTCTGTGCAGACTATGTAGATCGGAAAATGGTAGACCTCTTTTCACAGGCTCATCGTGAGGCAGACAATGAGAAAATATCCAAGTGATAAGGTCGACGTCGTTCCATAACCAATCGTTTTAGCTGACGACGAGGGAAATACTACCAAATGTGGAAACATGTGATTGTCGACAAGCAGGCTACAAAAGGAAGACACTTAGAATATATAAACATATTTGAACGTTTTTGTCGGGAAAGTCATGTTTTTTATATAAGACTTTTATATATTAGTCTTGTTTAAAAATAAGTAATTAAATGCATGTATATCACATATATACGGCATGTGTATTTCCAGTAACCACTACCGCGTCATTTTTGACCTCACTATACAGAATGAAAACGTCCATTTCAGAAAAGATTAAGGTAATCACATTTATTATAAAAATCTTATATGATATCTATAATTCACTGGAATTTCTCAACACTACATGCCCAAAATTACCTTTGAGAATTAAATTAAGCAACCTACCTACATATTTTGCTGAAAGTAAGATGAAGCCATGTTCCTATTTGTCTTAAACCCAAATGAAGCTATCAATTAAACAAATCGACATACATATTTGCCTGAAAGTTAAATTACGTAACCTACCCAATTGTCTAGAATCTAAGTAAACATTTTTTTTAAAACTCTTCTTGGACGTTAAAAAAATTACCAACCTATCTCCCTAAAAATTAAAAGAAACTACTTCTAGCTATCTACCTGTAACCTAAATTAAGCTACCCATCCATCTGCCAGAATGATAGATGAACCGACCTAGCTACCTATCTGCCTGAAAGATAATGACCCTACCTAGCTATCTGCCTGAAGGATAAATTAACCTACCTACCTATCTGCTTGAAAGATAAATGAACCTATGTACCTACCTATCTGCCTGAAAGATAAATTAACCTACCTACCTATCTGCCTAATATATAAATTAACCCACCTACCTATCTGCTTGAAAGACAAATGAACCTATCTACCTACCTATCAGCCTTAAAGATAAATTACCCTACCTACCAATCTGCCTGAAAGATAGATGAACCTAACTACCTACCTGCTTGAAAGACAAATGAACCGACCTACCCACCTATCTGCCTGAAAGAAGCTCCCTACTGATCTGCGTGAAAGTTGAATGAAACTATCTAACTATCTACCTGGACTTTAAAGGAAGCTGCCTACCTATCTGACTTAGATTTAAGTGAAGCCCACCCGTCTACCTGAAATTTGAATGAAACTATCCACCCATCTGTCTGAAATGTGATTAAAACTATCTACCCATCTGCCTAAATATCGAATGAAGCTGTATAACTATCTGCCTGAAAGTTAAATACCTATCTAACTATCTATCTAATTAACCTACCTACCTATCTGCCTAATATATAAATTAACCTACCTACCTATCTGTTTGAAAGATGAATTAACCTATCTACCTATCTGATTGAAAGATAAATGAACCGACCTACCTATCTGCCTGAAAGATAAATTAATCTAACTACCTATCTGCCTGAACTACCTATCTGCCTGAACATTAAATGATATTGAATTTTCTCAACATTCTACTGACTGAGGTACTTAATGAACCTGGGAGGAATGTTATGAGCACCTACTTAAACATATTTCCTCTCTTGGTGGTCCCCAGATCCACAATTATCTGTTCTTTCTTCAGAAATACACAATCATCACTATAATGACATCCCCAGCATGGCACATTAAGATCAGGGCGTACTCTAAAATCCCCGGTGACTTTGTGAACAACATTCTTAATTAATTTTCCCATCGAAGAGACTGGTGCACTTGTCTATCATACGCCAATATAAGTATGGAGGTTTTGTTTTTTTGTTTATGTCACGGGGTAATAATTATTTGTGAAATAGGACCGGCGTTTTATAATTGTAGTGAATTATGGGTTTACAACTGTGAAATGAAAATGAGAGTACTAAGATATTGAAAAACATTTACATTGTTGAAAGGTTTATAGCCAGAAGAAACAATTATTTTGAAAAGTTTTCTAACAAATAGTTAACCTTATTCCCAATATTCAATACTAAAAGTTATTTTTATCATGGTGACCATTTGGGCAAGAAAATTGTACTCTATCCCTGTGTGTTCATGGACATGTTCATGTGATGCTACCTGTAGATGACTTTATAGGAAATAATCATTTTAAATGTTTTAAATTCCTAGGAGTGATGATAGACAAAAGCTTAATGCTATACAAATCTGTATAGTTCAGAATGTGTTATTGTTTTTTCTTTTTATCACGGAAATATATATATAGGGAATAGCTTAATTTTTTCGATTATCATTACCTTAAATGTTTTACGCAAATTTTTTACATAAGTTTCAAGTATTAGAAGCCTTTTTCCTATTTTCTTACTAGTACATTGAAGTGACACAGAGTAGGTTTCATGAATAGAGCCAAAATATCATTTGACCTGAGTTAGGTTCAAATCATCTGTCTAAAGTTGCATCGTTATCCCTTAGATGCCAAAATTATGACATTTTCTTTTTTTCGATTGTAAATTCAAAACGGCAATATAAACGTTAAGAACACGAAACTCTGCGTCCCATTTACCAAGTGGCACCAACCAATATTTCAAGTTATGTCTATCATGAATAAGTTTCCAAAATAACGTTTGTGTTATTTAAACGCGCCATTGTCCAGTTTTCGATCATAACTCTCGGTTTTTTTCTGTTTATTGACACTATGCTTAATTAAAAGCATCGAGATGTTAATTTTCGGAAACACCACTACATGTGTATGAAATAACACCATTTATGAATTGTGCATTTTTTACTCAAACAGCATACTTTAGTGTGCCCCTTTAATATATTCTCCTGCATGAGAAAGTTATGTCTTGTTCGAATTTCTAGTTAAATATCATTTTGTGTAATTAATGTCAATGCCACTCTATTTATTCCTTCACACTATGTATCACCAGGAAGGTAAAAATTGCTGTTGTATGGTAATACTTTATAAAATGTTCATAGGTGATGTGAAGTTAGTTGGTGTGTAACGCCGCTTTCAAGATTATTTCACTTATATCGCGGCTGCTAGTATTATTGCGAGGAGGAAGCCAGCAACACCATAGTGACTATGCCTTGGGGTGGAACCTGCGAGTATCGGCTGGAACTAGCGAACTATGGGTGGTACTGCGCTGAAATTCAGTGTAGCATTGCACCCAAACCTGACTGCGTGTAGAATAGTTCTCTACTGCAGACAAAGTTGCCAAGCCCCTGGCGGGATTCGAACCACGGACCTTTTGATCCGAAGCCAAACGCACTAACCACCGCGCTATCCCGCCTCCAAAAATGTTCATAATATAACACATTAAAAAAATAGCTTGATGCAAAATTTATTATCAGTCTATTAAACAAACGCTGGTTCGCCACCCCGGAACCTGGTGTCTTTTGAGGTTTTCTTCCATTTTACAATTACAAATTTAACCAAATTATTTATTTCTGCAGGCTGTTTTAAATTTCTTTCATACAATGACATTTGATATATTTTAATCTAGAATTTCGTTTCTAAACCCTTTCAACCGAAAAACAATTCGACAAATGCGGTTTCAACAGGCAAACTATCCCCTTGTCACCTGTGGTGAAGAGTTTTTTCTGGACAGTGGGCGTCGATTTGAAGACGATGGAAACTTAATTCGTACTGAAAGTGTGATGCATTGTCGAGCGATACTTTCCTCAGACTTGGTAATTGGATTAAAGGGAGATGGATAGGTTTAATGTCTCGCTGCTAGCTGAAGAAACCTGCAAAGGGTAAAGGTAACTTTTTGTTGTGGAGGGCGATGAACTTTTTACAAAATGATATGCTTTGTACATGTAGGATCTGCAAGTTTCATATTCGAGGGTTCTTAAAGGTCAATGGGTTTTTAACCGATGTTACATATCTCATCCTTCTGCATAAATTTCTTCGTTTGAGGAAGGAAATTTATATTAGACAAAAGGCCTGATAAATCCAGTTTTCATTTCCTAAAGCGACATGGCTAATATATTATAATGTATATAAAGGGACATAATATATATGACATATATTCGAAAAAGTCATTAATGAATTATCCTTTCTTTTGCATAAAATATCGATGATTTTTAACTTATGATTTGACAATGAATTGGTATTCTGACTGGTTGTCTGTTGCTTAATACTTGATTATTTCCTTGATTACGGATAATCAGATTGAATAATTAGATGAATCTCTGAAGATTAGATAAGATATGTTGCATATGCTTATGTTTATTGGGGAAAATGTAGAGAAAATATATTTCAAATGTGCTACTGTCCCTTTAAGGAAAATAGGTTTTTTTTCTTAATAGGAAAAAAGCAACATTTACTTGTATGTTGCCGTTCAGGAAGTTAGTTTAAGGGTTATGTATCAATGCAACAATTATTCTGCTTCATCTGCGTATTTGTTTAACCGAGACTCCTATTATCCCTTATATCTATCAAAGCTATTACAACGTATTGTATAGCTAAAAGCTGGGTATTCATGAAATACATAGCATGTGTTTTGAAGGAAAATATCTCGAACTCAACGGTCCTGTCACCAGAGTGCAGTAGCTAGCGCTCGAGGGAAAGTCATTCATTGGCTGCTTATGTAATAGGGACAGGTACGGTGAATTAGTCTTGATTGATACCAGAGTATCGTAGGAACTTCACGAATACACATTTACTGATGGAATAGCAGTGTGTGAATGTGCTTAAATATGACTCTTACTGTTATTGCCAATGTACTAAGTTAGTTTTCCATCCTTCGTTTATTGAGAGCCATATATCTTGAGATATAATTGAAATGTTTACTTATATAGGACGTACACATGCTGTACAATCCGATACATTTAACTTAAGTAGGTGATCCAAGATGATCCCCACTTTTAAAAACCTTTTAGTAACCAGGAACCCCCCCACACACACACACATATATATTTACAACCTTTAACCTCCAATTTCCTTGGATTAACAATAAATCAGCCATCAAACTGCATCAATAAACATCTAAAACTCCCTCAACGTACTTCACGACACGTCTGCACCAAGAGTATCTTATCAATCCTATCCTTATGTAATCGATTTGTCATAGCAAGCCGACATTCTGTCATTATTGTTTGTCTCTTCACCTATGAATAGACATTTATTAGGCAATTGCTTTACACGTGTCTCCAGGTTGGCTAATTGTGTCAGACAAAAACACACTTATTTACCTACACTGCTCTATATGTAACCGGAAGTCGAATTGGCGTGTTTATTCCACGCGCGCACCTGCCAGTATCGGTCCGTCCATCTCGCCTGACACATCAATATACGGGTACATCGGATAGATCCATAAAACTCGCGGTGTGAACATCCATCCTGCGTAGCGTTTTAGTCGCGGCGGTGGTCTGTTATGGGTGAAGTAGTAGACGTACCCATTCCACTGGGTACCCGTGTCTGGATGTAAACAAAACGATGATTGTTAACAATATTCAGTACAGGTGAGTGAGTGTCCTCTGCTCTCTTCCAATATTCCTAGTCACGTCTGCTCGCGTCATTTGACTCTAATCACAGAATCACCTCTGCTTGGTTCGTCTTGGCTTAGGTGCTCTATCTATATGGAGGATGATGACAACGTTGATATATATATATATATATATATATATATATATATATATATATATATATATATATATATATCCAGAAATTCTAAGACTTCTTACCGAATATGGATATGATTGCAGGAAACCTTCATTGTTTATAGTGTCGGCTGTTCCATTGTGTTCGGTCACGTCTGCTATAATCGTTGTTGTCTGATCACACATGCCCCTAGTTCTAAATCATATGTTATAATGTGGACATACACGATCTGAATCTGTAACTTCGCTTCAGCAGCTTTGACCATTCATTTAGTGATTGAATATATTACGAGGTATAAATCTGTGTGACCATGACATATATTTTTCTCCCTCTAGCATTGCTCTTCTTCTGATGTAAACAAAAACCAGGTGATTAGTTATTGATTTCTCAGGGTCGTTCGTTTTATGAATATCTACTAATTCCTGAATTAATTATCCGTGGTATTTATCAGTTTTCCTGACGTGAAAAGTTAAGCGATTTGGACGTTTGCACGTAAAATAACAAGTGGCAGTGTAGGTGTACCTGTGCAGTTAGGACATTTAAAAGCTTAGTTTCGCAGCACTATCCTAGATTGCAGTTGATGCTCACCGGCAGATGACATTCCAAGTTTGGCAAGTGTCTGAAGTCAGCAATAGATCAATATTAGTGCGCCGTTTTCATCGCAAAATTATCTCTCCCCGTCCCCACCCACACAATGTTGCTAACGACTCATTGTCGTTAAACTAGTTATACCTTCCATTTGAAGATTTAAATATTTTATTAATGTCACAATTTATGAAATATGCAAACGTTACACATGACGTCGTGGTATCGTTGACGTTGTCATGGTAACGATCTTTAGAAGCCGTGTTTTAGCCAGCGATCGATTTTGCTCTGAAGAAGGCATGAAGAATGTCAGCATTAGAAGACGTAAACTCGAACTCTGGAACTAAAACACACCCCTCACTTGTCACGCTGATTCTTCAACCACGAATTTCTTCCATAGAGATCTTAACAATAACCTCCCTTTGTAATTTGAAGACCTCACTCGTACACCGCCGTTTACGTTCATTGCATCGAAATAGTCAGCCATGCTATTTTGAAGGCGATAGTGCCAACGAATCGCTGTTTTATGTCATTGATAAAAGTTTTTTGAGCATTGTGAATGTCAGGATTCGAGTCCAAAAGTGCTGAATAGACAATTATGCATTAACATAATTTCGAAATAGGTTTTTCTTGAATGATTGCCAGGGTTAAAAACAGACACAACGATGCTTGTCACAACCTCAAAATCGTCTCTGACTGACATTTTGAAAGTAATGATAACGGATTGTTCTTCTTAATTAAGAAAATAAAGTGCCTCAACCATCACGTGGTTTGCAATAAAGTGCAGTTTTAGGCACTGGACAGCTATTTCTTACACAGTGAAGTAAAGCAAATACTATTCAATCGAGGACAAGTTTGAAAATAAGTGCGGGCGGCAAGATATCTGCGAGCAAATGTGTCAAAAAAGTAAACAAATTAAAATAAATCATTACAGTGTTCTGAAGAGTCATTAAATCATCTGTGTCAATATACATATATTTTGTATCCCAAAATGTCCGTTACATTGATTAAAAGCACTTATTAAGGCGATTAAATTTAATCTTTTAAAGCAAAGACGTGTAATTTGTCAACTTCATACTCCCGTTAAATTACACAGAAATAGAACATTTGGTTCAATCATTTGAATTTTCTCATAAATGATTATTAACTATTTGTTTCATATTTTTACAAATACGTAAATCAATTATCTGTCAAATTAAAAATAAAAGAATGTTTCTTTTAACCGTTTTGCATTAGTTTAGCTTCATAAGTGTGTAGAAGAAAAACGACCTTAAAACAGTCTAGTGTCTCATTCAGCGGGTTTAGGATTCAACTGAGACAGTGAAGTTAGCATCATTCACCTACACTGTAAGATACCGGAAGTATCATACCATGATTCAAGGAAATTACAAAACCACACTTAATATTAAGAAAAGCCTCTGTAATGTTTTAGAGTTATTTTAGTCTAGTTTTGAATCATAGCACCAATTTGTTGTGTATGAGTTTTAAGGTTTTATTCTTGCTAATGTCTTCCCAGAGAGCTCATGCCATATCGTCCTACTTTAGTCTGTTAGGTTGCATACAACTTGGTTTCATAATTCATGTGCTTCGAATCAAAGCATTGTAAGATCATCCTGCTATATCAGCGTATATGAATCCGCTCTCGCTCCTTCTTAATACCCTGACCTCTTTTGGGCTTATCCCCTCGTATTGCTGGCGGCTTGAGATTCGTGGCTATGATCACCTGATATTTTTTCAGCCAATGAAATGTCGTTAATTTTAGGAGCTTGAAGCTACTTGCTTGAACTCAACGGTTTTTTCCATCAGGGTTGGGCTGCTGTTGCTGAATGTGAGTCTCATTGGCTGGTTAGATAGCTAGCGATACGAGGGTTTTGGCTTGAAAGAGATCAGGGTATTAGGAAGGAGCGACATAATTGGACTTTAACCAATAACAATTCTTCAAAGGTGGCGTCAACATGTTGTCGTGTTGTTACAGAAATTATATAGGGAGTAAGTCCGAGTAACCTAAAGCCAATAAGCTTGTAAGATTAAGCATTCATTTACTGTTTGATGGGACTTAAGGATTTTAGTAACCATCATCAAGGATCATACAGGGATATGATTTGAGTAACCTGATGATCAGTGGGAATCTTTTATTTGAGTATCATCTTAGGGTGAATTGAGAATCATCTGAGTATCATCTAAGGGTGAATTGAGTATCATCTTAGGGTGAATTGCATTGAGTATCATCATACGGTGAATTGAGTATCATCATACGGTGAATTGAGTATTATCTTAGGGTGAATTGAGTATCATTTAGGGTGAATTGAGTATCATCTTAGGGTGAACTGAGTATCATCTCAGTATCATCTTAGAGTGAATTGAGTATTATCTTAGGGTGAATTGAGTATCATCTTAGGGTGAATTGAGTATCATCTTAGGTTTAATTGACTATTAACTGAGGATGAATTGAGTATCATTTGTAGGTGTATTGATTATCATCTGAGGGGGACAAAATATCAGTTGCCTTCAGTTTCATACTTACATTGGACTTAACCAGGATATGTCATTGAATTTACATATACTTGTACATTTCATTTATTCTTATGGCTTGGAAAGTAGTTATGCATTGAGACTTTTATCCTGTTTGGTGCATAATGAGACGTATTAACCGACATTTTGTAACGATGTCTTATGGTTTACATTTTTATTGCTAATCATATTGTTCATGAATATAAGCGGCCAAGATGCGAAGTTAAATGTCAGTGTATGAAATTATTGACGTACATTGATCCTTATACTGGCCTGAATGTATGATTTGTAAATATATCACCAAACTGTCCTCAACAAAATGCCACTGAATGCCAAAAGTCACCATATAGATAAAAATCCATTTGTGTTGATCATTCGTACTGCAGTATACATAATATTGGAAAATTTACTTCATGATGAAAATGTTCAAGTCTTGATGTCAATTTCAATAGGCTCTACATGATATATATTGATTCTATGATAAATGAATGCAGGAATATTTCTAGGTTTTCCAAATTGATATTGACATAGAAAAAGACTTTTTCGCTTCCAAAGGGAAGGAACTTTCATTTAAATCAACCAATCAGTGCGATCTATATAAACTAACGAAAGTGATGTCAAAAGATTCCGTCATGATTCGATTGTCAGTGAACTTTAACATGTATATCATCTGTTTCTTTTTCGCAATGCTACGTTGCTTAATAGACATCACAAATCATATGTTATTTGCACTAAGATACGTGAACAAACTTTTAGTATGCAGCCGTATGTTAAAAGTAACCTCTGTACCTGTATTATTAAAGGGACTGCTCTATCGGGGTATTTCAGGGGGAAGCTTAATTCGAGGACACATTTCTTTTCATACATTGATAATGATGATTATCTCCAGTTGAAACAAGAATTGGGTCAGTTATCATCTGCAAATATGTTGATATTCTATCAATATATAAAGTTCATCAGTAAGGAATAAACACTTGTAAATTAAGTAACACTGCAAGGTTTTGAATCATTTCCATCCTGCGTAATTGATACCGCTGATTCAGCTCCTTCCATATATCCTGATATCCTTTAGGCCAAAAGCCTCGTATCGCTAGCTATCTAACCAGCCAATGAGACGACTCGCATCCAGTAACAGCGGCATAACCCGGATGGAAAATTCCGTTAAGTTCAAAAGAGTAGCTCCAAGCTCCTTGGATAACGACATTTCATTGGCTTAAACAATAGCAGGTGAGCACAGCCACGAACATCAAGCAGCGCCAGCCGGACGAGGGATTTGGCTCGAAAGACATCAGGGTATATGGAAGGACCTCGATTACGATGATGAAGCAGGATGAATCATTTCAATGCAAAAAATGGATTATCCGTACAGGAATGTCCCTTTAATGTCTTCGAGTAGATGCAGCAGCGTATATGAAAGACTTGCTTATCTGATCATTTCGTGACTGCAACCAATCAAGTTTGGAATCTACTGCAGAATATGCTGAACTACAATCTCATATCCGCGAAGCATGAAATGCATGGATGTATCTATTTTATGCTGCAGGATCTAACGGATACGCATACCATGCATTTCATCTCACTTATGATTTGTTTGGTATTCACGTTTGCAATCTTGTGTTCTTAGTCTCTGTTAAACAAACAATAATTTGAGGTATCAATGTATCGCTGAATCATGTAAAGGATCCTCATTAAATGTATTTTTCATGTCACTCGTAATTTGATGTATACTCATGTTTACAATCCACGTGTTCATAATTTCATATTTATGGAGCGTGTTTTTATTTGTGGTATTTCCAGTATATACTCTCTTTCACGATGGTAATAACATCCATGTAATTCATTCATAATTTGACGGGAAATAACATTTGTCATTTGGTATTTATTTCCATGATTAGTATTACGGTAATGTCATGTGATGATGATATGTGGAGACGATTATTATTATTATTATGTTTGCAACTTTTAAAAGTGATAAATGAGGATATGATGTTTTATTGATGAAACTGATGGAAAATTGTGACAATTGTTATTAAGTGGTTTAAAGAGGCTGGCCTATCGGCATGCTGCCCGCCATTTTGTTTTGAGGGAAATGACACGAGAAAAGGCTCTGTACGTTCACTTATTTTATACATGCTAAAATGAACTATGTGTATGGTTAATAAACCAAATCTTGTTTATAGCAAATCGGTCTGTATGAAATACAAGGATACTGATATCAGTAGCAATATTTTCCATATTTCAAAACAGAATTTTGGCACGGTCATACTGAAGCCAGTGCTTTATGACGTTTCGTTCTTGACGGCGGGTAGTAAGCATCTGGATTTTGGAGTATTTGCTATTTTCCCTCAATTTCACAACTTCGGTTATAATTGGAACGCTATATTAGCATTCAAATCACACCTTATTTGCGACACTCGTTTATACTATTTCTTGCTCGGTAAATACAAACATGTTGGCAAACGTGCAATGTAAATAATGTCATGATATAATGATGATGATGATGATGATGATGATGATGATGATGATGACGACGATGTTGGTGATGATGATACTGATGATGATGATGACGACGATGATCATGACGATGATGATGATTATAATGACGTTGATGACGACTATGATGATAATGACGATGATGATGACGATGATGATGATGATGATAATGATGACGACGGTGCAGAAATAATCAGAATGATGGTAGAGGTGATGCTGTGTTATGATGTTGATGACAATGGTCTACTATGGACATGAAATTGACTGATTAGAATGTGATGATGTTTCTAAAGTGTGACAAGATCAGTTGTACTTACTAACTTCTCGTAGGGAAACCCCGATATGCCCACAACTACGTTCCTTCAGTGATATTGCTGTTGGTGATTACACGGTTGCTAACACAATACATCGGTACTGACTGACTCCACGTGATCGTTACGGTCACTGCAAGTGCATTCAAATCTAGGCATTGTCCTGACATGTAATGTCATTTTTCTGACATTTTATTTGGCCATGTAAGGTCTTAATAGCGTTCATTTGTGTATTGAGCATATTGATGAAGTGGTTAGCATACTGGGTTCGAATCCAAATGACACCAAACATATGTGACCTAGTTTTTTTCTAAGGTCAGGCGTTTCATCCGCATTGCACTCAGCCAAACTGCTTTAATGGGTACCTGAAACACAGGGTGTACGGACCTACCTGATCGCGCTTAGCACTTTGTGGCTGCTTTGAAAGTACAAATTCTTCTAGGTAAAGATGTAGGTAGCGCTTTGAGCAAGTAAAGATTACCTGTGCAGTATCAATGTCGACATTATCATTATCATTATATCGATAAGTAATTCCTGCTCCATTTATGCGGTTTGAGCAGGATCCTTAATTACAGTTATGCTTCTTTTTCAGCAAGTTTGAATTGTACTATTTAACTATGAGACCGGAAAGCAGTAAGAATTAAAATCCGATGGATGAAGGTATATATCTTTTTGGTTTCATTTAAACCTATCTATAAGAATGTGTGTTAAATTAACAGCAGATACTTTTTATAACTCATCACTTGTACATTTATCAATATGTGGTTTGTTGATAAATGGGTAAATGTATAATAAAATCACGTTACGATTATCAGTATTGAATTATACTTCAAGATGGTACGTATGAATGGTTTGCAAGAATTTTTATCAGTATGTTTCGCTTCGTTAATGTATTGTTAAAATGATTTTAGCTACTGTCAAAATGTCAATTCAAATATCATCAAGAACAAATCTGACGTCATCGACGTATTTATTTTTTTAATTACCTAAGCAGTATCTACTTTCAAAGTGATTAAAATTTGATAAGAACAAATTTTGAAAATTCTTTGACGTATATCCAATCATTGTCGAAATATTTTGTTATATAGTCAGTAGGGTTTTTTAATTATGC
Source organism: Phorcus lineatus (assembly GCA_921293015.1). Classification (NCBI taxonomy): domain Eukaryota; kingdom Metazoa; phylum Mollusca; class Gastropoda; order Trochida; family Trochidae; genus Phorcus; species Phorcus lineatus. Next base: position 19,270,744 of record OV121083.1, on the reverse strand, counting down.
GATGTCATTGCAAATTGTTTTGACGTCGTTTGTCGTTAGATGCGTCACTATGGATCGTTTTGGGACTGAGGGGAACCTTCAAATCGGGAGAAGTGTGAAAATCGATATCGAGTCGAGAACGAAAGATCTTCTCCGCGTTTTCATGAAAACAGTCCCTGTGACAACAACCAATCTTAATATGGGTGGCCGATATGTTAATGTAAGCATTTACTCAGACGTTGTGTAAATATATGATCAGTCATGCCTTGAGTAAAAAAAACTTCGTACACAATATGAATTAATTCAGCTCTTCATCTCATCAGTGGCAATCTTTCTTTGAGGTATTGTTCATTTGACTATAAAGGGTCTACTTAACTCCAAGCTTTCACCGATTCCCGATTCACCATTAATCTTTCTAACGTTCCTTTATCTTCAAAAGACAAATGATTTTATGAGCATTTGTATACACAAATGCATTGCGTCAAATCAAGATAAGTATTATAAGTTTTCCAAAAATAATGGAAATAATGTTCATGTCCATATGAAATCGTTTGCAGCATATAGCCAATAGGGATATACGATATAAAGACCGTATGCCAAGAAATACTGAATATGCACATATACCAAAAAAGCCTTTACACCATATTAAGACAGAGATTCAATTATGCCTGCCTTAGTGTTTGTGAATCTTTTTGTCGGGCCCAAGGGCGCTCATTTGACTACCGTTATGAACGTGACTAGATTATTTTGAGGAATCAAATTTGGTAGGCTTTAGAAGGCGGCTCCCTTCGGAATATATTTCTGCATCTGAATTGCCGTTTTTTGGTCCCGCATAATACTATATGTCGAGTAGCTCTGACGCCAAACAGATTCTGTTGCACAATGAGTTAATCGAAACCTTGAATGCGAACAAACTATTTTAAGTGATTGTCCATCGTGTGGAAGTCATATAAGTACTACTGTATCTAAAATTGTGAATCCTTGTTATATCGTGCTATTGTCTCCGAGAAAACATTGACGTATTAAATCGTGAAAAAATGTGCTTGTTTTTCGGTTAATCTGAATAAATTTGTAAATATGATTATTGTAAGTTGTGCAGGTATTAATATCGGAATGTAGCGTCAAATAAATATCAATCTTAAATATCATTATTGCAAAAAAAATCCTTTAAAAGGTAAAGAATTATCGTCTTTGCCTTAATAATATCCCTAGTTTCGTGGATATAGATTTATAATAGTTACAAGTATTTAATATACTGATATTGGTTAACACGACCTCTAACATTGCAGTATATCCCTCCGATTTCAACACTTTTATCTTAAGTAATAGATATCTGAGTATACATAGCTTTCAAACTATGTAATTTATCGAAGTGATTAATCGTTAGATTTTACTGTATCATGTTATATTTTACCACTGTTAAAATAGAATTGCAACCGTGTCACAGAAGTAGTTCATTTAAAAACAAAATAGCTCAAGTAAGTCAAGAAAATCATTTTTTTCGGTATAGAAGATTCCCTCTAAACTAACACACAGTCCCAGCAGATCAAATCTTAAAGAAATTATTTTTTCAAATATAAGCAAAGCCCTAAAAGATTTTTTTTTCAAATCAAAATCTAGACTATAATTTCAGGGTTTTAGTCATTGTGAAATACAGTATCAGATTTATAATATCTCTATCATGGGCAGTGAGATTAAGCATATTTTATCCAGACGTATAGACTCGTTATATTGGTTGAATGAAATTCGAAGGTATGCGCATACAAAAACTAAGACATGAACACTGTGAACTACACGTACCAAATGAATTGTGCAGTACCACCCACTGTTCGCCAGTTCCAGCCGGTGCTCGCAGGTTTTACCGCAATGCATAGCTACAATGTTGTTGCGGGCTTTCTCCCTGCAATAATATTAGCAGTCGCAATATAAGTGAAATGCTCTTGAAAGCGGCGTTAAAACACCTCACCTCACCAAATGCATTGCATTTTAATCGAGTAATGATGACAATATGTACAAACGGCTAAACGTAATGAATGATTAAATACATTGACTAAACTTAGATAAAGTCTGTAAATTATTTTAAAATAATGCAATAGGTTCTTCAATATCTTTGTTTTGCAGTTACATTTGTGAAGCCTAGAATTGCTGAATGAGGATCTAGACTGCTACAGAGGCTCCTAAATTATACATATTTATTTCTTGGAATATACTTTGACGTAAACCCCTCAGGAGTATCTTCGGGTCGCTTTACACTAATTTTCTCATTTATATATACATTTTAAATAATGTTCATACACTTTATACATCTGTAGATCTAGATCCAAAAGCGTAGTTTGTCATTGGATCATTTAACGATTGTGATAATGAATAATTGTTAGCATTATGCTACTTAAAGAATGCAAAGAACGATTCCTGATAGATAATAAAATATATATGTATGTGATAATAGGTAATGTGGAAAAGTTCAGCTAGCATTGCGTTGTAAGGTGGTCGTGTGAAACAGTGGTTTAGGTTATAATTATGTCGATATCAAAATGTCAAGAATTCCTGGAAGGAAAGTTCTTTATGTTTTGTTTAACTATACTCTAGGTGTATTGAAACTTATCCCATCTGTCATCTTACTTGTTCCATGAATTGAACTTCAGTATTTCGAGCATTATTTGTAACATGGTGTGCCTTTGTTCTATACTTCCTCAAATGGTAATTGTATTATAAAACACTGAACTATATGTGTATCAGAACCTTTGTGATGTGACAAGGGTTAGCCTCATCGATTGTCAGTAAATTATATCTCGGTCAAAGAGGAACTCTGATATGTGATAGATATTGAGAATGTATCATCATGGAGGCGAAAGGTTGATGAACCAAGGGAGAGACTACAGACTGAGTAAAAGCTGGCTCTTCTCTCCTGCTTTGATTTCACAGGAATCACGGATCGATTAGCTGTGTGTATCTTTCATATTGGAGTTATTCTCTGTTGACTCGAGTCGTGGTAATTCTTCTTCGTCTCGGCTCATTTGTATCATATGCCAAAGGAGAGACGTAGAGAGACAGATAGACGGAGAGACAGCGACCTTCGTCTCTCATGCCACGTGTTTACAGGAATCACAGATCAATAACCTGAACGTATCTCCCATACTAGAGAAATTCCCTGTTGACCCGACTGCCAGTGAATCTGCTTCGTCTTGGGTCAGTAGTTTTTCATTTACTGGAACGGGCAGACGACAGTTCCAGGACTGTTTGTGTCGTCTGCCAGCAGTCTAGCAGCAGAGAAACTGGCTCGAACTGCAATGATGGCGACCAGCAGCTGTCAGTGTTCAATCAATAAACAACTCGGCTCATTTGCATGGCGCGAGGCTGAACGCTCCAGAACGCTACATATTGGATATTGTTCTCTACATTCGTAGACGACATCTCAAAGTTTGAATGGAATGACAGAAAAGATAGGTCACGTATAATTATCAATCACGTGACAAGTCCATTCATTATGCACAGTGTTGTGATGTCAGCCTACATTTCATTAGCGTAAGCAATGTAAATTATTGAGCTTGTCCTCCCTGTGAAGAGAGGGAGAGCTGGTGACAGCGACACAACTGCGCCATCCCCAGCCCTGTGAGAGAGAGGATTCACTCCCAGACCTGCCTCTAGTCGTCGTGACCCTGCTTCACCCCGTATGTGTCCAAGAGCTTAGATTATTCCGTGGTTGCCAGGATAGAGGATGAGGGAATGAGCTCAGCTTGAACTATGAGAGGACACAGCGCTTCGTGTTGACACATCGGCTAGCTGTTGGTCACCAGAGAGTCGGCGTGGAATCGGTAGAGGATTCCCATGTATCGTTCGTTATGTGACGAGCGGTGACTGCTGCTAGTGTCATACCAGGTATTCAAACATACGTACGTACTTACAGGACTTAAACCTCAAACTGACTCGATGTTACAGGTCGGCACGTGCGCCGTGGCCAAAGAGTAAGTCGCCGTTTGTGCGTGGTCAGTGAGTGCGTCCGTCTGGTCTGGTTTGGTGATGTATGCTCCTCTGCTCTCTATCTCTTCCTAGCCGTCTCGGCTTGTGTGTACACGTGCATCTGCTGTCATCTGTGTAGCAGCTCCATCTGCCAATGCCCATTCTCGCGGGGCGCATTTCGCCGCCGGAAGCCGACTTAGTCAGTGTGTAGCGGCCATGATTGGTGCTAGTTGTACCGACGAGTTTATCATGAGCGTGTAAGCGATCCACTGTCCTACAAGCACGTGCAACCAGGATCCCTATAACCATGTAGCGAGAGTGTCCTTGTAGCGAGGGATTGTGCCTCTCTGGCCCCCGTTGCTGATGCAGACGATGCCATATTCGTGTCGTTGATGGTGTTTCACCAGCATAACATAGATTACTGGGATCGAGAACTGTGGGCGGCCTTCAAGTTGAACACATCTGTTGGTAAAGCTGGGATGTATGATGTGTCGGTTCTCGCCGATAGTACCCCAGGTTGTCTGTGTGAGACAATGTCGTGTGTCGCGAATCATGGATAGTGTCTCAGAGAAGGTTTAACGATGAACAGGTAGGCACAGGCACCGCTGTCACTCCCCCTGACAGCTTAGTAACCAGTCGTCGCCATATCCTCACGCAGCTAGTTTGTATATACAACCCTAGGTTCACTGCTTGCTTTTTATACCACTCGCACCTCGTTGTTGATGCTAATCTTATATATTGTTGGGGGACATACGTACAGTAACGTTCGAGATGGGAAAATGTGTTATGACACATCGGAGGGGAATATATGAAATTACACATGAATGGGGATAAGCTATTGGTCAGCTTGCTCGATGTTTGCTTTTTGTCATGACTAAGCTGTGGTCAGATGGTGACTATATATATATATCTGCTTTGCTTCTATATGTCTTGATGTAGTAGAGTGTAAGCTCTAATTCTACGGCGATCAGATCTTTGTCTGAATATCTTCTTAAGATCCGTACACTGATACTGTGTAATATGCTTCAAATACAGCTATGTAATGTGAAAGCACTTGGTACTATTTCTTAAACTGATTTTCAAATCATACAGTCACCAAATAGCGGCAAAATGGTTATACATATCAATTGTTTTCATGCAAATACGTAGAACATAGCCAGTGCCTTTGCAACGATTTTTACAGTTATAAAAGATTAATGAAACTCAAAAATTGTCTTGTATAAGAAAATATCTGTTCTTACTTTTGCAGGGAATATGTTTTTCCTCTATCGCAATCTAAGATTTTCTGTTCATACCATAGACTATTTTAAGTATTGATCAGGAATAGGAATTTACATATTGATATTGATATCGTTTTGTTGTAGAACGACCTATGACGATGACTTGTATTCGACGAAAAATATGGTATATTTTTTCATTATAAGAGTTATAAGAATAGCCTTTACTCATGTAGATAATGTATCACTAAAAGTAATAGGAGTTTGTCGCAAATCGTTTGAAACTATTAGTAAAAATACAGTAGTTATAAAAAATCCACATTGATGAGCAAAATAGTATCTGAGCATCTTCATCTTAAGTGCATGACTTTTTATGAAAGAATATGTAGCATGCCAAGGAAAACAAGAGTTTAAGTGACAGTCAATATATGGTAAACAAATATAGACACAACGATAGTAAACATGCCTACATTATCATATCGCATAACCAAGGTATACCGTAACGATAAACAGTCGTCCTCATGCATGCCAGTAAACGTGTGCTCTTAGATTGATAGTAAACACGCCAAACAATATACAGGTATACAAAATAAGCAAAACTTATACACACATTAAAAACGATGTAAATGTTACGCAAAGGAATCTTTGAACATTAAACCTTATTTTGAGAGAAACGTGATAAATAGAAGAATATGTTAAAGAAATGGTGTAAGTTTACTTTTTACAAGTAAGTGTAAATGGTTTGAGATAAGTTATCCATATTATAGTAAAGGAATATATCTCAATTATCCTTTTGGGTATTTTTTTCAAATCGATGTTAAGATCAGTTAATGTTTTGAATAGCATAGGTATATCTGTATCAGGGAAGGTTAAATAAAATATGGATGTGTAGCTTATCAGTAAACAACGTAAATTATCAGTGAACTGCCGAGGGACATTTATAGAAATTTGATATACCTTTTTACATACACATAGCTTACTGAAATAAATTGCATATTCTTGGAGAGTTCATTAAAACTTCCGTCAAAATCTAAAAAGCTTATGACCTTTCAGTAAACAGGTATCTTGTATATCAGAAAAAAGTTTTATAACGTATATAAATATTAAACATTATGTCGTATCAGTAAACCTCATAACGGCGTATCCTTGAATAGCCTTTATGTCGTATCTAAAATAGTTTGATGACGTCTTAGTAAAAGTGTATATCGGCTATCAGTAAACAAGTGTGTGGTATCAGTAAACAATTATATGTTGTAAGAGATAAGTTATAAATGATATTGTATCGGTAAACTGGTAAGCAATTTATTAGAGACCAAGTTCTTTGTATCTCGCAAATATGACATTCGTTATTTAACGGAATATACGTGTTGTCATTTGAGTGGAATATGGAAGTATGTAGGCAGATTGCTGAAACGTACAAGTTTCAGGAAGGCTATACTCAGTATTGATGTTTGTAGGTGTGTGTATCCAACTACATCATTTTGATTAAAGTGACAGCTGACGCCAAAGCTTTGTGAAAACTTGTATTTCACCGGCGCTACACGCCATTCAATCAACCTGTATGTATTAACATATAAATCCGCTGTTTAGTATATTTCTATCCTATACATGACACACTTGTTGAATGCCATAAATCAACCGAGCTGTCAGTTGTACATTTATGCACTGGTTACCTCCATATAAACACTTGTCAGTTAGTTAGTTCAAGAGTCTAAATTGTATGCAGATTACACATTTAAAGGAAAAAATAGTGTGAGAAGTAAGGAAGAAAAGAACTGTAGGGACTTGTATAGCCCTGCTTCATAACTGTTTATATAAAGTAGCCTTTTATACAGTCTACGTCCACATTCAGCAAGTCTAGATCTATGAAATTAGGATCCCAAAGAAAAAATTATTATGGATGAAGGAACAATAAATTATTAAAATTTTTCATAGACTAAATTTTAGTCTAAGACTGGTAGTGACATTTGACTCTGACACGAACTGACTTGACCTTTAACCCCTGACCTGTGGTCTGCTCTGTCTTCTACACAGCTGCCGATGGCCCACCTGATGAACTAGCCGTGCTCAGTGCTTCCTTTAGACTGTGTGCATCCATCCACCCCTTAGACGCCCCAGTATTCTAGCACCCGTCCTTATTGACTGGCCTCGCGCCGAGGCACCGATAAACTGTGTCATGCATCGTGCATCTAGTCCCTAATCAACCCGCCCCGTCTATCCAAGGTACCCCAACAACCAGACTCCTTGTATCTAGCCCCCTGCTTGTACTTACCCCGTACACGTTTCTGTCTGTCCGTCAGTCCGCCAGTCAGTCAGTCAGTCGGTCAGTCGAAAGTGGTCCGTGCAAAAATTGATGGTCGTGGTCATCGTCGTGGTCATGTGCTCCTCCTGCTATACCTCCTTCTCCTCCTCCTCCTCCTACTCCTCCTCTTCAACTCGCCTGTCCACTCTGCATAGTGTCAGTCATGTGTACCCTGCTCCGCATCACTAACTCTGACTGATTTGTGTGTCATCATGTTCTTATCCAGTTCCGGCAGCGGCAGCGGCCGAGAGACAGACCATGGTCTGGCCGGGAATGCCAACCTGGGCGGGTCTCGGGCGTCATCTCTCCGCCACCACGGCTCACACTCCAGGAAGCGGGATGACCCCAACATGTCCGCTCTGAGGGACTCGGCCAGACGACGGGACCGGGAAATAGCCAAGCAAGAGGTAAAAATAGCTGTTAACCCAGTTACTTCATCCATAATAGCCGAGGCGGAGCAGAGTCTCACTCCCTCAACTGTCGTCAACATGGGAGTGGTGTACGAGGAAAATAACACTCTGGCCCCAGGCAAATACTACGCTTCCTCCTCCGACTCAGCGGCCCCTCCTGACCCCTACACAATCATGCGGAGCAAGCAGCTTTCCAAAAGGGTGATACTAAATGTAGGAGGTGTAAAACACGAGGTCCTATGGCGAACTTTAGATCGCATGCCTCATACCCGACTTGGAAAATTGCGGGATTGTAATACGCACGAAACAATAGTGGATTTATGTGATGATTACAATTTAGCGGAAAATGAATTCTTCTTTGATCGACACCCGAGATCTTTTGCATCAATACTAAATTTTTACCGAACTGGTAAACTGCACTTGGTGGAGGAGATGTGTGTGCTATCATTCAGTGAGGATTTGGAGTACTGGGGTATAGACGAGCTCTACCTGGAGTCGTGTTGCCAGCATAAATACCACCAGAAAAAGGAGCACGTGTTTGAGGAAATACGCAAGGAAGCGGAAAGTATACGGCAACGAGATGAGGAAAACTTTGGAACGGGCTCCTGTTCCAAGTGGAGACAGAAAGTGTGGGACCTACTTGAAAAACCCACCACATCCACTGCAGCTAGGGTAAGTACATTTTACCTATTTTTCTTAAATTATGCCTGCACTTACATTATTTCTTTTATATCACTTAAATGTTTTAAACTTCAAATTTTGCTATTTGATTTTTCCCAAGGAAGCCATGGTGTCTTGAAACTTGTTTACCTTTTTTTGCTGACCCGAAGTGAATAGCCATCGCAACAGGATACTCCGTTTCCATGGTAGCGTCGCTTAGAAACCTTCAAGAGAATTAGACTCTAGCAGAGAAGGCCTGTTGAAAAGCACGGCAGAGTAAGCGACAGCACTGAAAGTAGAGAGTCTGAAATGTCACCAACATGGTACTCGATCTAGCTGGATTTAACTGTCATTCCAGCGCCATTTGACCATTTTGAACCAGGTTATCTTGGAATGAAACTAAGCCTTATTGTGTACTATTTAGACAAATGAGATTTTATTAGATTGCAAATATGCCAGTTTCGTTGGATAATCGTTCTCGTATGTAATAACAGGGAAATAAAACAATTTGCTGCGAGTCGTGCCGAGAAGGCAGTGTCAGTCGATAACATGCTGTTGATATGCTTGTTTGGAGACAAAAGTATGCTAATTATCTTCGATCTCTAATCGTCAGTCAACGTGAAACCTTAAATAAGGATATTTTTCATATGTTATGCTTAAAGTTAAGCCAGGTCTTTTTTCAATTTTACACCTGTTTTAAATTTTGATGTGAAATGATATGATAATTTTAGACAATGTCGTTTTTTTAGATTTACATGCCATTGAAAATGATTGTCATTTTTATCTAAACTAAAATTCACATTTTATACTTTCATTCGCTTATTATACTAAGGATAATAATTTATTAACGATATAACGATTCACATTTTAAATTCAAGATTTCTGAGAAATGTAATATTTGTAGTGTAGTAGAGCACCAAATCACTTTCACAATAAAGGCAATGATAAAAAATTGTGTATAACTTCACAGTTTATGATTCTCACTAATTCTTAAAATGCATCACCAGTTATACTTACATACACTCTGCAGTTGACAATTTTACCTATAAATAATATCTTCAAAAGCATGATCTATTCCTCTTATGCTCTCTTTATTGGAAATAAAATAATCATTTTTTTAGAATAATCATTCACAGACTGAATATTTGTCGTGTAAATCTTTGTCTTTTATGATAGACTATAAAAGAAAACACGTGTGCGTTATTACAATCTGTTAGAAAAACTGCACTTAACCTGGGCCACAACCGTTGTTGTCATGGCCTACTGAAGTATCATTATTTCCATAATATAAACACTTAGTAAATTATCGGGCCAATTTACAAGACAAATAGATACAAGTCGAGTCGATAATTACATGGTATTTATGTCAAAATACACTGTACAAGCTAATTCATGCCATGGCCCTATCAGCATTGTAGTAGGAAAAAATGTGGTTGATGTATTGGAGATGTCTTTACGTAAATAATTAGGGGTGATAAGTGTCTAGATGATGGGTGAATGATAATGATATGAAGAGTTATTGTCAATTATTGTCAGAATGATAATTCATTAAAGGGACACAGAGTATGTTGTTGTGGTCAAATACGTCAAACTTCATAAATGGTGTTATTTTATCGAAAATTTGTATCTGTTTCTGAAATTAATAACCTTAGTGCTTATTAGTTCACAATACTGACAATAAACAGGTTAAACTCGTTATTTATGATCGAAAACCTAACAGTGGGGCACGCCAATAACTGAAACGTATTTTTTAAATCTTGTTTACAGCAGAAATCAAGAAAAAGTTTGGTTGACAAATTTAAGTAAGTCATAACTTGTATACATGTAAATGGGAAGCTAAATTTCGACTTCTTAACATTGATATGGTCGGATTTTTTAAGGCATTGAAAACAAGAAAATATCGTAATTTTGACTATAGTGTGTTTACAAAGGGGTGTTAGAAAGGTGTTTTCTTAGAACAAATGGTATTTTGGATCTAATTCAAGCCCCATACAATATTTATGAAACAAACTTACTGTCACTTTAGGGGTAGGATAGCACAGTTGTTAGCGCGTTCGAATCCCACAGGGACTCTGCAGTCATATGTGCAGAAGAGAACCTAGTCCTGCTACATGACTGTGTATATAAAGAGGCCTTTGATACAGTCTAGGTCCACATTTAGCAAGTCTAGATTGACTGAATACACAAATGAATGAAGTTAGCAGCCTAAAGAAAAATTATTATGGATGAAGGAACATTTAATTATTTTTTTTTTTCATAGACTAAATTTTGGTCTAAAGAGAACCGTTCTACGCGCAGTAAGGTTTGGTTGCAATGCGCAATACCACCCATGTTTCCCAATTCCATCCGATGCCCGCAAGTTTCACCGCAATGCTAACACCATAATGTTGCGGGTGTTCTCCCTGCAATAATACTGGCAGCCGCGATATAAGTGAAAAATTCTTGAAAGTGGCTTAAAGCCCCAAATCACCTAACCTTACTATCACTTTAACATGTTATATATTAACATCGTTACATGCGATAATATGGAAACATCGAAAACAAAATATTTTCCATTTGTTTAACATTTACGATCAGATTCGAAATTTATAATTAAGGAATAAAACGATTAAGGTTTCGAGACGACCACAATGCCAATGAAATAAAAATATAGAAATGTTGTATATTAATCAAAATCGTTCTAATTCTACTTATTTGATATTTTAGCATTGCCCAATTTCAGTAGTTGAAATTATTTTCTTCCAACTGACTGCATTCCTGCAAAAAGTTTCAACTATATCGCCATTACCTCAGTGACTGAGAATGTTATTTCTAATTTTGGCTGAAATAACTTTGGTTGGAGTAAGACACTATCAAGGAATTACCTCCAAACCAAGCTGCATTTCAATGGATATTTGACAGAAAGGCTAGCTAGATTTGCACATAACTGCAGTAACCAGCTGTTGGTGTATCAGACACCTTGGGATAGTAATCTATATCGCCTACACACTTGTGTTAATTGTGGTTGCATAACGCCATTCATAGAGACACTGAAAACAGCTGTGAATGAACTGGATGAAGACACTCTCCCGGGCTGTCTGACATCGGTTATCGGTTTATAATATTAGTGATGATATATTTCATCATTCACACCTGGTAAAATGAATCATTAAATTTCAATACCCATAACTCATTTCGACCAGTATTTGAAATATCAAGAGTGAGTGAGTTAATTATTGTTTTACGCCGCTTGGGCAATATTTCAGCCATTACTGGCGATTGAAATATCAAGAAGTTTGGATATTTCATAAAATTTTATTTTGTTATCAATAGCCTTATTATTGAAGAAAATCCAAAGAAAGTGACATGTTTTAACAAATCCAGGGATGTCTAAGGTTCGATTTCTTCTAAATAAACTGATAATTCCAATTTGTCAGTCGAATATTTTGCGATTATTCAGAGTATTACTGCTGTGACCAGTTTGGTAAACAACCACATTTGGTTGTAATCTCTGTCGCCTACATACAAGTGTTTATGGTGGTTGCATAACGCCATTCACAGACACATTGAACAAAACTATGAATGAGACTGGAGCTATGTAATCTCCCGGTCTGTGTCAACCATTGGTTCATGGTCTTTTAAAAACACTGATGCATTATTGTAACTGGATAAAATTAGTAAGGCGTTTATGAAAACTGAATTTATTAATGAAGCAATTGACTATGAGTGTGCAATAATTATCTACAAAAGAGTTCGTTTGCAAAATTTAGGAATTCTTCTTAAAATTGTAGATGAGAAATTTGGTTGCAAAGACCTATACAAAACGTTTTGATCTGTGAATGGTTTGTTCTTTTATAGATGATTGTTCCTTTGTATTAAGTATTTACAATATTTTATTATTGGTGAGACTATCTCGTTTTGTTTGTTTGTGTCCTGTTCGAATATGACTTAGGTTCCATTGAATCATAAAGGACTCTCCCCTATAGGAACTTGTGTCTAATTTATCGCGTCACTAGATCAAAAGATTCCGCCTCGCTTATTGATCATGATAACATAATTCCCGTAGTTATTTATTGACATATCCACTTAATGAGGCTGATGGGAAAGAAAAAATGGTTGACAGTTATTATCTATGATTGTAACATTACATATCGGTTCCCTCGAGTTTCTAATCATAAATTAGTAACACATCAAAACATCTCAATCAGGCCAAGCATTCATCAATCTCATGTCTGATATTATATGTAAAAGTTATAGGGATTTATGTTTTTACATTGCCCGTGAATTATGTGTAGCAAATAATATAAATGAAAAGTGATTTATGATGGTCATTATATTTCAACCAGAACTGTAATGATTAATATTAACAAAATTATCAATATTTTGTTGTTTGAACATGGTGAAATTCATCAATGGAATATCACAAACACATGTTGTTAAATAAATATTTTATTAAGATATGGAAGAAACTAACGTTAATCCAAACAACTAAAAAAATTAAATGATGTCATAATTAGGTGAATGTATATTAACTTCTCGTCTGAAACGCCCAAAAATAATTGACTCTCGATAGATGAAATGAGTGACATATCTTTTCATTATTTTGCATTTTTGTGCATAATCAGATATTCATGTTATTTTACTTGACTATAATATGTTTGATCCATCAAAGCATCTCATTTGAATTGTCATTAAAACTTCCAACTGAATGATAATAAATAGTTTTTAGATAACATAAACGTCAAAGAGCAGAAGCTGAAGTAACACGTCTATTTTTAATGTGTACTTTTTATGTGAACTATTAGAATAGGAAACTCAAATCTCTCTTTCTGTTCGCGCTAGATACATTTTATTAAATTAAGTTTCACAGTTTTTCATCGGCAAACGATATTTTTCAGCATCAGTCAGTACTTTCCGACAAAATAAGACCATAACGCCTTGGTAACAGTTGGAGTATGTGACTCGATAGTTGCACATCTTTTTTCCCTTTAGATAACTTTTTGAAATCACGTTTCACTGTGTACGACATTCCTTTGTATCGTTAAACAATCACGACTTCAAACCTTTTTTAATATGACTAAACTAAGGAATAAAACAGCAAACGGTAATTTCCAGCATAAATTTGTATTAGCCTTTTCAAATCCTTGTTTTCAACAACAGTCAGCACTTTCCGATAACCCCTTGATAACAGTTTGGGAATGTGAGTCAATATCTGCAAAGCACATTTAGTATAAATGATTCCTTAAAACTTTGAAAGTTGCACCACTTTAAACTTCCTTGTTGTGAAACTTTAGGGTAATTAAACCAACTCATCTTAAAGACTCATTTTAAATATGACAAAGTACATTTAGTGTAAATGATTCCTTAAAACTTTGAAAGTTGCACCGCTTTAAACTTCCTTGTTGTGAAACTTTAAAGTAAATAAACCAACTTATCTTAAAGACTCGTTTTAAATATGGCGTCCATATTGCAGGACAGGTTGGGGTTAATATGAGTATAATATTATGCATGTAATGTAATGGCAGCATTCCCCAGTGCCAAGAATCAAGGAACAGATGTGATGTGTGATTTTTATATCATATAATGCTTAATTAGCTTCACTGCATGCGCTATCAACTCGGGATACAGCATTTAAGCTGGGAGTTACACAACACAGACCTTGGAAGCGTAGACCAGATATCTTGCAAATAAAAGCCATATGTCTGAAGTGATAATATAGTATTTGTTTGATCTCCAGGGTAGTGTACAGATATCTATGAAGTTTACTTACTTGGATAATAGCACGCGTGCCTCCTTGCCTAGTCTTGCTCTGGTGCTATTTTAGCCTTTATTTTTATTTATGGACAAACTAAAAATATCAAGGGGTAATGATATTTCTAAGAAATATCCGTCTACAGTAGGATATTAAATTCCTATGAAGAAGCATTCCTTGAAATAAGATGGGATATTTTTTTTTATATTTTAAAGCTCGTTGTGTAGGTGTTGTGACTTTGGGTATACCCAGAGAATCAAATTTATATGACTACCTAGTGGGGGTATATTGAGAAGGTAGGGTATTTAATGGCGGAGGGAAAAGGATTGAATACAAATACTGTTCAACAGAATATGAACGTATGCGATGTATTTTTTACATTTACAGCGTAGTCATAGTCATCAATGGGAAATGTCTGCAAACCTTACTAAAATGCATCGCCAACGAGTACGACTACCCATGTATATTGACGCAATTGCTTTAACACTAACGTTATAATCAGTTGTCACAAACATACAAAAACTGACATAGGTCTGTGTTTTTACTGTATGTAGATGCTATGGACGTGATGAAATAACTAAGGTTAGTCATAAATATTGTGAAACTATTTCTTCTCATTTGTGAAAAATGACAGCCATTGCAACATGTTTATCATATACTGGACCAAATAATTCAGGGTAACTTGATTTTACACTATTGATAATTTATTATTATGTTAATGAATCAATTATTCACTATTCCTGAAATTCGTAAAAAAACGTTTAACAATCACGTCGTATTTCCCTAAATAGTTTTTTTTCATATTATACATCGATCAGAATCTAACTTTCAACAGTTGTCAAATCCCTGTTAGGCGTTTAATGAGGGAACAAGAAAGCAAAATTACTTGATAAATAGGTTAAATGTTACTCTTTAGGTGAAAAAAACCCCCGAAAATCTCATTTCATTTGCCTGCAAATGCTCCTCCTTCGCTTTAACTAGTAAGAAAATGTGCTGTTAGTGTCGAATGAATAATGTATCAAGCTCATCTAACTCGCGAGTTCCTTTAAATGCCCTCTCAGCCTTTCATACGAGGAACAGACAAGTCGATATTTGGATCAGCAAGAATGGCGCAAAAAGGTTTCAACCTCTCGTCGCTTGGGCGAGATTTCACGCGTGATTTGAAGGCCTCGGCCGATAACAAGAAATTAGTCACGTTTTTTATTCCGAGACTGATGAAGGGACGTCCTAAGTAGCACCAAGCTAATGAGATCAGGGACTCCCTAAATAACTCGTGTACAAATCAGAATGAAATGAGAGATTAACTCGTACATCTTCCTCCTGACTAGCATAAGGGCTAATCGGTCAGACGGTCTGTTTTAGTTATGGTCAGTAGTTATTTCAGGGAATAAGAGTCTATGCATTATTAATTCTAGCTCTACATTTCATATCGTGTCGCTGAAATAAACAGAACAGTTGGTAACTATTCCACAAACGCTTGTCTCTGACTACCATTATATTTGAACCACAACGCCCCTACCGTACAGCATATAACCAAACCTTTAGGCTTATCGAAGTCAATTTTGCCGGCAGCGACGCTAAGTTAATTTCCACTCTTAAACGTTTAGAAGGCTGAAGTAACCTCACCTGTGCGATTAGCACATATTTCTTATATGACATTGGTTAGTTGGTGACGTAAGACTATCTGTATTTGATAAAAATAATCATTATATTTCGAACGGTGAAATATGCCATTTATCGTTGAAAATAAAACCCGTATTTTCACTGAGTGAAATAGAAATGGTATTCTACTCAGTGAAATGATGCAACAATCATATGACGTCATGAAACAATTGAATGACATCATGCAACGACCGCGCTAGCGAAGCGTTTTAGCTTCTCCATTAATATAGTTAGGGTCATTTACGGGGTTTCGGGAAACATGATAAATAGAACATTTGACATTTTTAACACGCGAATACCATGGATATCTCATCTCATGAAGTAGAAAATCATACATTTACCCTCGTGGCTACGCCACTCGTGAAAATATCAATTTCTTCTTCACTCGATAAGATATCCATGGTATTCGACGAGAAATGTCAAATATCCTCTATGTATTTTCCGTATTTCAAATTGTGACCGAACTGAGAAGTAGTCCCACTTGTGACAGATGTTACTCGGGAAGACATGCTTACCGTAGTGACCACGGTTGGAAGAGATTTAAAGAGATTTTCCATTGCTACATCATGTTTATCTGACTGAGGTAAATCGTCTTAACTCAGGTTTGGTGACTGTACAAGCGAAGTATATGCTCTGCCTATCCAAAATTTTCTTGTTTAAAATTAACCATAAAAGCATGATTGTATATCATTCATATTTCATAATACAAGACCTCGGATAAACCAATACTTATATGTATTATAGTTAATCAGTGAAATCGAACAGATTCTAGTTGTGAATACCTACATTTGCAGAACTGTGAATAATGGCTTTGTGGCATTCGAAAATATAAAAATTCCTAACGAATTGGAAATGCACGATATCGATTATTTATTTTCAAATGTCGCATTTGTATTACAGTTTCAGTTGGTACCAACTAAAATTGAAAATGTTTTCAATGAAAGGTTTTCATAACTGGAAATGTATTTCACGCTATATTGAAACTTGCCAGCCATTAAGCAAAGCTTGCCTATTGTTTTGATGGAGTGTGCTATTACTCGCGTGTTTACTACTGCAACACACTCAAGTCCTTACGATCAGAGTCCGTATGGAGTATGGATCCGGCACAACCCGCCAGCTGTTGTCTGATTGTCGGCAACACGTGCTTCACTATCAAATACCTTTGGTGTTTATAGTAATGCATTAATATCTCGCCATAATGTATAGGGATCTGATTAAAATATATGTAGGGAGCTCGACATCGGTATGTGGATGTGCTAGGAGAGGTTTGATTTGACCTGAAATTTTGTATCTAGTTCATTTCGGTTGTCTAAGATTGAAAATCGTCCTCATTTTTATTCAGGTTGTACTATGATTAAAACCATCCTTTAAATGTCTGTCGTAAATGATTCAACTATGAATCATTTTTTCAAAATATTTGTTTGTAGCTGTGGTTTATTAAACTAAATACTTCTAAATACTTGCAATTACAATTGAAATCAATTTCCTCATAGACATGTTGTTAGATGGTGACCTGTTCAACAACAATTAAACTATGTTGTTCAATCTCCCTCAAAAGGATCTACCAAAACAACACTGTTTTCCAGATCTAGGTAGCACTTTTCCATTCCCAAGGTAAGACGGGCACTCACAATGATATAGTCAACGAAATCTATACGCCACAACAACGCAAATAGGGTGCTGAAAAAAAGAATTATGGCGGTTAAATGGCGGTACTTGTCAACTGAAGCGAGCTGATTCTTATCTCTCAGGTTATGGAACCAGCCCTGCCAGGTATATGTCTGTAGGTAAATGGCGCTAACAGGTGTGACAGACTACCTGTATATGAGTTCTGTGTCTAGACTGACATCTCGTCTCTTAAACACCAAATTAATATTTCAAGAAGCTTTGGAGAAGAAGTTTTGGAGAAAACTGGGGAGAAATCTAGACTACCGTATTTCCTCGAATACAAGCCCGGGATTCTACTTCGCTAGACAACCCCAAGTTCTGTTCCAGTTCCAGGTTCTATTCGAAGTCTAGATAATTTTATGTATATAGCAACACAATGTATACGTTATCCTGATGATCACTATGTTGTGAAACCGGTTGGTAATGAACTGAAGACCAATCTTCAGTTTGTTATTTTTAAAGAATATATGTATTACTCGGGTTGTAGTTATGAAGCACTCCCTGACCCCCCACCCCCCCTCCCTTTTTCAAGGTAGATCGTGAAATAACATTTAAGGGTTAAAAGTTAAGTGTGGACAATGATAGCCTACGGTGCACATGGAGTTTTGTTAAAGGGCTAAGTTTGTTGAGCAACAAAAACATATTGCAAAAGCGAAACTGTGTGCACTTATTGGATACAAATAACAACATTCCGCTCTGAACTCCTGTTCCAAATCGTGGCAAAGCACGTCTGACAGTAATTGCACACGAAACACATCCCCTCCGGTATTTTCAGTTCTTGCATCGCTGTTGCATACAATCTTTGCTGTGTCTCCGTGTAGTCTTAATTGACTAGACGGTTATATCCTGTCAGAATTACCCTGTAGATAATAACACATACATCATTACTTTCAATGGACACGAGGTGTCATTTTCTCAAATAAAGGTGGCGTCTTGAATCTTGAAGTAGAACTGGAAAGTCTAATTGTGTTTTAGGATGGTCTTGTCTAGTGGTTTAGCTAGACTCTAAGAGTGTGGATTGACATTCTACATCAGACTTGAGTAGAAAAGAACACTAATTTGTACTATTACAGATAGAGTGATCCTTACGACCACCTTACATTTGTTCACTATCAATGTTTTTCTTATTGTCAGGATTATTTTTATGATTCTGTAAAACGAAAGCAAAACGAAAATTAATAGAAGTATAAATGTATATAAAAGTACGCATATTGACGTTAAATTCTCGAAACCAAAGTGCAATTGTTTGAACCGCTAAATTATTAAAGGTGATAAATCAAGCGCTATGTACATCAGATAGCAAACAACAACGGCGTTTATGGGAATCTATATTAATGGATGCCTAGATCCAGTGTGGACGTATTAGATTCCCGTACATCACTAGATCTATGTCAATTCAAATCGCTGTATCTGCGGAAAGTCAGGCGATGAGAAATTACCATGGAGACGGATTAGTCGCCAATCTATAGCTCAGACTGGAACCGACTTGTGGCCCAGCTGCCAAACCTGGCTGGCTTCGTGTCGTCTGCTTCATGACAGCGCCCTCTTCCAAGCTTATGGAACATACGACCTTGACCTTTCGTCTATTACTTCTCCCTCATCGATCTCGCGTGCAGTATCAGTAAACGTTGTATGTTTATGCAGTGTCAGTCGCTTATCAAACCGTTGAGAAAAAAACCTTACGAGAAAGAAGAACAGTCTTCTTTTGTGTACTAATCGTTTTTTCTCTCAAGAACAGATGCACTTAGGCAACCTCGGAGACCAGATTTTGCTGCCGAAGATCATGTTCTGTTATTTCAAAAGTGGGACAATCGTAAACATATTGGTCCCTTGTAGAGAATTGCAGCCTGCTAGTGTGGCAGGAGTATTACTCATTTGCTGTGACATAACTGACTTCGCACTATTTTTCTGTGTTTCAATATTATGTACAATTAGGGTAATTATAATTTTTTGAAAAATTTTCATGGACTTATATTTATTCCTCTAAACCCACTCCGCCCTTGAAGGCGTTTTTCTCATACCTGATTGGAAGCAGCTGTCACAAAAGAATCGCAGATAATATATATATTATAATCAAACATTATGTAATCTATATTGTCTTCAAGTCAACCAATGCACCAAAATCGAGATTAAAATTATGAGACCATAACATAATGTAATTATATAAGTGACTCTAGACAACAAAAGACTATTTATTGACTTTTCCCGAAAATGGTTCCTCACTGACCGCATGGAAAGAATCGACTATGTAACAAAAGTCAACCCGTGTACCAAGGTCCAGATTATTATATCATAACATTGTGTAATTATTTACGGGACTCTCATATACAAAACGGCTATTTGTTGAGTCTCCTCTTAACCCCCTCCGCCCTTGAAGGTGTTTCCCCTACAGTAAAACTCAGGTGCACCATGTTTACCCATCTGAGTGGAAGCAACTTGGAGAGGATCCACATGTGAGTTAGTTTGAAGCGCTAAGGGGCTCTAAAGAGAGCATCGTTTATGTTTTCACCATGATGCCGAGGAACTAGATCCTCCCAGTGAGGGTAGGTACGTTCGGGATCAACCTGACCGAGATGAGCTACAACCTGCCAATGAGGAAACGTAAGCTAGTGCACAGAGGCGATGTAAGATAATTCTGGGAAATAGATTGATGGAGCGTGTGTATCTTCTCGTCATGGGCCAAAACACCGTAGGCTCCCCCTCTCAGAGGGGGTTGTTGTGCTCGATTGTTGCAACGTGGTATTCTTTCTTTTGTAGCCTTGCCTTTAAGGCTTGTAGTCAATTGTTATAAGGTAAACTGAAATGCTGAAAAACGGCAGAATATTCTTGTTGACAAACTTCCGACCAGGTGAAGGAGAATGCAGATACTCCGACACGTCTTCGTTTCAGAATAAAGAAATTCTTTTCCAGAAAATATTGCTTCGTGCTTTTGATTCTTGTGGACTTGCATTGAGTCTTGTAGTTGATTGTAATGACGTTAAAATGCCAGTATTTCTGGATGACAAAATCGTACCTGATGAAAACGTTAGCATAATTTTCAGAATAAAGAAGTTCTTGTCAAGAAACTATTGCTTCGTACTCTTATTTCTCATAGACTTGCATTGAGTCGTTTAGTTGAATGTTATAATGGAAAACTTAAAGAATAAAGAACAACAGAATTTTCTGGATAACAAAGAATCAATCTGGTGAAGGAGTAAGCATATAATCTGGCATGCCTTGACTTTCACAATAAAGAGGTTTTACCTCGAAAATCTATGCATATGAAGAGTGAAGGATTGACTGCTTAGACAAGAGTGAATATGATATGTTCAAATTTCGATTTTTAGAATTGCTATTTGTAATTTGAATTTATTAGATTACACGTTAAAGGGGAAGTTCATTCGGGCATCTGTGTTGTCTGCAAGTTGATACTATGTTGGGATCCAAATTTGTTATTTTCCTCACTGGGAACCGGATATGATTGATGTTGTGTAGTTTAAATAATTTTGTTTATAGACTCTTTCAGTTTCTAATTTTGTTAGATACGAAGAACGATGCATTAACATCTATGCATTATATGCTGTAAAAATGGTCAAATAGTATTTGTCGTACCGGTTTCTTCAAAAGCAAGTATTTTCTTATTTCAAAACAACAGTTTAAGAACAATGACTAACTAGAATTTTTAAAAAGGAAAATCGAAAATAAGCCTGATGAAGTTGATTTATTCTCGACCCACTGACCCAGGTGAATCGAATAAAACTATGAACGAAATGAGCTTTTAAAATAGCCTTGCTCTGACGTCAAAGGGGTGTAATATAAAGGCCACTGCTAATCTGTATCACTGCAAGTGGACACCAGGATTCCGAACACGTCATCGCGTATCGCTTACAGACAGTATGTTTGAGAGTAAATCCTGTCTCCCTTCATGTCGACTACTTGCTTGGAAAATTGCCCTTTAACAAGGTTATTCGACAACCATGGTGATGACAGGACATACCAGTGTGGCTGACAATATAATTACGCGCTGCGAATCTGTCACAAATTGTGATTCATGTTTTTAAATTGTACAAGAATAGCGATGTATAAATGTCAATTAGTGGGGACCTTGCAAAGACTCACCGTTCTTCAATGAAACCCGGCTATGTCGTTGCTGTCATTGAAGTTATTCCTTCTCAAATGCCAAAGTTGAGGGAGAAATGTCTTCAAGTCGGCTTTGGCGACGTGAAGGATGGGACCTGGATCTGCAGAATATGGAGACAGGACGGAGGTTGCGTTCTTCATGCAACGTTGAAAATTTGTCGGTATGATTTATTGAACGACCATCTCTTTTCTTTGTCTCAGAGAATTAAAAAAGTCAAAACAGAACATCGATTTCCATCAGATTTAATTATCGGATCCCTTGGAACTGTCTTGTTCTGAAAATTGAATTTCACATGTTTGCAAAATTGGCAATGTAACAGTTTCCCCCTTTGGGTATTCCACAGTTGGTTCGTTCTTCAAGTTGGGAGTTCGTTGGTTGGAAGAAACATTGTTTAGCTACAACGATGCTATATGGGTGGGAAGTTTAGGACTCGCTCCCTCTGCCTAAGGGTGTGCTATGATCCCAATAAAGCATTAAGTACGATCCCCTCAGGGCCAGGTGAGCATTCTGGTTCATACGTCTGCATGCACATATGTATCTTTTTATATATATCATAAATTGTTAATTGCAAATGCCTTTTGAATGTAAATGCTTTTAGTGTGCCAATTTTCAAGATTGAGTTTAAAGCGTTTATCTAAAAATCGGTTTATTGAAACGTTATCCTCACACATCAAGGTCCCCCCTCCCTGATTCAAGTATCTCAAAGGCCCTGATTCTGTGTACATGGACACCAATTCAAACCATGCACAAAATATGTATAGGCATACGAAATGAAATTTAGAATGCATATTGCGAACAATTCTTTTTTTCGAACTCATTGTTCGTGTTCCAGCGTTCATGTTCAACCTTATGTAGAAATGCATGGTATCTGTGTACTACTCATGTTTCATTTACTATGAGCAGAACACGACATCAGTGTATCCCAAGTATGTGTTGTTCTGCCCGTAATCTTATAAAAGGCGATTAGAAGAGAGTGCAGGCATCTGGCATGAACTGTGTATGTGTCAGGGGCAAAGTTACCTGCCCCTTGTTAATGGACATGACAAAGCTGCCACTGTTGGAATGACATAAAAAAAACGTGTTGCAAATACGCTTCTTTTGTAATTGCGAAAATGAAACGTGGAAGGATATAGGTTAAATTAGTCATTTTTGCTTCTTCTAACTTTAGCCATATGGTTATTTATAATGATCGAGGAACATTTTACGTTAAAGAAATGAGTTCTTAAGTCATGGATACTTTTTATTGATTGAGGAGATTTTGACATTGGGCCCAATTTTTTCTAAGTTTATGCAGATGGATAGTTTTTATTATGTGGTAACTTTTTTTTATAGTGAGTTATTGTTTACTACCTGTTACGATTTGATCAGTTCCGGAAATATTGTGAACATTTTTACTTTCATACTTACTTTCAGTAATAAAAATGGATTTGATCCAAATCGAAGAGGTGGTAATGCAAGACAAAACATGTTATCAGGTTATGGTGGAAAATACAACTGTAGTGTTGCTAACTTCTTATGCCATAGTATGAATTGAAACATTGCCAAATATTTCATACGGACATCTAATATTTCACGTGAAGTGTTACATACTGTCACTACAGCTGCATATCAAAAGTTTGTTCACATGCCCGCGTATCCTAGTGTCCATGTCTTTAAGGCATCGCAGCATTGCGAAAAAGAAACGAATGATTTTTGAATTTTCAATACAGAAGTGAAGATCCATTGCACCTCAACGCAATCGTATGCCACACCCAACAGTTAACCGTTATAGTTTTTGTGACTAGGGGTCTAAATTTCGAAAACAGTACATCTTATTTTTCTCTACAAAAGCCTTTATAAATGACTGACAGCTTTGAACATAAGTCATCTTTGTTCGTTTGCTTTAAGTCAATATGATTTTGTTGATTTTTTTCTCAGAGATTAGAATTGAAATATTTTAATCAAAATTTAAGGAATTTAATTGGAATTTCGAAAATGTGACCACTTCTGTCTATCTGACCATGCCAAAATTCTAATTTTTGCACGAGAGACTAGACAATCCAACAATATGTTAAAGAATGGCTATTTTACACATTGACAATTGGAGATCCTTTGTCAGCTCTGCTGAAGTTATTTAATAGACGATCAAACAAGATACAATGGTAAGTGAACAAACCTTTAATATGAAGCTGAAATCAAATTATGATTGTCATTGGCGTTTACTTATTCTTCTTCTTATTATTTTTAAAAAACTATTATTATTTTTTAACGATGTGAATCCAGGTTGTATTCAACGTGTGAACAGTCATATTGTCACATGTCTGGTATACTTATGAGTTGAGCATTCGTTTTCTTTTAAATGTGTATGACGTTACACAGAATAAAAGGTAATTGATATACATGTATTTAACATCAGGCTGTAGGACTTTGTTAGATCGAAAATATCTTGAAGAAATACTGCGAAGATGTGTCTGGTTTCTGTAAAATTAGATGCTTTGAGGCATATCTTGTTCATCTGTTAGGTGAAGACTGATGACATCTTCTTGTCACTTATGTTCAGACAGTCAATAACCTGACTTATGAAACGTAATCCTCACACATCAAGGTTCTTTCTGATCCGAAGATGCCTCCATGGCCCCGATTTTGTGAACAATGGGCACCAATTCCCCAAGACGGAACAATCATGTTACGCTCCCAAGTGAGTCTTTGTATCTTTACTGTGGGCTTGATGACCGGTGGTCAGAACCTTGGACAGTGCCCGTTAGAGGATGTAGAGGCACTAATTGAGCTATTTGGGTTGACTAGCTTGCTGTAATGTTTGCCAGATGTGTCATGACGGGTACAACGAAGTCCGTTGTCTTGAAGAACTTATAGATTGGATTTCTTCACTAGTCCTATGGGATTCTTGCTGGTCACGGACGTGTATAGTGACCGGTTTTATCAGGTCGTAACATCCACTTCACCTCTCTAATTGGTCGGTCATTAAGATGTTTCATTTTACTTTCAAAGTGCCTTCTAGCACAGTGGACAGTGCCCTTGTTGGCAAAAGGACTTTTGTACTTTTGTACAGATTTTAAATTCTCCTGCTTACAAATGTTAGGGCAGGTTAGACCAAGTTTTGTATTAGAAACGTAAGGCAAAGGTTAATACAATTTTTATTCATCAACTTGTAACATAAATGTTAGGTGAATTTTTAATGCCTTAGCTTTTCTTATTCTGTATATTATATTTACACATTGTTGATTGATTCATAACTAACTTTTCTAGATATATATATGCCGATGGAAATTTTGATTTAAATATTTCAGACAATATTGTTCACATTTTAAAAGATTACAATGATACAATCATTTCCTCAGCCGATTATCATCAAAAGTTCTTCAAAATGAATCTGGTTTGGTTTTTATTTCTAGCTACACTTTGAGCTTTCAGTAAAACATATGCTTTAATCAACCTTATCGCTAACACTGTATGGATTACACTTTCTCTGTTTTCATGGAAAAAGTTTTAGTAAGTACCTATCCACGTAGTTCTGCGTACTTGAGTTTGCCAAGTGTTTGTGTTCTGAGACTGTAGGAATAATTAAAGCGAACATGAGTGTTTGTGTGTGTGTTTGATCCAAGGCCGTGTAATTGAAAAATGTTTAATGTTATATTTTGTCCTTATATTATATTACTATGTAGTTTACGCTATACTCTCCTATTTTGAGAAGATTATTTTCCAATTAATCCGCTTGATCATGTCTTGTGAAAGTGATAGCGGAATAGCGCGTGGGTGATACGCGATATTCAGAATGGGCTCTTTGGTCGATTTCCCATGCTGCATCGATTTATCGATTAGCTCTCGATGCGGACGCTCAGCCAAGACTGACTAGAGTGTCACGGCAGACTGTAACACCCTCGGCACACCATATTATCTACATTAGGTATTGAGCTCGCTATTGTCCTTTTACTAGACCATTGTTACATAATGCGTGTTTGTTCAGTAATTTGTTGCACGGCACACGTGATTATACACAGTATTAATGATGTTATTGATCCGAAACCTCACCGGCAAGGTAATCTTAAAATATATGACTCTAAAACGAGGGAAGGAAAAGGTTCAATACCGATCTGTCAGTGCTTTATTACAGTTTTCCCCGCTGCATTAAATCCAGTTTGTTGGCCTCGCTACATCAGTCCAGTCTTATGGCCGGTAATTTTCCTGTCCAAGTAGGATACGACATGATTATATTGCTTTTAATACAAATATATCAGCGTATTATGTGATCTAAAATATCCGAGGCATCTTCTTAAATTTTGTTAGAGTGAAGTTATTTCCCATTATCTTTACATAATAATATTTTGGTGAACATTAATTCGTTAAAAACTACGATGTCCCCTATAAATGAGGCTATATTAATGGCGGAAGGATATGACATGGTGAAAGGTCCCTGTTTCCAATCATCATGCTCTACGGTCGATTACTATTTGCGATTTTCATTACTTTAACATCAATTGATTATTCATCGTCCATTTACGAGCATTTTTCTGAGTGAATGTAACCACTTACAGAAGCATGCAATTCTTTGGCCACGTTCATTAATATCTTCTCGAACGTGACGAGATATCGCGTGATGTGCGACCACCATTTTGATTCAATTTTGTCAATTGTGTATGTTCCTTTTTTCAACTTTCGTGAGTGCAATTTTGTAGTCGATGTTCTCGCTGCAGTTTAACTAGAAATCAGCGTGACGTGTTATTGTATCATGGCATGAGACGCTGACTTCCATCTTGTTAGCCTAAGTAGAAAATTGCGTTTAATCGCCATATGAATCCCGCCGAATCCTTTTATGAAAGCGTAACGTCAACTGAATGTTTGTCGAGCTGTCTGGTAGATTATATAGAGGACGGTACTACATCTCAATAAAACTGAGAAGGGTTTGCGTTTAACCAAAATGAGCCAAATCTGAGGTTCGACGTATCGAACCAGTCAACAAGCCATCTTGTAACTCCCTCATCTTTGCTGAGATGAAAATGAAGGTCTGTCTTACAAATCTTATCAAAGGAAGGTCACCTGGTGCCCAAGGCCAACAAGTACTCGGGGCAAAAGCAGACGACAATCATTAACAACGTGGTTCGACCCATATTTGCTGACAGTTATGTCACAAACGACATGTGAGTTATGTCA
This sequence comes from Phorcus lineatus, assembly GCA_921293015.1. Taxonomy (NCBI): domain Eukaryota; kingdom Metazoa; phylum Mollusca; class Gastropoda; order Trochida; family Trochidae; genus Phorcus; species Phorcus lineatus. Next base: position 19,243,887 of record OV121083.1, on the reverse strand, counting down.
GCCATCTTGCATAAGGAACTCGCCTTCATGAGCAATTTGTGAACGTGTTACAGACATCGATTACAAACAAATTGTTGTCAATGAACGTCCATTTCGGCTGACCAAACAATGTACGTATTGTAAAGTACATTGCCCCTTTTTGGTTTATTTTCACTTTTCAAAATAAAGATACGTTTATGTCATTTAAACTCGAACGATAAAAGTTCATCGGCGTTTTTAGAAAATAGATCTTTTTTTAAATTAAGCCTTTTGGTTTTATACAAACGTATTGATTTTTTGTTCCATTGTTTGAAATATTTGCAGAGGCAGTTCAGGGACGGGAATGGGGTACTGTAAGAGTTAGGCAATGTGTGGTGTGGCCATCTAATTCATGAACCTCTGTTGGTTGTCAGTTTTAAAGACTGAATGCGCCCCTGATTAGCAAAATTCTGTATATTCCTCTGATTTTCCTTATTTTGATTGTTTCAATATGAACATGACACATTATGTAGTGTTCTTTAGTCAAGTAAATGCATAAACAGTAATAAAGTCAACCATAATAGAATTGTTTCAACATAAAACAACCTCATATACTTTTCAATAGAAGATAAATAGGAAATCAAGTAGCAAGATCTTTGTGATTCACTTAATGTGATCATTATTTTACTTATATGTTAAAAACTTTTGGTATATGTATGTAGGTGTATAACAATTAATTTGGATGTAATTCCATCCGAAGGACATAACTAAATATACCTTATTACAATCAGAAGAAGTTAGTCGTAATGACGTTATGTTGTCAACTTTTTGTAAAGGTTTGTGTAGGTGGCTAGATGAAATTCAATTTGGATTTTTAATAACATCATTAGATAGTCTCATCAATGTATTCCATTTTTAGATATTTTGAAATCAGAAGAAATAATTTTTAATCTAGTGTTCCATTTGACCTATTGGTTCATGTTGGCTTATAGTTTATAAGGATTATTTCCTGAATAATGTAATCAATAGATTGACTCCCCCATGTAAAATTTTTATTGATCTGGTTACAAATGATGGTTCCTTGTACGTATCAACGTGACGTAATTGTTGGAAATTGTCTGTAATTGAAATTAATAGGGACTGATTGGAAGAAATGGATTGCACCTGATCAAGGAATAGCTAGCAAAAACAGAAAAGGCAAATTCAGCTCAGGGCAGATGTATATGTGGTAATTTTGAATAATATTCAAGTAATATTCATTGAATAATAATGTCTACGACAAAAGTTTGATTGTAGTTTGATTGTTATTGATACATTTCCAAAGTGAATAAAAAAAGGTCACATACAGGCAAATTTGGACTCAAGATCTACTATAAGAAGTATTACATCGGTCCATTTCTAAAAGACTTCTGGGATTCGATGAAATATATCCAGCTATTTTAAATACAGCCATGACACATAGGGCTTTAATAGACTTTGAAAGTAGAAACTCCAACTGGGAATATACTTCATTTCGGGTATATACGCGGCAATCTTTTTCTTAACAGTATCATTTCGTAGGTTTGTAAGGAAAAATGTGATGCTTCGCCACTAAGGGACGGAAGCAATTGTTGTCCGATAAAGTCTATAATGAAATGTTAAGATGGCCAAATTCATTAGGGGATGTACAAAATCATAAGAGTCGAGTGTGCACAAAATGGATATTATTGATTGTTTATTACGGCTCAACTAAGGATGTGTTCAGCTTCAGAAAATACCGTTATCACTTAGCTGATAATTTTGACGTTACCCATTTCTGATATATATTTTTTAAGCATCGCTATAGTGTAGTATGGATAACATTTTGATATTACAGTTATCGTAGTAGATATCGTGGATTTATTGCAGTGTTGCATCAATTTCTTCCGGTCTTATAACATGAAGCTAATTGCATGAATAAGTATATATTTTCCAAACAACTTACATGGTAGTTAACCCGAGTGCAGATCGTTAGTAATAGGCAGAGATATGCATTATTCGTGCGTTATTTATAGTTACGAAATATCTGTGTACGTCAGTGCTTTAACGTGTTGTTTACGTATAAAATTAAACATTTACTCCTACATTTATCATGAAGCAAAAGATATTTGAGACGTTTCCTTACGCACTGAATTACGTTATTGGGGTAAAAAAAAAATAGCAATTGCCTCCTTTTTTCAAATATGATAAAGTTAAAATATGCTTTAATTAACGGGGATATATTTTATCATTATAAAACCAGTTGATATGTTGCTATCAGAAATGAAGATGAGAGTTCATTTATGATAAAAATCAATCTTCAACAGCTTAGATAATAATATTCAGTCACTGTATCTTTACACAGCTATACCCTTGGACCTTCTGTAGAGGGAGGTCAAAGAACTATATATAGTTTTCTTCACTTTGAGATTGAAAAGCTTCATTTAGTTAATGGTATGAGAGTATTCTCAGTAATCTACTGTTTTAAAAAGCGATGTCTCCATTAAAATACTTTGAATGATAAACCTTCTCAATTTCAAAGTGTAGTTTTTCCATAACTTTTATGTATGTTATTTATTATAACTTTAAAAGTGGCAATTAGGTTTTGCTTGGAAGGCTGCATCTAAATGTCATTAAGTCAAGTATACCTGCTCTTTGTTATTTAAGACCTTTTGACGTCAATGCATTTCTTTGTCTATTTATTATGAAATATGCTTCGATTTCGTAATTTGCAATTAACAACAATATGTCTTATATTTAGAGTGAAAACGGATAAGCTAATGTATTTCGACATCGGAGAGTCGAGGGTCAAATGATTCTCAGAAAAAAGAAGTTGATTCTCTTTTTTTACTAAGCTCATTCTCTACCAACTCCATCTCCTTCAATGATGGCTCATCTTCGCCGATATCTACCAGTTATGATAATATTGAGGAAGATACAGCCACCTGAATGATATACATTCAAGCTGTTAGTGGAACATAGCCCTCAAGAACTACAAGGGGTGTTTACCTATGACGTTTGTCCATTGTACCTTGCCCAAGAAGCACCTGTTGTGGTTTACCTGTACCTGCTGAGAGTGTTTGATCACCTGGAGCGTTCGCTGTCAGGTGTGAAACAGGTAAAGATCGTGGTAAGGTTGAACAAGGTGTACTAACTGCTAACATTTCTCTCACCTTAGAGCCAAACATGACCCGAGATCACTTTCTGGATCCCGTCTGGCAACAACTGGCCACCATGTGCTTCGAACGGGCGAGACGCTTTTATTAGATCGGATTCAAACTCGGTTATTCAGTACTGGTTCACATTTCACCTTCCAAAAATCGTGTTCATATATTTTAACGTTAAAATTTCTGCTTTTGCTGGACAAAACATATTAAGGAATTTGGAAAATTCATGATTGATATCAAATTGCGTTCAACGAATTTAATGTTTATTATCAATATGATATTTCCTTTATCTCTAACTCTTAATAACTTTTATATAAATACCAAAAAAACATATCATAACATATTCATAACATATCTCACTTCAGGTAATGAATTAAGATTTGTTTTTAAAATTTTATAGCTGTTTTGCTGTTAGTTATAATTTTTCTATTATGACCTGCTTCCATTAACATATCATAAAATTGTAATTGTTTACCATTAATTGATCCCTCTGGTATTCAACGAAAATGTTCCTTGTTGAATGCAGTGGTTAGCGCATTCGGCTTCGGATCAAGAGGTCCGTGGTTCGAATCCCGCCAGGGGCTCGGCAACTTTGTCTGCAGTAGAGAACTGTTCTACACGCAGTCAGGTTTGGGTGCAATGCTACACTGAATTTCAGGGCAGTACCACCCATGGTTCGCTAGTTCCAGCCGAAGCTCGCAGGTTTCACCGCAATGCATAGCCACAATAGTGTTGCGGGCTTTCTCCCTGCAATAATACTAGCAGCCGCGATATAAGTGAAATAATCTTGAAAGCGGCTTTAAACCCCAACTCACTCACTCACTCACTCACTCCTTGTTGAATGTGTCATGGTTAGCCTAGCATGTGAAAAATGTCTAAACATACATAATGTCAAATTAAACTTCTTCAGTGCCTGTATAAGTTTACATAGGGTACATAGACCTTCAACAACATAATTTAAAGTATATGTCATATACAATAACATATCTCTTAACAGTATTTTTACAAAAATACTAAATTACGTAATATGTTTTCACTCCTGGAAGATATTATCAGAATAAAGTAAATGAATGATACTTTAAAGATACAGATATGTAATATTTTTCTGTTTTCTTATATAAAGACAACTAGTGGGTCAACAAACATGCACCTTTATTATTAAGCAAATGTCACCAGTCTAAATCCATCAACTTATGGTCCGAACATTATCTACATATCATTATCTGGTATTTGTTTTCACATTTTATCGAATTATTACCCGCTTCTTGACATCAAGAAATAGAGAGTGTCTCGTGATGAGCTGATGAGCGTTCATAGTTCGATGGCCACAGAAACAGCTGTGCACTCAAATCCAAAATCAGGTATCGGACTGACAGACACGCACCTTTCCAATCAAGCAAATGTCATCGGTACAGATCTGACTACTAACAATCGATGGTTATAGACAGAGGAGTGGGTATACCATGACATAATAATAATGATAATGATAATAACTGTTTACTGTCGTAATTACATGATAATTTTGGAAATTCTGCGTGTTCACATGGTACCAGGCAACCACAGCGCAGAGAGGCAAAATCTCCCATCTTTTAACGCCTTTTGGTATGATGCGACCGGGAATCGAACCTTGCGTCCCAGGTGATGAGCGGACACTCTACCGACTGAGCTACATCCGTGATCTATTACTTCTTTCTACAAATCTAGTCATTTAAAGCGTGGTTATCGCCATGAACTATCATTGAGTGTTATTATGCTGAAAATGAAGAAATCGAGTTTCTGCATTCTTAATCTGGCCATCTTACAACCGATGGTTCGAACCCTGCCCGATAGACATTGTAAATGTTTTTTCATATCGATTTGTTCAGGACATGGTGCTTACCGCGAAATGATAGTGAGTGTTGATATGCTAAGTATGAAGGTATCCCTGCCTGAACACCTGTCAGGCATCTGTCATAAACCCACGTGTTTATTTTGGGTGCTCTTTGATAGTTCTGTTAATGGTGCCATAAGTAGTTCGCTATGTAGAGACTAATGGTATTTAGTCTGTGAGGAATATCATCAACGAAAGTGGTAATCTATTAGGATAATTGAGGCAACCAATGAATGAGTTTTGTTTCTAAATTATTATATTGAAAACGTTATACGATGGAATTTCTAAGATCATATTTCGTGTAATACTTTGCTAAGACTACCGTCAAGCAATTCATAGTGATTATTTTTGTCTTTAAATTTGCCCAACATCGTTCAATCACCTCTGATGTTGTATTTGTGGAAAAGATTGTTGGAATATAATGGTAAAGTTGATGTAAATGAATATGTAATTATGTGAACGATACATAATATCAATCACTTGTTTATATAGAAAAATGAACTCAACATAATGATTAACAATAAGAGACATCCCATTTTCTCGTAATTAATTTCATTAAATTTTGATTTTAAATGGAAGGTCAAAGTTAAAATCATGAGTGAAAAAAATATGTACTTATGTGAATATGTTTAATTCACAACTTGTTGACATAAAGAAAGGGAAACGTACTCCACGTAATAATCAAAGTACAAGATAAAATGTTTGCATTTAAACAACATTCAATTTCATTAAATTAAATTTCTATGTCAAATAAAAGGTCAAGGTTGGAATAATGAGTGACAAAGAGGTCCACAGAGATGAACGGGATATCACCACAGATATTGACGGCCTTGCACCACATCATGTGAACATTTTGTAACCTCATTTATTACCTACGAGGGCAATCATATCGGGGTTCATATTTATGAATATTCATAAATATCACTTTTTCATTGTGACATCACGTTAAAAACAATGCTTTGACGACACCCTTCGCCTGTTGTGTTCGAAATGCGCCTATGCCTATGCTTGGATGTTGATTTTAATTAGTTTTTTTGATTCCGCAACTTCGGTAATAAACAGAATATCATATTCGTGTCCATGACATACTATGTTTACGAAACTCGTGCCTTAATATAAGTATATAGCTCGCTCTCGCTCGGGAAATACTAATATTAAGCACTCGTGTCGTAAACATAGTATGTCATGTTTATCCTCTATTGACGTCCTTGCACCAGATCGTGTGGACATTGAATAACCTCATATAATATTCTTCGTATTCATCTAAGCTGCACTGACATCGCTAAGTTTGAACCCGGGTCGGCCCAACAGTGCGCCGTAATTAATCAAGGAAAATGTTTACAATTCAGTTTCTTTGATTTTTTCATTTATATACGTTTTGGCAGACCTGCAGAAATTTCTACTGCAGCTGCATTACATGTCACTTCAGTTTGCTTTACCATCAACTGATTTGATTTATGTGTTTATACTCGCATGCATGTTGCTTAGCACATGCAAAAAGATAATATTCACCATTTATAACAGGGTTTTATAAACCATTTTTAACACAAGAGATAACCGAGCCTAGATTTTTTAAGTGCAGATCTTTGACATATTTTTTATACGCAAGAAAAAGGGTACGCAAAGAAGTCGACGAACCTTTGGCTTATGTTTCTTTTATCGCTTCCCTGTCTCAAAGTTCTCGAGCTTTTGTGTTAGCAATGCACAATACAATGTAAACTCCAGTGGTGTTAATCTATCTCAGGCTTTTTCTATACACGACAACACGAAAACTGTTCCAGGTTAATCAATATTGGTAAACATCATTCATTACTCGCCCGTTGAAGATTATGTTATTCGTTAACTCCACACTGTTTTTGCACATTATATTATAACACTGCGTGCTGATCAATTGACTTGACGTCACAAACGATAGGTATGACGTCATAATATTTGCAGCGGGGACGTAATGGTCATGTCAGATATGTTTTTGCAGGGATTGACGGTAAATTTCAGTGAGCAATACAAGTAAGTGAGTAAAACATTTAACTCGTGCATTAGTTCGGTATCAAATATATTCTTCGCTTTTGCTCGTTAAATACCAAACCACTCACTCGTTTCATAAAAATGTTATCAAGCGGGACGTCATTTAGTATACTCTATTTATTAAGTAAGGTTTAGTATTCTCTATTTACTAAGCAAGGTTTTGGTGTAATGCTACTCTGAATTTCAGCGCAGTATCACCTATGGTTCGGTAGTTTTAGCCGATGCTCGCAGGTTTCACTGCAATGCATAGCCACAATAGTGATGTAGGCTTTTCCCCTGCAATATTATTGGCATCCGCGATACAAGAGAAATACTCTTGAAAGTGGCGTTAAACCCCAAATCCCTTGCTATTGTGAAAATGTTTCAGTCTGATTCCTTTAAGAGCCTGCGACTAGATTTTTATCTTTGACTAGTAGAGGGCTAAATTCCTAAGCTAAACAAGAGTATCATACCCGTTTCGCTAAGTTTCGTATAAACTTAACCTTTAAATGTTTGCCTGTTTAACCGCCTGGTTCCATTGAACCCCTTTTTGAACAATGTATTCATTATCAACGAAAAGGTAAAATAATGGTTTCAAATTTCTTGTCATGTATCTAAAGATGATTTATACACATAAAGGGCAAATCATTTTCCGATACATTAGTATTTATTGATGAAACATTAAATACAAAAACCAGCTCAAAATTGTATTAATTATCAAACATTTCACTTCATAGCAGATTTTGCTTACTCAGCAAATATTGCTACAGTATATAGTAAACAAATACAGTCATGATTGTTTATCTTAGTGAAAACAACTTATTTTAGGGTTTTCCTTGACCCTTGAAGTGTACTTGTGATACTTATATAAAGAAACAATCCGTTGAAGGCCGCTGTCTGTTAACACGTAAGTTAAACTGCAAGCGCTCACTACTTGATGGTAAAGCAGCGTTTTACGGGAATTCTTAGAATGAAACGTGCGGTGCTTTAAAAATGTTGGCGAGAAAAGCTCTGCTGTTCAACTGTTGGCTTTGTACCACCAGTGCGCAGATTTACCACATAGACCAGAAACAGTAAAAGAAGTATTGACCTCCCAAGAAGTCGAAGGTTTACAAGGCTTTGAGGAGATCGGTATAGTTAATTTTTTTAATGACAAGTACCTTAAACTTTTGTCATCCATGAATGTGAAAGTTGACCTTTTTGCTCTAAAATTGATGGATCAATTTTTATCATGTCTCAACATTTGCAGGTTAAAAACGAAAGCTCATCGCTCCACGCCATAGACTAAATTTTCGAGGCTCTCTTATAGTGCTAAGATAGTCGTACCATTCCATAAAATTTGCTCTTAGTGCTAAGAGAGTTTCGAATATCTACTAAGATCACATGATCCTGTTTCGAAGGCGTTTGTAAAACTGTGAAAATCCTTTCTATTCTATAACCACCATCTCAAAAAGTTGTTGACGAAGACGTTTTTTTAGATAACTTGTAATCATCGTTCTGTAGGCAGCGGAGAAAAGTCAGTCTGCTAGCTGATTCACAGAGCCGAGTTGCGGGATTAAGTTTCATCGATTTCGTTGTTTTTGTGAAAGATGCACTTTACAAGACACCACGACATGCTAATGTGGCGGGTACTTGCATTTTAAATGTTATTTCCGATGCAATGTGAAGAGCAAATGCATAAAGATTAGATTGAAGTTTGCATAATTTGTTAAGGTTACACTTTTTTGTTCTTCCGAGGGATGTTCGGATATTGGATTTCTTTTGAGAATATAACGGATTATGCAGTAATTACTGTAAAAGATAAGATCGTGCATAAGAGAACATCCAGGCTTAACCATTGCATGCATTTTGCTTGATTAAAGGGTAGTTTATCTTCCTCTTTGAGAAATTGCATTTTAGATGTTGGTATTTATATTTTGAATGGACAGATTATGCCAATGTAGCGGGAAAATAATCTTTGCCAATGGTGCCATCTTAAAAAGTATCATCGCGCACAAAATGATTAATTTCTTGCCGTGATCGTCAGAACTGAAATCAATTCAAACTGACAAAAAGGGAGATAGCCTTGAACTCTGCTGAAGCAAAAACATGGTGACTGTGTTGTAAACATGAGCTGAAAGTGGGTCATATCTCGAACAAGCTCTCTGCGGCTTTACCTGATAGCCGATCAATTTATATGGAGACAGTTCCAAAACAGCTACAAGACAGCACTGGAACTAATGCTCTGTGTGTCGTTGTCTCTGTGTGTATAGTTGCATTCCGAAGGTTTGTACACCCTACTAACTGTCTCTGGCCAAATATGAGGTGATGTCTGATGACTTGGAGGCATCTTAGCATAGATTAAAGAAACTCATAATATAGCGTTTTCATGTTAGAAAGGTTCGAAGTAACATTAGAATAATGTTCATACATCACAGTTATACATAGCTGCTTTATGATTTATCGAAAACTCTTTTTTTATTGTTTTCTTAAAGTCTGTAAAAGATAATGTACAAAGTTAAACATGTTTTTCTACTCATTCTTAGTACTGTATATAAGTACTAAATATCCCATATATTCGATATCATTCTATTACAAAGAATCAGAACTCTAAATACCTGACCCCTTCTGTCAATATCATGTTGCCAAAGTTAGTAACCTTGCATTATAAAACCTAACGATTGCATGACAAGTGTGAAGACCATTAAACCGTATCAGGTAATTATTCTATGTCGATGCATTTGAAACTGAAACTGAAGTTCAAACAGATCAACAAAATTGCATTTTCCGTCTAGATAGACAAGTAGTTGAACAGGTTTTCGGGATGCAGTTGTAGATGGAGACTGCCAAAAGAGAGGTTAAACCAGCTGCTGCATTGCCTATATAGTGGTATCGAAATGGAGAAAGTGTCATCATCAATAGTAAAACGCTGGAAACAGTTCATTGTGTACTGTGTGTCTCTGAAGATGAAGTCGGAGTCAGCATCAAGAGGAAACGCAGGACCAGGTTTCTTTAAACTGTTGCACTGTGAAGATGGAGACATTTACAGTATCGCCAGGAAAACACTGGAAACAGTTCTTTGTGTGATGTGTGTCTCTGAAAATGAAGACAGTGCCAGCATCGCGAGAAGATGGCTGGATCCAAGGACTCTCCACAATCTTTCAAATATCGATTAGATTCCTATTACACACTGACACGATACATCCTTCCTTCACCAGCCTCTTACTGATAGCTTATAGTTTTCCTTATGTCTCCAGAGATACGTACATATATATAAGATTACACCAGTGGATCTGGCTCTGTTTCAAGTTTGTCTTCTCTTTCTTTGTACAGAAAATTTACTTTTTACATTTTTGAGAGGAACTCTTTTTGGGAATATCTAATTAGTGACTTTTTTAGTCGAGAGAACTCAACGCAAGAGTATCAAGTGACAGATCTGATATGTTCACAAAGGCTGAATATTGATTTCTAGCTAAAGATTTGTCTCAGTAAGCATGTTACTACTCGGAAACAGGCTTTGCTTTATCAGCTTTCTTCAGCGTAACGAAACCACAGTGGATTTGACCAATCTGTTGTAAGGACTGCATGGTCCTCGTTAATTAAAGGGACATCTGCACGTTTTTTTAAAAGTATTCGAATTTCCTCCAAGAAACATTAGTTTATGCCAAAAGTATTATCTTCAGACGGTCAAAACATTTTATTACTGAACCAAATCATCCGTAGTCGAAGAGAAAAAATCATGCATTAAGCAAACACTACTGGCGGCCATTTTTGTGTGAACACCTTTAAATCAATTGAGGTGATGAAATGCACTGCACAGGTTAATCGATTACGAACGTCGTTTTAAAATTGATTCCTTTGATTAAAAATCATTGTCTTTTAATTGGAAACATTTACTTTCGTTTCAAAGAGATCTCTTTCTTTCATCGTGCTAATTCTCCTGTAACGTTATTCAAAAAAGAAAATCTAACACATGAAACTGAGGTGCTTTTATAGTTTCTAATGTTTACAAGTTTCCGATTACCTCGAGTACTTTCTCCCCTCATTCGCATGCTGTTAATGTGGCTGTTATATGTTAAATCAAATGTACACAAATTCTACATACAATTCTACATAGCTTTATTTATCTATACATAGGGAATAATGTTGACATCAAACAGTGCATAAAACCCTTAGCACACGCCATTCCATCATGTGTATAACGTTTTATGGTATATGGGAATATGAAGGTTAGTTTCTAATTACGAGACGCCTATGGCACAATCCGCTTTGCATCTCTCTGGTCAATATGTACAGACCATCCTCGAACGTTATGCATAACGACAGCTTTATGGACAAAATTAATTACAGCCAGCTTCCGTCAATGCCTTCGAGCTGAGAGCAGCAATCAACGCGCAACTTATCGCTCGGCATTCGGCCCTGCTCGTGATATGTCGGGTCACGAAACATTTAACATTCATATTAGTTCGTGTGACCATTATTTACCTTGGAATAGATTCTTACAATAGATTTGAAAAGGGAGCTCTGGGATTTGAGAGGCAGTGTGTATCCGCTGAAGGCAGCGTTATGGATCCATCTGGTGATATCCAACGCTTTATGGATGATAAATACCCAGTGGACAGACTGACCACTAGGTGACCTCATGACAAATATCAGATATTAACATATCCATATTTGGTAATATCACAATCGAAAGGTTTGGCTTGTCAGTGAATAATGTAAATTAAATATCGAAAACTACCAGGATGTAGAGAAAAAACCAGGTGAAAGGTTAACTTTTGTATTAAAATACCAGATATTAATATATATCTATATAATAATATCTATGTACCGCAAAGTAGGATTTGCCAGGCAGTGAATTATGTTAATAAAGGATGATTATCTTATATGGGATGAAGAGAAAGGCAACAGGTGAAATATGAACACTGAGAATACAAAATGAGTTTATGTTTAATACCATTTTAACAAATGAGTGGTTTGACATTTTCGAGCGAAAGCGATTTCAACTGACCGGGTGAAGTGACGTTCTCGATCTATTAAACAGGGATTGACCATTTTTTTTAATATTGTAAAAGTTGGTGCGGAATATCGTGTTTAGTGGAGCATGGTGTTGTACATTGTCATAGAATAACTTAAGTTATCATTTTGATGAGAGGCATTTGACCAAACAGCCCTACCGGTTCTTCAATTGTGCTGTATAAGCACTTATGAGCAGTCAATATTAACCAGGATGTTCTAGGTTTTTTTGTTGAAACGAAATTCGAGGATTAATTTTGTTTATTATTTCTAATCAATTCTAAATCAGGATACATCCAGTTGAATCATGTTTGGAAATATTTTTAATTGCCATGGTTTAGACAATTCGTCCAAGAATTAATGAATGAAATTTTGAGAGGTGAAGGCATTAATCGATTAAAGTACCAATTCATGACAAGATATTGTTTGTTAGCCTGATGTCTTTTTTAAAGTTTGTTGATGTTGTATTAATACATCTATTTTATCATTATTAACAAAAACAAGTTGAATTACCGCAGTTTGTTGTCATTTCACACAAGAAATAGAATACAAGATGGCGGTCCTCCTCGAAAACGACTCATTGGTGGTCAACACCAAGAGAGAAAACATTGAAAGGAGTTTTAGGGGCATGTTATATTAAAAAAAATTCAAGAAAACTGTACAATTTGAACAATATCTATTTTTACAAAAGTCCAAATCTATCCTGATCCTTAAATTTTGCACTTCCAATCATAACCTACCCATAGAGACTCCAGGTGGCAGGGTGCAACTAAAATGAAATGGGAGATGAGTTTAACCACATCTTCAGATATGAAGTTCTTCACGCATTTACATCTCTGCATATTCCACAAAATACTACAAATATCCAAAACTTTATTCCTTTTGTAAAATTTTGACGCCTAAATGTACACAAGAACTATAAGGTATTTCTAGATTTATTACTATCTTACAATTGATGCTAAGAAATAATGCATAAAACGCATGTATACTTTTTGATATATATTGTACTGTTATTCTGCTCATGTACCACCCTTGGTGGTTTTTTGAGTGGATACAGACTGATTGATTGATTGGTAGTTTTTAATGTCACTAGAACAACAACACTAATTTCTTAAAACCCACGTTCAGCTTTATTAAAGTATGCCTCGTTTTATTGGAAATTGCTATCCGAAAGCAAGAATTTGTATCGCTTCCACCACCGATCTGATGACTTCTTAAACAGGAGAGATTGTAATGGTGTTAATGAACGTTTGAGTATTAAGCTCTATGGCTAAGCACTTCTGTAAATAACATTCTTATATAAGGAGGAACCTTTAAGTATCAAATCACATTTGTATGTACCAAATTCCATAGATTTGCGACTTATCCGATGGTGTTAATATCAACGAACATATAAGTATCATACTATATGGCTAAAAACAACTATGGGTTATATCCCAGCAATGGAACGTTTTATGATCGACTCACGTTTTTATGTACCAAATTCGATCATTTTACGGATTTTTTCCATTATGAAGCACTTTCTATTTATGGTCCGGTCTGAGCTTGCTATCCAGTAGACCATTTTTCCCCCCGACGGAAATTATAGGAAATGCAAGTACGGTGATAAAAACTCTCCGTCAGTCATTGGTTTAGTAAATCGTCTGGCACAACAGTTTTCACTGCAGTAATGACCAGCGAGATAAAATGAGTCTACTTGAAACTATTGCGAGGTCTACATTTACAAATATAGAGTTGTTATTGGGTACGTTTTCGCGCTGAAGTCTTACAGCAGACATTTTTGTTTTCTAGGAACCCTTCGTACATCAATGGCGTCTGAAAAACAGCAATTTTCTCAGATAATGAAAGCACAATATATTGACGTCACGTCCGAACACCGGTCAGACAGTGGCCCGAAAGTAAATTTGTTCTTGGTCTTTGATTGATGTACAACTCGAAGCTATTAGCCGAGAAGCCAGTTCGTGTGTAGATGCACTAGGCTATGAAGCCCTGTTACTCTTTGGCATGTTTATTCATTGATCCACGCAGCTAGATATTGAATAAATGCAACCAATTTCATGGTTATTTTTATATCCCTTTATCAAAAAGTTTAAAGTGCACTGCTTGTAAGCCAACGTCATCCAATATATAGGCCCTGCAAACCGACATACTGTTTTGTCAAAATATGTTCCTTTTACATGAAAACTCCCTTTAATCGGACACTCCTCTTAACCGACATTTTACTCATTGTTATTCCGCGTCGGTTTAGATCGAGTCCGCTGTTATTTTGAAAACTGCTTTCCTACATTCTTCTCAATTTTCTCTTATTAGCATCTGTGAATATCCTTTATATCCTTAAGTAGACACGAAAACGCTTTTGAATATTTCATACTTGACCACTAGCGTGCAAAGTGCACTCGTTACACGAAAAATTGGAATAAAAGCCCATACTTTACATTTTACATGGCTTACATCTTACATTCTTCTAAATTTCTTCTAAAATAATAACCTGTGAAGATCGCTTAATACGATTTACCAAGCAACAAAAATACATTTAAGTATTGTAGCACAATCACCAGGCTCACACTTCGTACGATTCAACAAGAAGACGAGATGCATGTGGATTTTTCATGGGTTTATTTCTTCCAAGTACTTTGATTAATCTGTCTGTCGATTCTCGCCCGTCTTCCCTGGGCAACCTCACGACGCCGAGCGCGTCTCTGCTCACATGTCAGGTCGTGGCTGTCACCAGCCCATGGCTGAGTCCTGACGGAGACTCAACCCCTCAGTCCCGTGGCTGAGACTCAACTCTCTCTCTCTCCTGGCTGAGAACTCGCTGAGAACTGCACTCCTATGTCAAACCTGGGTCTAATATACCCAACAGGCTCAGTTGTCAACACACTGTCGCTTGACAACAGCTTAATGATTATAACAAACTAAGGGATTACTTTGGGATGGGATTAGCAGAGTATTACATAGGTTACATAACTATGTTACAGTATATCATAGAAATATTAACATAAATGCGTTTTACGAATTTAAAAATAACGGGGAATATTTTACACTAAGAAGTTAAGTATCAAAGGTTTATTTAATGACTCCCAAAGACACCGTGACTTCCTTGATATTTTTTATTGTTATTAATTGATGTTAGTTATTGCACTTCCTGCACTTTAACATTATATGAATATTCAAAACTTAACAAGTGCATTGTTTCCCAACCATATTAACTTCAATCAATATGTTAATTGGTTAAGATATCCACTCAATGTTTATTGAGTACAGTCAATGTCTTATTTGATGATTAATTTCTATATATGTTCTATTAACAGCTTATTCCATCTTCTATCCTTTGTTCACATATAACTTGTTTCCATCTTGGCTGAAAAATCCACCATCTTAGCGAGGAAGCTTGCTATGCCGTGGCTTGCTGGCTGGTTGTCTGCTTGTTGTCACGTTGTCTGTTCGCACTGTATGCTGTATTAACTCATATAGTAGCTAGAGCTGCTGACGCTGCTTCTGATCTGAGAGCATGTCTTGCCTGTCCGCTGTCCCTCGCGTCTAGCTCGTCTCTCTTTCAGCTCCTATCTCTCCTGGGAATCAGCAGTGCAACAACGCCATACTGTATACAGCACACAATACTGATAACGGTCCCTTGCTATCAAATCCGCCGCTACTCTACCTACGCTCTTAATCGTCCTCCTCCTCCTCAAATTCTTCTCCATCTCTTAATCATACCAATTTTCTTCTATTCATATTTTCTGTGCCATTACGGTATAAAGGTCACCACTCATCTGACTCACCCTTTTTATCCCTCCTCCTTACTTTCCTATAATAGACAACGAGTCCTCTTCGTGATTCCTGTTCATTATTATCCCCCAGCACTGCTTCCTTAACTCCTCTATTTTCCTCCTCTTCCTTTCCCGCCTTCCATTCCTCCTCTATTTTCAAGTTTCTGATCACGTCTTGCTCCTTATTTGTAACTTAAGTTTTTCTCCCGCTGCCAGTCTGCCTTAACGCTCTACTCCCTCAAGCTCCTGTTCCTCCTTCACTTTTCCCCCATTTCTTCTCCTCCTCCCCTTTCCTTTTCATAACTCTCCTCCTTTTCCCCAATTTCTCCTTCTCCTCCTCCTCCTCTTCTACCCTTTTCATAACTCTCCTCCTTTTCCCCAATTTCTTCTTCTCCACCTCCTCTTCCATCCCTTTCCATATTTCTCCTCCTATCTCCCATTTCTCCTCCTCTTCCATCCCTTTCCATATTGCTCCTCCTTTTACCCCATTTCTCCTCCTCTTCCATCCCTTTCCATAATTCTTCTCCTTTCCCCCATTTCTCCTCCACCCCCTTCCCTTTTCATAACTCTCCTCCTCTTTTTACTATTAATAACCTCTTCAACACTCATTTCTCCTCTGCAATCCAACCCTCCGCATCCTCCCCCCTTTCTCCTCCTCCCCCTACTCCCTTGACCTTTTCATAACCAATGCCTTCTTTTCATAATTTATTCTCTCCTTTTCATGATCCTTGATTTTCACATTTGCCTTGTAAGGGTACATTTTCATAGACTCATATCATATCCCATGACATAATTTCTTACATCTAACTATCTTATCCCATCTTATCTTAAAACGACTGTTGTCACTTATTTTTACTTTGTTGTCTTTTGAAGTCTTAATCATAATTTTTTTTTTCATAAACTCTTATCATTGCATAAAATCTTTTAGCTTTCTTTCTAAGCTATATTTCTTAATCTTTTATTCAAGCATATTCGAACTTTTAACATGTTCCCACTTCGTTCTCGGATCTACTAATTTTTTGTGTATAACCCTAACCCTAACCACAAAACCTCATTTGGATCTTAGAAACCAATTCCTTTCACCCTAAAGCTAATGCATTTCGAACTATCACGAAATTATTTTGACCCTAAGGACAATTCATTTCGACCCTAAAGTAAAAATTCATTTCGAACTACACTCCAAACTATTACGTCCCTCAAGAAAATTCATTCCGACCTACAAACCGATTCATTTCGATCCTCAAACTAATTCAGTTCATTCCTCGTGCTAATTCAGTTCGATCCACAAACTAATTCAGTTCGATCTTCGTGCAAATTCATTTCAATCCTCATGCTAATTCATTTCGATCCTTAAGACAATTCATTACTACCCTCAAAACAAGGTGTTCATGGCCCAAATACACAATGCCTTGTTCTGACACCGCTCCTCATCCAACAAGGGATTATCTATATCTGTACAGCTTCTACATCTCTTGTCTATCAGACTTTATTCTAACGTCCAATCTTGTTCTCTCTTCGTCTCATGTAATTAGCATTATAACTCCACTACCTGTATACCTGTGTCTCATATAATGTCTCCTGTACAAGCATATTGGGTCAACCCCTAATTCACGTATTCATTTTCTCACACTATATCCATGTTAACTATTTCTTCACTTGCTCACTTACATGTACAACTCCAGTAAAATCCACTGCTTGTTTCACGCACACGCCGCTAGTGGCTGAAATACTGCCCATGTGGGCGTTAAACAACAACTCACTCACTAACTCATTTAACGCACACACTATGTATATTGTCCTTCAATAACAATAAGAACATCCTAAAGCTTAGTCACCGCATAATTTTTGATAAACCACTTATTAACATATTCATTTATTCTCACCCAAGCCAAGTACTTCTTCATTTGCTCACTTCAGTGTATGCCCACACATTGCTCGTCTCACGCACATATGTAGTCCTTCACTAATAACAAGAATCATATCTTAAAGCTCCGCACTCTTTGTCAATCACTTATTCATGTTCTGATTTTCTCACCATGGCCATATAAAATACTTCAATGTACAATCCGAGTCCAACCCACGCCCGTCTCACGCACATACATAGTTCTTCACTTGTATTCGTTCATAGATTTCACTTTGTACGACATAGGGCGTATGTATGCTGAATCCTAACACATTAATGAAGAAGTATTATCAAAAACTTACCCTTTTCAATGGAAATTGTTCGTCAATTAATACAATGTCTGTACTCTCATTTTAAGGTGACATATACATAAAAAAAATTCTGAAAATAAACTTTTACTGTGTATTTTCACAATAGCAAAATACGATCATAATAATTTTGACCACCTAAATCGTTTTGGCCATCCAAAGTTGTTTCCAGATATCAAGTGTTAAATTAAGTCCTTTAAAATATGAAGATAATTCTCTCAACTCTTACACCAGAATGGCTACAAATTCCATTACCAAACCATTTGGATCTGTTAATTTGTGACATTGGAGCTTAGACGTCCCAAAACAAGCAAAGCTGCTGCCATCGTTGTTGTCCAAATGCGTATTCCTTGATGATAAGACCACTGCCTCCAACCCAAACAAAAAACACCCTGCTCTCAAAAAGAATTCCATGTTGGCTGGTCAGTGTGCTTTGGTACAGTCCTGTTGCTCTTGTGTTGTGTACGTCAATTATGTATCATGAAATCAAATTGTGAATTTCGTTGTGTTGTTGTAATAAACATCATTGCTAGTACAATCAGAGAAATTCTGCAAGTTGTATAGAATTGTTCGAATAGAAAATGAATGATTTGATCATAAATTATATGAACTTTTCAAAAACGTTATTCAATGGTAAAATATAACCTTTACCATTTTAATACTTAAGAATGGAATCATAGTCAAACAAATTCCTTACACGTCCTCAAATATTACCATATCCTTCCAAAAGAAGGCTTTATAATACATGCATAGGATGATTTTTCTGCGACACATTAGAACTCGCTGTTACATTCAATCAAATTTACAATGTCTAGTAGAAATAGTTAAACACACGTTTCAATAGGAACAGTTATCTCCATTACAAAATAAGAATATGTATTTGCTTGCAAAATTTAGTAATCATACTCACCATTATTATCATATTAACCATTGTCATCACTTACAATATCATCATTACTTACAATATCATCATTACTTACAATATCATCATTACTTACAATATCATCATTACTTACAATATCATCATTACTTACAATATCATCGTCACTTTCCACAATGTTTCATCATCAACACCATCACCATCACAACCATCATCGAATCATTATCACATCATCATAATCATCGCCATCCATCATCAATCTCTTTATCATCGATGACCACTTTTTCCTCCATTACCATCCATGCTTATTCCTTCATCGCCGACCAAGTATCCGTACATGTTTCATCCCCATTCTCATCCTAGTTATACTGTTATTCATTACCATTAGTCTGTGTGTTTAATACTGTTTTTGTTGTATTTAGATTTATCATCGCAAACTCCTCATCCGGTCATCCCTAAACCTCCTCTTATTCACGTACATCCTACCACCTTATTTCACATGATTGTCTTACAAATCCTCATTCTCTTGTTAGAGAACCCGTTTCGTCTCTACTGTCCTTGAATCACTGTTCCGTCGTTATCATCCATATTCTGTCGGTCTGATTAGTTTAGCTTTACCTTTTAGCTTTTTTAGTTTAACTGCTTTACCTGCTATCATTATTTTCATTATTCTGTCTCTCTGATCTTTCATCGTTAGCATCCATATTCTGCCCATCTAATTGAAATTTTAAGTTCACCCGTCTCATCCTACCTAGGTGATCCTACAGTAAACTACCCTATCTTATGCCTTTTGCTTATTCTCTTATCCTGCCCATCGTTTACCCTTTTTTAATACGTATCTGTTCGATAATATCCCCCTACCCTCAGTTTTCGTGTAGTCTGACCAATCAACAACAATTTCACTCTCCCTCACCTGCCTTTACCTTTCCTTAGTTTCTAGCAACCTCTACTGTCAACACCAATTGCCCCCTCTCCTTATGTCTTCTAATCCTCGGTTACATTGCAGCATTATCTTATTT
This sequence comes from Phorcus lineatus, assembly GCA_921293015.1. Classification (NCBI taxonomy): domain Eukaryota; kingdom Metazoa; phylum Mollusca; class Gastropoda; order Trochida; family Trochidae; genus Phorcus; species Phorcus lineatus. Next base: position 19,224,016 of record OV121083.1, on the reverse strand, counting down.
CCCATCACTGTCCTCAATTCCACCTCACTTACCAATATCAGCTGTATTCTATCCTACCATCGGTATCCCGTCACTACCATCCAAATTCAATCGCCACCTTCTTATCTCTTCAATGCCTGAATAAAACATCACCTCCATCTCCTTCATCTTCTCTCCTTTCATCGTTTTCCATCCTTATTCTCCAAACCTAAGTTCAATGTCTCTCCTCACCCTTTCGATGTTTCCTGTTCTGTGCTTTACTTCCCATCGCTTATCTTCAATACCCCTCGTCTTGAACACCAATCGCCATCTCTTATCTTATCTAAGCCTTTGTAAGTTTTCATGTTACGTTACCAAACATATCAATAGCTATCATTTTTCGCTCCATCTATCCTGTCTCCTATCCAGCCCTCCCTCGCTGGGTGCCGCGTGATAGAATCATTACACATGGTATACTCTTGTTTCAGGTATTGGCAATCATATCTATCCTGTTCATCGTGTTGTCCACAATCGCGCTGACCCTTAATACAATTCCCCAGCTACAGGATAGACGCAACCCGAAAGATCCCTCCGATAACTCCGAACTAGCCGTGGTGGAGGCTGTGTGTATCGGATGGTTCACTCTTGAGTATTTGGCCCGTTTCTGGGCATCGCCAAACAAGTGGAAGTTTTTCAAAGGCCCTCTTAATGTGATAGACCTTCTCGCAATCCTACCATATTTCATTTCACTAGGATTAACTGAGACGAACAAAAGTACGACGGAGCAGTTTCAAAATGTGCGACGTGTTGTTCAAATTTTTCGAATTATGCGAATTTTACGTATCTTAAAACTTGCCCGTCATTCAACAGGCCTTCAATCCCTTGGTTACACATTACAACGGAGTTACAAGGAATTGGGCTTACTGTTGATGTTTCTTGCCATTTCTGTATTATTATTTTCAAGTTTAGCTTATTTTGCTGAAAAAGATGAACCAGAGACCAAGTTCAAAAGTATACCAGAAACGTTCTGGTGGGCAGCCATTACCATGACCACGGTCGGTTATGGTGATATCGCGCCCACCACTGTGCTGGGAAAGATAGTTGGTACTGTGTGTTGTATATGCGGTGTGCTCGTTATTGCATTGCCGATTCCCATTATAGTCAACAACTTTGCTGAGTTCTATAAGGATCAGATGCGTAGGGAAAAGGCGTTCAAGCGACGCGAAGCGCTGGAGAAGGCCAAGCGGACCGGAAGTATCGTATCCTTCCACTCCATCAACCTCCGGGACGCCTTCGCCCGCAGTGTGGACCTAATGGAGGTTAACTCTCCCAGCCACAAGGCTGAACACAGCGGGGGAGGGGACGACGATAGTAGCACGGACAGCAAGTGCGCGCCCAGCCCCCCACCCTGCGTCATCAAATATAACCAGACACAGTTCCCTCATACGGGCGCCGAGGACTGCGATGACGTCAAGGGGATGCCGGTGGACAACTCAAGCACCAACAACCTGCTAGACGCCGATGAGGAATCCCTCAAGAGAATGACGTCATCACAGCCTCTCCTAAACTCTCAACCTCAGGTAAGTGGGCCTCATTGTTACGCTTTAAAGTTAGGTGTCAGCTTTGACGCATGACGCACTTACTGCTCCGGGCGTCCTTGACGCACATTGCAGAGTTGTTTGTAAGTAAACTCTTCTGGTATAGTTTGATATCTCTTCTATCTCACGTTCGCCCACGGTTACTGGTAGTAGTTTTAGATTTTTCACTTCTAGTGCTCTTCATGTACTTTGTCAGGAAGAAATATCATAATAGAATTGAAAAAAGAATTTCATGAACATTTAGGCCTTTTCCATAATATTGTCATATTGCTGAAAACAGAAAAAAACCTATTTTACAAATCATGCTATAATCAGTAAAATCCATTTGATAAGGATTAATCTAAAATTAAAACTTCCTCACCACTTAGAATTATCATGATTGTCTCGTCCACACTGCTTCTATTTTCTTCACAGAACGCAACTCCAGGGTTACACATTCAATTTTTATTACTAATTTTGTTTCAAGGTTTCAAACTTGTTCGTAGGGCATGCATGTCTAATTCAATTACCAACAATCTTAACTATTCAAAACATGTGCTAGACCGGATTTATAGTAAGTTGTGTTTATGTTTAGCAACCCAAGCCATTTTGGAGAAGGGCAAGTATACAATCAATATATCTATATATAGATACAATAGTTCACAGTACGCTAGCGGCACCGCTGACTATACGTTACGTTACGTTGTACGTTACGTTGCGTTGCAGTACGACTGAACGTTTTGTTACGCTGACAGCTTTAACGATGGGGTTCGACGTTCAAAGATCAGTACTAAATCTTAACTCTTTTAGTTTGATAGGTGTAAATTTATCAAAATATTAAGAATACTTTAGAGTAGTTGGATATGCTCGATAGTAATTGGCCTATGTTCTAGTGTGAAGTTTTCATTTTTATTTGCATCTTTCGATAGATATATAGATTAAGAATTCTATCAAAGTTTTTAAGTCAAAATTGTTCATGAATAGAGTAGAAGATACAACTTGAAATACTTGAGTAAAGATATAACCAAAATATTGTTTTAGACTAACAAAGATTTAGATATGTTTGCATTAAGTTACATCGAGTAATTAATGAACCTGGTAATTTAAGAGAATGGAATAAAGATAATGTTACAAGGCGTCTACTGCAAAAAAAATAACATTACACGCATGAGTACGATATGAAAAAATAAAGAAGAAAATGTAAAATATGAGATACATAAGAACAAAATCGTTAACGTCCCCATTTGTTTGATAGAATCCCAATTGTCATATACCAGGGCCATATGAAGTGTAAAACTTGCCGGAACGGGAAAGCATGTTACATCAACATCTGATTTGGTTACTGAAACTAAAACGCTAGTTGAAATGGACTGCACCGTTAAAGGCACTACAACACGTTTTCTTATTGAAATAGGTCAATCCACGAAAACGGAAACTAATTTGTCCAATTGCCAAGGAATCCGTTTTAATCGTTAAAAGAAGTTCTTTAACGATTGTACAAAGTTTGCTTGAGTTGCGCGAATCCAATTGCCTCACTCGAATGAATGAGAAGAAAGTATATATATAATTGTATCAAAAGAAGGCAAATCAGAACACATAACATCTAAAAATCGTGTTACGGTGTCTTTAAACGTTATCTAGCCATTTATAAGAAGTCTTAATTGCATTCGTTAGTATTATACATTGTGAAAAGTGCTTATGATTGTATCTTGTTACTTTTAAAGGTGTGTTAGATATTTGGAATACTTGATTAATCGAATCATGCATATTTTAGAATAATTTAAATTGTGATGATAGTGTAATAGTGATAAAAATATAGTTGAATCGCAGTCAACATCTTTCTCCTAAACTGTTTCCATAAAAATCGTTGTTATCACTGTTAAGCCAACTGTGGTATGTCTTATCAGGTGGTATGAAGATATAAAACGAAAAGATATTTGAGAATTATGAAGACATAACGGGAGTAAAACATCATATCATAGATACATCTAATCGACAGAAAAACGTGTTGTAACAGTAACAGAAAACTTTAAGACTTAGAATTTACTTAAGTTTATTAGTTTTACTATTGATAATGTTTTACCGTAGGAATTAGATTTACTTCAGCTGATAACGTTTTATAAAAGTTTCGGATTTTACTATAGGAATTAAGACTGCCTTATGTGATAAGTTATTACTGTGGGCATTACTATAATTTCAATTATTTAACCTTACCTGAATGTATAAGAATTCACTTTAGTTGGATGCTTAATGCAAACATTACTTCAAAATTTAATTTTTTAATTTAGTAAATATTTCAGTTGAAAACTTGATTGTGTAGGAATTAAACACATACCAAAAGACTAACTCACATAGTTTAACCTACACGACCCAGTAGAGTCTCCTGGTCATTAGTTATTTAGTTACCCTTCATACTGAATAATTATCTATTAATTAAGAATAGAACAAAGTAGAAACTGTAGTAACTACTACAAAGGTTCTGCTTGCGTAGCTAGTTATTTCACTCACTATATACACCAGACAGTTTCACTCTTAGAATAACTGCATGGCATAAACTTGCACACACTGATTTTCCATTCTGAAATATTGTATACTCACCGTAGTAATGTATTAAGGTTTCTAACTTAACAAAGGAATTTAATATACAAGTATATAAATTCTATGCTTATTCTTATGGATATTTTCATGATTCGATATTAACATATTATATCAGTAATCATCGATGTACATATTGAATGAGTTCATAAATGATAAGGATGTTGTTACTCTTAATTTCAATTGTAAAATGCAATTTGGAATGGAAAAGCAATGTGTTATGTTATCATGATGATGCCACTAGTATTAACACATCTTACAATGCTAATGCTTACACTGTAGTGATAGATAGTGCCGATTTGGCTGTAGAAAATAATTACACTTATAAGCATATGCATGCACATTAACTTACTTACTTATATCTCACTCTCATTTCATGATAAGGTATCTTCATTACTGTATACCCAAGGAACCGAGGATCACCCTAAATTAAATATATCATTTAAGAGTTTATATGAAAGTCCATCATCACATGAATATTTATAATAATGAATTTTTGGTTCTTATTTTTGTCAAGTAAGGATGTACCAAATTAACAGAAAATCTTGATTATAAAGTTTGTAAATTCATAGAAAATTACCATTAACAAAAATTAAAGAATGCATTTGTGGTTTATGGAAAACTTTGTTTTAAATGTGTTCAGTAGTTTCGATAGTGTTAGATGTACTTCAGTACCTTTTTTGAAGAGCACAAAAATGTATTTTGTGGGGTGAAAGTCATTACAAACAGAATGGATATTGTAAATAATGTGGAGAATGAATTTTATGCCCGGTTGCATGGTTTTTTAAAACATTATGGAGAATGAATATTACAACTGATACAATTGACGTTACCAATATTATGGAGAGGGAATGTTATAACAGATAAAATTTATAGTGAACATTTTGTGAAGGTTGTAACCGATAGAGTGGACAATGGAAATAATACAAAGAGTGAATTCAATAACATAGATAATTTATAGCATTATTGAGAGTGAATATTACAACTGATAGAATGAATATTTGAAATAGTATGGAGAGTCAATTTATAACAGATTCTGTCGATGTTAAAAACATCATTGAAATTGAATATTTAAACATTTTTGAGTGTGAATGTTAAAACAGTTAGAATGGACTTTGAACAACATTATAAAGAATGAGTATTATTGAATATTAATTTGAATGCTGTAAAAGATAGAATGGACATTTAAAACCGTGTTGAGTGGATGTTTTAACAGAAAGAATGGCCATTCAAATATTGTGCTGAGTAAAAGTTATAACAATATAATGACCATTCAGATATTGTTACGAGTGAATGTTATAACAGAAATAATGGCCATTCAAATATTGTGATGAGTAAATGTTATAACAGAAATAATGGCCTTTTAATATTGTGATTATTAAATGATATAACAGAAAAAATGTTTTTTCAAAAATTGTGGTGAGTGAATGTTATGATAAAAATAATGGTCATTAAATATTGTGTGAGTGAACGTTATAACGGATAGAATGGATTTTAAACAACATTTTGACAATGTAGCAACAAACAGAATGACGGTTGATAATGAACAACATTATAAAAAATGAATAAAGAAGAGAACGTTATGAGAAAGAGAACAAATAGTAAATAGCAATCATAAAAAAGCATGTACGTCATATATAATATGGTGAAAGAATAATGCTCTGTGTAACGAAAGAGGCATTAAGAGAATGTTATAAAGGCGAAAATTAACATAGTAGTTTACTTTCCTGTGGAACGTAGGTAAGTTTATATAAACACTAAAAAGTAGATGTATGATAAACGCATGTCAGAGATATGATTGAATATATGAAAGTAGTGATTGTAGGAGCGAATGCAAATAAAAAGGGCACAGTTCAGAGGGTTACAGTGTGAAAGAAAAAGAAGAGGATGAAGACATGCTATAGAAAATATAGAAAGGGTCTTTAAGCTCTATTTACTCCGATTTTGTTTTAAAAAATCATTTTACAATATTTATCAATTTACAAGCTGAAACACGTTTAGAACCAACCATGCTGTCTTCAGATAAAAGTCATAGAAGTTATCTTCAAACCTTGAGAACACCAAGGGACATAACGTTTGTTTACAATGTTTCTGTACAGATCTGATGCATGTAGTAGAATTTACACCTCCTCTAGAAGGACAATAATCTTTTTGGTAAACTAAGTGATCTCACGAAAACAATAATGAAATTGTATCTATGTAAATATGTTCTTAATATAGTTCATTATGCATAAACCAATGATGAGAAATTTGAAGAAATATTTTTGTTGAAAAAAGCTACTGCCCCTTTGGTCATGCCATGTTCCCGGTGAATATAATCAAGAGCCTAAATCATTGAAAAGATCCCTTGGATTTTGCTGAAGATCGTTCATGATAGGTCTCTCTAAAATTGTGAAATGCCTGAACGTTACGCTTTTAAGGTTTTGAAGATATCAAGTGAACGTTTGTTTAAACGTTATGTTGTTGTGTTATATCTTACTCATAGAGAACTATTTTTCGAGTATGTCAGCTTCTTCATTGTTCAGATTCGAATAAAGAGGTTACGGCTATAGGCTGCTCTTACTCATTGCGAAGTGAACTTACGTAGTATTCTTACGTATGAAGATGCAGTTCCCAGAAGAATTTTTTTTTTCATTCCTCGATAACTCTGATTTTAAAAAAGTTCTTTCTTGGTTTCAATATAAATCTACATTTGAACATAACGTATTTGACATCATCAGTGTACTAGATACGTAATGAAATTGAGAGGAACCAAAAGATTATAATTTTCATATTTGTCACGTTGTTGACATTTTGTAGATTGAAGAATTGAAACCGATTTCAGAAAGGTCAAACTATCACTAGTGTTACAATACCATAGATTTAACTCAAAATGCTGATGTGTATGTACGCTTCCACCTTAACTGCTATTCTGTTTGAAAACTTCAAGGACTTTTTGAGTCATTGATTGACGATCTGAATGTAATGATGTAGATAATTACTTTTTATCTCGCGTTATGAGCAAGATTGAGCATACTTCGTGATGAAGTAAACGAAATGCTTTTGAAAGACATTGTATAATAACCATTTCTCTTTTTGATTTCGTATTAGATGATGATGAAATAACAATTATTGTCATTAGTTGCGTATAATGGTTGTCAGATATATTTTGATACATTCATGTTGTCATTATACCATTGTATAAAAGATGTATTCTTATCTTAATGTGACCAATGGGTCATAATTCCTGACAAGAGAAATATCCACAAGAAGATTCTTTCTTTATTTCATTCCTAAAAAATGTTACAAAAAGTGGAATAAACATAGAAAAGTAGTTGTTACAAATGAATAAATTAGAGATAATAAGACCCCCAACTCCCGAAAGTTAAATAAGATCATTCGAATCCTCAGTCATACTCTTGCATATCATTTACTGTATAAATTTTTACTTTCAAAATAATTAAACTAAGCTTTTTTACAATGTCGTGCCTTTTCTATTAAATGATGACATCTCAATACTCGCTTATAGTCTAACAATAATTGTAGTTTAGTTTGCATCTTGCATTTATAAATGTGAAATTTAGCAAGTAACATAAGGAGATAAAAAGTATCATCAGTTTTATATCACCAGTGTGTACACAGTTTAGTTTAGTATTTTGAGAATAACTGCCAAATCAGTTGAAGAAGCATCTATCCATTGTACATGCCAAAACGTCAACAGCGAGGCTTAAAAAAACAAAGTGTATGGTCTGCATCGTAACTAATATCCTTGGCCTAGATTTTCGAAACTCTCTAAACTCTAAGTACCATACATTAACATGGGCCTACGACTATCTTAGCGCTAAGAGAGCTTCGAAAATCTAGGCCCTGGTCCTTGCTTCAAGTGCAGTGGTTAGCGCGTTCGGCTTCTGATCAGAAGGTCCGTGGTTCGAATCCCGCCAGCGGCTCGGCAACTTTGTCTGCAGTAGAGAACTCTTCTACAGTCAGGTTTAGGTGCAATGCTACACTGAAAATCAGCGCAGTACCACCCATGATTCGCTAGTTCCAGCCGATGCTCGCAGGTTTCACCGCAATGCATAGCCACATTGGTGTTGCGGGCTTTCTCTCTGCAATAATACTAGCAGCCGCGATATAAGTGAAATAATCTTGAAAGCGGCGTTAAACACCAACTCACCTCACCTCACCTTGCTTCAAGTGCACTGTATGGACTAGTACGACTAGTTCGGTCTCATCATTTTGATGAACGTCATGAGGTGTAGTGTTATTCCCAATGCGACACGCTGCCAGTTAACTGTAATTAGCTTAGAAATTGTAATATGGTATTATCCTTGAAGTTTTTTTCAACGGTGATGAGAAACATCACTTGTACTATGATATTGTTATGATGTGAGGCGAGTTATATTCCAGGAGCGCAAGAAGGCATGTGGGGCATTACCTTAGTTTTCTTGATCAGTGAGACAGGTTGTTTTGTTGTGATCCTATTACTATTCTCCTTACTGTCTTTGTAAAGAATATCTCCTCCTGTGATCTCGTAACTCACAATTAAAAATTAGGATAAAATCGTTTCCACGTGTGCTTTTATAAGTGAAGTTGAGGAGGTGTTAATAGTGTTTATGTGAATGGGAGGAGTTTCCCTAGCATCTTCAAAGGTATTTTAAATCGTATGTTCTGAGAAATAGCAACCTCCAAAGCCATGAGTTTTCAATTGTCGTCCTAATGAAATAATAAAACTAGAGGTTTTGGGAAAATGGTATTGGATTTATGGCTAGTAAACGCTCCTTGTTGTCAACACCCTTTATACCATTGTTGCTAAGTGAAGTCGTTTGTGGTAATCTTCAATCATACGTTATAACGGCGCACAATGGAAATACACTATTATTGCTTTGAAAGGAAATCTGGATGCTACTACATAGTGAACCGTATGTTTGTAGTAAATGTGTTTTTGCTGACTGGTGTAAACAATAATGTGATACATTGAAAGGGGGAGATGCAACCCTTAGTTCTGCTCTGCTTTTGCGGTGTCCAGTAAACACTAATCTTTGTATCACATGACATATAGGAGGCAACTCATGAAGTCTCTTGTGTCCTTATAAGGGATCTCTACTTATATGTTATGTTGTGGGATGTGGAGGAGGATGCTTGAGTCTGTTGAAGAAGTGTCAGTTATTAAATGATTTCTTATCAATGGTCCCTCTGTGTCGAGTTGATGGTTAGATACTTTTGTTATGACGATATGCTATGGCTGTAGGTGGAGTTATGTTGAAATATGGCTGTCCTTATGCTGGTGTTATCAGTTTGGTCAATACTCTTTTTATCGATATTTTCGCATCATTTGGGACGCTTATTTCTTACCGTGTTTAAACACTGAATAGAAGCAACGCCCATTTCTTAAAGTCAAGACACTTGATTTCATAACTCAGTCATACAACGTTAGTATCTCTCCTCAATCATTTAACCTAAAACAGATAAAGTCTAAATCAATGTATGATTATACAAGCATAAACGTTTTGCATATTCAAGCTTGAATTATGTCAACTCGAAATTTAAATTTGAATGAGTAAACAAATACAGCATTATCAATGTTGTAAATTTTACTTAAATCAATCAAATAGTTTCACTCATTTGGTCAATAGGGAAATGCTTACACACTTATATCAAATTTGTTACTCTCTATATTTTGCACATATCAAGATTCAATCCACGAATTACCTTGATACCACATGAGGAAGAATTCAATTTTTTTAGAGGTATTCTTTTCCAATAATATCTCAAAAACTTTTGGATAACGGTTGAATGATGAATAGAGATTTGCGATTGATTCTTATGAAGATATTTTAATTCATTTTGACGTTATTTTTCCTCAGACAGTTTTTGGACATTAAATTAATTATATGAGAATAACTTAACTTTTTCCTTGTAACAGTTCACATATGTCTCAACATCATTTTATCACATTATGCATGCTTTACATGATTCATTATAAAGCATGGTAATTCTATGCGCTAATTTTCAATCTATCTATGCTGTCTTTAATGCACTAAAAATTGCAAGCACGCTCAGTTTAATAAGATTAAGCTTTTTTAAAGGAACATTTAGAATTCTTGTTTGTTTCTATATTTGGCCAAACGAAATTCAAGGAAATGAAGGGTACCTCACTCTGAGGTCGTAAAGGAATTTATGAAATATTGGCGTCGGTCCTGCGAGAATTCAACATAGTTTGCATCGTTCTTGCTAGAATTCATTAACATTTTGCATCGGAGATGCTAATTATTCACGAATCTTTTATGCCATATAGTATTTACTATAATTTACGAATTATTTGTATCGTTGATTTTGAAATTCACTAATGCTTTTTTACTATCTAATTTGTAGAAAATTATTGGCATAGCTGCATAAAATAATGAACGTTTTGAAATGAGTAATGTTCTTCATATCATATTACTGGTAAATGTGGGCAAAATAATCACAAATTTCCTCTTTTATTTGATACAAAATCGTTAGACGTCATCAACTGGATCCAATAATATCAACCAACCAAAGAGAATCTCGTTCATGGAATTCTTGAAAGTTGTAATGTAAATTAACGCTGCTATTTGCAACCTATTTGGCTAGAGATATCATAGTGTTATTATCTTATATGGCATAAGTTAAAGCTAGACCTGAAAAAGTACCCTTTGTCACAAAACTTTCTCGATCGGTCATTACAACGTCTTTTAATCCGGCTAACTTGCTGTACTTGTTTCGTTTACAAATACCTGCCCTGGAAATAAAGATCTTTTCTCTAGACAATAGAGATTTGAATTATTCTATTGCTAAATTTTCTATACATTTGAGAAACGTTCGCTTTTATGAAAATTTTATTCTCCTGTATTTGATCTTTACAGCGTGTCGACAGATGAACATCGTTTCATTCCTGTGCACTATTTTCTAAGCGAAACAAAGTATTGTGGTCGGTATTTCAACATTCGTGTCTCTTTGACATTAAAAATAATTGATAGTTGTAACAGTTCACTTTCCAATTTAGCTTTGCATTATCGTGTCTGCCCTGCCATTGCCAATCCTTACAGTGCAACGTACGCTTGAGAGTACTGATGCAAGAACCGTCGAAGCAGAATTTTAATCCACGTTCTAAATTGTCCACAAGAGTATTGCAATTCTACAGGCTTTGTTGTTCTGCGAGGAAATATGTTAACTCGTGCATGATTGTGCTTTATACTTGTTATTTCATTTCATACAACATGCATATTTGTTCTCAATTATGTCACTTTTCACGTTATCATTTAACACGGCATGGAGATTTCTGTTGGATGGATAATATAATATCTAACAATGTAACTAAATGGATAAAGCTTCTATTCATTGAAAACTATCTTCAAAGCGGTTCTCTACGTTTGTTGGCTGTCCTGAGTGTTTGTGGTGCTATGGGAGTGGGTTAGATGGGGTCGTGTGCATGAAGGTACCTTAAGTGTGTTGGGTTTTAGGTCTGCTTGGCGGGGCTTGCTTACTCAACCACTCGCTAGTTGCTTATGCTTTGCTTAACAAGACCGCATACTGTAACTTATACAGCGTCATCAGTCCTCTGACGTCACATTTCAGGAAGACAAGTGATCTGGAACTAGTGCTGTGGGAGACGACATCGCTCGATGGCAGCCTTGATGACGTCATAAACGAACACGTCAGGATGACGTCAAAAGGAACACGTCTGGATGACGTCAAAAAAACGAAAACATTTGGATGCCGTCATTATATCGAGCGGTTATGGATTCTATTCTCAATGCTGAATGGGAGTTATTTATCACAATTTACTTTCTGGATATGATACTGACAAACTAAATCTTGGAGATTTCATCATGAACTATTGGATGTACTATAATGATAAGCCCCCGTCTTGGAGTAGGTGGAAACAAGTGTTGGTATGTGTGGCTGGTCCATAGTATGTACATCTGTCTTTGTTTTGTATTTTTAACTATCAGGTCTTTCACTATCGTCATCTGAGGAGTTGTTCTAGAGTACAAAAGGACAGCGTATAGTCCTATATGAGCATGTCATGTACAGTGTAAGACACGGTGAGCGGTGAGTCCTTCTTTGTGATATTGTTCATGTCAAGATGATGGTCTTCTACTGGTTTGTAGACCAGTTTTAAAGACATTGGACTCATATTGCTTGTTTCCAGTGATAATGAAGTTCTAATGACCTTGAAATCCCAGTGTTTATTTCCAGTGACAATGAAGAGTTCTAAAGACCTTGAAATCCCAGTGTTATTTCCAGTGAAAATGAAGAGTTCTAAAGACCTTGAAATCCCCGTGTTTGTTTCCAGTGAAAATGAAGTGTTATCAGAACAATGAACCTTGTGCTTGTTTCTATTGACCAAGCATCCAGTCTGATATAGTTTGGAATGGTTGCATCTGACTCCATCTTCAAGTTCACGAATGATTTTCTCCTTCCATGACCCTTCTATTCCACCTACATGCGTTTTGGTAGCGGATTCTGCCTCTAGTTACCGGCGAGTAGTCCGACGTTGTCAACGTTTCATGTGTGTAGATTTAGACGTGATAGCAGCTGATACTAACAAGTCCTGCTCAGTGATGTCTCACAGGAACTGTGCTCAGAATATATGATGGACTTAGTTGTCCAGATGCAGCCAGCGAACATTTTGGAAGTTTATGCAAATTTGAAACCAACTTTGGGCATTTTCAGTATCAATAAGAATATGTAGACAAGTGATGTCACCTCAATGTTAAACCTCTGTCTCAATAATGATCTAGTTTGTTGATTCACCTATAGACTATTCTCACACATCAAAACGTAGTCTTTTTTTATAGAAACCGAGTTTGTTATGTTTGTTAATTGTCACACTAAAACCTGACTTTTTAAAACTAATGTGTTGTTATTTCTCTTGCTATACAAGTATTGATGTCTAGTCCATTTGGACCCGGTACTGATTACTGAAATTACTACTAAAGATGGATAAAAAGTGCTCAACGCTCATTAGTATGTTTTATTACCTACGAGGGCAATCATATCGGGGTTCATATTTTCCATACGATGCCCTAGGGCAACATATCACTTTTTCATTGTGACGTCACGTAAAAAACAATACTTTGACGTCACAGTTCGCCTATGACGTTGTGTTCCAAATGCGCCTATGCCCACGCTTGGATGTTGATTTTGATTAGTTTCTTTGATTTCTCGACTTCGGTAATAAACAGAATATCATATTCGTGTCCATGACATACTATGTTTACGACACTCATGCCTTAATATCAGTATATCCCTCGCTCTCGCTCGGGAAATACTAATATTAAGCACTCGTGTCGTAAACATAGTATGTCATGGACACTCATATAATATCCTCTATATATAGATCCAACCAGCTACGTTTCAACTAATATGAGATCAATGACCATTAGAACGCTTCAGTCAACAGCTATTTTACCTTATATATTTCATACCTGTCGCTTTTTACTTCTAAGTGAAAGCATAACGTAGGGAAAGGAATGGTTTTGTGACTTTGAATGCAGGAATGCTTGTTGAATAATATATTGTACATACATGAGGTAGTAGCACCAGTGCGTGAGATGCAATGGATCAAACACCCATTGCATGGCCCTTTTTGCATCATCGATTACAAAATTTGTTTTAAATGTAAACGTTGAAGCTATTCCAGGTTTGCAAGTTGATACACGTTGCAGAGACAATGTCATTAAAACATATATGCCATGTTTGAAACGGTTAGAGGAGGAACGACATTTTCCATTTGTTGACGAGGTATTTTGGTTAATTTCTGTCTTTGTAAACTTCTGTTACCATTCCTCTCAGAAGAGCTTTAAGGAGACGGGAGAAGGCATTCAACAAGAGGACATCAATGATATTGACTCACTCCTTCACGAGATCCAATCCAAGCATGGCGAAGAAGCTATACACCTTCACTACCTTGCCTTATCTTGAACAAGAACTTGACGAAAAATAAATATATCTATTGATTATGATTACCTAAACTTTGAATTGATCCCGAAGGATCATTCTGCAGGATAATAAAAGGGCTTATTCAATGTGTCATGATAATTAATTTAAGAAAGCGTTTTGTAGAAACTACGATTCAAGAAGACATCCAACGACAGAATTACAATAAAAAAACGTGTATGCTTCGTAAGAGATATTTTTAGAACCTGATAAGGCTCGTTAAGAAGTTGCCTTTGACAAACAGTTAAAGGGAAATAACTCCTCCATCACGATCTGATCTGCCCGTTTTAAGTTGATAAAGTATTTTGACCGTTGAAGCCAATCTTGATTTGATCACACTATTAACAGTTTGCAGAAACTCTCGAGTATCAAACCACTTTTCCATTACTGACATAAAGAGACAAATACAATTATTAACGTCTTCTTACTGTTCCTTGAAAAGAAATGATGATGATGTTGAATTATGTAAGAAGCAAGCTGCATTTGACCTCAAACACTTTTAACAAACTCGATTTGTAAATTATTGGTTTTACAAAAATTAAATGCATTTTAATTGCCATTTAATTCAACTTTCACCTTTACAAAATAACAATACTTTATCGTTAATGGTCGAATTGCGTGCTTATTATCGCATGGTATCAGTGGAAGATCTTTGGTAAAACGTTGATGTAAATATGCTTCGGTGCCATTAAACAAATAGATGTAGCTGAGGGTTTCGCCGGAAACATTACTTTATGTCTATAAATAGAAACTTCTTAGGCGCAATAATGCTTTGGACCAACCACTTTGGATTCAATATTTCGAGTGGGCGAAGAGCAATTTAACGTCAATTACGATTTTATCTTAGACTAATGACAACGGCAAACCCATCGAATAGATTGCAACAATTAGTAAACCCGTCCTGTTTATTGACAAATCGATTCGTCTTTTCTCTCTGATGATAGTGGTCTCCAGGAAATGGAAGAACCGTAAGAGTTATTTCCCTTGGTCGTTAGATACTGCTCCCCTACAACTATATCGATTTAAAGGAAATCAACCCTACGGTTCATGCTTTCATGACATTACCTCTGCAGCTTTGGCCGTGCCCTGCCGCTATTATAAGCCTGCCTGTAGACTGCTAGTTGTGCTTCGCTCCCGGGCCGTTGTATTGCTTTTCACTGCAATTTGAAGCTTTTGTTAGTATGTTTGTTGCTAACATCACATGCTCTTGTTTTGTCCGTGGTTTTAAACAAGTGTGGATTTTGTTCTGACAAAATGTTTAATATGTTCTATATGTTTAAACTATAGCCTGTGTTTTCAATTCACTTGAGGAAAAAGTTTCCAAACAACCCCAACATTTCATCAAAAAGTAAATAATCTCTATTTTGACGGCAATATTTCTTGTCAATTTTTTTTTCTTTGCTGAAATATACACTTACCTATTGTTAATTGCTTGTTGTATTACTTAGCCATAAATAATGTATTGTGCAAATTTATCAATAGTTAGATACGGCTTTGTTGGAAATTGTCTATATTGTATTGCCTTTTTGTTGCTCACGACTATTTTAACCTGTCATCAATTGCTCATTAAATTTTTAAAAGTTGCTCTTGATAACGTGTTGTCCGAAAGCAAAATCGTTGTCAGATTAATAAGTTGTGTTATTATATATCAGTTCTTTTTCATTAATAGAACTTAAAGCTATTACCTTTAAAGGAAATATTTTAAACTGCTGTTACCGGTTTTAAGGAATCTTTATCATGAAGATGGTCAAAATGCTAAAAACGTTTAAGACGATCTTGTTTAGGAATCACATGACATCGAATTGACAGAAAACACAGGTTATAGTTTTTTAAGAACATCTTAATTATCAACTTTTTAACATAAATGTCAAATGAATTTTCCAATATATTCCTTAATTTTCATGATCATTTTGTGAACAGTAATCTTTATACAATAATAAAAATTTGTTTCAAAATCTTTTTTTTTAGGAACAAATACGATATTTTTTCAAATAAAATTCTACCAATGTTAATCAAAAGATATTTTCTACAATATCACTTGGCGAATTCCTCCGATTATCATTCGTCTCAATATAGAAATCCCACTTACTATTTCATTTTATTGATCATATTACTTTATTCTTTAGTTCGTAAGGAGAGTTAAAATCATTCATATTTTCATAACCAAACCTTATTTTCGCACACTATTTATTTGCCTAACTCTCTGAATTCCTCTAGCTATGCCAGAGGCTTTTACGACCGCTTCTTCTCTCCACCGCTGAGGTTAGTAAATATTTTATTTGGAGCGCACTTGGGATCCAGAAGTTTACTCCCATCAAAAATAATTGTACAATGTCAGTTGTATCAAATTCACATAAGGTTACTCTACGACAAAGGAATACAAAGTAGATGAATAATAAGATAATTCAAATTAAAAATATATATATGAAAAATATTATACAAATAATAGACAGAGAATGTGAGCGGTGCGTGTTTGGATTTTCGAAGTTATGAAAGTACAGATCATTAAAATTTGGAGTGAAGTTGTTAAAGTGACAAAGAGAATGTTTGTAGTGTGAGTTTAGTATGTTTGTATTGTGAGTTTGCGAAACAGGGCTATTTTCACTCAAATGAGTAAAACGCATTTTTAAAAACTTTTTTAAACTTATCAGCAGACAATATACAAATATGGGTTTGATATGTTTATCAGGTCATATGAAAATAGTAAATACGTAGAAATTTTGAGTCTGTATATGGATGGATGAGGCCTTCGTTTATCACTATTATTGAATACAAATAAATCTCTTACACTTTGAATTATAAGATTCAATTGCAATTGAAGAGAGTTAATTTGAACAAAAAAAATATTAAATATCACAACTTTTATTAACATTATTGAAGTTCAACGATAAGGACAATTTAATGGATAAGCAACTTCTTTATTCTGTGAAAGCGACTTTCTATACATATTATATATTCTTGACAAGCCAGTAAAGATACCATGGTTTTAGCACCTACCAAAAGTATATATATATACATATATATATATATATATATATATATATATATATATATATATATATATACATTATTAAAAGAATAACAACGCCGATTTCCTCCTACATGTTTCAACTTTATCCTCAGGGATAACGGCGTTGTTATTATTTTGATAATCTTCTGAATATATGCTGACTGTACACTTGAAGCAACCGAATTTCAATCATATAGATGAGTGTGTGTATATATACATTATATATATATATGTGTGTGTTTGTATATATATATACATGCGAAATGCTCTTCATCACCTTTAAGGTACTAAAATGGGTTTGTGTCCTCAGACAACATCCTTCCACAATGGAACCATGTTCCTTCTGCCTCTGATTAAGGCTAATTGGTCTGGACATGGTTATGTCATGTTGCAGCAATCCATGCGAAGTGGTAATCACTCGAACTGTTATCAGTCTACAAATCAGGTCCCGAATTAATGGACCCAGTATGTATCGCGAACTATACAAACACGCAGTCCTGTGGCCCTTGATCTAGCTTGGCTGATCGACTTGCCGTCCAGAGACGTATATATGGGTTAAGGCTTGAAGTGAGTGATTGTCTTCCTTGAAAGGAAGTCGGGACACTGTTTGCAAACACCATCACATGTCTGACTGATATTTCTAGGCCTTTTGTCTGAAAGGTATCAATGGATTCTCTAACAGGCGCCTTTAGCTCGTGTAACGAGAATTATTCCCTCAGGGTCTGTTTACTATCAAACAGTTGCTTTGTTACTGGAAGGCTAATTTCTACCAGACGAAGAAAGCATTATATCACATCACGTTTCAACCACTAGAACAGTTTTTCACTGGAAACGTTTTAAGTATATTTATAAAGATTTGATTCTGTGAATATTTAGAGTTTGAGGGTATTAGGATCCATTCAGTTTATTAGGGTTTATCACTGCTTCACAAAATAAATCAATCCTGCTTTGTCATCTGTTTCACTGGGAAGATTTTTGAATGACTGGCTTAAGAAAATAATGTCAACTGGTACATACCACCGGGAGGTTGCCTTAGAAATACATTTATGCCTATGGTCCCTACCCTGACGTTTTTTTTTGACATGGGGTGGTTAGATTGTTACATCTCTCTCCCCTTCTATAGGGTAGAGTCTATAAACAATTGTGCCTTTCTAACACTAGTTTTCAGCGATACACGTCCCTGTTGTACGAACATCATCACGTTCTTTGATAAAGAAAATATGAATTCTTTGCTGAAAAAGGTAGAAGAATGTTTTCGCCTCCTGTAGGCGTCTATTAGTAATATTCCCGTTCGATTAGTTAATACAACCCATGGATATGTACATGTATTCACGGTAGAAGCAGAAAACTATGTAAAGAAGAAGCACATTTCACGACAAAAAATCATAAATGCATAGAAGTGAGTAGGGCATATAGAATTGTAAGGAATATGTATAGAATTGTACTAAGTCAGTTTGAAAAAAGTATATAAGACAAATAAGAGACAACTATTGATGGACTGAATATAGTATAGCCCATCCCGAACTAACAGAAAATATGGTAAGTATGGGCTTAGGCGTATTTATAGCATATATCTACACAGTGTAAACACGGTTTGTTTGGATAGGTTTGATTCTTAATTGGAATATGTTGCTTCTACCTAGATGATAATATTATATCGTTGCTGATAAATCAAAATCAAGAATCGAAATACGTGAAATATCTTGAATATCATTTCAAAATAATAAACATTCGTCGAGAAGTGTTCTTCGAATTTAAACATTAACTACAGACCAAATTATACCAATAGTTGAGAATGTTTTCTTTTTTGTTGCAGGGTAGATACGAAAGGATTGCTCCAGACAAAAGTTGCATCGAAATGAAACAGCTGCCACGCCAGAACAGTTCTACGAGTACAGATACGTTTTCCAGTTGTGCTACCCACCCGCAGAACAGCCCGTCAATCCACGGGCAAACTGGGACCCCCAAGAACAATCTATATGTGAATCCTTTAGAGGATCCGGGGGGATATCCTAACGCAGATGTCCGCCCGCCGCCCCCAGCGTATCAAACCCTTTTTAACGAACTGCAGGCTGAGACCCAGGAGACCGGTTTTAACAGACCGGAAGTCCAGTTCTGTCCTTCAAACCAGTTGGTTCAGCAGCTTGAGACTGGTCTGTCTACAACATGGGAGTGTGCCTCCCTTCAGGGCTCTCCGGTTCAGGGCTCTCACCAACAACACTCTCCATCAAAAGGGCTTCTACAGACCCGGTTAACGAATCCACAGAAATGTAGCTTTAAGAGACACAAATCACTCTCCGTTGAGAAACATCCTCGCTTCTCTGAAGCCAAGGAACGGAGCTATTGTTCCACGGACAATCTTCATTCCCAGGAGTACACGAAACCAAAGTTAAAATTTCGGAAAGCTGTTTCCATGGCCAGTCGTCTTCATGCCAGCCCGGCAACAGGCCGGAAGTTGGCAAACTACCACCTCATCGCCAGCACAAAATCAGGTGCGTTTATCAATTTTAACCGAGAATCATTCGATTGAGTGAAACTGATTTGGTTTCAAGTTTTTGAAACACTTTTAGAAGTGAATTATATAAGAAAAGCAAGATGTTCTGTTTACAAAATAATAAATGGTTTTCTAAAACCTAGCATTTTGTACGGTTTGGCATCAGTATACATCCGATTATGGCAGGCAGATACTCATTAAAACCCTGAGGCTTTGATTACATGATACGAACATAGGTATTTCAATGCCTTGAAATCAAATCTGCAATTTCGCTTAATTCGAATGCAGACTATTTATCTTCATTCAATAGGACAATATTCTAAAATGAAAAAAATACATCATGTGAAAGCATGAGGCATAATATAACTCCCTGATCTATACAGTTAATAATGATGTTGATATCCGGTATACGTACACATGTGCAATGTGAGTTCCAGAAATCACTCGTAAGGTAAAATAGATGTTATAACTTCACTTTATCATTCAGTAGATTCTGTGATGTTAGTAAGGAATAACTTCCGGTTCACAGCCCCGTGACGTCATTAGACTGCATGGTAGTTTGAACACGTACAGAAATCTGTGCATGTCCCCTTAACTTCATGGACAGGGTTGCCTCCCTTTGCATGGAACATTTTCATATTATGTGTTATGCTGGATATAGTCATTCAGGAGAATTTGTGATACTCTAAACACAGCCTTTGATTAAATTCATCAGTGTCTCACATGCAGGAAATATTTTTGGTTTAAGATATTCATTATCTATGTGAAAGGACCAATTCAATAATCAAAGTGAACACATTAGGTAAACACCAATCACTGATTTTAGATAATAATAAAATGGATTTTTTTGGCAGTTACACCCAATGTCTACAGTAAGTTCATGTCAAGAACATGTCAAAATACATTCAGCGAATTATCTAAAATATATTTTGACCTTTTACATTGAAGATATATGTTTAAGATTATCCAAAACAAGAAATCAAAAGTACAATGAACGAATTTAATATCTGAAATATTATTCTACATTTACCATTCCTTGTACGAGGGGTGAGTGGTCAACCGTTACTGATGATACTTGACACATAATCTCTTCCAGATGAACGGTTTCTGCTCAACTAAAGGAGGTGAGTCCTGATGTATCGCAAGAGGGCGCTTTATGCAATATGGCACGTGCACTGGTGTGGCCTAAACACAAGGAGGATTTCCCCTCGCTAGTTTCAAGTAGGGTTCTTACCACTCAACTACTTTGAACATCAATATTCGTAAATTTCTGTTCGATCATTGGTCAAAATTGAGATTTATATCACATCCAAGGCAATGGGTTGAAAGTTCTCCTTCTGGTAGGTCGATGGTCTGTGCTCTATGGCTTACCGTGCCTGCAGTTATCCTTTATATATTAATCCAGCCACTTCCCTTTTCTGTGTCAGTCCGAAACGTCGGTACGTCGGTTCGATGGTCAGTCAGTCTATATAGTGTTGTTGTATCCCCTTTAGAATGATGATAATAGCTTATCGCGGGCAGTTGGTCTTAGTGTCCGTCCAGCTGTCCGCGTCTCTGCTTGTGTGTTGGTCACACCAGTCCGTGCGTCCGTCAGTCCGTCTCCCTCGTCCATTAGTCCGCAGCCAACCTCCCCTACACTGCAGTGACGTTGCTTCATCATTCGAGCACGTGCTAACTCCCGCCCTATAAAGCGCAAAGGTGAATGTGTTCATTATAGCGAATTCGTACTCGTTTGGTCTTCATGATTTGGATAGTAATGTGTAGCGACATCATGAAGATCAAGCGAGCGTATTGTGTATCTATCTATCCCGAAGTTCAATCATCCAACCTTACATTATATAAAAAACACTTCCTCTGCAAATCCTATTAAGAGCAGCGTTGACTCATCTGTGTCTCCTGGACCCACTAGAGTTATTTCCCCTCCCCACGCACTCCTCGTCGTGAAGTGACGTCACAGTGGATGTCCGCTCAGCATGCTTGTAACGTCTGCTTGTCTTCCTTCCTTGCAGGCTGCGCCCATGACAGCCGCCATCTTAACTCAGAAAAACTCTCGCCGATGCAGCGTTCTAGTCCCTCGTTGCTGGAACCCCCCATCACGAAAAGGAAATCAATTTTAAAGAGGGACAACGCGACCCGTGACCTGTTACTTGCGGTGTGCAGAGAGGGCGACTGCCCCGGACAATACACTAACTCTCCTCAAAACAGCAATTTATGTGATAATATACCCTGTCAAAAACCTCATATTGAGATTTATATTAACCCTGAGCCCCCTCCCCACAATAGCACCAACTCCACCCCCGGGATTCCTCACATTGACAGCACGGATGAGGAAAGCCAACACCTCACCCCCGACAGTCCGGAGCGGTCCGAAGAAGACGTCGAGTT
The DNA here is from genome assembly GCA_921293015.1 of Phorcus lineatus. NCBI lineage: Eukaryota > Metazoa > Mollusca > Gastropoda > Trochida > Trochidae > Phorcus > Phorcus lineatus. Next base: position 19,202,055 of record OV121083.1, on the reverse strand, counting down.
TAGTGACAGCGTGGCGGGGCCACACAATGCATTCTGGAACAAACTCCGATGTCCCAGTCAGGGCTCGTCTCCGCTGAACGACACCAGTCCTTCTGACAATCTGGAAAACGAGAGTTTCATTGGCTCCAACTCTGTTGACTGTTCCCTTTCCGACTCGTCTCTCTCTGACCCAAACCTGTTGAAGTCTTCGCCCTCAAGTGATGTGCTGAGTAGGACTGCAGGGAGTCAGATGAGTGGCGAGGAGCACACAGTCAGTATTTACGAGACAGCAGAGTCCGGGCCCACCGATAGCGATACGAACATGGAGAACACTGTCAACAGTCTGGACTGCTCTGACACCAGGGAGAACTCACTACTCTTCCCAGACTCCAGTGGCTAGCTGGTCCTCCTCGCTCACAAGGTGAGTTATCAGCTTCTACCTGAGGAATTGGATTCTGAGGACACGTAAGTGCCACATGGTTTTTGTATGGAATTTCAGGTTAAAAGCTTGTGTTCTCTCTCGCTCACGTTGCTACAGAGGACATATTAGTCCTGCTTCATGACAGAATTGAATATAAGCCTATAATATGGTCTAAGTCCTTCACATCGTCTTGAACCGCCATGAAACAAGATGACAAAGAGTTTAACTTTAAGAAAAGCGTTTCCTCATTTGAATACTAGGTCTTTCATAACGCTTTTAAAAGTAAACGTTGGTATGATGGATTAGAAACGAGTTCTATAGATTTAAAACTTGTAAAACCGTAATCAAACAAATGTTTGTCCAATCTCTCCCAACAGAGGTAGCTCGGTCGTAAACTGCTTGACAACATCTGTCCTTATACGACCGTTTCTCGGTCTAGAAATGCAGAAGCTTGATTGCATGCAATCAAAGTTGGTTCTGCAATCAGCGACGCCGTTTCACTAGTTTCAAAGCGTCTCAGTTATTTCCCTTTGCTTTCGCCCTTTGCTTTCGGAAATCCAAACTTTTTTCAAATATCCACTTTGCATTTAGAGCCTTCTTTACAGAACATATTCCCCTTATAAAGCGACAGCATAATTTAATAAGCATATATGTTGGATAGAGAACAAGATCTATGGATTTACAACTTCTTTATTGTAGGATTGCCACGTTTCGGCGACTAACTAACACCGACGGCAAGTAAATGATGTAAAACTACTTCTTTGCTTAGTGATATGTTATACATGCCTGCGGTGTTTTCATTGGCTGAAATATTGCAAGGTAGATTATGTTGCAATATTTTGCTGCTAGTGGAACCTGTCGGAAGTCCGAGAAGAGCGGGTATTAGAACAAAGGTTTATAGGAATTAGTGACGAGGCTACCTCTGTGGGGAGAGAATGATGATTGTCAAGCTGGAATCTTGTGAAGGATATAGTTAATTGGAATAATGAATTCTCGATCACAGGCCCTCGGATCATTAAAAACAAAATATTAAAAAAATTTTAAAATTTTATGACAACACCTCCTGAATAGAATTGTTCCTCTGTTAATAGTATATGGACTATTAACAGAGGAACAATTCTATTCAGGGGGTGTTCTCAAAAACAAAAAAATTTAATTTTAATATTTTTTTTAATGATCCGAGGGCCTGTGTTCTCGATCTGATGCCTGGGTTGACCCGTATGCCCTAGGGAAGAACTGCAAGTGCTCTTTTTATCTTGTTATGAAAGAACATACACAAAAAACTGAATTACTGTGACACTCTAGATAGTGGGGATACATTTGCCAAAATTGCCGGATAATTCGGTATTCATGGTATAAAGGTCACACCTTAGCAACCTATTTTCATCTCTTCATAAGAAAAAGCCTTTTCCGAAATTACAATATTGCGTTATTCTCTTTGGCCAACTTTGATATACCAGGTAACTTTCAACAGAACAAAAAGCTCAATTTCATGTGATAATGAACACAGTAACGACGTCGTTATGCATGAGTCACAGGTCCGAGACGTCAACCGATGTTTTAAGTGAAGGTTGAGCAAATGGTTCGGTATTGAAAACTTATTAATAATCCCATTTAAGCATGCACAAGGAGAAATCATAGAAAAATATCGCGGAAAAATTAAATATGTTTAAAAATATGTCATACTTACACTTACATATACAGATGACAGAATTAATTCATTAACATTTGAACCGTTTACTTTGAATCTCAATCAATAGTACCCATTGATAAAAATAATCTATTCTTGATCATAAGGGAGGTTGATACAAAATCACACATCATTCGTTTGTGCAGATCTATGTGTGAGATAATAAGAAGAAAAGGGGTATTCGAAATTTCTTGTGATATGTCGCGACGTTAGTACCAAATATCTTTAACAAATATACATATTACTTATCAAATATATGTTTCTTTAAAATGTGACGTTGGAAATGATCTCATTGGTGTTGATGTGAAGGATTGTATTCGAAAATAACACAAAACCTTGTTTGAAGGTTCATCAAAAATCGGTATTAGCTATGACCAGAAGCTTAAGATTGATTTACGGAATAATTCACAACAATTTAAGGCTTTATCTTCCGATACTATCTAATTGGTAGACAAAAATGATATAATATTCAAGAATTATTCAACGCTTTTTCAATGTTAATTTCTTTGTCGTTTGTAGAAGACTAGATTCGCTTAATAAAGACCAAGGCTGTATTAAAGGCCCGAAGCTATACACAGCAATTATTCAGGACTTCTTTAGTACGGCTTAGAGACTATGCCATTTCATGGTTTCTCTGCACGAAGGGGCCTGCTTATACTGCCCACTCACATATTAGATATTCCCTCTGTATCTTATTTATCAATATTCTCTCCCCACAGAGATAGCTCTGTCATAAATTCCTATACAATCTCTGTCTTAATTCGAAGGTTTCTCGGGGCACGAAATGTGGAACGCTGATTGAATGCAATCAAAGTTAGTTGTGCAATCAGGTACGCCGTTTCAAAAGTTGTCATTCAAATCGCCTAAGTTATTTCAATAAACTTTTACAAAAGCTAAACTTTATTCGAATATGTACCTTGCACTGTGTCTCCTTTAAAAAACACAAGGCCTCATATTGCGACTGCATCATTGCATAGGCCTATGTGACAATAAATATGTTATTCGTGCATTCGGTGTTTTCATTGGCTGAAATATTGCCAGGTAGTTTAAGTTGCAATATTATTCCGCCAGGGGAAACTGTCTGAAGCCTGAGAAACCTTCGTATTAAGACGGAGGTCTCATCTTGGATGTTGATTTGTCATGGACATCAGAAAATCTTTGAAATATGACCAGAATATTTTATATGAAAGACAAATGTTATCATTTTAAGTTTAAGCTTAAAGTTTTAAGTGTGACAAAATCCGTGAGCACGAATATGACAATCATGTTATCTCTAATTCCCATGGTAAATAAACCTTTAAACATTCAAATTTGTTATTGGAACATTGAATCACAAATACCTGTTCACAACGTTCGTAATAAGAAAGAAATATGATGGTAATATACAGAAATATCCAGACATTTTCACTACAATTTTTAATTTACATCATAGGGATAAAACCACAGAGGTTTCTTAAGAATATAGAAATGACTTTCGATCTCATATTTATCAAACTCACCAATGTCAAATCTCTGTTGGTTTTAGCTCGCCATCTTGCCCAGAGGAGAAGAGGGATTGGTTCACTGTCGACAGGAACACTAAAACTTGGCCAATCAAACTTGGTCATTAAGGCTTCCAGATTGTCACGCAATCAATGCAATTTTCTACGCCATGGAGTGTGCTGCTTGTACATCCGGGCTCCCGGGGCGGGAGCGGAGTTAAACATGGCGGCCATGGACACGCCATTAACGTTTATGCAATTTCAAAAATGTACGTTAGAAGTTTTCTACATTGGTTTTTGCCGGTTTCAATTTTACTGTGATCTTTGTAGAACGTATGTCTGCTTCCCTTCTCACGCACTTCGATATGCGCACCTCAATCAAAAAACCAGATTCCAAAGACGTGTGGTTTGTGACACTTATGACGTCATTCTGTGGACATAGTTTTCTTTAATACTCTCCCTGCTAAAGGGGAGATAACTCCCCAATCGTGTACTCCAGAATTACCCAGCATGCAGAAGGACATGTTGTCAAATTTGACGATTCAGGAAATGTGAACGCTTTGTATTGTTATTTATCTGCCATTTTTGTTGACAATTCAAAACCTCCTCATCAACACAACATCGACTTTCAAGGCATTTGTCATCGTCGTTTATACATTTTTATTTGTGTTTCGTCATATTTCTTGCCATGCTCAATTAGTTTCCTCAGCGCAAGATACGTAATCTTCAGACTTATTTATTTATCCCTCTAATTTGATTCGTTTATGTCTTTACTTTCGAATTTGTAAGATCTTCCTTTTTAATGTAGTGCGATCAGTTCTGTATATGATTTCATAACTTATCAAGAACTTTTCTACCATTACTGCTATCTACAAGGACTGGAAGTTTGGTATCCATAGATTATTAATCAATGCCATGCATTGTGTAGTTATTGATTCAAATTGATCCAAAAAGTTAAGTCAACAAAAGGCCACAAGTTGAGAATAAACGTTATGTCAATCCGTTCTTGTTGGATCGAGGTCTTTACTTCCCATTTTAGAAGTATTTCTCACTTTACCTTGTGTATTGATTCGTATTTGTTCTTTGTAATAAACTGATGGAATTGGATTATGGAATCTAACTTGTAATGGGTGATTTAAATTATAAAAAGTAGTAAATCAAGAACGATTTTCATCTCTGTTACTTTGTCAACAAATAATACAAACTGAAAATAATAATCCATACTCTGTACACATCATTAAGAAACCAATATCTTCTAAAACATTTGATTCAAACATCTTTCTTTTCACTAACATCAACAAAACACATACATTGAAAAAGATAAGTCGTATTTTGGCGTAATTGTGAACATATTTATAAAAAGAATATCCCTTAGTGAACATGGCTTTCACAAGTTGTTTTTTTTTAATTTTCAATTCACTGCGTGAATTATAAAAGGTAGGATCGTAAATTGGTGTTATTTTAGATTGTTATGAAACCAACCTTTCATTTAATGTATGGATTTTCACATCTTTCTTTTACTTGGTCAACAGACCATATGAAATGAAAATGATAAAATGCATTACTGTAATTGTAACTGTAAAATATGGATTACTGTAATAACACACATCTTCAGTAAACCATTTTCTCCTTAAGGAGCCCGTGATCTTGACATCTTCTTGTAAATTATCAACAGTAGAGATCTGATTTAATAAATGATAAGAGTTCATTGTAATTGTACAGTTTTTCCATGAAACCCAAATCTCTGTACTACAAAGATTAAGCATTTTTCATTTGAAATACCAACGATTTGCATAAAGGTAAAATATTACACTAAACATAACAATACATAAGTGTATTTGTACACATCTCTATGAAATAACATCTTTCGAAACATATATCACATGCATTTTCATTAAAATATTATTTTAATAACGAAAAACATAAATATATTTTTCCTAGAAAATATTAAGATGTTCAGTAAAGAAGATACATGTGTTTTGTTTAGCAGTTTCAAAAAAAACATGGGATCATAATGTTGCCAGGTAAAAGGGGTTTTTGCTTAAAGGAGAGTTTGGATAAATAATTGCTTTAGCATATTTAGAAAATCTGGCTTTTATGTTAAAACAAAGGGGTCAATGTTACCAGTTAAGGGCGTTTATTTTTTTAAATCAATTTTACAGAAGACGGAAAAGCCAACCACTCTGAAGTGGTAAGGTAAGAAACCGGAGATATGTATACCATATAGGATATACAGTTTTTATGTGTCAAACGTTGACGTCAGTATTTTTCCTAAGCTTGTGTGATGACATTACATGTAAATTATATGACTTTATTAAACCTTTCAGTCCTAAGAAACCAGACACAGACATTTTTGTTGTAGGGATGAAAGTGTGAAACCAGAGCATAGTGCTTTTTCAATGCTGAACATGAATTATTAACTTCAAATCCATTTCTTTTAAGTCTTAAAAATGAAGTTCCATAATGTGCGTGGATTTGTTGTTAAAATGTTTTTAAAAGATTATATAATCATCATTACTAACTCATCATTAAAATATTTAGTAAATATATGTTCGTTAAAACAGGTTGTCATCGTTAAATAGAATCATTGATAAATTATATTATATTGAATCATAAGCCGAGTTTATTGTTGCGCAACGGATACGTACGAAGGTAAAACTGGTTATTTTAGATCAGTTGCGCAACGCGAAACTTGGCCTTTGGTTATTTAATTAAACAAGTTGTCATCGTGAAATAGAATCATTGATCTATTGAATCATAGGCCGAGTTTATCGTTGCGCAACGGATGCGTACGAAGGTAAAACTGGTTATTTTAGATCAGTTGCGCAATGCGAAATTTTGCCTTTGGTTAATCAATTGCGTATTACATCCCTGTACGTGTCTTCATTTTAAATTTGTTTATACATGAGACAACGGTGTTGTTATCGTTAATAATGAATTGTTACGTTATAAATATTTAATGTAAGTATTCAAGTTTAGAATTAAACATCAACCCAGATCTCATTATGATTCATGCGATTTTACTTGATGAGAGAGTTAGTTTCTTTTAACAGGATGAATTTCGATTAGGTTTAAAACATATTTGTTATTCTTGAATAATAATTTAGATAATACTATAAGTCTGTGTATCATCTAGAATCATCGTAGAATATATTCCAAGGTTGTTGTATAGAGAAAGCCAATCCAAACCTAACAAGCATTTTAACTGTGATATTTCTGTTTTGATTGTTTATAGCATTTATATACCTATTCGTCATTTTGAAGACGATTTCTAGGTGTCTTTTCATGAAATGGCATACATACAGATTGAAGTGTAAACCTTTTCGATATCAACACACAGAATCTTACTGTTACCCATGACTACATTTCATAACTCCCTTTCCGTTTGTAAAAGATATTTATTTATTGTTTTGTTTATCATCCCTTATACAAAAACATCCCTTATATTTTTATTATTTTTTGAGTTTTTCCTACATTCGTTTCAATGTTAAAGCAGTTTAAGTTTTGTAAGATGTCGCGTGATACTTATTTAATGTCTCCTCAAGATTGCGGAGTTAATCAACTTCCGGTCTGTTATATACATACGCACCATGTTGCGTTTACTCCGCATCCTCGTTCCTAAGCAACGAAAGGTCAAAGTCATGACCTCTGCAAAGAGATGCCATGTATCGCATGTGTTGTCCCCAAGTTTGTTTTAGATAATGACCATTGTAAATCGGTTCGAATTGGTTTGTATATTTGTATAGTTATTCGATTTCCTTTTCAAGTTGAGAGAGTATATTAATTTATTAACACAACCATTCCACTCTGAGTACGCAACCATGTGCTCGCCTGTGATTGGTCAATGCTGGTCACGTGCGTGCTTGTTTTGTGCTGACGTTTTCTACAAAAGGTTTTGTATTTTGTGTGCAGCGCGCAAAGCTTCTACCAAGTGTGTTAGAAGCCGTCGTGCTAGTCGCACCCGTTTATGATTCTCAGAGGAAGTGAACAGTAGAAAAGCTCACATTGCACGTGGGGAATTTTCATATTTCCATTTTTAATTAGCATTAGCAGCTACAGTTTTCTAAGCTGGTCGGGTCGGACAATTGAGTTCACCAACTTTGACATGACTCGCAGGCAGCAGACGACTCTCAGTGCCATCTTTGTTTTGGCTAGAAGACGATATTGTTCTGAATGAAACGGCAATGCGATGTCCAGCGCAGCGAGTCAGGTCAAATTGAGGTCAATGAATTGGGGTCGAATGGGTGGAAGGTTCCAAACTCTGGTCAATCCATCATGTCAGTTTGGTGGTCAAGCTGAGGTGGTGTATGACCAGATATGTTACCTTACTGATGGGGAACCCGGTTTGAAGATAGAACGTTTTCATTATTGTTGAATTGTAATAAAAATGTTTGTTACTCTTATCCATCTGCCTTGTTGTCAATGTCAGTTTACCAGAGTCTCTCCACGATGGTAGTCGATCATTACAAAAAGAGGAGACGACCAATTCATGTATCCGGGAGACGAGGTTTTGGCTAGAACACAAAATACCACTCATGCATCTCACTAACGGATTATTAGAAAGCTTCATTATGTGTATTTTGAAGAAACATTCCCACAAAATCTTTGGAAACGGCTGGAAGTCCCGATAGCCATAATGTCATGGACAAATACCATGCTCTCTGGAGCAGAAAAGTTATATCTTCTTTTTTTTCATGGCAGTATATACGTATTTGGAAGTTAGTTAATCATAAAGGTATTCTTTGTTTAAAATAGTTGTGCTAATGGTATTCCGCAGTATGACTTTGGTAATATACAGGAACAACATAATTTCTCAGTTTCTTGTAAAAGGTACATTCCAATTAAAAGTGATATTCATTTCAAAATAAAGTATGATGCAATTCTGACAACGGGGATGCCCACTGTTTGAATATTTACCATATTCTAACGTTAATTTTTTTTTTCAGCAACGAAATCTACTATAAAAATATGAAACTGTCACAAAAAATAAAAAATTCCAAATCTACGAAAGTAGAAATATTCCCGATACAATGGTTAGCCCCAAATTGCAAAAAACATAAATAGACATACGAGATTTCACTTACAAAGCCAAACAATCTATACCCGTTTCAACAAGACAATAGTGATAAGCATATACTTCATAATAAAACCTTAATATTATCTTTTGCAGCCTGAGACAAAAGACGAGCCCTAGATTTAGACAATTCTTCAACAATGAAAAAATATATCTGTATGGTCCACTGAAGCATTGCAATTGAACCTGCAAGCAACCGCTGTGACTAGCCAACAATGGGTTGTAAATGGCTGAAATATGAATCTGCTGGAACTAGCGAACCATATGTAACCAAGTGGAGCACAGTGGTTAGCATGCTGACCTCTCACGCCGATGATTTGGGTTCAAATCCTGGTGCAGACAGCAAAAATATGTGATCTGAGTCTACAACTGTGTTGTGCCCTTTAGGCAAGGCTCTTCATCCACAGTGCACTCAGTCCACACAGCTGTTAAATGGGTACCTGAATATAGGGATGTACGGACCTATACAGTCGCGCTTAGCGCTTAGTAGCTGTTTGAAAATACACTTCCCTCAGGGTAATAATGTAGGTAGTGCTTTGAGTATGTCCTTGAACGTGGAAAAGGTGCCATATAAAAATCCTAATTATTATTATTTATTCATAACATGCAAAGTATCATCACCAAATGTGAAATCTGCAGATCAAGGTATATCTACACACACAAAATATGCATTCAATAGTGATTTTTGTTCATTGCAAAAAGTGAAAGATCAGCTTTTCAGAGTAATATCTGTGGATCCCTCCAGTCATTTGACCACTACCTCCTCTCCATTCCTCTCAGCTAAACTGGCATAGAGCCTTCTCCACTGCAGCCCCTCATTTTTGGAACATTCTACCAATAACAGTACCAATGACCAAAACCAAGTTCAAACCTGCTCTGAAGCCTCATCTCATTCTAGAAGCCTTTGAATAGCTTGTTCTTGTGTGCAGCACAACTGAGCACCTTCAACATGGATATTTGCCGCTATATAAACCAATTAGTATCATTATTATATATCCAACAGTGAAATGCACTCAAGGTTTCTTGACAAAACAGTCACCTTATATGGCGACAGTAAAATGCAACCTGCCACGGAAACAGCCAGCAATCCTTCAATTTAAGAACTGTTTTCATTTGCTTATATTTGGCAGCTAGTTTCTGTTGCATATTTCTTTTGCTCCTTAGGGAATATCCCAGGAACCTGCGAAGTGTTCCTCTTTGAACAGAGGCTAGCATAGGATTTCTGACTTGAGCTACCTCAGTGATTTCAGTCATGCTTGGATTTTTGGGATATTACTTCCGTGCTGAACACAAAATCTTACAAAAATGTTATAAGAATCTACTCAAAATTTCTATTCTTGTGGACAATTTCACAGGTGCTGTGGAATAATAAATAACACTAAATGACAAGCAAGGATTAATCAACAACGTAAACCTCCTGAAACAGGTCTTGGTTTGAGATTCGCCTAACAAACAAACTGTTTGAGGCAAGTAAAAGAGACCCAGCTGAGTAAGAAAGACACTTTATTGTCTGAATGTTGAGAAAAGACTAGGATTACTATCAAATAACACAGCTGTACATTATTTAACAGTAGCATCATCTGCTCAAAATACATATACACCTCGTCCAATACATCTTTATACTCCTTGGTTGGTTATAAATATACTCAACATCTTAAGTTTAGGACCACCCCTATATTCAATATTTAAGCATGAGATCTCAATCTTTCTCAATATTGAAAACTGAGGCAGTCCTTGAATTATTTTGTTGAGTATATATCCATTCATACAATCTTACAGATTGCAGAGCATCACAAACATGCATTATGAATATCTTAACAATAATCATCTGACAAAAAAAGCAAAAGTAAGATTTTTTTAACTTCACAAAATCCTTGGGTAAAAAAAACACATATAAACTAACAACTAGACAAACATAATATATCTTTGTAAAACATACCCTCAAAGAAGAGTTGGTTTTTTATTCTTTGCTATTTCTAGCATTATTAGTTGTTTCATCATATTACAAAGATTGAGACTTCATTCAACATTTATATTTGTTATAAATGGTTTTGTAATAGTATTCTATCAAACTAAAGCTACAAATCAATTTATACCATATTTGAATAGTCAAAATTTAAGGGAAGAAATTCTAAAGCAGTGAAGAATCTAAAAAAAGCATTGTATTTAATAAATTGAATAAATTTATACACATTATATAGTCATCTGCTAAGACCTAAAAAAAAGTTTTAAGATAAGTATCTATTGATGATATATGACATGTCATATTTAAACTATTTAGGCTTTATGAAAATAATTAATTATATTTTAGGAATATTTTATCCAATAATGACTAAAGCCTATTTGCAAAGAGCTCCCTTAGACTAAAGTGATTGTAACTCAATTTTATAACTATGGCTTAGGATGCCCTTAGACGAAGGGGGTTTTGTGAAATTAGGGCAGAAGCAGTAGGTTTTTTTTTATTTACCTTTACTTGGATTATTATTTTATTAATGATCCTGCTGAAAAATGGTTTTACTTATCATCATAAATACAGTTTGAAGGTTGTGCCAGTTTACAGAACTGTAAAATAGCCATTCTTACTCATGAAGAGTTTGGTTGGCAAATGAAAATTAGGTTCAGAAATAATTATGCAGATATTTCAAGTATTTGTCTAAAATGCAATAAAAACTGCCATGCCCTAAATAAAAGTGACCAATTGTGGATGAGAAATTTTCATTTTGTTTTAGCTTTAGTGATTCATAATACTTTAAAGCAAGATAAAATAGACTAAAGATGTTAAACAGATTCAAAAGCAAAACAAAAACATGGAATGTGAAAGTTATCCTCCATAGCACCAAACAGTTATGTCAAGTTTGATCAATTTTGACTTTACATACATATATATATATATATAATTGAAATTAGGTGTCTTCAAGTGTACAGTCAGCATATATTCAAATGATTTTTAAAAGAATAACAACGCCGATTTCTGCGTTGTTATTTTTTTAATAATCATTTGAATATATATATATATATATATATAATATATATATATCTACCTGTTTTATTAAAACAAGGAGAGAACTATACCAGAGAAAATCCTTATGATTATACAATAACTGCAACATATTCTATTCTTCAAGGATTTTGTTTAACAACTTCTGTATTTTCACATGGAAAATGGCGCAAAAAATGCATGCTATTTTTATAATCAACATTATTATCTAAAACAATGTAAATGGGACTATAGTAACATTTAGCCTTGAAACTTTTTGTTGTCACAATCAAGAAGTTGTCGTCCCAAAATCTTGATTCTCTTATCTTCTCAAATACATTCACTTATGTGACCAGCTTATTACTTTAAATTGTTTGCGAAACTATCATAACATTAAAAATATCTAGTCTACTGAAAATAAAAAGTGCATGTAAATTTTTTTTAAAAACATCAGACAAAGAAATATTTACTTGTTTCAAAGTGAATATGAAACATTTGTGAAATTTTGAAATGTTTAATATATATCTATAATACTTTTAAAAAGTTAACAATTAATAACTTATTCTATTTTGATCTAGGTCACTTTTTTCCCCTCTTGGTTTGCAAAAAAAAATAAATAAATGACAAAACAACAAAAAGAGAAAATAGTCTTACAAATACAACAACATATGTCTTAATATGCTCTTCATAATTCATCAATGTCATTAATCAAACACAACACTCTCATAATATCAAAAGGAAATATTTCTCTGGTTTCCAAGTCCCTTTTCACAATCATAAAGAATCAAAACAATTTTGCATACAGGGTTTAAAACAGCAGTTATATACAGTTTATATTTGTTCTAGATCATGGCACATTTTCATAACACACTGGCTATGCTTGATTCATACACACACCATACACAAAGACCATGTGACTGGCAGTCTGCAACTCAAATAAAGTTATCTCAGGTACAAGGCAAAATCAATAATCTTTGGAATAGCTGCATTAATCATGATATAATATGGTCACAAAAAGATATTTTTCGAAATAAGATTTTTTATTATCAAGGCATTGCTTAAAAACATCATGTTTATTTACAAATTTAATCAATTTTCTAAGTTATAGTAAAAATAAATCGAGTTAAAAGGGTTAAGCTTTTGGGGTTTTTTCCTAACCATGCGATATGTCTCACTGTTGTAAAACAAATTCCTTTGTCGGGAAATAAAATATTTTTATTATCACTACTACTACCACTGCTTTGCATGGATAAAATTACTCCACATGTTTTGCCTCCAGTGTTAGTAATGTTAACATTTGTTTTGCCTTCACCTTCAAGATTTGAGCTTCAATGCCAGCAGTCTGATTAAAATCGACCATGTTCCGAGGAATTACAGTTTTTAAATATTGACTATAGCGTGTTGCGAACGTATTCTATCAGGGGCTGTCCTCTCCACAACGGTCTGAAAGCACCTGCCTTGCTCATACGTTCTTACACCAGTTTAGCGCAAAGAAAACCTAGCATTAGCTGACCATTCACATCATCCTCTTTAAAATAATGATAGCGGCAATCAAGGTTAACGAATGGTAAACGGGAGTTACTTGCCCCTAGATACAGATACCGAAGGCTTTTGCCACAGTCATTGTGATTGGCTAGTTGAGATTGTGTCAGAATGTGCGAGAAAGGCGAGTGCTTTTAGACCGTTGTGGAGAGGACAGCCCCTGATGGAGTACGTTCGATTCCCAATATTTTAAAACTTTTATTCTTTGGAACACGGTCGATTTTAATCAGACTGCAATGCCAGTTACATGAGCAAAATGATTTTCTGGTTCCAAATCAAGCAAAGCCACTATCAGTAATCATGTGTTGTTAGGATAGCTATGTACAGCAAGAGTTAGCTTTTGTAAGCGATGGAAGAGTGATGATAGAAATTGTATATCACAAAAAGGCTTCAAAATCACAGATCATCATGTGCAACCTATCCCAGAATAATTCAGTATTCCGTGAAATATGAGGTGCATATTTACATCCAACACTAACCGATACCTCTCAAGACGAGAAATACTTTATACCTATATAATAGATACTAAAATATATGTTAGATAATAATGTACACTAAGACACAAGCAAATATATTCATTTTTCTCTCTTTTCCACAATTTTGAGCTTTATATGCTTCCTTGTACATCGAGTTTAAAATGATTTAATGTTCGAAGTTGGACAACGACTAATATGAAAATCTTATTAACAATTGTGTGATGTTTCATCGTAAGCCAACTGAGAGCGCAGATTGGATGCAAGCCCTACAGGGGGCGATACCAGGACTAGGTGGAGTCTTCAACGTGTACAGATAACTGTCCGAGCATGTGATGTAAATAAAATATTGGTTTAATATCTTCAAAATCTTCTTCTGACCTCGTCAAACAGAGTCATCTGAAAACAAATTAGTTTCAGTTGACATTTTTAAAGTCGTATGTGGAATCATGGCCTCATCTCAAATAAACAAGCAATTCAAGGGGTTCGAAACCCCCCAGCCCTCAGCCCCCCTCCTTTAGTTTTTTCATTTGTTTGAAATTCGAATCGATCGGACAAGCAGATAGATTTTATCAAATCAACTTGATTACAAGGAGCTGTGGCTACATCAAACCTACCGTGATACCACCATCTTGTCTTCTTAGGATTCTTACTACATGTCTTCACATAGATTGCATTGTCAGGGGGACGTTTCTGAAAGATGGAAAACAGCACACATGGCAGAACCTCCACAGAGGCAAATTCATATCCTTCAACATAACCTCTGTTACAAGTGGGCTATTTATTCTGTTCTCTTGAAATCCTGTAGCATTGAAACACTGATATTGACCGTGGTCCATTTCAATCAAAATTCAAGGATGATATTTATGGATGAAAGCTTCTTTATTTTGAGCTTGTGACGTTACGACATAGGCATACCGCTAACCGTCATCCCTCATTGTCATTATACAAATACAAAAGGTCCTAGAATACTACTATCTGCCAATGCAGAAAGGCTTAAATTAGGCTGCGTTTAAGACAGGCATAGGTCTTGCATTTTCAGGGAAGTCAATGTGAAATGAATCTTACCATAATCACATGACTGTCCTCTCGACCAATCAAATTTCAGGAATATGTGTAAAATTCAAATATATATGTATATAATCGTAACAATGTTTGGCCTTGTTTACCTTTTCTTTACAGCTTGACAACATACTGACCACACTGAGACAGACTGCTTGGACCGAGAGTGCTGGTGACCAATCATCTGTCAGGATGGACAGGCATATATGTCCGTTACTGTACACGTGAGGGTGTACAGGAATATTCTGACCTATGAATGTTACCTGGAAAAAGGATCATTCACAATATAGCACCTTCAAGGCAAAAGAGCAACATCTTTTAGGTAAACTATTAAATCTTTATTTACATATACCTACCTTAGACTTCTATTGATATTATTTTGCTTTTTAGATAATTATGTTACAAACGCTTTCATTTGTGATGTTATTGAATATATATTGCAAAATTATTTTATTAATATGAACTCCTCAATTTGATTCCATGAGTGCATATATGTTAGATATGATTAATATGGTTACAACATATATCAAACACCTTAGGAGGGGAGGGTGTATAATTTTGCTTTCTCAACTGTAAGCAAAAGAAGACAATTACATTTAAATCTATCATTCAAATGCAGCTTGCAAAGGGCTGACGAATACTGAGAGATTTTTACAGTTTCAGAAACATCAAACAATTGACAAATGACAATTTCAAAAATTTGCTGTTCTCAAAATTCTGTGCGACACTTATCAAAGGATCATAATTTTCTCCCCCAAATATGGTCGAATTGCCCAGAACTTAATGGTTTTCTAGCTGACAATAGGTCATCTTTAAACTTCAATGTCTTGCCTACCAGTGTCATTCTCCTTCCTATCTTCCTATCTTTTTACTAATTCAGCCCTATATTCCACCAAGACCCCTCTCGTCCAAACCCAACACTTTTCATTGCAGAACTGCCTACCTTCTGTTTCGTGAATGTGTAGACATTTTGTAACTCAACAATTAAGCTAGTATTTTTACTGTTAGTTTTGATGTGTCATGATCTGGTTTGATATTTCAAAAAAAATTTAACTAAAAATATACAGTTCAAATTGAATTTGTAACACATAATACTCAAATACTCCAAATATATTTCTATGAAATAGGTGTACAATTTGCAACATTGGTGTAAAATCATATTTTAAGACTATCAAGTGTACAAAATACTCCAAAAGAGTACAAGTAGGCAGCCCTGACATTGTGACGCAAGTAAAACTGCACTTACAGACTAGCTTTTCTCCATGAAAACCTATCATTGGAACAACCTCCCCATAAATACAAGTCCTTTCATTCAATAACACATCCAAAATTTAACAGACTGAAGGTATTCCATCAAGCCATTTCCTTGATATTCTCTTGCTGTTATACATCCTGTAAAGATGCTCTTAAAGCAGCTATTATTATCTATATCATCATTTTATATTTTTATCTATCTAAGCTCAGAAAGTTACAAGACGATCTTCAAAAATTCATAAGAACTTTGATAAAACAACTATGAACAAGGACAATGAACAGCAAGACTTTCCTGATATTCTTGCCGTTACTATGTACGAGGGGAAGTCAGTAAGTTCAGGCTGTACTTCAAAAATGTGGCTTTCAACAACTTAACCATCCCCCTACAGTGCAGATCTGGCCCAAAGCTACTTTTATCTGTTTCACAATTAGAAATCACACTTGCGTGGTACAATATTTAGTGATGATGATGAACTCAAAGCAGCAAAATCATTGTCACAACCATTTGCTACTGTTTTATATTGAAGTTATTAACTTCCCTTTGTATGCCTGTAAAAGACTTCACTTGTGAATATTTTTCAATTTCGGTTTGATTATGTAAACTCTAAACAAGAAAGAGCTATGTTGCATTACTTTACCTGAGGGGAGTCAAAAGGATATCTGGAACCAAATTTAAACTGAAGCTGGAAGTTTTCACCCTCAAACAGGGACTCTGGAGCACCGTTGATGTCAACAATCCATCTTCAATAGTAAAATTTTAAATTACAATCAAGAATGTGAAATCATGAACATATAGATATTCAACAAAAAAGTTACAGACCCCTCAATCTAATACTGAGTTGTTCATAGATCATGATATTGACTATAAAATACTTCAATATTGAAAATTAAGGTGGTCTTGGCAAACGTTTTCAGCAGGTACTGAAAACGTTTGCCAAATGTAATTCAACTTCATCTTCTTCTTTTTAATATATACTACCATAGAGTAGAGTATATATATATATATGAAAAAAGTTCACAATCTTGAAATTGATGTTCAGCTCCCAGGTATTAGATATAGAAAAATATGAAGTTAGAAGTCAAAACAATCCATTTTAATGGATAGCGCTTTCAGCTCAACGAGCCTCTTCAGGCCATACATACAACGGATTATATGACATTATTATATATGTCAAAAGAAATCACCTCTGAAAGAATATAATAAACAGAATGACATCTGAAATCTAAGCTTACTGAATTTTGTTGGTGGTAATGACATACACATATTCATTTCCAAAAAATGTTTACAACTAGATTGGTAAGCAAGTAAAAGTTACATTAAATTTTTCCAAAGAAAATACAACTTCAAGATAAACATTTTTTTCTACATTCATTGAGAGATAAAGAAGAAAAATTATCACTATTCTGTATATGTTATATCATATGAATGTATTTTGTTGGAATACTATTGACTAATGAAACAATTGTAATTCAAACAAGGGACAACTTTATAGATTTCAAACACCTCTATTGCATGAAAGACAATATTTTGGTATATCTTCTTTACCATTTTCAAGAATTTTTATATGAATCCATACTGAAATGTCATATTAATGAAACAAATTAAAAATCTGTAAAGATAAATAAAACATTACGAAAAGTGTGAATTTATCAGCATACACAAACATCATGAAGTTGCTTGGACTGGCCCTATTGGACTATTACTTAATAGTGAACAGGGAAGTAGCATGTTATTTAAAGTAAAAAAACTTGTGATCTAACAAAAAAACAACATAAATGTTACCAATGTTCTAAAACCATAGTAGAATAGATCAGTTAAGCTATGCAAATCCACTTTCTTAACAGAAATGATCATAAGATGTTCACACTAAAATGGCCAACTATGTTTGATACATTTAACTTCTTCTACAACTACAGATGATTGGGTTGAGTAATTTAACGTTTGACCACCTTAAGATAATGCATTTGACATTAACTAATTGTTAATATGGGAAATTTGAAGACATAAAATGTTCAAAAATCTTTGGAGATGACAAAGCGATCTCACAAAAACAAAAAAAAAAGGTTTGCAATTTCATTACAATATCTTTAAATCAAAAGAAGCCATTTTAAAATGAACATACAATGATTGGTTTAGCTATGTGAATCCATTTCCCTACTTCAAATGATTAAAAGGTGTCAAACAAAAATGTCCGCCAGTGTTTTATCTTGATTTTTCATTTTGTTCTCTATGACTACAGATGATCTGGTTGCTAGGGGTGACTATTGGCCTAATTTGACTATTGCGATAGCGATAGACTATTGAAGTCTACTATTGCAATACCGATAGACTATTGTGACCCACTATTGCAATTGCTATTGCGATAGTTTTAGATACAAACAAAAATGTATTTCAGCTGTGATTTCCAAAGATTTCACGAGGATAATCTGATTAATAAAACAGATTTTAGCAATCGTCCACTGTTGCAACTAGGCTTCATAACTCTAAAAGAAAATTTCTCATCTTGAACATTAAGAAATGAAATGAATTCAAATAAACATGCTTGAAATATTTGGAAAAGTCACTAAGAATATTTATAACTAATCCAGAAAAAATAACACTTTCGATAGTATCAATAGTTTACCTTACTATTGATATATCAATAGTGTTTTGAGGCTCCCTATCGATAGAGTACTATTGCAAGGATGACTATTGCTATGCATCGATAGTTCGATATATTGTTACACCCCTACTGGTTGCTTATATGTTTTGACCCTCTGAAGATAAATTTGGCCTAAACTGATGATTATTTGGGAAAAATTTTAAGAAATAAATCTTCAAAAAATGTGCTAATACTTACTCAGAGAGATTTTTGTTGATACTTTCTGTATCTACACTGACTCCAACTGGAGGATCCTTCAAAAGGGCCTGGAGTTCTTTCTGTAGGCGCTTCTAAAAAGTAACAAGATAATATGGATCAGATGACAGATCAACAGAGAAGCATACTGCATATTACTAGACCAAATACACGAATACCTTATCTGTGAGTTGGTGTTTAACGCCGCTTTCAAGATTATTTCACTTATATCGCGGCTGCTAGTATTATTGCAGGGAGAAAGCCTGCAACACCATTGTGGCTATGCATTGCGGTGAAACCTGCGAGCATCGGCTGGAACTAGCGAACCATGGGTGGTACTGCGCTGAATTTCAGTGTAGCATTGCACCCAAACCTGACTGCGTGTAGAACAGTTCTTACCTTATCAGTATTTGTATAAAATGTGATGTGGAAAACTTGAATAAGAAATAAAGGGTTAATAAAATGCAATGAATTATCAACAGACATGAAATCATATTCTACTACTCAGTGTTAGCGTAAACAAGATTTCATCATTCCGGCATCCTCCTACATCAGCGTATTTGTCTCCGCCCAGCTCCATCATTTACCCTGATATCCTTCGGCCTAAAACACTTGTATGGCTAAATATAGCAAGCCAATGAAATGACTCACATTCAGCAATAGCAGCACCACCTGGATGAGAGTTCAAACAAATGTCAATGTAGACTATAAATAGCCATGAGTAACCTGCCGTAAGCGATATGAGTATACGATTCAGAGTATATGATGGAGCTAGGCGGAGACAAATACGCTGATGTAGCAGGATGTCATTCCGGTGATTATTGTTTATTTGACGAGTAAGAATAAGCTTTTTGGAGTGATCCTCATCAGTTGCATATTTACCCTCATATATTTAATCTGAAAACTTGCTTAACTGCTTCAGTGATTAAAAACAACTGTAAACATGCATGAAATCACTCCATCTGATTAAAATCAATTCATAAATTTGTTCCCTAGTCTCATATTGATTTGGTACTTGTTCCTCAAAGATAATTTACTGAAAAATCCAGCGAGCTTCAGTGATTAAAAACAACTGTAAACATGCATGAAATCACTCCATCTGATTAAAATCAATTCATAAATTTGTTCCCTAGTCTCATATTGATTTGGTACTTGTTCCTCAAAGATAATTTACTGAAAAATCCAGCGAGCCAACTGGTTTTGGAGTAGGAGAATGAAATATTCAGTTCTTAGTTTCCATCCAACAAAGGAGATAACCCTAGCATAACTGGTTTATTGGTTACTTCCACAAAAAAAATCCAGGGTTTGTAGTAGTCAAGTTTGCTGGATGTCTTCCTTCGTCGACATCTAGGATCAAAAGCCTATCTATATAGCTGCTTCCTGGCGAATTGGATTGGTAAGGATTTTTAAATCTTAGACAATAGTAACAAAACATCTAACTTTAATTGACACACAGAGGGTAAGATATACCCTTTGACTATCATATCCAACTGCTGTCACATCTTAGAAATTTTTCTTTTTATTCAGCAACATTGAATTCACCGCTTCCCCCCTAGTATTGGACAACATTGTCATTGACAGATACCATCTTGGGTAGGGGATAGTGAGGCATTCGTTGCCACTAAATATACAGAAAATTAACTAAGATGAAAAACTGGTGGGATGTAGTAGTGAAAGGTTTATCTTTCCGTCCATGTGTCAATTGAAGTTAGATGTTTTGTTGTAATTGCCCTTCATGATTAAAATCGTTTGGAAGCTGCTACAGATGAAATAGGCTTACGTCACTAAACTCTAGGTGTGCAGTCATCACACATGAACCAAAGTTTAGATTATCTGAACTAGGCTACCTTTGTAAATGATTGGAGTGAGTTCTCTTTACTACAAGAGAAAGTTCCATCTCATTCGGTCTCAATCATTATTGTTCTAACTTGTTTCAGTCTTGAATTTACCCATGAGACGCTAACAGCCTTAAATACATTGTACTTCGTGAAACAATTCAGAAAAATCGTGACTTCCATCATGTGTACCTAAATTTCCACAACCTTTATACATGACAGATTGATTATTTTAATGTCATTTGTTAAAAAGATCCACAAACTATTTTCTTTCACAGAGGAGAGTGTCGTCAGAGATAAATTTCAAATAGAGTCAACATTGCATATGTTTGAGTTTAGAATGCATAAAAGGATGTACCTCCATGGAAGCCATGTCTGAAATTTGTTTTTGTTTAGTTTCGTATTATTGTTTGCATACATGCGGTTTTTCAATTATTTAGCTATTCTAGCATATTTTTTTCAAATAAATGAAACACTAAATATTAATACTAAATTAATTAATGAAATGGCGAACCCATTGATATAAAATCGATTTGTACGTAAGAAAACTAGACATTAGCTTCACGCTATGGAAAAGATGGCGCCGATCAACGTTCGGTTGAATCCTCTGGGTTTAGTTGCCTGCGTGGCAGTTATTCTCTGTATATTCTTTTACTTATTTGGACTGCCGGGGTTTTTCAAACAAGAGACGAGAGTCAGTATGAAAGAACTTTTGTCTGTCAGCGTCGCATTAGCTCGAAGAGGAGGTTTGAAAGTGAAGACAATTGCCGAAAGCCAAAATCTGGATCCCAAAGTAAAGGGAAAGACGAAGGAGGGTGCCAAGGAGATGCTTACACAAGGCGACTTGCAATCTCATAAAGCTATATATTATGGATTTGAAAAAGCATTTCCTGGTTTAAAGGTATATAATTTTATATTATCAAAGATGACAATATACATTACTTTTATGACACATGTGAAATGACAACAACAGGGACAAGTTTTGTAATTTTTTGAGTCAAAAGCACAATTACACATCTTTTATAGCAGCATAGATGTGACTATGGTAAGATCATGCGGCTTAAGGGATATTTCAACATTAGGAAAATTTGGAGCTCAGTTTTTCAGAATAGTTTATTTCCAATGTTGAAAAAACCTTAATGTCACGTCTGTAGCGCCAATACTAAAAGAAGATACATTAATTTAGAATTCTCAAGCAGTAAATTTGTTTGTCTTGCTGCTGTTCAAACAGAAAACCTATGACTGACCTTGTATAACTTTACTTATTGATAAAAGGCCTTGTTTTTAGGACTTGCACATTAGCTTGTGTATTGGTACACAGCTTGACATATATGAAGCAGTGGAAGAGTTCTCCATTTTTGCAAGGTTGTTTTGGTTAACCGTGAGTCATTAAAATTGGGGTTTCCGGCAGGGACAATGTTTGTGTATCCTTTTTTGGAACACAAAGGTCTGAGATTTTGAAATTTTGTTGATATACCTTTACTAATAAGGAGTATAAATTGTGAATTAGTGTCTGTCAGATAATATTAAAAACCACACTAACGACGCCTTATTATTTGAAAGTTGGCCGTTAAGTTCAAGAAAAATAAAGTGCAATATCTAATAGAGCAATGTCTCAACTTTCATGTTTTGTTTTGATTGAAAAGCTATGAGAACAGTCTGATTAAAATCGACTATAATCCGAGGAATGAAACTTTTATGATATTGACTTCATCAAGATTCGAACTCGTTCTATTTAGGACTTTCCTCTTCGCACTTTCTGACCGCATCCTTATGTAGGTGCATGTTCAGTGCAGACAAAATCATGTAGCTACTGTCTGTTGCACAAATTAACAGCAAAATAAAAACATAAAATGGTCAGCAATTTTGAAGTGTATAACTGAGTTTGTTTAGATTGCTATTTACTGACAGTGGACTGGACTAGCCAAGCAGATAGAAACCTGATATAATAAATGATAATTGCAATTTCCATTGGTTATGAGCAGGGGTTGGTTGATGTTAATTTGGGATAGATGGGCAACAAAGGGAGGAGTCACAAGATGGGGGTTGAGTTGCTTTTAAATGCGTTTAGTGCTTACAGCTAATATTTTCACAAGACATAAGAGAGCTAATATATAAGAGCATGTAAATATATTAATATATAGTTACCCCCTTACTGCTTTTGTTGTTGTTGAAATAATGTGTTTTTTCTCTTTGGCATCATGATTAAAGGAATATGGTATGGTTTTATTGATTTTCTTCCAATTTTTGGTTAAGACACTTGACAATCTTGGCGATGTATTTCACCTGGAGAACTAACGGGTATATATCTTAGTCATGAACATCATCAATACAAAGGCTGACAAGTTAAAGAGCCCATGTTTTTTTTTTCACTTTTGCCACACAATTTGACAAAGACACATACTCCTTAAAAACTCATTTCAATCCCTCTAGATGCCTCTTTATCAAGCAGATAATGAGTTTGATGAGAATTGTCAAATGAGTCTGTACTATGCATAGATTGGACAGATTTTGCTATGCGCAAGGTTGCAACAGCTGGTTTGAAAGGAGTATTGATTTTCCTACCTTCAATTTGCAAATATAACATTAACATAACACGTACATCTGTTACAGTTGTTCCCAATCTATGGTTGTTTCACGTTTCATTTCATTCGAATTTTAAACCATAATCTTTCTTTGCTGTGGTGATTAGTACCTATTGTTGGTTTTAGATAGTTTTGGGGTCCATACACAATGTATATTATTTATTCTGTGGTGAATGTTGATGGAAGGGTTTGGGTTGAAGGCATTGTTTACAGATAAAATTGTCTCACAGGAAATAATGACATCAGTCGAATGCATGTTGTATAAAAGTATTTTTTCCCCCATATAAAGTCAATTCATTCAGCAGGTTAAGTACCTGCTTTTTACGGGTTGATTGGCATGAGATGTGAACAAAATACATTGAATGAAACACTGATAATGTTTTGAATGTTAGCCTGTAGGTAATATATTTTTTTATTGCAACTGAAAACCATCCCTGTCAGCAACACATTTATTCAAAGAAATGTGCATACATTTTTAATGTGAACACTCAGGTTTCAGTTTTGCATTAAATGTTCTATTTTCATATGATTGAATTGAAATTGAGAGTATTTTCCTCTTGATAACTTTTTGTGTCAGTACAAAGGCATCAGAAAAACTTGAAATTGTAACTCCTATGGAATATAAATGGGTTTTTTTTTATATTGCTGGCTTTTGTTTATATTAAGATATGTTTGTACATCAACTATGGAGGTTTCAGGGGAACATATGTAGCTTTCTGAAAATTTTCTTTGCTAATCCATTGCTGTTTGCTGAATTGTTTATAATCAGGATCATTGAATGGCACACCTCAGAAACTGTCTGTTGTAGATTATTTACAATACATGTTGAGTCTTCAAAATAACTTTTATACTCTCTGTCAATAACAATTGAGACACTGAAGATAAGAAATAAAAAAAATAAAAAATATTCTGTTCATTAAATCCGTGTGTGGTTTGCAAATCTGGACCTGTATTTTCGAAGCGTTCTTAGTGCTAAGATAGTCGTAAGTACCATACATTAACCCTGGCATACGACTATCTTAGCACTAAGAGAGCTTCGAAAATCTAGGCCCTGTTTTTTTTAAGAAAAATCATGTAATGAATGTTTTTAAATGTCCCTTAAAGTGTAACTAACGCAGAATCATTTAACATGTTCTTTGTTTCAAACCGAAAATTCAATTTGCAATCATTGCATAGGTTGTATCTAAAGAGCATATGTCATGAGTCACAGGAAAACTTCAAGTTTAATCATTTCTTTATTATAGATTGCATTCCATGAAAGTTGCGAAATATTGACATCATATAAAAAAATTTAATGACAAGAAGCAGACAAGAAAATATGGCAACACAAACATTGTGAAATAGAATGTACTTATATGCACACATTAAAACTATGCCACTGCTTTGATTTTTCATTTGGCGCATAATTTCATGTTTTCTATGAATCTCCTCGGCCAGTACAGTATTCCTCTCACAGGTTGCTTTCAAGCAGAACTAAACCAAACAAAGGCAAAGGAAATCTAAAATCCCCACACATCCATATTTACAATAGGAATTATTTTAATTTCTGTTTTAATACAGAGTAGATAAGAAAATATGCCATCACATGTATCAAAAGTTTAAGGACTGTCAGATTCATTATTTCTAAAATCAAACAACAACCTTGAGAACAAAACATGTGATATTTTAAAGGTTTTATAAACAAAATCACTTTAAAGAAGCAGACTGTGCAATTTTCCAAATTATCAACCAGGATGTTTCAGTCCAAACCCACTCTTCATCTTAATTTAGAAACGAAATGATTTTGATTAGAATTGCATGAAAAACATGTGTGAATCATCATAAATAAATCTCAAATCAATGTATACATCATTGAAGCTTTTTTATTCCGTATGGATGAAAATGGACTTATGCGATTAATTTGTGTTATGTATGTACACTGTACCCTCTTCGCACAGTAGTTCCAGCCAATGCTCGCAGGTTTCACCGCGATGCATAGCCACAATGGTGCTGCGGACTTTCTCCCTGCAATAATACTAGCAGCCGCGATATAAGTGAAATAATCTTGAAAAGCGGCGTTAACGGTTAAACCCCATATCACCTCACTCACTCTTCGCACAGGTTGTATCTGAAGAGCACGACACAGAGCCTGTTGATCTTGCCACAGTGGAGGACGTTGAGAAAAAGCTGAAAGAGGTGGAGGACATTGTCCAGAGTGACCAGTCCATCCCCATGAACGACATCGCCATCTGGATAGATCCTCTGGACGCAACCAAGGAGTACACTGGTAGGTACAGTTGTCTCCCTTTAACACCCGTCCCAATGTAAAAGCCAGTTACTCTCTGCCTAGTGATTACAAGGCAGCATAAATCTCCTGATTGCCTTCTTACTCGCATGTACATTTTTTTTAAAAACGATGGTAGCAATAAAAAATTTAATTTATCACAAATATATAAAATTTCATCATTAAATAGCATTTATGGCTTGTATATTTGTTTTTAACAATATCATATTAAGTATTATGAATATCTTGAAGCATAAGAATTATTTTGACAACTTTTTCACTTACACAATAAAGGTTTACAAATATTATATTGCTCACGTCTAAACAACAACGCAGGAGTGCTGTCACCTAGAAAATGTAGTCTTAGACTCTTAGATTCACCTTTTAGAAAATGTAGTCTTTGATTCACCTTTTAGAAAATGTAGTCTTGGATTAATTAATTTTTTACTTACAAAACATTTCAAGATGTAATTCTTTATGAAAAGGATATATTTTCATGAAGAAGAGTCATTTTTCTTATTATTAGTTAATTGTTACGATACATCTTTTATAATGACTTATCTTTGAAAGGCTGAGATTCCTGGGGGCTGAGTGAATCGGTAGCCAAAATAAGTGCTATAGTCAATTTTAAATACAATTTTAGCCAATATTCCGCTAAGGATTGCAGAGTTTGATTTCGCCATTAAGAATTTGCACCTGTGCAAGTCACTTTCAGCAAGTGCAATTTATGTGTACAAGCAGGTTGCACCTAGTGCACGTAACAGTAAATATGATAGCTTCAAAACATCATGGTGCATTAAATTCATATACTCAAACCTTTATGAAGCAGATGAATGTTGTTATTTAAAAGATGCACAGAGTAAAGCTTTTGGGTCAAATATGATAAGGGGTGGGATAGAGCAGTGGTTAGCGCGTTCGGCTTCGGATCAAGAAGTCTGTGGTTCAAATCCCGCCAGGGGCTTGGCAACTTTGTCTGCAGTAGAGAACTGTTCTACACGCAGTCAGGTTTGGGTGCAATGCTACACTGAATTTCAGTGCAATACCACCACTGGTTCACTAGTTCCAGCCGATGCTCGCAGGTTTCACCGCAATGCATAGCCACAATGGTGTTGCATGCTTTCTCCCTGCAAAAATACTAGCAGCCATGATATAAGTGAAATAATCTTGAAAAGCGGCGTTAAACCACATATCACCTCACCTAAAATATGTTAAACTTATTTATTAAATTATGTTATTTCAGTGGTTGTTTGTGAAAATTAACATCTCCATGCTTATCACTTAGCAAAGTGACAATAAACAGGTTAAAAGACGAGATTTATCATTAAAAAATAATTTTAGAAACTTACTTATATCATATTATATTACATATTATTTTTTATATATTTTATTTTATTTAAAACTAAATTGAACCCTGCATTGAAATTCTAATTAAACTCGTTTCAATGACTTGATGTGTCTGCTTGTAGAGGATCTGTATGAGTATGTGACAACCATGGTGTGTGTTGTTGTGAACGGAGAACCAAGGATAGGTGTCATACACAAGCCTTTTACTGACGAAACTGGTAAGTCACCTAGTCCATTACGGAACTTTTTGTCAAGAAATCAAATGAAAAACTGAAAATTTATATTTGCTTTCTTTCATTTAAATTTTAAAATTGCACACCATTTGTCTTACATGGTTTGTCCAATGAATTTATAGATAACTTGCAAAATTTTAAAACTTATTGAAATGATCAGAAAGAACTTTCTGTGCTAAAGTGTTCATAATATTTGTGAAGAAAGCAGCCTGTATAAGAACTGAAGTGAAAACAATCAGACACTAGAGACACCATTGATGTGGTTATAGAATTTCCCTGCGTGATATTTCCAGTTTGGGCATGGGTTGGTTATGGACACTCAACAAACCTGAACAAAGCAAGCAAACAAGGAGAAAAGCCGAAGAACACAAAGATCATCGTATCTCGATCACACACAGGAGATGTGAAGGATGTGGTCAAATCAGCCTTTGGAACTGAAACAGAAGTTATAGAAGCTGGTGGAGCAGGTTCGTGTAGCACAAACTTGTGTTTGCGTTATCTTTTAGCAGAGTTGTGACGATACAGAAATTTCAATATATTTCAGAAAATTTGTTTTGATATGTTTCATGTCACGTTGTACCCAAGTCACAAGGTTTTTGTACAAAATAATTCCTATTGTTAGTTTGGATGGGTGGTATTATCGGTATATTGCAGTACAGAAACAACGTGATACGTACCGGTACATTTTTCTGAAAATATCTAATATACGAGAGGTTTTAGAAATTACAATTTCCATATAAGATTGCAGAAAATTGTAACCAAAAAAGTGATTTTATTGAAAATTGTAAACAAATTGTGAACACACCAATTTAAAATAGCACAGACATGTTCAAAGTCAGAAACCAGTCACTGAATAAGATCTCTTTATGAAATGACGGGCAAACTTGAGCACTGATCACTGTTCTAATTGCTGTTATTTAGTCAAGAGAGCATGGAAACACTAAAATCTGAAAAGTACCTATATATTGCAAAACGTATTGCAACACGCTTTTCTGTATCACAATATATTTCAATACGAAAATGAGGATCCTTGATTAATTATTAGAGCTTCTATACTTACTTAGTTTTCTTGACTTTTGTTTGAAAGGATTTTGATTTATGTTCCCTCTGTGCTTCAGGTTACAAGACTCTGGAAGTGATCAAAGGCAACGTGCATGCTTATACACACGTGACACTGATTAAAAAGTGGGACATCTGTGCAGGCAATGCAATTCTCAGTGCAGTGGACGGAAAGATGACGACCCTTGAAGGAAACATCATAGACTACTCACCCTACAAAGACTACAAAAATGATAAGGGTTTGCTGGCGACGTTATACCGCCACTATGACTATTTAGAGAAGCTCGCTCCTGCAGTAGAAGCATTAAGAAAGAGTCTCATTCGTAAACAAGGGAGGTAACTCAGTATTTGACAATGATGGACTAACGCTTGTGTTGAGTGACTGTGATTTGGCTTCCAAGAATATCCAATGGAAAATATTCATTGCTATTTTCATATGTCTTAATCTGACTTGATGATAATTTAGGGTTAATTTTTGTATCTAAATAACCCTCAATGTGCCTTTGGCATGAGGGCCAGAGAGGTCATGTTCACAGGATTTGAGGTTTCAAAATATTGCATCAGTCTGGATACAAATTTGTTCAGTAGAAACCAGTTTAGTGCAGATACAAGTTAGTCATATGTGGACCGATGGTAGTGACCGTCCATAAAGAAAATACTTGCCTGACTTGCCTCTTGTTTCCGAAACCAAAAGCATTTGTCTTAGACCATGTGAGGCAAACTGAACTTACGTGTATCTGAACATGCGACTGTATGGGCTGTTCTCAGACCAATGAGTTGACCTATCAGCAGGTGAAAATCCTCGATGAAACGAGTTTGTATCCAAGTGGAGGTAATATTTTGAAACTTGTATTCCTTGGAACGGAGTTAAATTTAATCAAGACTTCAAACTTCCACATTTTAACTGGATTCTTTAGTTGGTATATTTGTTCACCATATTGTAAGACAATCCACATAGAAGTCAATAAGGCTTTGACAATCTTGCCCATGCCGAGACATCTCATTCAACAATATCTAAAAAAAAGGTACTGTAAAATCATAATATTTCACGGGGGTTTAATTTTCGAGCTTTTCACGCAAAGCCATAATGCGCGAATAATAAAACAGCGCGAAATATTATGGTTATGAACGTGAAGAAAACCAGTAATAGAAAAATAATTTGGTTGACACATTTTATTACTCACAGGAATGTTTGGTTCGTTCATTAATGACGCGTCACTAATTAGAGCTCTCACAAGTGTTTACGCCGATATGCACGTTGTTTGTTGTGCAAACACAGTCATCACAATAATCCGGCCTGGCGGAATCCACTCTTGATCACCAATATGCATGTCATGATGTTTTGATTACGGTACTATTGAGCTTCGATTCGGTGCGTATTGCTGTACAGGACCCTCGGTTCGCTATATTTTCGGTTCGTTATGAAATTTCTTTGAACGAGATCTTGAGAAGTCACATCATTCAAACACTATTGTTTGGAGTTAAAGATCAAACTAAACTGTTTCGAATGTTTACTTCCGGGAAAACTTGGCGACCGGTATCATTACCACTACAAAACGTGAAGACGTTTAATGACGATAAATAAAAAAACTGGATCGTTGACTTTTTGAATAAATATTATTGTTTTTAATAACTACTAGTTTCGCTGTTAGCTTTGCTGCACGGTGCATGTAGTTTTGCTCACCAAATTTTTGCTATTGCTTAGTCGATATTCGCGAAAATTAAACCTCGCGAATCAGTCATTTTTTATGTTTGCGCGAAAATAACACCCCGCAAAAATAAATGATTTTACAGTATCTCCTATAAAAGAGGGTATAGTCAATTGATCTTGATATAACTCAAGGTCGCAGCAAGCTTTAAAGTCTTTCAATTTGTTTAACATCTCAGCAGAATATCAAAGAATTACCAGATGTTCTGTCAATTTAAAAGAAAGCATGATTTTGCTAATTTTTGTAAACCAAGACAGGTTTTTTTTTTAGTTGTATCAACCACACATAATAAAGAGAATATAGCTGAAACTAGGAATTTACATTGGCTTTGCTTGATTCGTTTAAGCGTTGTGTAACTTGGATATGTGACTGGCGTTAGCCAGGTCTACAACAACCTCAGGTTAAATCAAGTGTTTTGGTGTACATACAAGAAGCAGCCAGCATATCACAGAGTAGCTTCTAAATAAATGTCACTTATTTGATACAAATAAATTTCAAACATTTCGAAACGTGAAGAAAATATCACTTTCAATTATTGCATTGTATTTCATAAATCATGTATGTAGTTATTTGAATTATTAAGCTATGCTATTCAAAAAAAAATATATATATAAATAATTGTAATATAAATGTTGTGGAAAAGTCACAACAAATATTTTTTTCCGTCATAATCCGCTGGCTCTTTTCACACCGGCGCATCTGGCGTACCCTGAATGTCATAAAAGTGGTTTGCCGCTTTCATCCCTTCTGGCAGCATATGCCGGCTGATGTGCCAGGTCACCAATCAAGCACAGCCATTGTCTCTTGACATCTAAGAAAGATCTTTCTTTGAATTCTCTGGACCTATGATTAATCAATTTGCTGCAAGGGGATCATGTAATGTAGGAACTGTAAAAGGTTTAAGTTGTACATGCCTGGACAGTCGTTTCCTCTCTGAATATTTGTTATCAAGAAACCTTCATGAAGATGATACCAGCCTCATCAGTAAAAGTAAAGATGTTGACCTAAGAAATGCATAAGTCGAATCTGATAATTAATTTCATCTCAATCTTAGTTTAGTTTTATATATTGTGTAGACTATCAACAAGTGGACAAATGTGGTTTAAAAGATTATCTGTTTAAATATTCTTCATTCATTGGGTGCTTGTAAGGTTTGTGAGGAATTTGTGTTGTCTTTTATGTTGTAAATATTTCCATAAGCAGTTCACTAGCTTTATATATTATTTTAAACCTGTCAATCTCATGTCTGTACAGCTCCTTCACCTCTCATTTAAGCACAAAACTTCTGAAATCCATTATCATGTATGGTGTCAACTGGTTCTTGATTTCATAATGGCATACACACTTCTTATGAATAATGTTAACAAAATTTCAAGAGCTAAAATTCTTTTTTGAAACTTAAGCAAATGTTGTTGCTCATAGCACACCTCATGACAAGTTGTAAATAGGTTATTACAAGGACTAATACTAGTTCTGAAACTATAAGGAATTCCTTATTAAGATGCCATATTTCAATCTCAGGATGTCAGGATCTTGTTGGTTTTCCTGAATTCGTTTTCATATCTTTTATTTTGCTGTTGAACTATAAAATATAAAAAATATTTTGATATGTGGTAATTTTCTTTAATAATTTCTATCCAGACATTGTGATTTCATTAATCAGGTCATAAGTTCAAATCTAATTTGTTGAAAAAAAATTTTTATTTAAAAAAAAGTTTGTCATACTTATTAATGCCAATATAATACTCATTCCATTTTACATTGCTGGAGTGAACCTGTCAATCATGTCTCTCTTTACTTTTATGTTGGACGTTCTTGATGTCGATTATGTTACATTATGTTAATAATGTCTATCGCTGGTGCCATTTTTATGGGGGTTAAAATTTGGTTAGAATTGATGGCTATAGCAGATTATGATAATGATGATTAAATAGCCAATTTTAAGCACAAAGGTGTATGCACTCGTACGTTTTTAATGAGTGGGTATTTCTATGTAAAAAAGATATGTAGCTGTCAATACATATCTTTCGGAGGGTTTATATTTCTTTGACACTTTTATAAGATCATCACAGGATGATGTTTGATTGTGTGCAATATATTGTTATTTATTTTTGTAAGTCTGATATTTTCTGTCCTTTCCAGTTCAAGAAAATTGTATATATATAATTCAACTAAACCTTTGAGTTGTCATAACACTTAAGATGTGCCTTTTGATCATGAGCAATTGATTTTTTTTTTTTAACCAATAAGTTTGTTGTTGCAATATTATTGAAGGCTCTGATGTTCTCCAGGCTCCTAATCTTGACAATATGGTGTTTATTGGCTATGCTTGATTCGTTTAAGCAGCGTATATCCAGGACATGGAACTGGCGTATGCCGGGTCAGTAACAGGCTCAAGTTGAATCAAGTATGTTAGCGTACACATAGGAAGCAGTCATCATACCTCAGACTAGTTTCAAAATACGTTTCATCTGTATCATATAAAATATTTCTCAAATATTTTGAAATGTGACTTTAAATGTCACTATCAAGTAATGGATGGTTTTTAATAATTAAGATTATTGCCTATTAAATAATTTTGAGTTATTTAAAAAAATAATGATGACTATAAAATAGTTGTGGAAAGTCGCAACAAAAATATTAGTCCGGCATTATACGCCGGATTTAACTGTCATTTAAAACCGGCATGCTCCTGAGGCGTAGGCCGGTTACCTATCAAGCATAGCCATAGTCTCTGTGTCTACCTTTATATGAATCACATAACAATTAATTTGATCTCATGCCTTTGAACAACATTCTGTTATTAAGTATCTTGGTATGCTATGCATATTTGGGTTGAGTGAATGCGGCTAATAAGGTATTAATCCAAATAAAATGATGATGAAACTACCTTGGTGTTAATATTTTCTCTGAACCTGCCCAAATCCTGCCAGGGGCTAGGCAACTTTGTCTGCAGTAAAGAACTGTTCTACATACAGTTAGGTTTGGGTGCAACGCTACACTGAATTTCAGCGCAGTATCTCCAATGGTTGTCTTGTTCCAGCCGATGCTCAGAGTTTCCCCACAATGTATAGCCACAAGTGTATCACAGGCTTTCTCCTGCAGCGATATAGGTGTAATACAATTTTCGACATATTAAGCACTTTTGGAGTTTAGAAAATTGAAAAGAGGGGGCGCTTATTCAAATCGCTTTTCATCAAAGTCAAAAGATTGCCAAAAGAACAAATTATGGCTTTTTGATGTTTTCAAAATTGTTAAACAGGTAAATAGGGAGAGGGTTCTTATTGGGCCAAATACGTTAAGCCCTCACCTGTGCCTGCCCCACTTTTGTGTGATCAATCTCATTACTTCTCACATTTTCTCCCCACGATTACTTGTCATTTCTAAGTAACCAGTTTTACATGTGGGATGTTTTGACATGTGCTGGAGTGAGCGGGATATTGGTTTGGCTTCGGATCAAGAGGTCTGTTATTCAAATCCTGCCATGCATTAGGGTTTGGTTGCAATGCTACACTGACTCTCAGCACAATATCGCCCATGGTTCGCTAGTTCCATTTAATACTCCAGGTTTTAATGCAATGGATAGCCACAGTGATGTCGTTTTCTCCCTTCATAAATACTAGCAGCTGTGATATGAATGAAATAAGCGCCATTCAACCCCAAATCACCTCACTTCAAATGCTGGAAATCTGTTATACATACCAGCCTTTCCTTTTTTACTTATCTCCAGAAAACATGCCGTTGCACATGTGAATGATATCCAGTCTTCTCTAATAACTTTAACCTTTGTACGCCTTATTGGAGTCACTTGGACCCTAGCTGTAGGGGTTTTACCTATTATACATGAATAAAGTTATCTGATTGAACCAGGCTTTGTGTATACTTAAATCAACCATATCTACACAAGAAAAATGGTATGAAATTTATTTATCTTTATTATGTACAAATAGACATAATTTTAGACTCGCATTCCTTCTTCCCCAATATATGAGTTCTTTTAGACCCCAGTGTTAAGGTCACAAATGGTAAATATTCCCTCACAATCTACAAGACAAATCTTAATGATGAACATCTGTAATATGTCTTCAATAAGTTGGATGTAAAAACGTCGGAAAATTTGTTCAGTATAGCATTGCACCCAAACCTTACTGCAAGTAAAACAGTTATTTATTGCAGAAAAAGTTGCAAAGCCCCTGGCGGGATTTGAATCGTGGACCTCTTGATTCTATCAAACATACAATTCTTTGGGTTCCAAAATAAATGCACAGAAATAAGGTACCTGTGTTCGAAGCTACGATTCCCAAGTAATTTTGTCGATTTTGGCAGAAAAAACAAGCAGGACATATAGAATATATGTTTTTATTTCTTATGATGATATACACAAGGAAATCTCTATTTTTACAACAGATGAATAGCATATTTTTTACAATGCTATCAGAGTTTACAGAAAGGAGACAACAGACAAAGAGGGAGAAAAGTTAAATGGAAATTAGTCGTCAGAAAAGTGAGCCGTGTTCTGATATGAGAGAGTAAACATGAAGTGGGAGGTACAAAATGAAGTGAGATGAATTTATCAATGAAGTACACATCAGTTGATACAATACATACAGATGCTCTTAACATATGCATCAGTTTTTCTCATACAAAAATCCTTTCGTTCTAACAAAGGCATTGCGTTCATTTTCCTCAATTTACACAATGTTAAAATATATAATGCATAACTTCACTAAGCTGATGACTAAAACTAGGATAGCACGTACTTTATTAAGTGATTTGAAACTCCTGACATGTGACACCATGCTTCATATTTTTATAATTTCACAAAAACGTAACTTTGACAAGCTTGAATGATAAGATTATTTATCAAAGCTTCCAAATAAATTCCAGATCAACTGAAAGATGCAATAGTGTTTTAAAGTTCATTTGCAAAGTAAAATGAGAAAGGGGGAACACCACGCCAAAATCACTGCAGCAACAATTACTGATCATTGTGAGGTGCTGCTACTGTTGCAATAGGTTTGTTCATTTAATAGACCTGGGCCTCCTTTCACAATGACCTAAGGTGATCGTAAGGTATTGCAATATTAAAGAATGGGATTTAAGGTTAACCTTAGTTAAGGTTGCTTTGTGAAAGGAGCCCCTGATCATACCATATCATCAGGCAATGTCTAAACAAAATTTTCATCAGAAAATGCCTTGACCACATTTTCATTAAACAATATATATTTATCAATGTCTTGACCAAATATTCATCCATATATTGACCAGATCTTCATTAATTTCCTGTCCAGGCACTAATTTAAAAAAAAGCCCCTACCCCATAGTTATAACATTGAGTTGGGATCACTTTAGGGAGCTATCAGTGGGCCCAGATCATAATCAGTTAATACCAGATCTGCGTCAGACAAGTTCTTGACTTAATCATTATCAGACAAAACTGTAACCAGATCTTCATAAGGCAGTGTCTTTCAAGATGTTATTCAGACAAAGTCTTGACCAAATCTATGTCAGAAATAGTTTGTGGCCAGATCTTCATCAGAAAATGTTTTGACAAGATTTTCAACATGCCTTTTCTACCAAGACCACAAGACCCTATCTGATCAGACCTCAACAGACCTGAACAGACCATATCTGACTAGATCCTCAATGTTGATGACAAGCGTGTTATTGAACATGAAACAATATACAATGTTACTGCAACTTATAATTCTATTGAGGCGATATCCCCTTCTCCATTTTTAAAATAATGTCTATCATAAGACTATGGCACATTAAACTTTGTCACAGCAATGTTCCTCGGCCTCCTTTCACAAAGCCCTAAGGTGACCGCAAGTCCTGAAAGCAACCTTAGTGCAATGTTAAAATGGGAGTTAAGGTTAACCTTAGTTAAGGTTGCTATGTTAAACGAGGCCCTGGGGAAATTTTCACACAAAAATACCTCAGCCTGCTATCTAACTTGATTACTTAATGCATACAATCAAATTCTTTCATATCATTCATAAACAACCAATGTAATCAAATTTTCATAGTTAGCAAACATCATTTGAAATTCAAATTGCTGTTGATGAAAAAGAAGTTATTATACGAGGCTAATCAAATTCAGATGTTCTACTTCTGTAAGTGATAATGTTTTGGTGGTCTGGTAAGCTTACCGACCATAACTCCTAGAAAGATTACATGCTGCTTGAGTAGCACATTCCGAGTGCAAAAATGATGCAACGCTCTAGAGTACACAAAGATAAAAATGATTGGATGACAGCTAAAACTCAGTCAGTATTCACAAGTAGGATGAGCATTCTGTGACGAGTCTTGAGTACGATACAGTCGTCCTCTTGCTCTCAACTATTTGGGAGACGGGGTAAACACCATCAGATTGTCTGTTTCTGTCTCACCACTGCTCTCGGGTTTGGCTGGAGTGAAAAGGAGGCTCGGCCTCTGAAATAAGAAAACACAGAATAATCACATCACTAAATACAACATTTATGTTGAAACTTTTTTCCTAGGATTTTTTGACAGAGGGTTAACAATATATCCCCTTTAGTCTTGGTGCACACAATATTTCAGCCATTTTTTTCCCAGAAGATGTCAAAATAGGATTTACGGTCAATAGGTAATTATAAAACACAAAGTCAGCAATTTTTTAAGCTTCAGAAGACTTTATTTCTTAAGGAAAATATGATTTCAGGACATACACCTCATGGTCTTAATTAATTGCAACGTCCCAAAATCTGTAATGCATTTACACATCTACCCAAAATCTGTAATGCATTTACTCATCTACCCAAAATCTGTAATTAATTTACACATCTACTCAAAATCTGTAATTAATTTACACATCTACCCAAAATCTTTAATTCATTTACACATCTACCCAAAATCTTTAATTCATTTACACATCTACCCAAAATCTTTAATTCATTTACACATCTACCCAAAATCTTTAATTCATTTACACATCTACGAGAGGGTCTGTTCTATTTGTTTGTTTTTGTATAAATCTCAAAGAAGACAAAAATAGGTTATAGGTTTTTGGCCTTCAATATTTTCTGCTGGGTAAACAGTGCCACATGCCAAGTTTTTGCACAAGGTGGCACCCCAAGTCTCTTAACTTGTCTTTCAGTGTGGGGCAGGGAACCATCCTTCAAACTGTCAGTATATCCAGCAATGACGTGCTCACCCCCTATTAGGCATGCAGCTCCAAAGGTCACTGAACTTCACTGATAGCTTCAAATGAGTTATGCACAAGACCATTTGACCAGCATGTGAACTTTCCATAAATGCTATGAATTTCTGCTGTTCAAATTATAGTCTGTCATGTAAATAATTCATCCAAATTAACACAATCAGATAGAACATGAATCATCAAATGTATAAATCCAAAGTTGTCAGTACTCACCGGCCTGCCTTTGAGAACTGGACTACTCCCTTCAGCAGGAGAGATTTGGTCTGCATCATCCTCTGAGGGTGGAGTAAACAGGTAACATTCTCCGTGGCTAACCCTTTGCTTCGGAACTGTAATTAAAACAATTATCGCACATGAGAAAAATTTATTAGAAGAATGATTATCATGCAATATTTTTTTCCAAGGGGAATATATTGCGAGACATTGTGTGAAATAAGGAGAAGCTTCTTTAGTGATAGATATTCTGTAGATTCCAGATCCTGCCCTTGTCAACTTTATGACAACACCAGGCCTTACCTCATCAAATAATGAGCAAAAATGCTTTAAGACCAAAGCCACAATGACATTGTTAGTGATGTTTGAAGAGAGGGCCCTGGGGAATATTGTCTATCATATTTTTTGTTTCCCTAAAAATTAGAGAAACATGATAGCTTTACCAAAGGTCACATCTATTTATAAATGGCCATGACATGCTATGATGTTGTCGCAGTGGAAGTATAATAACACTTTCTTTACTTTCTTTCTTCAATAATGTACTATTTTCATTGACTTATAAAACAATAAATTTGCAAGATGAATAAAATCTCCTCTTTGTATCTACTGATATCACATAAAGCGACAAAAGTTGAAAAAAGTACAAGAAATACTACAAGAATTGTAACTTTTATCAACTCTTGTACATGCATTTCATATATTTGAGATATTACATTTTGAATAAAAAACACTTTGGTTTTTATGATATACTCCTGTCTGACAATATTAAACCTCATGTGTGCCAAAAATGGGAAATTTTATTCAATGATGTTGATTTTGATTGGCATATGATCTTTGATATTTGCAGAAGGAATTTGAAAGATGTTAAACTATTTGATTTTCAATTTAAATTTTTGCACAGAATTATTTACACAAAAAAAGAGCTTTTGAAAATGAAACTGGTTGATAATGCAATATGTAACTTTTGCAATGTTGATAATGAAACTATGTCATGTATATTGGGAATGTCCTGTTACCCAATCCTTTTGGAAAGAGGTTAAAAATTGGATTACCCAAAACGGTATTTTACAGACTTTTGATTTAACAAAATCCTTGGTTTGGTTTGGATTCAATGGAAATAACCCATTGCTAGTTCATATCCTTTTTTCAGCTAAAAGATATATTTATATTTCAACATTGAAGAAATTAAATCCAAACTTAAAATCTTTTATCAAAATTCTGAAAGATATTTACACTGTTGAAAAATTCATATCCAAAAGAAATGATAATTTTGCTCAATTTACAGATAAGTGGTTACCGCTATTCCCAATATTTGACCTATAATCATTCCTAAGGTCTGTCCATATCTTTGCCATATCTCTTTCACATATTAATTCATCCTACTATTTATATAATGTACTAAGCCTATAATATATCACCTACAATTTACACATGTAATTTATATGAATATTATAATAGTATACAATGTATCAAACTATGGAATCAATAAAAAAAAAAAATATTAAAAAAAAAAGATAAAAAAAAAACAAACAAAAAAACACTTTGGTGAGATTCCACATATCCCTATCAACTGTTTCAATATACCGTTGATTTCTTCCTGCAACTATATTTCCAAACATAATATGCCTATTTCTGGACTCTCACCTATGGAATCCCTGCTGTAAGGGGTAGAGGGAAGACGAGAGTGAGACTCAGGGGACTTGTCCAAACTAGGAGCAAACTGGACACTTCTCCGCGATCGCAGTCTCTGTGATGATGGAAGCTTCTTCAGTGCAGACTTCTTGCCTCCAGTCGGTAACCGCTCTGTAGAAAAAAATTATCCATGTCCATAAAATGTCTACTCAATAAGATTGTCACAAGCAGTAAAATTCACTTTGGATTTAAACTTTTCTTGATATACCAGCAAAACAATTAGTAATTTCATATATTGGTGTACATGTATAAGTTTAACGATAAAGTCATGCTGAGTTGCCAAGTTACATAAGAGCCACGAAGCATGAAATACATCCCTAGCCTATGGCATTAAACATAATGAATGTATAAACAGATGAGTTGAATTTGTATCAACAAAATATTATTTTCAAAAATCTCAATGATTTATTTTTTGAACAATTGAATTGTATCAACAAAAGATTATTCATAAAAATCCCAATAATTTATTTTTTGAACATTGAGGAGATAAACCTAGTGTGTAATAAAAAACAGAGACTTTGAATTGAAGCAGAAAGCTTAGCATCAAGCATTCAGGGCTGTCATGGCAGAATCTCAAATATGAAAATGAATACAGATATGTTGCTATGTTAACAAAATGAAGCCAAACCTTCAGTGGGCTGGAGGAACTTTGTGAAGGATGTGTCCAGCTCCTCGGTGCTCTGTGCTGGTGTTGTCGGTGCCAGAAACTTGGCGAGGTCGGTGCTGGCATTATGCTCGTCTGTCTCCATGCTCCCTTCTGACGGTTGGAAGAAGCGGGGATCCAGGCCACCTTCCTCGGTCTTTGAGGCGAGTTCCCGTTGCTCTTCCACTGTTGGGGTGAGGGTCAGGGACTTCCGTAATCTTATGCTCCTCCTATAAAGAAATTGAAATATCCAAACATTTACAGAAATGTGCAATTTCTGCGGTTTCTCTGGTCACAGAGAGAGGATTTCTGACACAATTACATTTGACATGCTTACTTCTCATTTAGTAAAATACATAACCGGTTTCAATCTTTGAGCTAATTTTACATTCAAATTTCAAGTACAAAACTGGTATAAAATTCCGTACAGCTTGTTCCAGTCTCCAATGTGGGCCACTTAAATCTTGATGTAGTGTACTAAAATTAGGAGATAAATGCCTTTTGCATTAGGAGATAAATGCCTTTCGCAAGCTCGGTTTGAAATTAAATTTAGGGGTAAAAAATGCAAGACATACAACCCCAAACTAAAAAACAGAAGGCATTTATCTCCATTCTAACATGACTAATTAGAAATATAATGAGGAACTAATTTGCCTTGCGCAACAACAATGTGATTAGGTCGAACCAGTACAGACCGGTTCCACTTGCTTTTGAAATTACAGTACAGTTCATTTTCAAAGAACACGCTTCAATAATAAAAAATAATATCAAAACATAAACCAACAGGTTTTAAATAAAACCCTTAAGTATTCATTTCATTGAAGATAAAATCAACAAAAGACAGATTTTTTTTATCCCGTCAGAGTTCCGTTTTTCATGTAAATACGTAGGACACCTATCACCCCTACAATACCGACAAGGACTGACCAAATCAAGGGACGTTACTCTAAAAGAAGTTGTTTACTACTAGCGCTTACTTCTCACGCAAGATGTGAACTGATTGAATAAACGATCAAGAAAGCTTTATAGTTTGTCATGGTTGAATACACTGTCTGGAAATGTGGTCACTTATGAATGAGAGGGGGGAAAGGGAAGGAAAGTTGAAGAATAACGTATGTCCCCTCTGTTCACTTGACAAATCGCTATTACCGCGCGTTACAGTAAGAAGCGAGCTCGGTTTGAAATTAAATTTAGTGATAAAAAAAACAAAACTACTTCGACAAAAAATATACCACAGAATGGATTTATCTTCTTAATTTCATAAAAAAATATGGTATTCTCAATGTCTGTATAGAATTGATTAAAAATTCATTTTGCTGTTGTCTAAGGCGATGAAAACTGTAAGTTCAGCGAATGGAGTTTGTAAACATGCGTGTATGAATGTGAATCGGTCGTAAATATTTAGAGGTGATTATTAGCGAAATAATCACTCCAAAATTGATTGTGGTAACCAATCAGAAAGTAGTATCTACATTCTAGATTTCGTGTCATGTTAGAATTATTATTGTAAGTGTACAAAGCTTAATGGTGATCCTTAATTACTTTTAGGAGATTCCTGATTTGCATAGAAAGTTTACTGAAGAGCTCATATGTCAGTTTGATCATCACATCGCTGAAAAGCTGGCATAAAATCGGTCACAAAATGAAACAAGACGACTAGCAGACTTACCTTGAGGGTTAAGTTTATCTGGCAAAGATAGAAAAGTCATGATAACTATACTAAGTAGGCATAATTACGGGGTGACCGTACCTTTTTGGAGTTTGATTCTTGGGGGTATTTCCAGTGGGGGGTGTGAAGAGAGACACAGGCTGGGGCGAGTCCTGCTGGGGAGGTGTGAAGATACTCAATGGAGATGTGTCGCTCTCCTTCTTGGTGGCACTTGTTGGTGCAGACGACAGACTCTTGCGTGGCTTCTGCTTTGGGGTGATGTCTCGCAGGAGTGGACTGGGCACCGACGGCACATAGCTCTTCCTCTTGGGAGTCTTCATGAGGAGGGTTTTAGGAACATCCACCTCTTGTGGTAAAACCAAGGTTTCAGTCTTTGTCTCCTCTGACCCTGAATCTGTGTTAGGCTTCTGCTTTGATGGTGTTCCACCTGCGCAGAGGAAGAGAGTTATATTTCGACTAATCATATTTAAACATTTGAATATTCGTAGCTTTGACAGAAGCTTGCTGTCCATCAAGTTCATAATACTCTGTTAACAATTATTTGTCCCTCTCTAATATCATTTTGACTGTTTGGATACTCAGCTGTAACACTTCCAAATCCCTCGTTATCAGTATTTTGACTGAATATTCTACAAAAACAGAAAACAATTCTTAGTTTAAGTCAGAGGATCTTTGGATTATTGGAGACAAAAAAGGTTTCACTTGTTGCTGTTCACATGATGCAATCAAATACAAATTTACCAGCAAGCTTTAATGTAAAATATGCGATATTCACATCAATTTAATTGATTCCTGCCATTGAAAAATACAGCAGACTAATGCATATATGTATATGCAGCCATTGTTCCTGACAGGCCTACCTTCACAGTGTGGCGCTGGACTCTTCACCGGACTGCTGACCTTGAAGAACCCTGCATCAAACACTTTGACTGGCTCCTCCTGACCTGAAGCAGCTTCTGCTGCCACCTCTTCTTTCTGCTTCTTCATCTGGGCTCGGAATGCAGCAAACTTAGACGGGCCACCCTTCACTTTCGGTTTCACTGTGACTGCAGCCTTCTTCTGTTATTGACAAACATAGTTCTCATCAATATGAAAGGAATTTTGGGATATAAAGAAGGTCAGAAATTATGTAACCAAATCATAATCTATGTTTATTCATATGATTGTTCTGCTGTGAAGTATTTGTAACATGTCATGTCATGGAGTCCTTCAAAGATAAAAAGTCAACAATGCTAGACATTACCTATCAATTATGATGTTGAGTGCTAAATTAACCAGCCTTTGCTTTGAAAATGTTTAGCACATTATTTTTCTAAATTTCTTGACCTCTGAAATGTGAAATTTGCAAAATTAGTGTTCGTAATTAATTATAGGACAATTTTGGAATTATGAAAATAACTCTTTTCAGGCAGTTCACTTATATTATAATGAAAAAGTGATATTTTGCCCTAGGGCATCAAATGAAAAATGTGAACCCCGATATGATTGGCCTTGTATTGTTGAATATTGTCCTCTGTTACAATCGTCATTGTTGTGTGCTACGAGTCCAAAGCTGCTTTATTTACCTTGAGCACCTTCTTGACAGCCTGTTTCTCCTCTTGCTTCCAGTTGTTCTTCTGTAGCTCTGTCAGCTGGGCAAACTTCTTGTCTACATCCTCAACCTGATAACAGAAGAATACCAAAGTTGACACTATATCCTAGGATTTATCATCGAGAGCATGCCTTTTGAAAGGTATGGAATTTGTCTCTTGAACGTGTAGAAGATCTGGGTTCATAGAAGTCAAAATTTCATCAAAATATTAATCAAGGATCATGGTTAAAAATATATTAATATAATTTGAAAATTTAAACCCTTATTAGTCAAAAATTTAACTTTCAAACTCAGGTTTAGCTAAAGGGCTGATATTGGTAGAGGGCTGGCATATATTGTGATGTGAAAACACCATTATCACATATTGTTCTAGTTTCACGTGAAAAATTCTACAGACTCTTTTAACAATGATGCACAGGTTATCTCCCCTAGCTGACAGTTTATACAAGGTGACTGCTAAAAGGCTCTATTGAACTTACACAATCTCTTTATCTTCTATGAAAGTATAGGGTGAGGTGCTGGTGTGGGGTTTAACGCCGCTTTCAAGAGTATTTGAAAATATATGAAAGCATGAAATTTCATGATGAACGTCATCAACGCACCTGGAAATAGATCATATCCCAGAAGCCCTGCAGATCGGTGCACGTGGTCTCCTTCTCCCCGGTCCCAAACTCGCAGTTGTCGACGAGCCCGGTAAACTGTTTGAATCTCTGGGCTATCAGTAGCTGAGCCTGTCCCACTGTTGTCCGGATCTCTCCTTCCACTGGGAATAGACATTGGTCACTCGTGATTAGAATTATTCAATTTTGTCAAACATTAATCCATGCAGTAAGATAACATGAGGCATGTGTTTTCACCAATTACATGACAATTTTAAGGGTTTCCTAATCATTCCTTCCCAACAGTTCAAGTTTAATACTCATTTTTAAACCTTGCTGATTGCAACAAACTTTGATTTCAACCATCAGACTTGTTTTTAAGCCAAGAAAGTGCTCAACTGCAAGAGTCTTCCCACAAATGCCTTCAGTACCCTCGAAAGGAAGAGAATGACCTTCAACATTAAGTTAAGACTATACTAAGCAGGATCTAATTATCAGATCCAAGGCTAAGAATCAACATTCACCTTCTTCAGACATGCCACCTGTCTGGCTGATCTTGGTCCAGTCCTCGCTGAACACGTTGAGTCTTGCAGTCTCTGTTATCAGCAGGTTGCGGAAATACGGAACGTCATGCTCACCCTCCGTCTTCGTTTCTGTCACAGAAGAGAATGAGAGTTGTAAGAACCATTTTTGTAATTATTTAAACTACACAAAGCTCAAAAATAAAATGTCTTTATAAAAATCTAGCCAAAATGCGAGCCCACTAATTGAGGCCTAATGTAACTGCTAAGACAGAGAGACAGAAGCTTTATTCAGTAATGTAAGGCCATATGACCTATAGTACAGTAGTGGATTACATTAAAATATTCGAGTCACATGGAAAAACATTTAAGAGATTATTCATGTCGTATATCAAAAACATTTTTAGGAATATTGAAATAGATAAAACTGTATTAATATTTGTAACTGCTAAGGAGGATTATAGAAGTAAATGATTTCAACAATCATTTCTCAGACTACATTGAAGCAGTTCATAACTAAATTCCTTGAATAGTTGAACTTCTCTTACACTCTATTATTTTTTAAGGTTTCAATACACGAAAGACCAAAATGTAATTTTGGGAAATACTGCAAACATAACTTGTTTTGATAATTCATAATCTGTATCAAATGTTCAATTTTTCAGATTGCAACTGTGCTAAAAAAACAATCTTATTATAGGTTGTAACAGAAGTTGTAGAAAAGGAACACTAGAAATTTTTATCTCTATACCAGCTAACTCTCAATCTCATTAAAACCTGTCCAAACATAAAACCTTGCTGCATA
Source organism: Phorcus lineatus (assembly GCA_921293015.1). NCBI lineage: Eukaryota > Metazoa > Mollusca > Gastropoda > Trochida > Trochidae > Phorcus > Phorcus lineatus. Next base: position 19,157,321 of record OV121083.1, on the reverse strand, counting down.
GATCTGAATATTGCTCTGAAGGGATCGTGCAATAACTTTTACTTTTATCCTTCACATTTCTAAAACAGTCAACCAAACAAGGGTCTGTCTTCAAATGAAATCATGCAAAACATTTCCTAGCTTTGTCCGTGACTGCTTTATTACAGTAAGGAATCTCACCTTCAGCTGCTGTTGCTTCAGGTTTGCTGGGACTGCTGACTTTTTCGGCAACTACCTCTATAACATTTTTTTCTGCTGTCTCCGGAGCGGTCTTATCTTTGCCACCACTTACTTCCAAGTCCATTGGTTCGTCAATTATGTCATCAAAGTTAAGGGACTGGCTGATGGGTTCAGCTGGAAAATAAATTGAATTACTGTGAAAGCCCCAGGTTTGAGTCCTTGTGGACACAACAAACATTTGTGACATTGGCCATATAATAGCTGGTGTCCCTAGGTCCCATTGCGCAAAACACTAAGGTAACCTTAAATCACTATAATTATGCAAGTTTATTTTTCCGGCGATCCGATTGGTCGAGCAGCGGTCACGTGTCAGTCGACAGAAAAGCATATTGACTTCACTCCGAGTCCGACCAAAAGTTATATTGACTTGAAATAGACATAATGACAGAAAAGCAAAAAAGCATATTGACAGAAAAAGCACATTGACTTCACTCCGAGTCCGACCAAAAGTGATATTGACTTGAAATAGACATAATGACGTCAAACCGTTGTTACATGACGTCATGCTATTGTTATCGTGACGTCATTTGACCGTCGTGTGGAACAATTGATCCGAATTGCTGTTCATGATTGTAGTTTTTTGTTTTCGTATCTAATTTGAAACATAATAAAACAATTATTATGGACTGGTGACTTCGTCCGCTATCAATATTGCTTTCCTAGGGTCCATAAAAACAGGTATTGACCTCATCACCAGTCTATAATTGTATTAGGTAGCCTTAGTGCAAAAAAGGTTGTGTACTCTGGGCATGTTTATGCATGGAAATAGCTCTAATCAAATGGACAACTATTATTATTATTACCAGCGAGTCTTGGTGCCTTAGGTGTTCGTCTTCTCATCTCCACCATCGGACTTGTAGACAAAATCTTCACCCTGTAGGGATAATACAAAATAGTCTGTTTGAATTTAGAAAGAAATATTAGTAATGAATATTTTAAACATTTTGTTTAATGCAAATGGTTACATATTCTCAATAACTGTTTGACCACTATATTATTACAGTTACAGCTAATTAAAATGAAACTTGCTTTGATTTGCTACTTCATGCAGTAAATTCAGATTATTACTATAATATGAATATGTCAGACATCATTTTTCCCTAACAACTATTGTTTCATTCGAATATCTTGTTATGTGACTACATACAACAGTTATTTGTGATGTCACTATAGTAAGCTGTCAAAATGGCTTCAGGTCATTTTCTGGTTATTTATAAGCAAATTAAATAGAATAGCATAGTCAATAAAGAAATTAATGAACTCAGGAGAGGCAATAGATTTTTTTTTTAATATCTGTAATGAATGGAATTAAGGTTTCATGACGACCCACAGAAAATAGTTAATCAGCTTAAAACAGCCATCACTTTGCACTTGTAAAATATTTCTTCTTAATGTTTTCTTATGAACAGAGATGTTGCCATCTAATGAATTGTTTGATGATCGAAAAGCATTTGATTTCAACTGACACCTTTATTTTAAATTATCAAGAGCAGGCTGGAACTTACCATTCCTCAGGACTCCTGGCAGCTCCACATTCCTCTGCAGATGATTCTGTTCGTCTTCTTTTCCTTCCACTCCTCTGTGCAGACATGGGGAGGCCGGGTTGTCTGAAACATGCGTCGGACGTAGAACATCTCCGTGACCGGGCAGGAGTGCAGTTATCGTTGTTCACATCAGTCTTTGCATCTTCCACAGTCTTCTCCTCAGAGGGATTGTTTTGTTCTTTCTTCGTCTCCGTCTGAAACACATCGTCAGTTTCCTGCTCTTCTTCTATAACCTCCATTGCAGCTACCGGTTCACACGACTCAAGCACAGACGTGTTGGAAGATTTCCTCAAACTTCTTTTTGGAGTGCGAGGAGTCTTTGCACTCTCGGCCACAACCGCTTCGTCCTCACTTTCACTCTTTCTTCTTCCTCTCACTGAGCGTCTTCTCGGAGTCTTTGCTTGTTTCTCCTCCTTCTCAGTCTTTTCTGATTCACTCTCAGAGTTGGCATTCTGTTGTCGAACAGATCGCCTTCGTGGAGTTTTAGATGTTTTAACAACTTTTGTTTCAACTGGTTCGGTTTCCTTTGACTCAGCAACATCTTCAGTTGTTTCTTTTTTCGGCGTTGTTGCTTTAGATACAGTTTCTAATTCATTTTGTTGTCGAACAGATCGCCTTCTAGGAGTTTTGACAAGTTTTGTTTCAACTTTTTCCAATCCCTCAGACTCAGTAACATCTTTGGTTGTTTCTTTCTTGGGTGCTGTTGCTTCAGATACAGTCTCTGAGTCATTCTCGGAAATTTCATTTTGTTTTCGAACAGATAACCTTCGAGAAGTTTTAGGTGTCTTAACAACATTGGGTTCAGCTGTTTCTGGCGCCTCTTTCTCAGGAACATCTTCAGTCTTATTGTCTTTCTGGGGTGTTGTTGCCTCAGTAACAGTCTCTACTTTTGTTACCTTTGCCGGTGAAGCTACCTCTGACAATGCGGACTCAGTCTCCTGTCTCACAGACTTCCTCCCAGAAGATTTGGAAGTATTTGCTGATGTCGTTGGATCTTGAGTATCAGAATCACTTTTCTTGCTATCACGTTCCACCTCACCATCTTTTTGCTCAGACAGCTCAACCACTGTTGTATCCTTCTGCCTAGATCTACTCCGAGAAGATTTTGAAGTATTTCCCGATGATACCGAAGAATGAGAGTCATCAGAGTCACTAGATTTCACAGGCTTTCTCGATTTCCTGCCCGACGCTACTTTCACTGCCGTCACATTGCTGACAGTGTCAGACTCGGACTCCGAACTAGTTGCAGTGCTGTGGCCTGATCTTGTTCGTGTCTGACGTTTTGGGGTCGTCATTGCTTCAACTGTTGTGCTGTCCTGGCCAGCTTTCAGAGCTGAAACATGACGAAATATATAGACCAATTATCATCTTTATCTGAACTCAAAAGGATACAACTATAAAATGCTAACAGAATATTCACACATATACCAGGGAACATTTATCTTTACCTATACTGAATAAACAGTTAACCAAAACATCATTCTCAAACAAATAAATTGTCTATTCATAAAATATTGTGGTTATTAACTTATTTATGTACCATAACTTCAAAATGCTCCTAAATAAATTCACATACGAGGGAGTTTTCGCAAGGAAATTTCATTTTTGAGGGCAGTATATATATTTATTTATATATATATATTATACTTTGTATAAATTTTTATATCCAACTTTTATATCTACCCACAAGAAAATCTTTAACTGCATAGAAATAATAAAGTATAACTAAAATGACATACTCTCATCCACTGCACGTTCACTTTGATCCATGGAGTTCTCATCCTGGCTTTTAGGAGTTGAGCACCGGCCGACAGATGGGTCATGAGAAAAGAAGGACGTTGAGGTCAGGTCTCGGTTCGGGTCCAGAAAACTGGCTGCACTGGCAGGGCTCAAGGGTTGGAATGCAAATGACTTGAGACTGTCAGGAGCTTCAAAGGTGAAGTCAGTCGGAGCAAATGATGCTCCTCGTAGAGTGGACACCTTGTGCAAGCTGACATCATATTCGGGAGACGGCTTCTTCTCTACTGCGCTGAGGTTACTTTTAGTTGTCTCTAGATTTTTAAAGCAAAAATGTTGTAGTAACTGTCTTAAGAGAAATACCAATGTTCACACATAAACCAAAAAAAAAGAGAGAAAAAAATATTTAGACAAGTTGTGAACATAGTATTATATGAAGATTGATAAATATGTACTTTTTACGAGGTCATGATGTTAAGGAAAAATCAAAATAATCTACCTATCACCCGTGTTCATTGAAAAGGACCATTGAAAAGGACACGCAATAAACAAAAAAAGTCATGACTCATAACACCATGACAAAGTGTTATTTTTACCTCGGGCACAGTATCAAAATAATCACTTATCAAAATGCCTTGAAGTTATTAAATATTAGTTCTCCACAATAAAATCACATGAACCATTTTCATCTCGAGCTGGAACATTTTAATGCATATTATATATATGTGTAGTGTTCTTAATCATTGAAGGTTTTCGGAAACACAAGTTTTCATCTTCAGATCTGTCAGTCCAAATAACACCTTAGCTTTTGACATTCAAAACTTCTGATGTGCAAGAAGCCTTTTCTTTCCATGATGACCTTTCCTCTAGGTAACATACAGGAGTGAAACGGTACGCCTGAGCTTTGGTTCGGTGCGTATTGCGGTACAGGACCCTCGGTTCGGTACATTTTTGGTTCAGTATGAAACCAAGAATGCAATGACACTCAAATCACAACAAATCACATGTTGCGAGTTAAAGATCAAAATAATCCTTCCGAATGTTTACTTCCGGGAAAATGGGGACGGGTATTTTTACCACTTTAAAACTTGAAGACGGTTATTGATAATAAAATTTTAAATTTGATCATTGACTTTTTGAATAAATATTATTGTGTTTTTTATGTTATCAAAAAAATATTTTGGACACAAATTAAATATGCGGTACGAATCGAAAATCCATGTTAATGTACCGTGCACTGAACCGAAAGTAAAATACCGCGGTTTAACTACTGTAGTAGTGAACCGTTTCACCCCAACATAGTTAAGACATTATGAAAGGTTTGAGGGAGGACATACTTTGTGTTTTAGAAGCAGTCCTTGTAGCAGATTTCGGAGAACCTTTTAACTTTGCTGCAGATCTGGTCTGTCGAGTTACACGAATCTAAAACAATAGAAAAAGTGAAGTTGAAGTCCAAGATCTAAACAAAAAACGTCACATGTAACATTGTTATATTTGGGAACACATTTGCAGTAGTACAACTGTTTGTACTTTTTTCAGGTTGCGTCCCTTGCTAACCCTTACCCTTTTCGCCTTAACAAAAAATCGAGATCAAACAAGCGGAAGTTAGCTGTTGTTACATTCAATACCTTTCTGATAGGTGTTGATTGGCCCGGGTCCCAAGACTGAATACAGTAAGAGATACATGCCATTTAGATAGTGTATAAATGTAACATTGTTGTAATTGGGATAACAACCAAAATATTTGAATGGATACACTATCTCCGCCTCGGTTAGTTTTCATGACCATATTTAGTATCGCTGATTCAATATACAACTTACAGTTTGCTGTGGCTTTGCAGTTGAAGGTTTTGACTGCACAGCACTCTGTTTTGAGTTGGCAGCTGTTCTCGTAGGTTGTGATCGTGTTGTTGGTTTCTGGACATGGACAGGCGCAGGAGGGGGTTTGGGGACGACTTCCTTCTTTACTCTGGTTGGTCTGTTTACTGTTGTGTTGTGTGTCACCTTGGCTTTTGCTACTTTGTTGTCCTGAAAAACACATTTCAGCCACAAATCAAACCATGATTTACAATAATTGAGTTCCAAGGAGGATGAAACAAACTATTAAAAAAAAGAAAAATAGAGTGATTACACAATGATAAATTTACAAATATGATCTACTGAATCCAAGGACTCAATACAACTAGGTTTTGTGAATCAGAGCAGATTCAAATGAGCCCCTTATAAGTGAGAAAATGGAAACAATTTTTAACTTTCACTCATTTTATTTTAACACTATCATTCACGCCAATACTTCATGTACAACAGGTTTTTTAATGTGAGCAAATCTTGTTCACTTTGTCAGGGATTGGGAAAGACACCTTTGATAATGGGCCATCTATAGAACTTTTAGTCATTTTCAAAATTTGAATGGGCCATTCCCCTTAGTAGCAATGGTAAAATTTCAAATTTGAATGGGCCATTTTTTCATCTAATGTGCAAAATGGCTAATGGCCCATGCCTTTCCCAATCCCTGCTTTGTCAGAAATCAGTTGTATTTTTTTAAATAGATAGTCTGATCAAATTTTTATCTGTAATCCATGTTCTCTGCCTGTGTAATTCATACTTGAAACAATACAAAATCTGGATGTGCTGGAAATTTCAGGCAGAGTTTGATTGCACTGATATCCATCAAGTTGGAAAGTTTATTCTCAGTAAGCATAAAAGTTTGTTTGATGATTCTAAATACAATGTGAATTTAGGTTTAATCATCTAAAAGCAAATATTTGAGTTCACTGAAACATTGTATCCATGGGGAGAAAAAGGCTGTTTACCCAAAAATATTATTTTTGAGAAAAGCATGTAACATTGACCTCTTAAGTCATTGCTTAAGAAGTGGGACTGGGATCATTTTATGGTACTGAAATTGAGACATACCTTAGAGAATACGTCTATATCTTTATGTTGGACTCCCGTGACTTTGAATGATGGTTTTTTCTTTGCTTTCTCAGCTGCCTTTTTCTTTTCTTTCTCTTGTTTCCATTGTAAAAGACGCTGAGTTCGTTGGGATATAGTTTCACGTTTTGATGGTTTGTTTTCTAAAGAAGATGTTCATAAAATTGTACATATCAATTTCATAATGTTTGATAATAATTCACAAATTAAGCATGACCCTGTAAAAATCCTTCTCTTCATCAGCGTATTTGAATCCGCTGATCGAGCTCCTTCCATATACCCTGATTTATTACACACGTGTTCTGAATATCTTTATGAGATAATTTTGGTTATTTGAAACAAGTGTTGTGTAACCAGTTGAAAGTTATTCAACGAATGTTGTGTAACCAAAACAGGTTATTCAACGATAGTGACGTCATAATGCCGAACTACTTTAACAATCGAGCGAGTACAAGTGATCCTTCCGTTGCCACCTCAATATTTCAGATTAACATCACACCTATATTCAAGCAGTTAGCAGCAACAAAACACAACCAAAGATCACATTAAATTTGTGAATAATAAAATATTGACGCAGGTTATTTTTTTAAGTATTATATGTGTTCATTCTTAAGTGTTAATTTCGTCAATGAAGCAGTCGCGGCAGAGTTATCTCCCTTTAGCGCTTTGTTTACATCCTGAACGTAGAGTGCATAAACAACTACAGTATGCTGTCGATGAACCGCCACAATGACTTGAGTCATATTTTAAGTCACCAATCTACTTTCCGTTCTCTCGCACTCGTCGAATCATGTCAAAATGAGAGTAGTCTCCCTTCCAACACCGTGTTGTCAACCTCGTTTCCCAGAGCAATCAAGACAACCAGTTACAGGAGTACCGAGCTCTTGCAGTCCATCTTCTCAGCCCCAATATATGGTGGTACCCCAAGAAATGATAACTTCTTTGGACAAGAAATCAAGAAAATGAGACTTGATGACCAGTAATTTCTTGTATATAGTTTGACAGACTCGGTGTTACTTTGTTCAAATGGAATTGCCGTTGTTTATCTATCGTTAGCAGTGACACGTCAAATTAAGCGATGGCTCGTCAAGTGTTCAGTGACGGAGAATATTGTAATTGCGTTTTGATCTGTCAAGTTGATTGCCTGTCACTGTTTATCAAATCTTCGTACATTAAACCATATGAAAAAATAAAAACTCAATTCTGTTACGTATGGCTCTTTGATTCTTTTACAACTATAACATGGCCTATGTGTCAGACAAAAGAGGCAGTGTATTATTGAGCACAATGTATTCATGCGCGCTAATGTCTTTCAGTGAACATTTTGAGGTCTTCGAAGAACAAGTTTCCTATTTTACTGTGTGTAATAAATAGATCACAAAACTCGTTGGTGTTGAATATGGAAAATATTCCAACTCAATATTTTTAAACATTTCGATTTATTCACTCGCTTTCGCTCGTGAATAAATCAAAACGTTTAAAAATATCTCGTTGGAATATTTTCCATATTCAACACCCACTCGTTTTGTAATCTCTATATATATATCCTTTAGGCCAAAAGCCTTGTATCGCTAGTTATCTAACCAACCAATGAGACACTTCTGTTAAGTTCAAAAGAGTAGCTTCAAGCTCCTTGGATAACGACATTTCATTGACTTAAACAATAACAGGTGACCACAGCCACGAACATCAAGCAGCGCCAGCCGTACAAGGGATTTGGCTCAAAGAGATCAGGGTATATGGAAGGAGCTCAATCAGCGGATTAAATTACGCTGATGAAGCAGGATGTGTAAAAATTAAATGCAAACTTTCAATTAATTCAAATAAAATAGAAATATTAATTTAAGAAAATAAATTACAATTATTACTCATATCATTTCCATAACAATTGTCTGATGTCATGAATTGAAAAGAAAACAAAGTTATTCAAAAATGCTCATTTGACATTTGTTGACAATGATATACCAATTGTTTGTACAACATAAAAAGTAATTACACATTTCCATAAAATTATTACCTTCATTATCCTTCGGTACTTTTACCGGAGTTTTATCAGGATACGATTTTGAAATATTTGAAATATTCTGATCTTGCTCTTGTAAAGGTGACAAGTTCTCAAGATCTATCTTTCGTCGTTTCCCAACTTCTTCGTAACGAAGGTTTTTCCATTCTATTGATCTACGTTGAAGACGCGCGTTTCGTTTCTCTAATACGTCGGGCTTTAACTTATAGGCATCTGCAAATTCCGATTTGGAAGCCATTGCAGTAATTCACCTAACTTAAAATGTTTAAAAGATAACCTAAATATTTCTTCGCCTACCACTTCATACTCAAACTCCCGCTTTCAAATCGTAGTGTAACACGCATTGTTGATTGGTTGAAAACCTATTTCCGCTAAAGGGAGGTAACTTCAAAGTAGATTTGATTTTTGTGATACCACTAATGAGGATGTTTGACAAGATTCTGAAAATATTTATCTGCTTTGTACACAAATAATTAATCAATTATTAAACAAATTATAAAACTGTATCGGCAAAAAATATCAAATAAGGTAGCTCCTCAAAAGAAAATATAACGTTTATTTAAATTTCTATAAATGATTGTCTTTTTACGTAAAATATTTCAAAATCCTCATTTGTTTAGTTTTCTATCTCATTCAAAAATAAACGATTGACCATTGAGGCATTTAATTTGGCTATGAGACCAAAACTGTTAAAGGGTACCTTCTCTACCACAGTGCAGATGTCATATCAAAGCGGCAGCTGCATCTGAATCGATTTCTTCCAACTATATTATAACCAAATTACGGAATAAATTGTGTCATGTGTGATATTGTTTTGTCAACGGTTTTAAAAGATCGTTATTCATTTCATTTAAAAAAACTGAGTTTGTAATTGTGGATATATAGAAATTTCTATAGGCCTTGTAGGTTTTTCACATTAATAGGTATTAAGTTTTAGGGTTTTTTTATCCAAAGATTTCGGGACGAAAATATAAATTCCAAACTTTTAGAAGAAGAAATGTTCTCAGCCTTCGGTAGCTAGATGTGAATCTCTGCATGATAGCTAAACGACGTTCACGAAATGAATTCTCGGCCGAACATAATGCAAATATTTGCAATAATGTTGATGAAGCAACCCTATTTTTAAGAACAACCGCGACAACTAAAATGCATTTTTATATGTGAACTCTGTAAATAGAAAGTTATCAATATTTACAAATATATGAATAAAGATATAAATAGACTTTTGGTGTGGGAAGAGGAGGTATCATTATCTTAATTTCAAATTTCTGTTATTTGTAGAAATGTGCGCTAAAAATCAAGCCAACATTTTCTGTATGTTTGTGTCTCCTTTACAAATCTGACCAAAACGCTTCCCAATTTACGTCTGGACACATCTTATGATTATGTTAGCAACATTTCACACAATGATGAAACGAAATATAAAATTGTCGGTTTTCTTCAATAATTGAAAACAATTTTTCAAACTATATATGAATACTATCAATAGAATACATGTATATACGTACGAGATATATACATCCCCGAAGGCATTAACATTATCTCAATTAATCTAAATGAAATAAATAGATTATTTGTCAAATAACATTAAAGAAACCGAACTGAAAAACTTTACCTTAACGTCGTCAAATGTTGGAATCTAAACCATCTACTTCGGCGACTCAAATTAAGAAAATAAGACGTTAAAGTCGAAAATTCTGAAAAGTATCGATTTTATTATATTTATGTTGGTCGTCTCCTCTCTCCAACAATATGTTTATATATTATATTATATATTATATATATATATATGGTACTAAAGCTTTTTAGTGACTGTGAGTTATGTTATATGTTAAAGGCTTATCTTAATTGTTATGATGAGCATTGATATGCGTAACTCTAGTTTCATCATAAGTTTAAAGAGGTATTCCATGTTTTTCATGACCTATTAGTTTCCTATGAATCGTCCCCACCTCTATGATTCGAATATGTATAGGGATTGCAACACACATAATTACTCTCAAAACTCGTATTTAAGATGATGTCGAAATATTTATCAAAAACAGTAAATCCATGTTATACATGCATAAAAATACAAACATATTTTTAAAATGTTTCCTCCCAAATGTTCATGTTCTTATCAATTATGCTTCAGACATTAATTGGACTCATTTGTAAGTATATTACGACTGCAATTTAATGAATAATATTTACTACCTACTGTCTTAAGCAGATTTGTACAGACTGGAAATACGCGATATATACATTTATTGTTTTAGTCAATGGTATTTGTTTTGCTGGTATAACGTTCAAGGTCAAACAGTTCACCAATGATAGTCATATAAATATTTATATCTGGATATAGTCATTATTGATAAAAAGTTCGGCCTGTCACGTTTTATTAGCAGAATTACAAATCACTGTGGTATGAGCAGCTCTGTAACTCAGCCACACCTTATAATTGGCTAATGAAAATCCGCCCAAAGACGACATTCTTATAAGTGGACCTCCTCATAATAGCTTGGTTCTTGAGAGAATCGTTAGAGAGTTTGGGGCGGACAGGAAGGGCAAGCCAACTGTACAGCTATTTTGAATTTTTTTTGGTCAATTACTTTGAATTGTTTTACGACCTAAATGGATAACGCCGGTCATGTCTATATTTGTCGGAATGGTCAAACTTTGATTCATGGTTCCCCTAGAAAAATTCAAGTCTTTAGGGAACAGTAAAAAATCTAGATAGTGAACAAACGGGCCTACTAGGGCGGTTAAATTATAATTTCTTTTAAAAAAATGAAATTAAACTAAAGATAAAAACAAAATCTTTTGCCATAAACTTTGTTTGAAACCGCAAGAATTATACCTATGATGTGTTATTTTGTTTGAACAGTTGCTCTTTTGGAACTACCAATAGTGGTTGATATAAGGAAATTTAATGCAGGGTCCACCTTTTGAAGAAAACAAGGATTTTATGTTTTTACCGTCGGTTTATCCAAACCAAATAATCAAAACAATTTAAAACAGGGAGAAGGTGTTGATCCCTATGAACCTATTTTTTGACCCGGCACTGACCATGATATCATGTTGCAATTATAATTGTTATTTCTTTCAACAGAAAGAATAAAGGATAGCAGTTAAGGGTGTAAATGAAAATTTGTAAAATTATGCTTAATTTTTATATCCGCAGATGTATTGCAATCAGTGAAATGAAAAGTCAAAAGAACAATATGACATGATGCTCAAATTGTTGAAAGAATAGAGAACATGTTATATGGATATACAAGTTCTGAATCGCAGGAATGCGACGTTTCGGCGTAGTTACTTTAGCAAGTGATAGCGGTGTTAGTAACTACTCCGAAACGTCGCAATCCTGCAATAAAGAAGTTGTGAATCCATAAAACGTGTTCCCTAGTCATCTCACAAACTTCTAAATGCCTCTTAAAGAAGTAGATTTTATAAAGAAGTTTGATGTTTAATTACTGCCAAGGTAATCATGCTGTATATTGTGTTCTTAAACCAATAAAAATTATTTAGTTTAAATTGAGTATAGTTTAACATATATCAATAACACAACTTACTAAACGGAAATAGCCCATTAAATAGAGCGTCGCATCAATATACCCAAGATTTACCATTTAATGTTTTTGGTCTTCTTTGCGCATATGCAATGCATTTATTCAGCATATCTTTTTAATCTTTATTTTTCAAATTGTATTCATTCCAAAGTATGTAAAGAAATAGTATATATTGAACATGTGGTGCATTGTGTTGCATACATAAATATATTGATAAATTACATACAGGTGATATATAAGCGACATTCAAAGTAGGTCAACATACATACAAAATTATTGGACAATACTGTATTGAAAGAAGACCAAAAGGTAAAATATTTTGTTTGTTTTTCATTTGAAAATACTATATTTTTTGTAATTTTGTAACAGTTTAGTATACCTCTTTGAAAAACAAGTTGGCGTTATATTTTATAGGCTTGCTTCATATAAAGTATACTTTATAAGCAAAATGTGGAGGGTTTTTATCGGCCTCTCTGGAAAATTACATTTTCTTGCGAGAGATTTATGTCTCCATCGGTGAGTATGCTGAGGAAATTTTATGCTTCTTTCGGTATACTCACACAATACTGACATTAATCTAATAAATGTATAATTGTTTCAGGGGTCGATTTGCAGAATTAGTATAATCATTCTTTAAGTGTAACTTGTGTTTTGGCATCAATATATTATGAATTTTTAAAACAATGAAACCACCAGAATCGCACACTTTCAGTACATCTATTAGCATAACATAAATATTTCCCAATTAATCTTTGTCATACTGTTCCCATTTCTTTTAACCTGTGGGGTTGGTTTTGGAACGGTTTGTTTCAAGAAAATTATTTTTCCTGGCCTAGTATCTCCAAGTTTCGTAATCTTTTCACAAGGAAAATTTCAACTTTGCAAAAACTTTCCAAGTTCATTAGGACTGTCTTTAACCACTTTGGTTGTTATATTTGATGCATGCATATATCTTGTTGTACATGTTATAATGTTGTAATTGATTACTCATGTCACATCACTGAGGTCGATAATTTTAATAAAAACAGGTGATGATGATGAGGTAATGTGTTAGCAAAGTATTATAAAATAATAGAGCCACTGACTGTAGCTCATCAGGTTATATGTAAATCTATTCATAATTTGTAACAATCCATTTGAATTAGGAGTCTGTACACAAGACTCTAACTTTTTAGGCCTTTTGTTTAAAAAAAAAAGATTGGGAAAAGAAAGGTTTTAAGCCCATATTATAGATCACAGGATCACCTAATCTATAAATCAGAATTCTCATTATTCAAACAGTCTGTTCACAGGATTTCGGATTTCCTGAGTGACTGGTTCTTGAGAAGATGAAATAGTGAAAGGTTTACAGATCCATAAGCCCATAAAACCTGGCTTTAATGTTAACTCCAAATACCTTTTACCTTGAAAGAGTTAGGTATTGAAGCTGATAGTTTTTGCCATTGGCAGTAATATCAAGATAACTGGTATAGGCTATAACTGCTCTTACTATGCCTTCAAGGCAGAGAAAATTATTTTTTTGTAATTCCATATAGCAATCCTATCAAATGATTATGGGTTTTAAGACATTGCTGCGATTTTTTTACCACCATAGTTATGAAAACAAAAGCTAATTCTCTGGGATAAAATATTTATTTCATTGAAAATAAAATCAGCTAAAATAAATCAATATTGACAAATAAATAGAATGCTGAAGTGGAATTGGTGCAGAAATAATCAAATCAAAGTAAAATCAATCAATGCAGTAGATTAAACATACATTTCGACACAATCCCTTACAAACTCTAAATACTCACTCATGCATAATCACATCAAATATTGTATAAAAAATAATGCTGTACTTGACAAGAGGGTATGTAGTATTTCATGAAATAATTCTCAAATAATGTTAAGATAATGTTTGGGAAGACATGCTTATAAAGGTGTGACGATTCAGACATTTCTCATACTCATAACGATTCAGACATTTCTCATAACAAACATTTTTCATAACGATACGATTTGATGCTATACATTTCATGATTTCAACTCTTAACAAACCCCTTGATTTTTAGGCAAAATAAACAACTTAAAAGTATGAAATATTTATCACGATACAGAGATCGGATAGAGATCCTATAACGATACACATATCACCAGATTAAGTATCAAGATTCTTAAGACTACCGTATAATGCCACAACTCTACATTTTCACATACGAGTGCACCATTACAATTTTATTGTAAGCAAGACTGCATTTTTGCTTTGAAGAGCAATATACAGATATTTACATTGATCATACATTCAAAATTCTTTTCAAAAAGTAAGGAAATACGTTTACAAAACTATGTTTTATTATCATTATCAAAATAGAAATGATTGCATTAAAATTCAAATAAATTTTAAAATGATTATGAAAATAATTTTACTGAACTTCTTAATGTATTATGAATTTATGTAGCAGTTTTTGAATACTGTATTCATATTAATGAATCAAAACTAACATAATACAGAATATTAGTACACCAATCTGATTACATACTAATCAGTCCTCAAGTAACAGTTATAAGCACTTCTTTATAAATCAATTATGGTATATCATAAAAACAAATTTTAGTTATAAGCACCAAAGCTAACAAAAGACAGATACAAAATTAAGAAAAGATGACTGAAATATCAATAATAAAAATTTTGATATTACAGCAGCACTTAAAGAAAAATTCAACAGAGCTGATAAACATTTCACAAATGACATGAGAAATTGCACAGGAGCACATACAATATTACAAAACAAAATATTTATGGGTAATTAAATAATAAATACCAAATGCTGCAAATAGACTTTTGAATCTGGTGTGTATATCTCATTCAAGAAAATAAATATCGTAACAAAAATATTATATCACATGAAAAAGATTCAAGAGATAAAATATTAAGTACAAAATGAGTATCAAATTTGTGACTAGCAACATTAATTAAAAACAACTTATATCATTAACATCCTGTGAATGCTGGATACTAAAATCAAATGTAGTAAATGATTAAAAGATGTCAATGACAACAAAGAAATATTTTGCAGTGACTTAACTTCAATGAATGACCAAATGTTGAAAATTTCAAATATAAGGAAATCCTTGACAACAGACATTTGCTGTTTTCTTATTGCATAAACAATTGAACAAAGAAACTTCATTTATTGCCAAGATTATTGATAACATTTTTGAAAAAAAAAACCCGAAGAAATGTACAATGTGACTAACATATTATGACAATAACATACATCACTATGCAAAATTTTATTATCCAGATTATTTTGATCCATGATAGTCTAGTATTCCCCTTACATCTTCGTTTAAATGAATATGTAACTGTGTCTACATAATAAACATTTAAATTAGATGCAATGAAGCATGAGGAGAAATCATTTTGATTTTACAAATGAGAGTAAATGACTACTTTGAAAATTTTATATCTTGAGTAAATTAAAGCACCATCTGTTTTGTAAAGTTACAAGCGTGACTTTGGTTTGAGGCAGAAGGAAGCGAAATCTCGGCATTTCTGTATATATGCCTCTCGATGCATGCGAAAATGTGCTACGTGATCAGAATCTTCCCAACAAGTTGACCAAACTGTGACTCCAAGCTCTTTGCGACGATCTACCACTTCCTGGATATCTCCGTGGAGTATAACTCTATCCTTTCGAGAAAACAAAAACATTTCTGGCCATCTCGATTTATCTTCACAAATATTTTCATGGACATAGAAAGGGTTATCTGCCCCTGTTCTGGTGTTGAAGAGTTTGTCAAAGAGTTTGGCCAGGCAAAGAAATATCATTATGAAGAAGCCACAAATGTATTTGAGTATGATATTCACGCGGAGTATGGACATAAAGGATTGAGTCGCTTTCATGATCCGCCTACGCCCTGGAGCACTGTCGATGATGGTCCCTTTAACGTTTAGCTTGTTGTACTTGCCTGAAGAATGGAGAAACTCGATAAGATGGCAGTACACCATACTTCCACCATTGCTGAAGATGTGGAAAATTATTGGGTGGTCCTGAAGCTCTTGCTCAAAAATAACGTCGAGAACCTTCTTTCCAATTTGTTTCAATTTTCCAAACTTGAAATACAGTGCATCTGTAGGAAACATATGGCGAATTGTAATGAATCTGGAAAAAAAAAAGAATGAAATGAATGAAAAATACATTATAGTTACAGGGATTGGGAAAGGTAGGGGCCATGTGCCATTTTGCACATTGGATGAAAAAATGGCCCATTCAATTTAGAAATTTTACCATAGCTACTAAGGGGAATGGCCCATTCAAAATTCTTAAAATGACTAAAAGCTCTAAAAATGGCCCATTGTCAAAGGTGTCTTTCCTAATCCCAGTAGTTAGTGAATATGTTTTTGTTATGGTGAACTTCTTTTTCAAAACATGAAATTCCCCAAAAATTTCGACTGATGTTCTCAATCTTTTCTTCTTCAAAATTAGATAGAAGTTGCTGATACCCTTACTAAAAAAAGGTCACATGAAATCAAATTTGGGATCCTGTTTTCTTTTATGGTTTAAAAAAAAGTATAATGAAATTAGTTTTTTAAAGGGCTTCCAAAATATTTAGGACTTGATAACATAGCTTCTCTGCTAAGTATATATTAACTATGTTACATAACTTTTTATTTATCTTCTTTAGTCCAGGGACCCATGGATCTTACTATCAGTGTCTTATCATCTTAGTTTAGCCCCAGGAAATCATTCAACAGTTTAACTTCTGTTCGTTTGCCACTCCTGAAAGGATTTACTAATGTTATTCAATATTGGTGATTATAATCTTCCTTGGCTTAAATGTTACATCATTTTGTCATTCAATGTCTTTGGGCTGAAAATTTAGACAGAAGGCCTAACATCAAACTATGGAATTATAGTGTAATGAAATATTTTTAGTTTGAAGGTAAAATTGGTATTTCACATTTTGTATATTTGTCAATGCCAAAATGATAATAATATTTTACTTAACCCCCAACTACAATACATATTATACATTATTTATATAAAAAATTAGCATAGGTGTGTTACCTTCACAAACCACCCACATTTTTTCAGATGAGTCATCCCTTTTGTCATTTTCTTTCTAACAATGTGATTCAATCATTTTAATAATAATACAAATAAGAATTAAAATAATATTTTGCAATAAAGAACAAAGTTTTCAAAATAATGAGAAATATAAGATAACATTTAACATTTTGACAGTTGACACTCCTTAATTTTAGGCGTTACCTCTTAGCTTCGTAGATTTCGCTGTATTTCACCAAGTGTTTATCAACACATCCAGCCCAACCGAGTAAAATGACCACTGGTGGTTTATCTCGCAGTTCTCCCTCATCGATCACAGCAAAATTTTCATCGTTTGTCAGATCAACATCACTAGCATCAGCTGATGGAAGGCACACTCGAAACTCATGCCTGCTCGTCGCCATGTTGGGAAGTAAACCGAGCTCTCAGTCAAAAGGAAGGTTATTGGTTTGTCCAGGAAATGAGTAACCAATTAAAAATAACAGTACGCGTTTCACGAAGCCGTTTTATACATGTTTGCTGATTGGATACTATTTACCGTTTTGGACCAATGAGCTGTTATGTTACACACTTGTTCAACAAAGATGGCGGTATAGCAACTATGTCAACAATAATTTTGACCAGCTGCCTGATTTTATTTTGAATCGTCAGTGATAAGTACAAAACATCAAAACAGTAATGGGGAGCGCTAAACAGCAAACTGCGATGTCTCGCGTTATGAATCTTCTCCAGGAATGGGATAAAGGATCAAAATCTGTGAGAAAGAAAATTCTTCAAGATTTCATCAAGCAAAATCAAAATAAAACTGGCCCAGAACTGGAACAAGAATTCGCACAAGCTGCGAGTTTAGTTTTAACAAGACTCACAGCCTGGCTCCGGTTAACGTATCCTTATGCAATTATGTTTTAGAAGAAAATGGTAAATTGTCTTCTGTTGAATTTTTGACAAATGCAAATTACGTACGTCTTCCTACACTACCCTGACTTTAATTGAAATATTTTAATTGTTACCAAAGAAATCCTTACTTTACCTTATAATGAGTTGATAATTCCCTTATTCATTTTTATGTGATGAAGTTTGATTTAGATGACCATTTAAATCAATTTAAGTCATATATTTGTATAGATATATTGCTTTTTAAAATTTTTAAAAAGAGCTTTAAATTTCCATGAATATCCATTCAAAGTTTCTACTTTCATGACCTTAACGAAATCTCAGCTATATGATCGGAACATGTTTGCATGAACAGTTGTGTGCAATTTCAATCTTCCTGTCTGCATCGAGTGGGTAAGTAAACTTCTATAGAGTATATAAACCCTTTTTTTTTTTACAGTGAAAAATTTCAGTACATTAACCTAAACTTAAGTAATATTCAAAGTATACAAATCTATAGTTTCAGGAAAAATTTAAAATGATTTTGATTTTGCAAAAAAATAACACTATAGCTTAAATGATGAAATGATATATGTTTCTTTTAATGGCATGTTATGTCTTTCTCCAAAAAAGTGGGCAAAATCGCTACTGCTGTTACTTCTGATTAATAAAACTCAAAACTAGATAAACTGCTAAAATTACACTTTATTATGCAACTTGATGAATGTGGTTAGCAAAAAGCTGAATAATAATGTACAGTTTGAGATGTTTTCATATTTCATAATATTCAAGATAATCTGTCTGTAATTTTAATCACAGAATCATTGATGTATTTCTAAACCAACCTGCAAATTTACCATTTTACATTTAGAAAATAATATTCATTTATTGTTGTAAATGCAGAGCTTGAGATGATTATCTGATTGTCCTTTGTTTTCAGTCACAAGTTTATGGCTGAATTTCTCGAGGTTGGAGGTGTACTGACACTTCTAGAAGTTATTGGTCTCAAACAGGCCAAGGAGATTGACAAAGCACAGGCAGTACGCTGTCTCCATTACATCGCCAACGCAGGCCGCAAATACAAGGAACTCATCTGCGAGAGTTATGGTAATACAAGTTGATAAATTTGAAACAATCAATATCTGCATATTATATTATATATTATAAATGATTATTATGGCAAAAGAATGTTTGTACAAAATAGAAATGAAAACAAGTAAAAGTTATATTTAAGAAAATTTACGAGAGTAGATTAAACTGTCATGTGTTTTGCATTTAAGTACAGTTTTGTTCTGAGCCATCACTATTAATGCACGAGATCATGAAGGTTATACAAATAGTTGAACATGCTCACGTTTTTAACTTTGTGATTTTCAATAATTTTTATATAAACAGGGCTCCAGATAAGATGCGTATCTGCGTAAAATACGCACGGGTAATTCATATATATATACGCATTAAAAATGAAATCAATGAGTGACAAATACGCACAACTTTCCAAGAAAACGAGTCAGATATTTGTTTTCAGGAGTGACCGTAAAAAAATGTTTTATTTCTACATGTCTGATCGAATGGTTCGAATAGTAGCCAACTTGATGCCAACCTGTATGAAAACAAAGATTACCGACTTTATATTTGATAAATCACTCGTTTATTAACAGCTTAAACGTATGGAAAATATAATCAACGACTAACATCGAAAAAAAACTTGGAATGAGAATCTGAAAACGATAAACCTTGAAATACTCCTAGTTTATTTCATGTGGAAATTTTACTCCTCAATTTTTATTTTGAGGAGTAAAATACCCCTGAGTCGAAATAATTATCTGGAGCCCTGATAAATGAATAAACAAGCCACTATAAACTTTGAATGTTGAATTCATCCATTCATCACATCAATAACAGATTGATATGACTTCTTTAGAATTTAGAATCTAGATCAGAGTTACATCATCTTTAGGGTAAAGTAATAAAGTGACATAAAGTAGTTTGTTTTAGTTACTAATGTTAAAAATTATTTTAATGAATTTTGTAAGCAGAAAGAAAAAATAGTTTTCTTGAAGTAACCATCATAAGAATCATGTTATCGTTGTCGCAATATAAATCCGTAATGTCATGAATTTTGTCCCCTCCCCCCTTTTAAAAAACAATTTTAAAAAACCAATCTGGGACGGTGATTGATTCACT
Source organism: Phorcus lineatus (assembly GCA_921293015.1). Taxonomy (NCBI): domain Eukaryota; kingdom Metazoa; phylum Mollusca; class Gastropoda; order Trochida; family Trochidae; genus Phorcus; species Phorcus lineatus. The sequence goes on along the minus strand of OV121083.1, from coordinate 19,137,199 downwards.
TTGAAATAAAGCAATTGCCTTATATTTGACATTTGGGGTTGAATATACAAGTAAAGAGGGATGACATCATGTTTTTTTTTCTACATATAAAAGCCAAATAGGTATATGATAAATATTTTATGTCACAAAAACTAAACTGATAATATAAGATTCTTAATTATCCATATGATTAAGAATAAGTAGTGACATTTATTGATATGTGCACATGTACAAATATCACTTTTGCCTAGCAACAATTGATTCAGCGTCATGTCTATGACATCATAAAACCATAATTTGTGACGTCACTGTATTGGGTTTTTTTCAAGGAAAGAAGCCGTTTTCTGGATATTATGTTCATGAGATTAAATGGAATAAAATTGATAAAAATCAAGTTATTACACTTGCAAGTGTGACATTTGAATCGTACAATACTAGTAAAACATTGTGTATAAACCTCACTGTAGCTCGGTTGATATTTATAAACACTTCCATGGTTATAATCTCTATATATATCACCTGTATTCAGGTATCAGAGCAGTGGCTGAGTGCCTGGCTAAGTCAAAGAACGAAGAGACACAGGACGCATGTCGTAACCTGCTGTTGATGCTAGGTCAAGGTAACCCCAAGTTTGAGATGCAGGTCTACAAGGGACTCATCGCACTCCTGCCCTGTAGTTCACCAAAAGCTCAACAGATGGCAGCACATTCTCTCAGAATTGTTCAGGTAAGCTAAAGAAGCTGATTTTCATCAATGAAGTTACCATCTAGCCTTTGTCAGTACATAGGCCAAGTTTAGTTTTGCACACCAACTAGGGAATTATACACCAGTTTTCCCTATGTGCAAAAACAAGGGTGTGACCAGTTTTCTCTCAACTCAATTTAAAAAAAATTGTGTGTGTTCAAATTTATTGTCCAAAAAGTTTAATTCATCATCCATTCCACAAATGTGCTCTTTTACTTCAAATCATTCTACTTTCATTTATTCACGTAGAATATATGAAATTCACAAAAAATGTTTTTGGCACCATAGCCCCTCCAAGTTTCCGTTGGTAATTTTAGATCACTCTCAAGTTATGAAGCTATGTCCTGAAGGTCTGAAATTTGGATCTGGTGACTCTTTTGGGATTTACTTAATTTTTACTTTTCTAATTCCAGCCAACAGTGAAGCAGGCCAATGTTAGCATAGTGGAACCTCTCCTGAATCTGCTGAAGACTCTGCATCTAGAAGTACAGTTTGAAGGTTTGTATAAGTTCTAACAGGGCAAGGGGGGATGATGGGTTGGGCGTCAGAGGTTTCATTGCCGAAGCATATAATTTTCAGCTTGATTGATAACATGCAGATGATGTAGACATAAGAGAATCTGTATTCATATAAAAGAGCAAGGGTTAGATATACTTCTTCCCTTTAAATATTATCAAAAACCTTAGAGTTATCTCATCAAATGAGACATTTTTATGTTCCTCATGCAGGGTTCCAGATAATGGGACTCAGGGGTAATTCACTCCTCAAAATAAAAATTTAGGAGTAAAATCACCACATGAAAAAAATCAGGAGTATTACAGGGTTTATCGTTTTCAGATCCTCATTCCAAGTTAGCATCTTTTTCGATGCTATTTATTGATTATATTTTCCACACGTTTAATCTTTTAATAAACGAGAGATTTCTCTTTGATGGAATATAAACTAGGTAATCTTTGTTTTCATACAGGCTGGCATCAAGTTGGCTACTAATCGAGATGTAAAGATCAGACATGTACAAATGAAACTTTATTTTGACAAGTCACGATCACTCCTGTAAACAAATATCCGACTTGTATTCTGGTAAAGTTGTGCATATCTGTCACTCATTGATTTAATTTTAAATGCGTATATCTGAACTACGCGTGCATATTTTACGCAGATACGCATCTTATCTGGAGCCCTGATCATGGGATAAGAGGTATCTCATCAAGTTAGATAGGAATTATATGTTGACTACTTAGAAGGTGCAGCCATAAGTTAATGTAGAATTTCTAGGGGTGAACTATCAACAGCTCTGTAATAGGAAACTTGAAAACATGATACACAAAACTATCCATGCAAACATGAATAGGTAGTTATGTGAACTATAAATAGTTTAGTATTTAATGGATTATAATTTATTTTTATAATTTAGATTAGGGAATTTCACATTTCTTGTAAGTTTATTTGAATTGATTCCATTCCTAAATATCTGAACATAAGAAGTGTGAATAAGATAGGTGCTCCCTAGTTCGGTTTTATCTGTCAGATGATTTTTATAAAACCTTTGAAATTAAAACATATTTATGGCTCAAGTATTGCAATAGTAGGTCAGAATAATCTATGTCATCGAAATAGTAGGTTGTAATTCGCTTTTGCAATAGTTCTATCAGTCATCCCCTATAATTTCTACCTTACAGTGCTTGAGTAACACAAATTGAGATATTGTACTGGACAAGAAATGCCAATTTTTAAAACAAAAATAATATATAGAGGATATTATATGAATTTCCATGACTTACTATGTTTACAACACAAGTGCTTAATATTAGTATTTCCCGAGCAATAGCGATAATGAAAATTATATTCTGTCTATAACCAAAGTCAATAAATTAAAGAAACTAATCAATTCAACATCCAAGCATAGGAACATTTTGAACACAACGTCATAGGTAAACTGTGATGTCAAAGCGTTGCTTTTTGCGTGACGTCACAATGAAAAAGTGATATTTTGTCCTAGGACATCGTATGAAAAATATGACCTTCGATATGATTGCCCTCGTAGGTAATGAATGAATAGCAAGGGTTTGTACATGATAATAACTACATAGCAGATCATGATTACTCCATTTATTATTTTCCCCTTATAACATCCATATGCTACTTGATGTCAATGGCATCATGTAATTAGAAATATTATTTACATGTTTCTCCCAGTCAAAATAAGGATTTTATTATGACAAATGAATTCTGTTTCACAATTTGAAAAATATAATTGTGTGCTTTCAGCAATCGGTCTCATCAAGGAGCTGATGGACTATGAAGTACGGGAAGGGTTACTGAAGGGTTTGGTCGCATTGCTTCGTCCAGCCAAAGAAGACAGTCTCCCAAGACCAGAAATTCTAGAAGGTTTGCGGAAATAAGTCCAATATTGTGTTTCTTTGTAGTTTCACTTTAACTTTCAAATAGAAAGCATTAATTGGTTGATGTGTATTACCCTATCCATATAAATATTCTTTTAACAAATTGTATTGTTATTTTCAATCAGACAAGTAAGGCGCATAAGATTAGAGACACTTCATAATATTTTGGCTTTCATACAATGTCATGTAGTATCAAGTATGATGATATTAAACTCTTTTAGTGGCATTCTAGAAGTTGTAGTAGTAATGAAGTACACGATTTTATGGAGAAGAAGTTGAATATCCATAAAATCGTGTACTTCATTATGAAGATATTCATTTGAAATATCTCATATACTCATTTAAATGAACCCTTATGGCTTTTTCAAAATAATATTCACACATATCAACTCAAATTTTATCTTCTACTTGCTTTTAATTATTTTCCAAAAATATGTTTTAGCTAATTGACACAGGTCAGGATTTTGCATAGAATCATGACTTTATACATGTGTAGTTTCGCTAAAATGAACTGATTAGCATTAAAATAATCTTTTCAGCATGTGTCAGTACTTTTCAATAATAGGAGACCATGGTGAAAAGATTATTCTAATGCTAATCTGTTCATTTTAGCGACACGACACATGTATAAAGTCAGGATTTGACTTCATGCAAATCCAGTCTTTTTCAAAAAATCATTTTGCAGATCCAGAAGTACCAAGGATAAATGCTCCTCTTCCTGTGTTTGTCCAGCAAGCAGCGGCTGCTAAAACAATCGGGTTTGTGATCTGAGTCTTTTATATGGTAGTTACCAGATATTCAGTATCTACACAATGCTAATAATTTGATCCCAACATGCTTTATCTTTTAGAAATAAAATTTTAAACATTACGATCGATACAGGAAGCTAATTCTGCTTCCTGTTTTAAACTTATTCCTGATCATTGAATCCCCCTAAAAAATGTTCCTCACCAATGAAATAAACTTTAAAATTTTGGAATTTACTTGAGGCAACTATCTTCCAAGTAATTTATTACCATAATCTATAAAAATATTTTCGAAACTAAATCAAATTAATGTACATCATTTAAAGTTTAGAAGTATATGATTGACTGAATGGATATTTTCTCATTATGAAATGAAGTTCTTTTTCTCTTCTTATCTTATGTTTAATATCTAATGTGTTTTTTGTTCAGTATTTTGGCAAAGGAATCAAATGAACTAGCTGAAGATCTAATACAGGTAAGTGAACTTTTGCATGACAAAAGGTAGGCTTCATTATATATTCATATTGTATTGGTTTTGTCAATGACAATAGGGAATAGATTCATGCATGCATGAAATATCATTTAATAAATTATTAAAAGGTAACCTGAGATAATATCTTTCTTGCCAACCATGACAGACAAATGGGGTGTAAAATCCTCATTGAGTTGAATCGGAACTTGAAACTTGTGGGCAGTGGTGTAGTTGTTGGCATGCTTGCCTCTCATACCAAAGGCCCAAGTTCGAATCCCAGTAGGAAAGCAAAACATTTTTGACCAGATATTGGTCTAATTCTGTGTTTCACCCCTATAAACAGCTAGAACATTACACTCAGTCAACCAAGCTGTTTGAATAGGTACCATAAAATTGAAAATATGTGTCTGATATTAGTTTAGTCGATTTTGAAGTATGTTTTTGTCAGGGTAATTATGTAGGAAGTGTTTTGAGTAAGCTTTAGTTCCTGGATATAACGCCATATAAAAATCAAGATTTCATTATCATTTAAGAGATCATTATTAACATTAATGAGCATAGGATAGTAACAAGAATATTTGTATATAACGTCTTTGAATTAACATATTATGAATCCTGCCTGTTGCACAGAGTCGAGTGGTTCACAATCTGCTGTTTGCGATGGGAAACCAGGACTACGCAGACAGTCAACGCCAGGCGAGCATAACCCTTGAAGTAAGTCACACACTTCTGCCATCAGACTATCACATCAGACTATGTTTCATGATTTTCATGTGGCTATTAGTAGCAGACAAAATACCTGTTGACCCAATTTCAGTGAAAATTGCCTCCCTAATCTTGTTTCTTTATCCAAAATGCTGAAATTAAGATATTTTCTTGTTTTCAAAGCTAATCAGAAAACAGCCCTTTAAATGTTAATTAATAGTTAATTTTTAAAAATTGTCAGCAACATAGTTTAAAATGTATTTACTCATGCATTAAAACGTTATCCATATATTTCTTTCAATTCTTTCGATTAGCATGACTTAACTTTCAATTTAAAAAAGATGAATACAATATCTTTCCATTTTCAGTATTTCTGCCGTACGTTCCCCATTGTTGATGACCATGTGCGGGATGCAATGGGAGAATCTCTGTATGATCTTTTTATGGTATGTTCCTGTTTGACTTGAATGCTTTTGTATGCAAATGTAGATGATGAATCAACGGGGTCTTTTTGTAGTCACTTATATATATAATGTTTAAAAAGTACCTTATTTCAAAATAACCTTATAACATACATACCAGTTTATATTTATCACAATCTAGTTGGCTTTTTAAATATTTTGAAAAAGCTTTTGATTTCTTTGAATTTTTTCTTAACATTATGAAGTTAGTTTAATAAAGCTGCTAATAAGAATTTGTTCAGAGGATGCACTCACCATAGAATATTTATCATAGATAATTACCATAGAACAATCTGAAAAAGTGACCAATCCAAAGGATTAATTTTGTGGATTACAGGGTAAAATTGAAGAAAATAACCTGAAATTGCCACCCTGGCCTATTAGTAACCAGGCCACGGACTATCAAGAATAAGCACATGCTACTCAGTGGTTGAAATTGGCTTTAGGGAAATAAGATCATTCAGGTTTTCGAGGTATGACATGGCTATAGTGAAGTTTTTTTCATCTATTTATTGTTTTCCAGTCAAACCCTGAGGTCCTGTATGTAAACATGAACAACGTACAAGCAGATGTGTTGGTCTCGAACAAGGTCAACATTCCTAAATGTAAGTACAACTAATCACTCTCATGAATTATAACATATTGTTGATGTTTTTAGCTGTAGTTGGTTTGGAAATCTGATTTATTCTAATGGTTAGAAGAAAAAAAAGCAATGTATGCTGGCATGTTGGGTTTCCTTGAAGCAGTCGTAAAATCTTTACATCAATTTATTATAAAAGTTATGATAAAAGGCTATGCTTGATTGGTAAGTCGGCGAACGCTCTGGCGTATGCCGCTGGAATTGACAAAACCGGCGAATCACTTTATTGACGACCTGTGTACGCCTCAGAATCGCTGGATTCACCGGTTAGAAATGACAGGCGAACCCGGCAGACAAATATTTTGGTTGCGACTATCCACAACTATTTTATAGTTATCATTATTTTTTAGAATAACTTCTCAATATGATTTAGGACGCTGGTTATAATTATTAAAAACTATCCATAACTTGAAAGTGACATTTTAAGTGATATTTCAAAATTTTGAAAAATATTTATATCATATAGATGGAGTGTATTTTGAAACTACTCTGAGGTATGATGACTGCTTCCTGTGTGTACGCCAACATACTTGATTCAACTTGAGCCTGTTACTGACCCCGCATATGCCTGTTCCATGTCCGTGGTATACGCCGCGTAAACAAATAAAGCATAGCCATGGTGCACGAAGTAATGAGGTCAATCAAGACGTAATCTTTACTTAAAAAACAAATTATCATCCTCTTATGCCGTCTACGCAAAGTTTTTGCTTTATTCACCAATTAGTAGAATATCATTTTTCTGAAAAATCTTTTGAACATTATTTCTTGAATTTGTTTTTAACTCTGGCGCCTTTTCTCAAATAATTAAATTCTAAAATTTCAGAAATAACCTAATGTCAATAATTCTTCTTAACTTGCATAGGTTTTTTTTCCTTTAATTCTTAGATAATTTAGAATTTTGCAATATCTTTGGTTTCAGTAGGGGAAAGGTTTTGCTTTAACATTGATGTGTTTACACAATTATCTCATTTGAAATATTTGACATTATTGAAATAATTTTGTTCACCTTCATGGTGTTGTTAACAACCAAATAACTAATCTATGAACTGAATGAAAGTAAGGACAAGTTGGAAGGCAACTTATAATCATGTTTCTGTTTTTGTTCTCAAAACAAAAGTACTTTTAATTGTCTTAAGACTGTCTTTTACTTTGTTTGCAAAAATTATTTCTACAACTTTTACTGAAACAATAAAGGAAATATAACAAAGGTCTTTTATTGATCAGTGTTATCTGGTGAAGGATGTCCAATGTCTTTATGTTTTATTGATCATTAACACTAGATTTTATTTTTCTTACAGATGAAGGTAAATAAGTAATGGTTACAATAAATATCATATTAATAACATTAATAACACTTGTATGATGGAAAAGCAAAGGAGATGTACTTAACTTACCAGGCTTCTGTATAATCAGTGGTAGTTATTAATGATGTGTGGTGTGTATCATGTCTGTGATAACCGAAAATTTATCTCTTTCCTTTCCACTGTCAAGTGTATTAATTATCTATAGGCAGGTACATTGCTTTCATGCTTTTGAATAAATATGACAATAAGTCTGAAGGGTATAAAAACATATTCTTACAAACAACTGCTAAAAGACTGAAGTGATGTCATGTTAAATTACTTCAAGATAAAACAGAATATGTACTAAAACAATAATGTCCAGGCAAAAGTTGTTTGTGCAAATGTGCTAATATGAAATATATGACACTGTCATTTATTGCCATTGGTTTCTCTATCATAGTTATTACAATCTGCTTGCTCTCCCTGAAAATAATCAAATAAAGTTAATTGCACAATATTAATGATATATTTCATGGAAAGTATTCAAAATGGGTTAACATGAAGTTGATACATATTTAATTGTGCTAGGTAGTATGAATGGTTTATCAATAAGTGCCTGTACAAAACTTGCAACGTAACCGATCTAATTCATTTTCATTCATTGATATGTGATGAAGAATATAAATTTGCATCAGATGTTTATTCCATCAATCATAACGCATATTGTCAATTACACTATTTTAATCATGAATGTCACGAAAAATATGAATTTGCATCAAACTGTTATTTGGTCGATCAATACCATAAAATGTTTTCTTTCATTCAAAAGACCATGATTTAAAAACAGAAAGTGCCAAATATCAAATAGAATTTCCAAACTGAAACGAGCACATATAATGAAGTGATTTTGACTTAAAATGACTGGTGTCATTTGATTCACTGTGAAATAATCAAAACAATATTGTAATATATGCATTGCAGTATATATATACAAAATGCAGTTCAATTTCTGTCGCAATACAAAGCCTTACTATTTACATGAAGGTTACACGCCCTCTATCTCTCTTGCACAATATATTGCAGATTGCACATCTCTTTAGTAATTATATGTACATGTATCATGGATTTTCATCATCTTACCATGAATGCAAATGATGTAGCCTTGGTCTTATCTATAAATATACTGACAATGTGTGATTTAATTCAAATGATAGAGACATAGAAAATGCAGAATTTCTCATTCTCATTAAATAAGGATTGTGCCACTAACACTTATTATTGTTGATAAGGTAATTTTTGGCTATATTTTGTTATGTTAAAGAAAATGTTAATGTAATTAATTCTTCATCAAACCTTTGTTGGTATACACTTTTGCATAATTCACTAACAAAATATTATCAATATAATAACTCTAATTTCACTTGTTTTTAAAAAAAAATAATTGTATATTTATTTTATTTTGAATCAAATTTTACTAATAAACAGATGCTTTAATTTATCATGATAAAAAGGTAAACTTTAAAAGGACAACTTTATTTCAAAATAATTTTTGTGGTGTTTTTCTTTATTAAATATATCCTAGCTTAGAGATGATAAATTACACTTTTTATTTACATTATACATATACATTATTCATAATCTCAGGTTTAACAAGCGCCTTGAGAAACCACTGAGTGGATGGGAAAAGATGCTATGTAAATGGACATGTTATTATTAATATTAATATTATTAATATAGAAACTAAAAAATGGAAAGTTTATCATTCATGTGTACTTTTATGTTGCAGTGGTGGAGACTGTGGACTGATTTAACACTGGGATTTCTTGATGTGGGAGATATTGCCAAACTGATTTCATTTGAAAAAGAATTTGAATACTTATGTTCTCTTAAATAAATGTAAGAAATAATCAACAAAACATCTAAAGTGTGGAAGTAGGTCTCTGTGTCTCATTTATCCGCATTTACATGTAATTAATACACATTATGTATAGGAGTGTTTGTACCTTATAATATTTCTCATTTATTAACAAACTGCAATGTGTTTATGTTAATAAATTATGTACTGTGTAATTTGTGTTTTGATATGTTGTAAATTAATATGAGTTACTAAAAAGGACTCTTTATTTCTCAAGCTCTATTTTCAACATTCTCACCCAACAGAGGTAGCTCATTCATAAATTGGCCTACTAACCTCAGGAGTAATTCTAGCTCTTTTTGGGCTTCTGGCAGCTTTCCTTAGCAAAACAATTTACAAAAAAACTACCACAGCATGATGCATGGATAAAATATTTGTTGTCTCAATGGCCTATGCAATGATGCCATCGCTATTTAAGGTGACTGTACTTCTGTGAAGACGACTCGAAGAGCAAAGTGCACATTCAAATAGAGTTCAGCTTTCACTTGCATATGGAAATAACTGAAGCCTTTCAAATGATAAGTTTTGAAACTGTCCTTGATTTCAAATGAGGCTTCATTTCTAGACCAAGAAACGCTCTGATTAGAATAGAGGTTAGTATAGGAATCTATGACAGTGCTACCTCTGTTGGGAGAGAATTATTTTAAGTGAGGACATAGGTTCATGTAAGTGCAGATCCTGTTTGAATGTATTTACATAAAATTGATACACATTATGCATAGGAGTTCTTTAGGCAAGTTCTTACTTGATTAACATATTGCAAGATACTGATGTAAATAAAATATGAATAGTGTAAATATATGTTGAGCTTTTGTGAATGAAAAGAATTCCTCAATTGGAGTCATTTTGAATTCTCAATCTGTATGTAGAGGTTCAGGACCAGTGACTTTTTGAATAAATTAACCAAAATGATAAACAGTTAGATCTCTGTATTTCAACTTTGAAGGGGCTAATGAAAATCAATCGACTTACAGAGTTTTGTAGACTAAATTTAGTCTATGAAAAATTTTAATGATTTACTGTTCCTTCATCCATAATATTTTTTAAAATTTCATATTCATCATGTGTATTCAGTCAATCTAGACATGCCCCATTATATACACGGTCATGAAGCAGGACTAAGAGTTTTGAGATACCAAGTTTTTCAAAATTAATGAGTAGTATAGACATACTATACATACATAAACTTGTACAAAGAGAAGACTATCGATGTATCTCGCAAAATCTTATTTATATTGAATGAAAATAAGTGTCTTAATTGCCCATTGTTTTACTCATGAAATAAATTTTTACCCTAATAAAACTGGGTCTTTTACTGCAATGCCTAAGCAGAACTCATGATTGCCACAAATGATAACATAGGAATGTATACTTAAAGAAACTTTCATATTGGCTGTAGTCAGCAACATTGCTTTGATGGAAAATTACATGAAAAAAGCGCTGTACTTTTACAAATTGAACGATATTATAAACAAAACTATACGTATGGATAGATTATCCACAAAATAACAAATGATTTATACTAAGACTAATCAATAATGCCTTGTAATGGTGTAGAAAGGCTTTTCATGATCTTAGGGCAGACTAATGGCTTTACTTTTCATTCTTGTTTTATTTCACATAAAAGATTTATCTCAATATTTTTCTATGTAAACAACAATTCTGCTTTACTCTCAAAACTGTTTTGAAAGAGAACAAGTGATTATACTGTAACTGATAACGTTGACAATATCCATTGCAATGAAGAATTTATAATTATTAAACAATTGATTACATGGATTAAAACGCCGCTGATGGCTGTAATATTGCCCAAGCAGCGTTAAACAACAACTCACTCACTCACTACATGGTTTGAAACACGCGGGGGATGGGTTAACTTCTGGAGTTTGGGGGCCTGGCGGGGGTCCATGCAGAGGCCTCCATATAGGTTGGAGATCCTGGAGAATCCATCCTACAGTGGCTCCCAGCTACATCTTTTCGGGCTCACTAGCTGTCACCTGAAAAAATACAAACAGTACATAGAATAAGAATTCCTGTTGTAAAAAAATATGTTCAAAGCATAGAATAAGCTTTATTTTTTGGGGACATACATGTATAAGCAACTTGTCAGCTTGGAAAACTGAAAAAAGGGAGCTTATCAAAATGACTCGCTCAAAGAGTTTAAAAAAACAGGGCAATTTTGTACGTTAGTTGTTTTTTGGAAATTTATCAGACATTTTATATAAGTAAGATTACAGCAGAAAAAACTATTTGTGTATTTCACATTTTGAAATGTAAAACCTTTATGAAATTGTCTCATGTATATCGACTAGACTTAAAAATATAAGGATGTATAATATGTGCCTCAATCAGTTTAAGGGGGGTGGGGTGATTAAGGGAGGGGGTTGTCAGGGGGTCTCCAAGTTGAAAACTTTTAAAAAATGAACCAGAAATGGTTAACCCCTGGAAAACACACACCACACCTTTTTAAAAAGCTGATCCGCCCCCTCCCCTTCAATACAAAATTCCTGGATCAGCAACTGATAAGTAGTTTATGAAGTGAATATTTTGAATTTCATTCAATGAATACTCATAAACATACAATTAAACCTTTATTCTAGCATTTGAATCAAAGGAGCTGCCCATCCTTTATTCCGAAGGTGTAGGTTTTTTTTTATAACGTCAGCGCTTGGCATTCAGCTCTGTGCTTAAACTATAGTAGTTCTGGGCAAAAACTCTTCTTTATTGCAAAACACATGGTTGAGGCTACTCTATTTCCTAAGTCAAATGTTGTCTTTTTATCTTAGTGGAACTCAACTTTAGTAGATGATAGAGAGTAACGGTCATTTTATTAGTGAACCAAAAAATGAGAAGTTTCAAGTGTTGTCTTATGAGATTTCTGTCCCATGAGAAGATATCCTTTTGAACATAATAGACAAGAAAACGTTACTCCATGCTCCGTAGCACAACCTCGAAGCATAAGGAACAAGGAAAATTAGGAGATAAATCCCTTCTCATTTTTATTTTTGGGTTGTATGTCGAGCATTTTTCACCCCTAAATTTAATTTCAAACCGAGCTTGCAGTTTTTGAAATGTTAATTTAGGGGTAAAAAATGCACGACATACAACCCCAAAATAAAAATGAGAATGGATTTATCTCCATTCTAACATGACTTATTAGAAAAATAATGAGCAACTAATTTATTTTCAATGGTATTCTCAATGTCTGTATAGAATTGATTTAAAATTCATTTTGCTGTTGTCTGTATGAAAACAGTAAGTTCAGCGAATGGAGTTTGTAAACGTGCGGGGATGAATTAATGTAAATTGGTCGTAAATATTTAGAGGTAATTATTAGCGAAATAATCACTCCAAAATTGATTTTGGTAACCAATCAGGAAGCAGTATTTTCATTCTAGTTTTCGTGTCATGTTAGAATTGGAAATTAATTATCTTTTAAAGAGAAGAAGCTGTTGCATGCTGCGCTATAAAGTCTGTATATATAAAAATGCTTGTTGAATCTTGATAGAAGGCTAAGGCAAAGAATACAACGCGTTGCACACGAGACAAGCACCACTGGAAGTTCGTTTTGCCTATCACTGGCTTATTCTGCACGTGTTTATTCGTCGTCCTGACTACCATTCATTCGTAGCAGGGAACGTAGACTTAAACTTGTCTCCTAATATATAACTCAAATACTTTGTTCTACTTGCAGGGAGAAATTCACTCTACAACTACAAGTATTTGAATATTACACAACGTTGTCATCATTCAAAAAGACGCTTAAGTTGGTGAAACGGTTAAAATATGTACCTTTTAAATAATATATAGGAGCCTTGTCAAGTCTCGGAATACCCCACGCTCGTACTGCATGTGTACGATTATAACACACGAGACCGGCTTTGAACGCGAGAGTTGGTCGTGTCACGGAAACAGGTATGTAATATTGATATGTGTTATTTCATAAACACGACACTTTGTTCTATAAGCATGTGATGATGATTTCACATTTATAATACTCATGGGTGACCGGTTAAATCACGCCAGGAGACCACTCCCATTTTAGAAAGGCGGTCGTGCCAAGATCTACTCGTTGCATGTCTAATCTGTACATTTAAACCTCTAGCGACGGACTCACTGAGTACAACGGTTGTATGAAGTTACTGAAAAGGACTTCAACACTTATTGATTGTTCCAATACCGCTATAATTATAAGGTAAGGTAGATAGCACGTGTTACTCTTCTGTACGTAAAGCCATATTATGTGATCACTATGCGACACTACTGGCTTTGGGCCTTGCTGTGCTATTTATAGAATGTAGGGCAACTTCGGCCAATGTGTTACCTATCTCTCTATCGGCGTCATGGTAACGGAATTTCCGTACGAATGTCAACAATTTCCCTTAAATCAGCCCATGCAGTTAGTCATGCAAGTTTGATATATCGCACGATTCGCCTGTCAAATGTCGCTATCAAATAAATGTTTAGAAAACAATGGTTTCAAAGAACCGAACCAGGCAGACTACGTAAGGGCAGGAACAATGTATGCTTATGTAGATGCTGTTGAACTAATAATAAACATATTAACGTATATAATATTTACAATGTTTAGAAATGATTGCACCGGTAGGCTAACATACGTTTATCTTAGCACCCCGGGGGTCTATTTCGCTTAACACCCCCTTACCCCAAGGTCTCTATTCGAAGAACCGGGTTATATTCGAGGCTCTGGTTGAGGTTCCAAATATGACGTGTTACTCCAATGATAGTTGAATAAAACATATATTCATGGAAAATGCGGCCTGTCTCGCTTAGCATGCATAGTCCAATGAACTTTCGGTTTGTTTCATATGTTTTGAAAATAATGTTCCTTTAAAGTACCAATCGAGATTTTTTTAAAATAATTTTATTGAAACTTTAAATGCCAGGGTTGAAATGTAATTTATGTTGTCAATAAACAATTAAAAAAAAGGGTTTTGTCTTATAAAGATGTAGTCTTGTGACTCTTGTCAGGAATGTTACGAAGAATGATTCAGCGATGCATGTATCTCTTGTTGAATATTTATTTGAATAGACTTACAATCTGAAAAAAGAAAACAAATTGTGTCCTTTTGAAAAAATTTAACTTTCGATTTTGATATTAATATGAAGGACAGGGAAAGAAAGTTCACCTTGGTTACTAATGATTTCTAAAAAGTAGATGATGAACTTTGGACCCCTCTCAGTGACATGTTATGTGGAAGGTACATCACAAGGTCTCATTTAATCAAGACGATAGCGTGAGTCGTCCGCTTGTTTTACTTCAAAATCCGCGTGTCACTCTAGTGTGTTTTTGATGTTTTTGACTGACATGTTTACATTTGTATTTCCATAGGCTGACCTTCAGGGAACCGCAACAGAAAATCAGGGATCACCAATTTGCGGGTGACGGGGATTCATTTGGGTCACCATGGCAACAAAAACAAAGTAAGTGTTGTGAATTGAATAAAAATATGTTTTTGATTTTGATGACAACCACCGGTATTTTACATTGAAAAGAAGGTCACTTGGCTTGATTATCCAGTTTGCAGTATATGGAAATAAGATATGCATTGTTAACTTATTCGTGTATGTTAAACATTGTTGCCCCGAACACAGTGTCACTGACCTAAAAAAGGTTACGCAACAGCAGTTGACATGAAAGAATACTTTTCAAAACCATAGTTGAATACTAAGAACGTTTCCCAAGCTCAAAGTCAGCACTTGTCACAGGTGAAGATGTATGGAGTACGAGTCACCTAGAGGTCAACTGGCGACCTTTGCTACGGGTCACTGAGTCCAAATCGGACAAGTGGAACGATAAATGAATTGAAGCCTAGAAAACAGTCTAGGTCCTCATTCAGCAAGTCTGACTCTGTCTATGAACCTGCAAGACTTAGACACGAACATTGAGAAATTATTACATTTTCTTTTTAAAATACTGAAATATAGTCGGTAATTGGCTAAATATAGTTTATTGAATTTCAAATTGTTAAAGTAATTTCATGTGGTATTGATTTTTTTAAAAGAAAACAATTAGATATCTATTTTTAGGAGAAATGTGTCCATGTAAAAAAAAAAATTTAGGCGACATGTGTTTTATGTTAAAACAAGGTTAAAACCACTAAAGGCTAAAAATCGTTTGTTATCGGCTGTAAACTCAAAAGTACAAAAAGTATCGATATCGTTTTATGAAATGCATTTGTTCAACAACAGTCACTAGCTTCCTTTGGATTTATCTGAAGAAAAGTTAATTTGTTTTGGAAACATTTAGACAGACTTCGTTTATTAATGAAAACTGTTCGTGTTATCAAGTCATCGTATATTTCAAGTCGCGTTAATTATTTAACATACTGACATTTGCCCTGAAACCAAATCTCTTCCCTTTCTTTTGGAAATGACAAAACCGAACCAAAAGATTTGTATATGTAGGCAAATGTTTAACATTTCCAATAATATTAAAATGACATCATGACCTACAAAACAACGTGTCGATTAAACCTTATATATAAACGTAAAACTAACATATTATGTCTTAAATGAAAGAAACGTCTTAGCAATTTTACAAGGAGACTAAAATCCACATGCATAAAATTGTAGCCTTGAAAAAAAGATGATAAGGCATTTATAATCAAACTATCGCTAAGTACAATGACTTGCTCACATCCCTTAGCATGATCGTCGAGTTTATATAATTAATGCTATTGTATTTAAATATGTTTGTTGCGTGCGATTATTATATAATCGAGCTCCGACATTCTGTTGCTTGGTAACAGGAACAATGTGGTAGACGATTAGCTGCCACTGTCTATTGTTTATGTCGCCGATCTAAATAGCTTTTAAACAGTTCGCCTGTCACCCTTTGTAATGCAATAATGGATAAACGATACAGTTCCGTATTGCCTTATTCATGCCTTGTTCGTGAAAAATAGCTCATAGGAAGAATAACTTTCAAAGTGTCAGTCATATATTAACTTGTACATAAATACTCGGTCAATGATACCGCAGTTATCTTATCAAGAATATCGAGTATACTGATATTTTCTAATTAACTATTTGTGTGCAGATTGGTAGGTAATGGCCGACCTGATGACATTCCAAGTGTGCTTCAAACGCTGTATGTCTTCATAAATTTAAGTTTCAGTTAAGCTTCGTTAATCCATCTCTGAAAGTTGGTAAGACCTGAAATTATTTAAGAGGGCAAAATGGAAACGTGAATAAGAAATCATTGTAATCATATTTAAACAAATGCAAAATACTAGATGCCGTAGTATAGAGTATTTTTCATAACATTTTATTTTGCTTGTGTACGTTTCAAAATACAATAATTGCTGAAGTGACAGGTGCTGACAGAAATACTCTCATTTACATATTAATCCCATGATAAATAATAGAGGATTTCTTTCTTACCTTGACAAATATCATGTCACCGTGTGAGGTAGAGAATTAGGCTAGGTATTTCACGAGTAAAACAGCAACTTGTGAAATGTAACCTTTTTTCATCTCATGAAATGTGAATCTCTGTATAACCCTAGCGAGGGCGTGGGTTATTAACAAATTCGCACGATTTTCGTTAAATTCATATGACACAGTAGTGAAATAATTTATCTATGACCGATGCTATTCCATTTAAAACGCTAGGAAATATTCAGAAACTGGCCTGCTGCCCTTGCGACAACCTGCTATAGTGACGTAACGATCAATGGTTTTATGACGTCACCGACGACGCAAAAACAATCGTTGCAAGGCTATTGTGATATGTGCACATGTGCTCATATCGAAAATATAACACTTCTTATACATTAGGTAAATCATATGGGTAATAAAACTCTCAATCAAGAATGAAGTACCAATTACCTGTTTCCAATGGCTGAAATTACCCATCTGCTTTAGATGTTCACTTTTTGATGACCTTTTGAACACTGCCAACCTTAATGTATCTCTGGGTCTGCCATAGGAGAGTTTATAAACGATGACTGAAAGCTAATTAGCAGCCCCGACTTAGTTTGTGATATGTGGTGTTCTGCAAACGCACATCTAGTTTACTCAATAATACCGCTGTTTCTCAATAGAATAGTACCTTTGTTAACAATTAGCAGATGTGACACCCACAAGATGTCTATGCCACTCTTAAACCTGCATATTCATTATGGCATCTGAGTAACCGGTAATATGTCAGTGAGTAATGACAGTTAATTACTTGTGTTTTTTTGGATCGTTTACGTTGTGTGCTATTGATCTTTAGAACGTGTTCTTGGTGAAATCTATTTCAAAGTAGAGTCAATCCTTTCCTATCAAAATAGGTGTTTGTTTTAAAAATAAACGTTAAAGAGCCACTCCGTGAGTTGTTGGAGTCATTTATGCCAAACTTTATCAATGGTGTCATTTGATCGCGGAGTATCGAGTATTACCATCAAAACACATTTTAAAGCTTATTGTTTTTACAGTGACATTATGAAGGTAGAACGTCACAATTATATATATATCTCTTTGAACATGAAAAGTTAATATGTTTTGATTTTATATCAGCACATATGACATTTAGGTTCGTATCAAAGGTAAATAATATGTTATGAAAATCACGAAGTGGCTCTTTAATAAAAGTTACGAGTTGCAAGGCAAGATTTCTTTATAAAGAAAGATAGTTAAGCTATACGAAACTATTTCCATGCGTCAAACGATTAAAGGTGTTCACACAAAAATGGTCGCCTGTGACTTTGCTTTATACTCGATTATTTCTTCTAAGACTACGGATAATTGGGTTGAGTACGGAGATGTTTTGACCCACTGGAGGTAATACATTTTGCATAAACTTTAAACTTTAAATTTTGTTTTTATTTGGAAATATTTGAAGAAATTAATCTTCAAAAAGCGTGCTACTGCCCCCTTAAACTAATAAGCTTAAAGTCATTTCGTCGACATGTCAACATACACGATCCACTTTCTGTACGAATTATTGATTGTTTAACCTCAATAGTATTCTTTCATCGTTTTATTTCATTCAGTTTGACAGAAAAATTCGGCATGTTTGACAGAGCAGCAGTCCTGTACGATTATATACTGAAATCTGGAGGTAAGAAGTGTTTTCTATTGCAGTTTTATCTCTAAGCACTTCATCTTTTTCTTTTATCAATTTAATGTCATCCTTGTGCTCATATTGTTGAAGCTGTATTGACGCGTTTATGCAATGTAGGCCTACTCATGTTAAACAATTGAATGATGATATATATCATAAAGATCTTAAAAATGCTCAATAAAACATTAATTTATATGTGATCATTTATTGTTATAAAGGATATATCATTTAACTTTAACAACGAATTTCAGCCCAGGTCTCACAGTAAGGCATAGCCTCATTAGTGTTGCGGTCTTTCGCCCTGCAATAATATACTAGCAGCCGTGATATTAGTGAAATACACTTGAAAGTGACGTTGAACCTCAAGTCGCCTCACCTCTACATGTTTTACTACTACTATTATTTATTATGTTATTATTTTAACTTGAAACATTTCTTCCGATTGGATCATATATGTTATATGAATTTTTTTCATTTACATAAATAATTCAAGCTTAGGAAGGGGATAAGAAGTAGAATACACCAAAAGATCGTAAAGAAATTTACAGATTATTTTGGATCCCACATTGGAAAAAACAACTAGTTAAAACTAATTGCAATTTTTAAGTCACTAATAACGGACATCAGGAGTTATTACTTAAAACATAGTTTCAACCAGATTGATTTGGGTAAAGATTTACTTATATTCGATAAATATTTCCCCAAATCTCCATTTTCTACGTTAGACCCCCGCGTGACATCATGGCCGCTGATGGAGACGCCGGTACCACTGGCAGTATTGTCCATCCTGTACCTCGTAATGGTGAAGCAGGGACCCCGTGTGATGGAGTCACGTAAACCCCTAAATCTACAGAATGCCATGATCGTGTACAATTTCTGTCTTGTCATCCTGTCTGGCTATATGTTCTATGAGGTATGTGCTTTGAGGAGAATAAATTTATCATATATGTTTATAATTTGATAGTTTCAGTTATGACAAGCTTTTGAGGAAACATGCAATTTTGGTAAGACAAATGTAAAGGTGACATTCTCGTGATCAGGATATCTAAATTGTTTTATTTTTTGGGACATGCGGGATTCGAACTCGCACTTTCAGAGTTAGGCGCCTATCTCTTGCAATGGTATTAAAAATTTAAATGAAGTTTTCGATACGTTTCGTGTTATGCTTGTGCTTATAATATCAATAATTGATATGTTAAGAACTGAAATTAAATAGTAAGTTAAAACTTTTATACACATCAAAAGTTTAAGATAAGTTAGTGAAATTGGTTTATTTTTTAAAAAAGTATTGCCTTTGCTTTCATGTCCATATATAATATCTTATTTAATTGGGGTTGGGTGGGAGGTGATGATATGAGTAATTAAAATTTTCACACATCATTCAAAAGTTTCATTTTCATTTTAACACACTTTGATGTGTATGATACATTTCCAGTTCGTCATGTCGATGGTGTTGACAGGATACAGCTTTCTATGCCAGCCGGTTGACTACTCAGACAATCCACTTTCTTTAAGGGTAAGCCGTATGGAAATAGTTTATTAAAGAAAAACTCCGCGAGTCTTGGGATCACATTTGCAAAATTTTATGAATGGCGTCATTTGATAAAGGACTGTTGATTGTTTAATGTGATAGTTTTAATGTTAATCGGTTTAGTAGATTTATGATTAAAAGGTATGTTGATTGTTCAATATGATACTTTTAATTTTAATCGGTTCAGTAGATTTATGATTAAAAGGAATGAATTCGCTATTCTGATCGAAAACCGGACAATGACTGGTGTCGTTAGTCAAACGTTATTTTTTGGATACTCGTCAAATTTTTTGAATTTTAGTCTATAATTTCTAAATGGAATACAACTAGCATTTATGTAATTTGTATGAGTGATATCAGTTTCGACACATATAATTCCTTTGAAAACTGATAATTGTCGATGTATTTGACATGTTTGGCTGAATATATCAGATGTTTTGGAGTAATATAACCATGATTGGTGTTTTCATCCATTTGAAAGCCAAATTTAAAAAAACCCATGAAAATCCCAGAGTGTCTCTTTTACTTCGGCCTTCTAACAAGAACAAGCATTTTGAAAGGATCATAAAATATTTTTTAAAATACTTCCTCATTCACTTAAAAGCTATTTCGTCCCTCAGATACTTCAGAAATGGCATTTATGAAAAATAGATGGAAATGAATTGAATGACTAGTTTAGCTTTTGTAGAGTATCGTTTTCCTCGCTGTGACAAGTTGCTGTGACAAGTTATTGTGCTCGTAAAAGGGGCTAATCACCATTTTTATAGAAATCATAATTAAGCATAAATTATACTCCTTTTTATGATGATGAAGAAAAACATGATTTCTATTGTAGATGGCGAATGTATGCTGGCTGTATTTCTTCTCAAAGCTTATAGAATACATTGATACGGTGAGACCATTTTGTCATTACATTACATGACATTAACACTATGCTTTTCAAACTCTGCTCTGTGACACCTATCCATTTAGTGAGATATATTGTTGGAACGTCTTAGATTAGTATGAGAAAGACAAGATATAGAAGAAGAAGTATTCAGTATTTGAGGCCTCAAGGCAAAGAGTACAATCATTTGAAATAATACATATAGTTTACATGTGTATCTATAAAAAATATGACTTGTGCATTTCATTCGTAAGATTTTTACTTGATTTATACATTCACTGAGTAACATTCTAAGCAATATTGTACCGTGCACATAAATATCAGTATGTCCAAACTGAAGATTGGACAATCAATTATGTGTTTGTATGCTTATCTATGCACCGTTTTGGCTGGCAAAATGAGTACAGTTTAAAAAGTTAATCTATCAAAGTACTAATTTGTTCTTTTTGCAATAAATAATACGTCCGGAATTACAAGTTGAAAATAAAATCTTTAGAAATGATTTCAAAACAATATTATGTTACCTTAACCCTGCGTGAATGTATATTATACATGTTTTTTTTGTAGGTTAACTATCTATCCATTTTGTTATATGTATAGTACACATTGTTTGTAAACCTGACCTGAAAAATAATGAAAAACATGTTATAAAATGAAACAAAGGCACTTTGCCATTTGATTCAGAGGTATTAATTGAAAAAAGCAGCGTTTTATGTTATATGAGACATACTTCCTTGTGACGTGTTCATTTTTATGTAAGATTTGGGAGTCATTGTTTAAGAAATCTGTCATTTCAGCTGTTTTTCATCCTTCGTAAGAAAAACAACCAAATCTCATATCTGCACGTGTATCATCATCTGTCAATGCCTTTCAACTGGTGGATGGGAACGCGTTATATCGCAGGTGGACAAGGTACGCCTTAGCTTGCTCATTTTTAAAGACAATGCTATAGAGAGAAATTAGTGAAATGTAATATTACATTGCCATGGTAATAATGGTAATGATTGGTATACATCTCTTTTATTCTTAAGTGACTTTTCGGTATAGATGCTCACAGATTTTCCAAATTTCATAAAGATCTCAACAGGATAGTAGATACCCTGTCTTGGAAAAGGTGTATATCAGTTATAAATTTTCAATTTTGTACCACTAACATATCAAGTCTCTGAGAAAGTTCCTGGATAAAGAAACATGTAGAAGATACAGGGTCTTACGTGTTGTATAAACAATATTCTATGTGTTATATACGAAAAACAAAACAAATGAATGTGTTTTATAAATTATTTATAATGAAAGTTAGTGCCGGTTAATGGGGCATCAGAACAACGAGGAAGTTGTAGCTGCAGGAATTAAAAATGAGTTCATTTGATATTGATTTTTATTTAGAAAGAGTACAGGTTTTTAAGTAGATCGATAGCGTAGTGGTTAGCGCGTTCGGCTTCGGATCATGAAGTCCATGAAGTCCGAGGTTCGAATCATGCCAGAGGCTCGGCAACTTGTCTGCTGTTCTACACACAGTAAGGTTTGGGTGCAATGCCACACTGAATTTCAGCGCAGTACCACCTATGCTCTATGCTCGCAGGTTTCACCACAATGCATAGTCACAACGGTGTTGTGGGCTTTCTCCCTGCAATAATACTAGCAGCTGCGATATAAATGAAATACTCTTGAAAGCGGCGTTAAACCCCATATCACCTCACCAAGTAGGAAGATAAAAATAGGATTATGTTCCTAGGCTATTATAGCTTCCCCCTGTTTTCTGTTATCTTATCTTCATTGATATCGTTCAATTTCTTAATAATACAATTATTTTTATGTTTTTCCTTCCAGCTGCATTCCATGCAATGTTGAACAGTTTTGTACACGTAGTTATGTACTCTTACTATGGTCTTTCTGCCGTGGGACCACACATGCAGAAGTATTTATGGTGGAAGAAATATCTCACTACTTTGCAATTGGTAGGTGAAACAGATATTATCACTATGTCATATCATTGATTTAACCTGGAGGTAGTTAGGTGTGCATAGATAGCATCAATATTGTATCATAACCATGTGATACACTACTTATTCACCTTTCACTATATAAATGTATCGCTATCATGTCTTTATCGATGTCTTTCATTAATGACGAACCGGTTTTATTTTCATTGACGATTTAAAAGAGGACTTTGAGTCAATCATAGATTAAAGTGCTTTTACGTGAGTCCCTAGGATATACCTTATATATATATGTATTTCTATCATATCTTTATCGGTTTCTTTTAATGGTCGATTTAAAGAGGACAAGCCTTTATTCATGTCAAGGTCATATGGGTCATAGATTAGGATGCTTTTATTGAGGCCCTGGTAGATACCCATTTCTTCACCTTCCAGTATATAATCGTGTTGCTATCATTGAATTAGCGATGTAATTTTTCGTTAATGATTTAAAAAGTCGTTCATAATTCATGTCAAGGACATCTTAAGTTTATCTAAATTTCCTCATAAACAATTTCAAAATATTTCCAAACTATTCTAAAGAAAACAAATATAAGATTTATGATATTACAGTATCGCTCATGGCTAAACTTACCATGATGAATTCCAAAGCAAACAATAAAGGTGTTGATACAACAAGTTTTAGGTTCTGAGTAGACAATATCTTTAAAAAATTGAAAAAACTTTTGGAACAGAGTCCGATATCTCATCACTTTGACCTGAGATATGGGTCTGGTATCGTTTGTCATTGGCAAGCCTAGGCTCGTATTTGAATTGCTTCGGTTTGTTTATATGTTCATGAAAGAAAAAAAACTGATTACTTTTTTAATTCTAGTTTATTTCATCTTGGTCTTGTTATTTCTCATACACAAAAAGACCTTTGCAGTTTGAAGGAGAGAAACAGTCCATCGTACATCGTTAACTCCAAAGTCGTTTAAATTTTGAATTTATACAGATCTTACCTTCAAGTTGTCTTTTAAAATACGCAATTCAGAATTCAGTGGTTGCAAAGAAGTAGAAATCTATTCAATAAGACAATAGTGCCTTTCAACAGTTGAATCTGGGGAATTATAATGTAGACCCTCCTAATTAGAATTTCCCTGTTTGAATTGAATTTAATAACAAACCACGAAGTGTTTCTGTTCGTCTTTTTTGTTACATTGTTCCACTCTAGCAATTTACCTTTCGTGCATGTTCATTGGTTAAATCCATATCTCCAATCTGACATGTATATACTTTCAGGTTCAGTTTTGCGTTATAATCCTCCACACTGGTTACAACATGACGCGCCGTGACTGCGCCTTTCCTCAGGGTTTCAACTACTGGGCATTTGGATACGTGTGTACACTTATCATGCTGTTCTCAAACTTCTACAGGACTGCATACGTCAAGAAGGGGGTTAAGAAAGATTGATGATACTGATGTTTAGTGCATTAACGCAATTCATACCCGCTGATGAATATATCGATTAGCTTTCCATGAGACAAAGGATTGTGGTCAATAGACCACGTGATTATATCTCAGTCACGTGATTCAATTTCAGGCACGTAATCACGTGATTGGTCACAAAAATATTGTATAAGAGTACACATCGACATGAATGTTCAGTCTACATAGAGCAGTATTTCACTTGAAATCATTGAGGTATTTGTGTGTGAATATCATGTGCTGTAATTGTTTGTTACGCGGATGGTCGTTAGGAAATTCCACCTTGTCGAAATCTAGTTAGATTATAGGTGTATTCAAGAGCGACACCTCAGGAGAACTTGCTTGTTGTCATTGATCGTCGTTTGATGTCTGCACCGACCAAATGTCAGAATCATTCAATATGATGTCGAAAGGGGGTTAATTTGCATCTATACACTTGTACGAAAGTATTGCAACACCTTGTCTGTTTCTTGATTCTCCCAATGTTACTACTTTTAACACTTAAGACATGTATAGATCTCGAATTCGGGAAGATTAACCTGGTGATGACCGAAGGTTTTTTTTCATTTTCATGTCGTTAAGCTTGGCTTAACTTGAGAAAACTGTAACATAAATTTGACCCTTACAATCGAAA
Source organism: Phorcus lineatus (assembly GCA_921293015.1). NCBI lineage: Eukaryota > Metazoa > Mollusca > Gastropoda > Trochida > Trochidae > Phorcus > Phorcus lineatus. Next base: position 19,112,321 of record OV121083.1, on the reverse strand, counting down.
ACTGATAATCATGATAAATTATTGATTATAATAAACCGTGATAGTCATTGAAAAAGCAGGTGTTGCCATATGTTCTTACCGGGTCTAGATATATATATATATCTTTATTTTATTGGTTTTATCCAGGAAATGGATCATGTAAAGTATTGGTGTAACAAAGAGAGATCGTCCCAATTGTAGGAATAACACATCCTGACTTAGAATTTTGTTGCATGATTTAAATGTTCATTTTGATATGAAAGGTCGCATTCGTTATGTAATTTATTATTTTTCATTTCATCATAATATGTAACATGTATAATTGCTGATCCCTTATCTTTGCTTAGCTTATACCATTGATGCTGAAGCTCAATATCAAGTATCATCGAACATCAAAGTCATTTACATAAAAGTATATCAATTGCTTTTAAAAAAATATTTTAAAGGGCAGAAGCAACATTTTTAGGGTGAACAAAATGATCTCACGAAAACGAAAATGTATGTTTTAATATGCTAGACAGTGTACTTAAACGTACTATGATCGTACTATCGATTAAATCATGCGAATTAAATGATTTAGGGTGCTCACAAAAAAGGTTTTTGCTTGATTATCATGTTGAGTAATGAAATATATGAGAGAAAAAACATTTTCGATAAACTATGTTTTATTTGGGAAATTTAAAGAAATTAATCGTTCAGTTTACATGCTACTGCCCCTATTCATTACAATTAACAAGAATCGTTTTATTTAATTTGGATATGGTCTTGAAATAATCACATTGAACTTGTAAAAGAATGTGCTTAGATCTTTTGCCAAAATTATTCGTTTACAAAGTATCGTAGAATATTGAAAATTTCTCTTTTCCCTCCAATTTTTTTCCAAACTTTCTGTTGTTTTGAGTTGTATTTCTTTTGTATGTATATGATTAATATCTGTAGATAAATTTGCTTACATGCATCTGTTGTTGAAATTTCTCTTTCCATCTAAAAAAAGGTTATTTTCTTATTCATGCCATTGATTGATACTTAAAGGAATCTATAAATTTAATAATGATAATCTTTATTGCCTTGAATATAAGTGCAATCAAAATATGCAATTAAATGGAGAGTCTTTCATATATGTACATATATATATATATTTTCTGAAACTTTCTACATGTGTATAAACGTAAAGCATTATTAAGAGACTATCTTGGATAGGTGTACATTTTCTCTGCAACATAATCTTGTTCCAATTAAAAACATATTTACCGGTTTAAGATAACTAAAACATTGTTCTGAATATCCTTTTCACATTGCATTTTGTTATCGTTAAAGATAGCAAATAGCTGATCGGTTTCTTTTCACATTGCATTTACATGTTAACATATGGAACAGTTGTGTTACAATAATCTTTGAATTTATTTGGTTCAGATTTTTTCTTTTCCAGGGCAATTGTTTGATAGATAAATACATCGTACATACCTTTTAATGAATATATTTTCATGAGCACAACCCATAAACTGTAATTCATAACAAGTTGCCAGAAATTCACTAGGCAGAAACATATACACTTGAAATCTAAAATCTAACAAAATCTAAATTTGAGAGGAGAACTCCATTCTATGAGGTTTTCTAAAAATCTTTGATAATGCACCTAATAACTGGAAAAATGCCCAAGCGGCGCTTAACACCGACTTTTCACTACTATAATTGTTATTAAATCATCTCATCAATTATTTCTTCAGAGAATTAGCGGTTTTCTTGTTCTTTAGCTCCATATGCAGCATTTCCTTTTGCAAATAATTTATTTGGGGAGTAAATGATTGATGTACATAAATTTAGAATTTAACACTGAGATATTATCTTAACAATCTTAACAAAACAAGGTGTTATTTCATTTCCTCGTACAGATCAAGATAGTTTTGTTTCATCTTTTATTTTGTCTATCCTGGGATGTATCGTTCTATTTTTGTATAAAATTGTATCTGAGTTTTGCTTTCAGAATATTTTTATTAAACAGTAATTGATCACAGACGTTTGGTATGGAGTTGTTATTGATGTACTTGCTATTTCTTTCCTAGCTTAGTGCCTGATCGATAGTTAACCATAAAAGATAAAATTTTCTCACGAAAAGGAAATCATTTTTTTTCCAATTTCAAGACTCTCTTTTAAATCACGAGGAGTCGTTGAAAAAAACTACTTTTAATGAAGCGCACGATTTTATGGATATTCAACTTCTTTATTAACAGATTTGCGACGTTTCGGTATAGCTTCTTATACCGTTTTCAAGCAGATGCATATGCTATACCGAAACGTCGCAAATCTGTTAATAAAGAAGTTGAATATCCATAAAATCGGGTTCTTCATTACTACTACAACTTCTAGAATGCAACTTCAAGAGTTCAACCTACTATAAACAAGCTCGACCAAGATTCACACCCCCTAACTGCAGTGATTACACTAAAATGGCAACAAGCAGTTTTCACATGATACGTGATAAGTTTCTTGTACAACTACAAATAATCTTGAGTAATGAGATTTTTAACTCTCCTGAAAATAAAGCATTTTGTATAAACTTGTAATAAAGAAATTGTAAAGATTTAAAATTGCCACAAACATTTTCTACAGAGCATTTTTGTAAGTCTGCAGAAGCAGTTTTCACATGATACGTGATAAGTTTCTTGTACAACTACAAATAATCTTGAGTAATGAGATTTTTAACTCTCCTGAAAATAAAGCATTTTGTATAAACTTGTAATAAAGAAATTGTAAAGATTTAAAATTGCCACAAACATTTTCTACAGAGCATTTTTGTAAGTCTGCAGATCAGGGGACTCAAGTTCAAATAAGGGCGTGGCAGGGTGTTCTCTCAAATCTTTACTCGTCTATTGTCCAAGTATAGTCTTGAACATCAAACAATACAAAGGTCACAGTATAAGGGCTCTATTTTTAAACAATTCTCCATAAAAGAGTTATATTTCTACGAGCACTTTATTGCTGTAAATGAAACGAAAGCAATGTAATGTGACTGAGGCAGACAAGCACATGAATTATTATTATAAAACGCACGGCATGTAGCCAAGAGGCATATAAACAAATTCGTTGAATTTCATAGCTACTCAGAGCAGTGACCAAAGCTATGAAAAGTGGTATGTAATACATATGTACACAGTACATCTAAAAGCATTTTGAGTGAATGTAAAAGTTATTCATTCAACATGAAGGCGGGAGATAATAGCACTTTAAAACTACTAGTAGTTAGGTGGAACACCTTTTTGGATCTAAAAAAGGGCATACTTAAAGCGCAAGATTATTAGCCTGGTGTAAGATCAAAACTCACTCCTTTTTATATCCTCAAGTCCTTGGGTGCATTCAACCTAGCATCCGATATTCAGCGCCTTATATATGCTTATCTGTCTCATTTCTATCACTTCCAAACCGGGTACCCAGTTGGAGTGCGGGGTGAACAGCGCAGTGGTAAGCGGCGTTAAACCCCATAAAACCCCACCTCACCTCTATTGTCCTTGAAAACAAGTATAGTCTTGAACATCAAACAATACAAAGGCCACAGTATTAGGGCTCTATTTTTAAACAATTCTCCATAAAAGTGTATGATATTTACGAGCACTTTATTGCTGTAAATGAAACGAAAGCAATGTAATGTGACTGAGGTAGACAAGCACATGAATTATTATTATAAAACGTACGGCATGTAGCCAAGAGGCAAGTAACCAAAATCGTTTAATTTCATAAAGCTACTCACAGTAGTGTGCAAAGCTATGAAAAGTGGTATGTAATACATACTAAAAGCATTTGAGTGAATGTGAAAGTTATCCAAGCGTGACAAATCATTCAACATGAAGGCGGGAGATAACAGCACTTTAAAACTACTAGTAGTTAGGTGGAACGCCTTTTTGGATCTAAAAAAAAGGCACACTTAAAGCGCAAGATTATTAGCCTGGTGTAAGATCAAAACTCACTCCTTTTTATATCCTCAATTCCGTGGGTGCATTCAACCCAGCATCCGATATTAAGCGCCTTATATATGCTTATCTATCTCATTTCTATCACTTCCAAACCAGGTACACAGTTGGACTGCAGGGTGAACAGAGGCACATTTCGCATAAAGTTTCTTGCGTAAGTTGACACCATAAACAATCTCCTCTCGTCTCAGTTCGGGTCCCTTTGGGCAGGGAATCACTCTTCATACTCACAGTTTATCCATCAATGAATAGGGTAACCAATACATCCGGCGAGCCGCACCTGATGTTGCTGAACCTCACTAATAGCGGTCAACTTAACAATATACAGGCCCACATGTGGCCACCTTTTATCGTGCCAGCATTTTCCCTCAACAATGATAACTGATAATCTTCATTTACTTTTTTTTAACCTATATCGGGCCCCTTAGATATATAATGTAGACTATTTCCATGCCTCAAAGAAAACCGTCGCTAAAATCATGAACGCCATCATTTCGAAACACACAATTTTAGTTTTCTTATATGACATAACCATCATAGAAATCTTAATTTGAAAATTTCCCCCTTGCCAGTGTAATCAGTCAGAAATTGCACCGGAAACGCAACGATCACGTGATACCAAGACCAAGACTGCTGGGTTGCTTTCGAGGAAATACGGTATGGGTATAATCTAGACTTGCTGTGTAAGGGTTAAGATGTATCAAAGGCTCCTTTTTTACACTCAGCCAGCGAGGGGAACTACACCATAGTTAATAAAGGGTCTGATGAACATAGTGTAAAACTATGAATACTGACAGCACAGTTTACCGATTAGGAAATGCTAGTGACCTCTAAATGGAAAAGAAAGTGTTCAGTGCCCAACAGAAAATCGAAAGTAAGTGAAGACGATCATACCATGTTTTATGTGCGTGTTTATCTAGGTAGTTATGACTCGTAACACGGATTTTAGAAAAAAACCGTTAACCATTAATCGCGATAGTACAACATTGAACAAGCTGTGCGCATAAACAGAGGGACGTTAGGCCATGCGTGTTTCGCTCCACCTGTTATGATAACTACGCACTCTTAAAGAAGTAAGAAAAAAATATCTCGACCGAGACCGTCTAACGTCAAGCTAGCGCCTGTTTAGTTGCACTGCAGTTATTTCTAATCACTATAGAAAACAGCGCATTCATAGTCGGTGAACTATCTCGACGAACGGCATGCAGTGTTTAAGTTTACAATCTCGCTGAATATACCTGGAATTCTGGTAGATCTCGCAATTTGACCTGTGCAGTTGAACACAAGGTAAGTCGAGATTTTATAATCTTGTTATTTGATCTGAGATGCGGATATCATGTTCCTATGACCGACATGCGCTTTTTTGTTCTTACCTAAAATGGTTCATCGGAAGTCCATGTGAAGTTTTCTTATTTTTTCATTTAATTTGAATGAACGGTTTATATTTGTGTTAGACTGGCTATAGACTTGTTTTTGTAATTTAGATTAGAGATTACAGCAAATAATTATCCAACACCATTGAAAGATACATGTAGTTTCATATTTGAAACCTTGCTTATCGTGAGATAAAGGTTTTCCTTTTTTGTATCGATATGTACTTTGGTACAGGAATGCGGTTGTAGTACCCTAAGATTTGAGGGTTTAAGAGAAATATTGCTTTAATTTGATAGAAATGTGTGTTTTGAGAATTTAAGTCAGTGTTTAGTAGAAATGTTAAAAACGGTGCTTGACTCACTAGATTCTTAACAGAACGAAATCACATAGAAACCGTCGGGTCATGACAACCTATATAGTGTGTTTGAATCGACGTGTCTATTTCAATAGCGTCAGACATTCATGAATACTTAACGCATAACTGAGAATCGCTGTTGGTGGGTAAATATAGGGTAGACTATCTCGCGTGAGGAAAATATTGTGCAAGGTTCATTATGACACGCCTTCGATTCACAACATACTACAACACGCTATACCACGTGGAGTAGCCCACACCCTCTCTTCCCACGTAGCGTCATTCCGCGACCAAACTTTAGTCAACAATAATGATTCAACGGTTCGCTTCATGATAACTTCCTCGTTTTGCACTTTCATGTGTTTTGATAAAGTCTAGACTTGCTGAATAAGACCTAGACTGTATTAAAGGCTCCAATTTTATAACAGTCATGCAGCGGAACTACTCCATTACCATAAAACATTTCTCTTAGGATATTAATTACTAACCAAAATTGCATTTTGCCTTCCATAGTATAACTAAAAGGGGCTTAAGCATCCAGGTTGTAGTGTGTATGAAGTCAACACCAAACATCCTTCGCTTTACAGCCTTATTACCGCAACATAGCGTTTATCTTTAACTATGAAATGTCCATACAAGAAAATTAGTTTTACCTTGAATAGTATATCTACACAGTCGCTTAGTAGGATGTAATTACAATCGATTACCGTAACTGTATATAGCACAATTATAATACGAGCAATTGCTTTATGCAGTTTCATTTTGTTGTGGGCGGGGTACATTTTTGCCATTCTATATACCTGATTCATAACATTTATGTAATTATGAGAGCTCTTCATAAGAAATAATACGCCTGGTCACTGTGTAAAGTGTGTATGGTTATCAGTAAGGCGCATGGGTAAAGCGTGTCTCTTTGAACATTGATCAAGTATATTCTATACTTTGGCCGAGTACGAGATACCACGCATGATTAAATAGGTATTTATATGCCATTTTCCCCATCTGGAGGACGCAGCGCTTTCATTCTGCATACAACCACGCCGTGATTTAATGAGTTTCATTTGCACAGTTTTTTTCTGAAACGAAGGTAGGACCGATACTATTTTCTGCTGTTTGAGGAATTATGAAAAAATGCTAACGCACTAACTAATGCACACGGATGTTTCCACTTTAATTCAGGTTGAACTGTTTTTCCAGGTGTTTTCTATTAATGTCGTATTTGGATAAGCAATTCATGTTTATAAATTTTTTATCAAATGTTATTTGCAGTAGTTACCATGGAATTCATGGAACTCATATTGTAAAAATCATTCCATATGCATAAAATATAAAGGTGTATCCGTGTATATATATGAAGTTTATGATTACAATTTAACTCAGCTACAATGCCAGTGGTAAAATTTAATCGAATAGTGCTTACTGGTGCTCTAAGTTTCCGTTTTACTGAGATTCCACTGCTTTTATGTTGTTGATAAATGTTATATCTGACAAATTTCTACATTTTCCTAAAAATGTAATTGGCAGGACATATCATCATTTAATGAAAGTGAAATTTTTAAAATCATTTCGTGTGCATAAAATGCGAAGATGTAAAACCGTGTACATTCGATGTCATTATCGTTTAAGTGTCACTACGTATTTCACTACGTATATACATATAACTATATATAGTCAAATTGCAAAACGCAATCAGTGGTATGAATTAATCGAAACGAAGTTTCTGTTGCTCAAAATGTTCGATTTAGTTTATCAATAATCGGTTCAGCATTGTTATAAAGGTCTATGTCTTGATCTTTATCGAAAACCGCACATCATACCACAGCTTGCGCCTGTCAAACACAAACGTAATTTTGAGAACTGTGAAGTAAAAAAAGGATTAAAATCAATAGAAATGTATAGGTTATATAACCAGTCTCCGTATAGTGGACTTGCACTTGCATCGGCTGTTGTTCAATTTTCATCCAAATCTGTTATCTTTTCATAAATTTGATATTTTGAGATGAATATTAAACCAGCTAGATATGTTTTGACTTCAAATCATGCAAACATTACAGTAATTGGACCGTATAAAACCCATCGAAGTGTGTAATGCTGTTTTATACGATAATGGTATTTGAAAATCGCATAATGTGCATGGGATGAGTTTATACCTTATCATTCCATGCATACCATCATAAGGTCTAAACTCATCCAAATTCATTAGATGTCGTTTATAATTTCGAAAGATATCATGGCTACCGTGAATTAAGAAATGGAAGTGGAATCTGATACTTTCATATTCAAACGACATTTGAGCCGAGATCAGGTATTGAACGTAACACACATCAGTGCTCTATAAACACATTCGTGAATAAATATTGCTCGACATTGATCAATAATTAGCAGCTAGTGAGTATATATGCTCTTGATATCGTAGACTTACATCTAGTCTGTGAAATACTAAAAAGGATATTGCGAATCTTTTCGCAAATTGAAAAAATATTGCTATCTTATTGATAAAGTCTAGCTGATGAGATAAAAAATAGCTAAATAAAGCTAGACTCAATTTATGGTTCTTATTATATAATCAGACATTGGTAAGCGGTATTTTTTTATATCGTGTATTAAAGGCAAGCATTTTAAAAAAGGACGTTTGTCAACTGTCCATATCAAATGAATGTAATAGGTACTATAGGTCTGCAATTTGTATAACCATTATTTCTTTTCAATGTTAAGTTATAGCTTATATATGATAACAAAGACGTCAATTAAATAGATTGTCAGTATGTTCTGCGCTATGTATATCATCCAAGAGCGCATTGCCCTTCTTTCACAAAGCCCTAGGGTGATCGTAAGTCCTTTAGGTAACCTTAGTGCAGTGTTAAAGAATGGGAGTTAGGTTAACCTTAGTAAAGGTTTCTTTGAGAAAGGAGGCCTTGTTAATGTAATTTTCAATAACAGGGTCTAAAAATCTGATCTAAAATATCATATTCAAGATATGACTAAATATTAAGGGAAAATTGATATACTTCTATTATAACGAATGAGATGAACCTTAACGGTGTATGACATAGATTCTATGGCCTCTTATCATTGACATAAAGATCCATATGGTTTGACATACAAAATTTGTACCTGATACCCCTGTATGTCTGTGATAGCCTTCTTTTACCGCTTATACAATCGCAATATAAAGCACTGTTCACACAGCGTCACCCGTGCACCCCCACGGTCAACATGTTTGATGAGGGTCGTACCATCAATGTCAAGGTCAACAGACCACACCATGTGCGTCCCACGTTGGTGACACGGATATACCGGGTACTCTGAGTCTCCGAGTCAACAGAATCGCCAATAACTGGCCTTGAAATTTTGCAGGGTTAATAGAGACACTTTGGAGTAGTTATATATGCAAACGATATCAATAGTGATAATCGGTTCAGAAATGTGGCGAAATAAAGGTAGGCCTGTAGAGACACGATTTCATCGAAACGGACAAAACTTTATCAAACGTAAATTTTGAAACTTCTCAAAGGCAGATAGTAGGACAGATTGCTGGTTTGAAACTTTTCCGGTCTATATCGTCTAGTTTTATATGCCGACAACGTTAATTGTGTCGCGTTAATTCAAGGCTAACCAGTTCAGCAAAGAGGCATATGAAGATATAAAAATGCGATTTTGATAAAAACAAAAAACAAAAAAACCCGACGAACTGCTGGCGCGCGTTAGTGAATTGAACGCAATTTTTTAAAAACTAACCAAAGCCCTAAGTTGGACAGATTGAAGTTGAAAGTATTGAGAAGTTGCGGTACATATATAGCAATGAAGTAAATGATACATGTGATTTTTGGCTTCTGCACATGTATAAGGCTGTCTCTCGATTTTCACTGAAAACTATTGTCATAAGAACCTATAAGCCGTTAAAATATGAATGTGTGCGATACTTTCAAGTCAGATTAGAATATTTGTATTTTGACACGAATAAAATTCAAATAGCATTTCTTGAAAATCATCGAGTGTCTTTCTGCACGTGATTACGGTCTTGTGAATTCGGTCGCTAACAGTGTGTTTGTATTTTCACGGACTAATTACGTGTCGCGATGGCAACAATGAAATATTGAGTAGACAAGTGCAGAAAGGGGTGCGATAATCACCGGTCGAGAAAGCGTGCACACTGTGTTTACAATTGTCTATTCAAACTTTCGAAGTAACTGACACTGCGGAACGTATCGCCTTTGTGTAAACAGCATACCTCGGTGGATATTATATTGATATTAGAATCCATAGCAACCAAACAGGAAGTTTTTACTACACACTCCTCGTAAACCGACTTAATACATGTGGGTTTTGAAGGGGTATCCTGTCAAAACGCAGAACTGCAAAACGCAGAATCCCAATTAGCAGAAATGAAAAGTTCATTGTCAGGCTGGTCACACCTATTCAATTAAGTAATGGACTGGTCCACTCTGACAGTGAGTAGAGCGACACAGTCAAATTAGCAGATCACTGAATCAACAGGTCAATGTTCAACAGTATGAACCTCCCGGTATATGTTTATATGAAAACACTGAGCAGATCACTGAATCAACAGGTCAATGTTCAACAGTATGAACCTCCCGGTATATGTTTATATGAAAATACTGAGTAGTAACACACTGTAACAATATATTCAGCACTCTATCAAAACATTGTTAAACAGTATAATCGTCGCGACGTGGGTGGATGACGATGCCAGGTTCCCACCCCGACTCTGGAACCACCATGGAACACAAGGACCCCGCACCAACAACAACCTTGAAGGGTTTCACTCCCGGATCGGCAAGACACTGCAGCACAGACACCCCAACGTCTACAGGTTCATTGAACTGATCAAGAACATTGAAAACGGAGAGAAGGCGAAGGTCATCCAGATCAACTTTGGAGCTGCTCCACCACCCAAGAAAGCAATCTACAAAGAGAAGGAGCAGCGCCTGTCTCGTCTGAAAGATCAGCTTCGCCGTGGTGAGAAGTCACCAATGCAGTTCCTGGATGCAGTCGGACCTCTCATGATGATGAAGATGTGAATGAAAGCACAGATTGAACAATGAACAATGATAAGCAATGTTGTAAATTGTAAAATAATCAATATCCAAGATGATGAAAGAATCCAACAATGGAAACATATGATTAAAAAACATGCACAATACATGTTTACACAACAAATTGTATTTTTGTCTTCATTTCATTTCCTATCGGGCCGTTCCATTATATTATGAGGGTTCAGGTGTGTGCAACCAACCATAAATGTTGTTGTTTTAGCAGTTCTGCGTTTTGCAGTTCTGCGTTTTGGCAGGTAACCTTTGAAGGATGTCGGATTATAAAGATTTTGGCTTATGATCAAGACACTTTCAGGATTACTCTGTCGTTTAATCAGGTGATTTAGGGTTAAGGATGTTCGCTCCTCAGTCACAGTGACAAAACTCAAATTACCTTAAATCATAATGTTCTGTTATAATAAAACAAAATGAAGCGGTGATTTCTCAATTTTGATGATTTCTGATTAGATATTCGGAAAAATTAAAAAACGTAGTGGTTTCATTTTGAAATAATTCACAATTTTGCTGACTCAGCAATTTTCAATTGCACCTATCATTTGAGCAAGTTCTATAAACTGTTTTTCTTAGAAAGTAGATGGTGAAAGAATAGGATTTGTATGTATGTGTTCAGGTATATTTTTAGAAAATGAATGGGAGAAAGCATGTTTTTAGTACAAAAATAGCTTGAATGTTGATAATTTAATTGAAATGTTTGAATACATGTTGTGCCGTAGTAGCTAAAAACCCACAGTACCATATATATTTTTTACTTTTTTCTGGAAGGAAATTATGTTAACTCTAACATGTTTTCATATTAAAAAAAAGTTTAATACAGGAACTAATTCAAATTTATGGTTTCTCGAAAAAGTTCATCATTTCCCCATTGACTCCCATGTTAAATCTCTGACTGACAAAGGGATCTTTGCCTTACAATATTTCGAAAAACCCCACACAAACCCCCATGTTTTGGGGTTGATATTTCAAGCAAATACACAAAACGTTTGAAAAAAACAAGTTAGAAAAAAAGTTTAATACTTTAAATTTGAGGAACGGACTTCCTTAAACGCCGCTTTCGAAAGTATCACGGCTGTTAGTATTTTTGCAGGGAGAAAGCCCGCAACACTATTGAGGTTATGCATTGGGGTGACACCTGCGAGCATCGGCTGGAACTAGCGATCCACGGGTAGTATTGCGCTGAGATTCAGGGAAGCATTGCACCCAAACCTTACTACCTGTAGAAGAGTTCTCTCCTGCAGAGAGCTGCCCAGCCTCTAGCGGAATTTGAAACACGGACCTCTTGAATCGAAGCCTATCGCGCAAACCACTGCGCTATCCCGCCCCCGTTTTACAGTATATATTGATAATACCTATTTGATATATCTCGAGTCCTGATTATCATGGCACTTCCGTTGATGTATATATATATATATTGGAATTTATATGACATGTAATGATATATACGGTATTGGTGATGTTGCATATGATTAAAACATACCTGTCAAAACATTAGCAATTAATCACCAATTAAGGAAAGGAAATAATAATTATAAACTAGATTCATGACAATAAAGTTCTAAATGAATAAATATAAATGTGCATGTCATAAACCGAACATCAGCTGGACAAGCAATAAGATCCTTAATGAATTAATTTCGGGTCTATAAATTCAAATGGTTCATATATAGAAGCATTTATTTGGTCAAAAGAGCGAAGTAAACTCCGAGTATATTTCATGAAAAAGTTATTTACCAGCCAAACTATTAGACATAAGTACCAAGGTATGTTAAAATTATATTTATAAAGTACACATTGACTCAATGACGCCCTAGTCACAAATCACAACAATATGTTTAAACTGAACCGATTATAATTAAAATGGTTATTAAAAGTAGCGACCATTACTTCTCTATAAGAATTCTAATAATCTTTTGAATATAGGTTGACTGTACACTTGAAGCAACCGAATTTCTATTCTAACTGTAATTTTGATGGCTTGATAATAGGCACATCGTAAATGCATTAAAATCTACAAAACAGAAAATGTCAAATGTCAGCCCAAATCAATGCACAATAACCAAAAAGCAATTCAGTTAAAATGATTTCAATTAGACCTAATTGCTTTGAACACTGGTAGTTAAGATCACATCTGTTCACGACCCGTCACTATAAGCTCCAGATAGAGTGATTCTGTTTACACTTTCAGGAACCATGAATAACACCACCAGCTTCCTGGATGTCGCCTACCGAGAACTCTTCTACTTCCCGGAACCAGGTAGGGGTTCTCTCTCCCCAAACACCCCCTCCCCATGTCCTCTCTCTAGCGACGATTCTCTCAATCTGTCTCTTCTCTGTCTGTCTCTCTTTCAACCATCAATCTCTTTAGATGTTTTTCTATCTTCTCTTCGCTTTTTTCGCCTATCTCTCTCTCTCTCTCTCTCTCTCTCTCTCTCTCTCTCTCTCTCTCTCTCTCTCTCTCTCTCTCTCTCTCTCTCTCTCTCTCTCTCTCTCTCTCTCTCTCTCTCTCTCTCTCTCTCTCTCCTTTGTAGGGTTCTCTCTTTTCTGCCTTCACTATCTAATGGTCAAATCTACTCTCTCCATCTTTCTCTCCTTTGTATGTGTCTCTCCACTCAATCCTTGCCAGTCAATTCGAAACTTTCCCCACAATGTCCTCTTCCGTTTCTTTCCGTCTCTCTATTTTTTTCTTAGATTATATATTATTATTTAATTATATCTAAAGTTTTAAACACTTCATAAATACGTTTTGAGTTCATTTCATTTCCATCTCTCCATTTGGAGAGCACAGTGGTGTAGTGGTTAGCGTGCTGGCCTCTCACGCCGACGACTCGGGTTCGAAGCCCGGTGGAGACGTCAAAATTTTTTGACATTGCACTTAGTACACCCAGTTGTTAAAATGAGTACCTGAATATAGGGGCTGTTAAGAAAGTACACTTCCCTCTGCGCTTTGAGCATGTCCTTGAACGTGCAAAAGGAGCCATATAAATATCCACATTATTATTATTATTTCATTTGGAGCAATTTGAAGCCTGTTCGAAGCTAAACGAATTGAATTGGTAGTCCAACATACAGCCTGTAATTGTGATAAAAATGGTTCCATAAAATTTTATGTTTGAGTAAACGGCAATAGCTTCGAGTGAATGCCCAAAGTGACTTCGCATGTAAGACAGACTGCTCCAATCAAATTTGATAAAGCAACAATCTTAAAAGTTTTATAATCATTTCAATTATTGTTCTAACACAAATTACCATTCCACAACAAAGGCGTTCTACTATTGTTTTGCTATCATCATTATTTTACCCAGTCAATAATATTTCCTGAGTAGAGTATGATATTAATGTACAACATAATTAAATAATAAAATGATATGTGGAGCAGATGCTCGCAATGAAGTCGTTAATTGCAGTTTCCCAATAACATATGATCTGATTTTTATTTTTGAGCATAGAGCAATTAAGATTTGGAATTAACCATAAATGCTATTTTGATGTTATAATTGGCTTAAAGGGGCACATAGTATGTTGTTGGATTAAATTGTTACAACTTTATAAATGGTATATTTCATCAAGAAGTATAGGTAGCTTTCCAAAATTACTATCTTTATGCTTATCAGTTTATTATAGTGGCAATAAATTGTACTTATTGATCGAAAACCGGACAGTTACGCAAGCCAATAACTAAAACGTAATTTTAAAACTATTTTTTAAATAGGGCAAATATTGGTTTTTCGTTTTGGTTTTCATCTCACTAATAATAATATAATGGGACGCAGATGATGGTGTTATGATGGGGGGTCGTGGGGTAGGAATGTACTATCACCCCTTAACGTGTTAAGAACTTGACAAATATTCAAAACGCTTGGCAATCTCGGAAGTCTAACCATTATTTCCCATCCATTCCTTAAGAGAGGTTAAAAGACTTATGTATGATATGTATGAAAATATATTGAGATTCTCAAAGAACTTACTAAGAATCTCAGTTCTGTTCCCATAATTCTGAAAGTATTCACTGAACACTTTTAAAGTAAATGAATATGTGTTTTGTACACAACCAAAAGAGCAAAGAAAAAACAAACAAACTTTTCTTCAATTAGTTGTAAGACTGCAATTTTTCGTCTGTCATGAAAATATGCAAAAAAGGACTCAGGTCTTAATGCTCCCATTCTCTCCCCACAGAGATAGCTCTGTCATAAATTCCTATACAACCTCTGTTTTACTACGAAGGTTTCTCGGGCACGAAATGTAGAACGCTGATTGGATGCAATCAAAGTTAGTTGTGCAATCAGCGATGCCGTTTCAAAAGTTATGATTCAAATCGCTTAAGTTATTTTCGGAAGCTTTATAAAAGCTAAATTTTATTCGAATATGCACCTTGCACCTTGAGTCGTGTTTCAGAACACATCCGCCTCATAAACTCATTCATCCCGTACAGCATTAGAGAAATAAATTCTGTCAAATGTTGCATCACGTTTTTCATTTATACGTACATTATCTAGCCTAGTCTATGTTAACTGTTTTGACATGAATTGTTTTGAATATTATGTTATTAGTTGTCAGCACATTTCTGGATAATTGTAATTATACAAAAATAAATTCCCTTTGGGACAATAAAGATTATCTGATGTTATCTTATTGCGACTGCATCATTGCATAGGCCTATGTGACAAAAACATGTTATTCATGCATTTGGTGTTTTTATTGGCTGACATATTGCCAGGAAGTTGAAGTTGCAATATTGTCCGCCAGGGGAAACTGCCTGAAGCCCGAGAAACCTTCGTATTAAGACAGAGGCTGTATAGGAATTTATGACGGAGCTACCTCTGTTGGGAGAGAATGTAATGCCTCTAAAACCTTCAAATAGACAATAAAAACTGGAGATCCCTCTATGTCAAATTGTTTCTCTGTTCCTCATTATTTGAAACTCTAACCACAATTGTTTTCGTAGACTCGCGTACGGATGGCTGGTTCATGATGGATAACCCGGTCTACGTGGTGGCTGTCGTAGCTCTCTACTTCTATATCACGTGGAAAGGTCCACAATGGATGGAGACGAGAAAAGCTTTTGATTTCCCAAACCTGCTCAAAGTATACAACATACTCCTTGTAGTCCTGTCATTTTACATAGCTTATGAGGTGGGTATTGAATCTCTAATCAAACAGCCTAAAGTATCAATGATATTGGTTCTGAGCATTTTTTTTATCTATATGACAGTGACAGCCATTCTCTCACAACAAAGGTAGCTCAAGCAATCGATTCAAATGATTTATTTATGACTTGACTCAACTTGACTTACATCTATGGGGAGATAATGAATGACATGAAACGTTAGGTTGAGGTTAATGTGTTTAATAACCCAATTGTGTGAAATTTTTCAATGATTTTCAGACTATTTGTTTTTGTCTTCTCCAATTTTCTTGTCGTTATAAATCAAGGACAGATGAGTGATGTCAAGAATGTCGAACAATCTCATTAAAATGAGATCTAAATCTTGCTCTCTCATTCAGCGTAACGTAGTGAACAAATGCGAGATCTCATTTAAATGAGATTTGCGTGAAGATTTAGCCCAACTTAGCATCTGTTTTGCCTTTCTAATCTGGTTGATTGACATCTATTAATTTCACTTACGATGAGTATCAGCTCTTTGTATTTCAAGAAGAAGAGGCTAAAATGATCAGTAATGGGTTTACTGTATAGTAAACTTTCAAAGTCTTTATTGAAACAGACAGACAGACATGTTTATTATATTTATTTATTGAAATATGAACATATGTGCCATGGTTTTTCAAATGTAAATTAAGAAATTGAAATATTTTTTTTCTTGTTTCCAGTTTTTCATGACAGCGTATTTAGACAATTACACATTGACGGGGTGTCAACCTGTAGTCTTTGGAAACTCGCCGCTTGCTTTAAGGGTCAGTTATTTTATTTAATTTCTTTTTTTTTATAACGTGACATGTTTGATTGGGATGTTTGTGGTTTATTGACCCCTGAAGATATCAGTGAAATATGTTTGAGTTATATTGGCCCACGTATCAATTTTTATTTTTTGAATATGTTATACTGTATACTTATGAACTTTTCAAATGTCCTCCATCTTCTCTCTCTCTCTCTCTCTCTCTCTCTCTCTCTCTCTCTCTCTCTCTCTCTCTCTCTCTCTCTCTCTCTCTCTCTCTCTCTCTCTCTCTCTCTCTCTCTCTCTCTCTCTCTTAAAATATAAATTTATCAAAATAATATATAAAGTAATATATAAAATTAGTTACCTTTCGAATCTCATCACTTTACTTTTCTTTGCCCATATGTCCATCAAAGAAATTGCATCCCCCCTCACAAACTACCTAGTTTGTTATGGGTACAATTATTCATTTAAAACAATAGTAGTGCACTTTGAATTGATATGGTCCAATTTATTAGGAAATGTATTTTTCCTTTAAAAGTATTGTATTTGGAAAAACTTTACGAATCAATATGTATGTAAGAGTTGACCACCAGAATGATTGATTGTCCTCTTTTAAGCGATATCGCGCTCACAGAGATAAACGTGTCTCATGGTGGATTTTATTTTGTACTTTTAATTTATAGTTTTATCTAGATCGGTCAAGTGTAGAAATACGATGTTGGAGATAATATTGATAATGTGAATGTAATCATGATTATTTCAGATGACCCGGGTGACCTGGTGGTACTTTTTCTCAAAGATAATAGAGTTATTGGATAGTGTAAGTATCTCCTTATTTCTTATTGTATGTATTTATGTTCATAATCAACCAAAAGTATCTGTAATTCATTTCTAAACGCAAGACCCCATGTAAAACTTGACCTCCTTTTACAAAGCCCAAAAGTGCTCGTAAATCACTAGGCTAACTTAGGTTAGGATAGTGTAATATACATGGCATTTTGGTATGTAACTTTAAAAGAGATGTAAGAGTGACAAAAACATGGAGATTAAAAAATTGCATAGAAGGTGAATGCGGGGACGGCAATATGCATAATAGCATAAAATCAAAGGTTTCTTTCCCATCAATTAGCCCTTTTTCAATATTTTGCACCATAAATCGGGGAAATATTGTTCAGATAACACCCCTTTTTGATTATTCGCAAATGTTGGTATTTTAGTGTCAAAATGCATGTTTTATTATGCTGAGAAATGAAAGTCATGATTGATAGTTATAATAAGATTGGTTCCATTCTTTTAACACGCCAAGAAGCCCAACTTTAGTGTCTTCTTTAAAATTTTAGTCAAAAGTCATCAGCACCATGAAACGTTAAATTGGTAAATTTCAGAAGAAAAAAATTCAACAAAAGAGGTCATATAACTATAGCTGGTCAGTTTCAACTGCAAAGAACCGCCAAAGGCAAAGAGAAGCATTTAATATTAACGGGTTGAACTCAAAAGATCCCAAATGAATTCCATATTCGAATGATGATAGCCTCTTTGTAAAAAATTGCCGGTGATTGGTGAAAGAATGGATACTATTTCAACATCCATTTACTCTAATATTTTGTAAGGTAAAAGCTGTTTTGGCTTGTGAGACTCAGCAAATTCACAAATGATGTTTTTTTTTATATCAGAAAGCAAAAGCTTATCACGTTGTTTCGCTATGAAAACAGGATATGCATAAAAAAAATTCATATGTATATAAAAAGAGTTCGTAAATATCGTATTCATTTTATAAACTGTTTTTCCTTAGATTTAAAAATTAATATTGTTTTCTACTATCTTTTTAACATATGTCAGATATCTCAAACAGTTGCATTCGGCAAGAATTCTAGGTGAAAGGTCATAATTCGTAACAAGGTTAAAGCTACAATATATACACATATATAATTGTATATATAAATGTACCGACATTTTCTGAAATGGAGTCACACAGTACGCAAGTTATAAATCACCAGGCAAAGAATTTGACTGGGTTATCTCCCTTAAAATAAAGTGTTAAAGCACTCATTACAAACTATGCGGTGACTATTGACAAACACTGCCATTGCTAAAGTCTATTGTGCCTATCTATTGCGATAATCTATTGGGGCCCACTATTACGATACTTTTGCTAAAGTTTATATAAAATTTATATAACGTTAAATCCAGAATAATCAGTCCAAATTGCACGACTCTCCAAAAGGGTAGAATTTTGCGGCTTTGTTATCACGTTGTTTCGGTACAAGGGCAAAAGTTACATTTGTACATTTTGTATGTTTGGAAAAAGGTACCATTACTACTGAAGTCTTAAGTTCTTAAAATGTCAACATGAATAACCTTTGAATAAATCATGAAGAAAATCTACATTTCTGAAGTCAAGACTGATACATTCAATTTATAATTTCAATTTATCGTAATAATCCCAGAGTCACATTTATGCTATGAAAACAGGATATGCATAAACAAATTCATATGTATATAAAAAGAGTTCGTAAATATCGTATTCATTTTATAAACTGTTTTTCCTTAGATTTAAAAATTAATATTGTTTCCAACTATATTTTTAACATATGTCAGATATCTCAATCAGTTGCATTAGGCAAGAATTCTAGGTGAAAGGTCATAATTCGTAACAAGGTTAAAGCTACACTTTCTACACATATATAATTGTATATATAAATGTACCGACATTTTCTGAAATGGAGTACGTACATACGTAGACATCCATAGACACGTTATTGACCATGAGGTGTAAAAATGGAAAACTTAAAGTCTGGAGTTCAAAGTCTAACGGCCCAGGGTGAAGCAGTCTGGGAAATAGACGTGATTGACCATGGTATATAAAGGCGCAAAAATTTACACGTGGGGTTCAAAGTCTAACAGCTAAGGGTGCTGTAATGTGAAAAGTTGGGCGGGTTTATGATAACGTTTCATAAACCCAGCCTGGTTTTTCAGCGATGTTATGACTGGAATATTACGCGAGATGGGCAAAGTCCAAAATAGCGTAGTATTATCCAGACTGGGTCGACATAGTACATTTTCATCTTATCGCAAGTGACCCGACCGCGGCCTGAGGGTCGTATTTTGCCAGTATGTAATCGCGGAAGGTTCAATGGTCATCAAATGGGGTTTTATAGGTTTAATTAATTTCTTTAAAACAATTTTTTAAATAAATTGTTTAATAATTAAGGCAAAGGATGATGGAACCATCTGAAAAATAATCTGAACACATGTCAACATGCGTTAGTTGTTGACAATTCATATTAAAATCAGAATGTTTTTCTCTATACTGTCAAATTGTGATGGCATTTGTATCTTCTTTCAAAATGGTTTTATATTTTTTAATTGGTATAGTAGTCTGTGCACGTATCTATTTTGTCCGAAATGTAAACATGTCGCTTAGGAACAATTCACAAAAGTATTCATGAAATTTGCCTCGCAGGCTTTCAATAAAAAACTAAAGAATCTATCAATCCTTACCAATATATCCCAAAACTGTGTACGAAGTAATATCAAGCGACATCTTATTAGAAGTATTGTTTTGTTCACATTTGAGTTTTTGTGTTATATTTTCACAATTTCCGAGCAACATAAGCATAGTCTACGGAACAGGAAGTCGTGTTTGTATTTTGCATCAAGTAGCTTTGGATATCTAAATATACATTATCGTTCATATCTTATTTTTAGGTTTTCTTCATTCTGCGAAAGAAGAATAACCAACTAACATACCTACATATCTACCACCACGGCACCATGCCTTTCTTCTGTTGGATCTCGGCGCGTTATGTCGCGGGGGGAGCAAGTGAGTCACCCTATTCTTTCAAAACATGTCCAAATCTTCATACTCGGCGAACTCAGTTGTAATATTGGTAAACTAAATTATATACGTAGCAATACAATTAGTACATGTAGTGATAGAAGTAAACATAAAATAATTATATTTAGTAGTAGTAGTAGCAGTAGTGGAAGTAGTACTGGCGGTTGTAGGTGTGATAGAAGAAGAAGACGCATCAGTAGCATAAGAAATAGTAGTAGTATAAGTAGCAGTAGTAGTAGTAGTAGTGGCAGTAGTGGTAATTGTAGTAGTAGTAGTAACATCATTAGCAGTAGTAGTAGTAGGAGTTGCAGCAGTAGTAGTAGCAGTAGTAGTAGTAGTAGTAGTAGTAGTAGTTGTAGTAGTAGCAGCAGCAGCAGCAGTAGTAGTAGTAGTAGTAGCTGTAGCAATAGTAGCAGCAGTAGTAGTAGTGGCATTAGTGGTAATTGTAGTAGTAGTAGTAGTAGTAGCAGTAGTAGTAGTAGCTGTAGCAGTAGTAGTAGTGGCATTATTGGTAATTGTAATAGTAGTGGTAGAAGCAGTAGTAGCAGTAGTAGTAGCAGAGGTAGTAGAAGCAGCAACAGTAGTAGTAGTAGTAGTAGTAGTAGAAGCAGCAACAACAGTATTTGTAGTAGTAGCAGCAGTAGTAGTAGTGGCATTAGTGGTAATTGTAATAGTAGTGGTAGAAGCAGTAGTAGCAGTAGTACTAGTAGCAGAAGTAGTAGAAGCAGCAACAGTAGTAGTAGTAGTAGTAATAGTAGTAGTAGTCGTAGTAGTAGTAGTAGTAATAGTAGTAGAAGCAGCAACAACAGTATTAGTAGTAGTAGCAGCAGTAGTAGTAGTGGCATTAGTGGTATTTATAGTAGTAGTAGTAGTAGTAGTAGTAGTAGTAGTAGTAGTAGCAGTAGTAGTAGCAGTAGTAGTAGTAGTAGTAGTAGTAGTAGTAATAGTAGTAGTAGTAGTAGTAGTAGTAGTAGTAGCAGCAGTTATAGTTATAGTAACATTTAAATCAGAAATAGTTAATACAGTTTTAGCGGTAACAGCCGTAGAAGTGTTCGTAACATCCGTTTCAGTAGGTGAAACTTGCGCATCCAACTGTCAAAACTTAGCAGAAAATAGCAGCAGCAGAAGTTTGTTCTTAGTGGCAAAGAAACTACTAACTACGGCTGCTTCTACCATTATTACCACATTACTGCTTGCAACAGGATAACATCTAAAACACCAACAACTTCTTTCAGTAGTTAAATATTCTATTCCAAGTTCAATATACTACACATAGCTTAGAACCTCTAATATCGCGTCATATTTCCACATCATGTTTTCTCATTTAACGACCTTCAAAAAACTAAAGTCAAATAGTTCCACATTCGACTTATGGAGACCGTCCACTTGTCAGAAATAAATATTTCTATATTTTTTATGATAAGTGAACGGTCTCCATGAGTCGAATGTGGAACTATTTTATATCGTTATTGTTAACACATTATAGGAAAAATGAGTTTATTGACAAAGCTTTTACATACGAAATCTCGATATGAGAAATAAAGAGGTGAAATTGAGTTTGATGTGTCAATGGATCTACAGTTACAGATCATTGTAATACCACCCACACTGCCCATATCTTGTTTCAGAGTTTATGGCGGGTGCAATGAACAGTCTAGTCCATGTAGTAATGTACTCTTACTATGCGCTCGCCGCAATGGGACCGCACATGCAGAAGTATTTGTGGTGGAAGAGGTACCTCACGCGTTTCCAGATCGTAAGTATAAGTTCAACTCTGTGTTTGACACACGGGTCTTAAGTAAAGGCTGAGATAAAAAAAAAAAATTTCGTGTGAAATTGACATTATCACTTAAGCCACATGTCAGTCGTAGACATTTTCAAACGTCAATTCTGGTCTGAATCGGGGAGGGGGGGGGGGGGGGGGGGGGGAGTTAATAGAATCCCTAGGTTGTATTCGAGGAAATACTCTGCGTAGTCGATTCTTTTTCATTTCTGGGGATCTAGATATTTTAAAATTCGACTGAGCATGACCTATCGTCACATTGATGTTCATTTCAAAACTTTATCTCACTACACGCCTATGTTCTTAACATGTTGATTGAGGCGGGGGATAGTTGTGCTCTCAAAGTACTCTTGTCTATAATGTTATCTGATGAGTTATCCTTGCTCCGTCGCCTAAAGTTCATTAAGATTAGATTACACGTCTTCTCTTACAGGCATTTGGAAGTTCTTAGAGGAATGAGGAAGAATTTTATATATTAACAATATGAAATCGAAATTACAAACACATAGAAATCTTCCTGATAGTTAAGAGGAGACGCAAGGATGCTTGTTGATAGAGAGTAAATGAAGGAATTACAAAATTTCAAAATTCTAATGCTTACTGGCAAAGACAGACTAGGCTTCACTATTTTAATTGTGGGAATTATGTTAAGGATAACATACAAGTAACCGTACATTCGTGAAAAAGAATGTACGAGCCGCGAAGCGGCGAGGACATTGTTTTCACGAATGTACGGTTACGAGTATGTTATCTGACTTAAAATACAGCCTAGTTTAAAGTGTTTTTTGTATGACCTGCTTTGGTTTATGATAATAACATTCGTATTTCATTGCATAATTATAACACAAAAAACGTTTTTCAATAAAACAAAATCCTTTAACAAAATTTGAGATGGTCCCAACTCGTTCACCGGTCATTCTTAATGCACGTGCAACGTAACCATCTTGCCGGTACATTCTTAATGCACGTGCAACGTTACCATTTCGCCAGTACATTCTTAATGCACGTGCAATGTATCCATCTAGCTAGTACATTCTTAATGCACGTGCAACGTTACCAGCTTAATTCACGTGCAAGACGTTTGAAACCGCAATCAGCTTGGGATTTGGTATAAAAGGAAGGTGGTCTTAATTCAACTTAGACATTATGTATGGCAATTTTGTTGTTGAGTGGGAAGACATGGCCAAGTATCCACACTTCGAAGACATTTCTTCAGAGGATGATGTTGTGTTATCAAATAATGAAACCAATTCCCTTCCGGGGACCATCTCAAAATTATTATTGCTCAATTGTCCACATAGAAGCAGTAGATTCTTGTAGGATAATGTATGATTGAAACAATACAATGACGTCACTGCTGTATTTTAATTACGGAGAGTAACGGGAGATTTTGGTCTGTGTAAGTTTATTATTCCATGTCGATTTTTCATGGCTGTAAGATTTATTGTGGACAGGTGTACACAATGCATAAGTTACGTATTAATCATCATAACGATGTTCGGATTCACACAGTACGCAAGTTATAAATCACCAGGCAAAGAATTTGACTGGGTTATCTCCCTTAAAATAAAGCGTTAAAGCACCTATTACAAACTATGCGGTGACTATTGACAAACACTGCTATTGCTAAAGTCTATTGTGCCTATCAATTGCGATAATCTATTGGGACCCACTATTACGATACTTTTGCTAAAGTATATATAAAATTTATATAACGTTAAATCCAGAATAATCAGTCCAAATTGCACGACTCTCCAAAAGGGTAGAATTTTGCGGCTTTGTTTTCAGCGATTTCAAAGTTAGCCCCGATTCCAAAAGCATCTAAGTCGCCATTTTAACTAGACGCTATACTGCAGCAATAAGGGGCCGGGAAATCATGCAATTTTCTGATTGCATCTTCAACCTATCAGTGATCTATCCCAGTAGGTTCAAATCTAATAGTCGGAGTTTTTAGCGAATTTCATGTTAAGTGTCAATAAGCTCGGGGGCGGGATATCGCAGTGGATAGCGCGTTCGGCACAGGATCAAGAACTCCGTGGTTCGAATTCCGGCAGGGGCTCGGCAACTTTGTCCACTGTTGAGAACTGTCCTACACGCAGTCAGGTTTGGGTGCAATGCTACACTGAATTTCTGTGCAGTACCACCCATGGTTCGCTAGTTCTAGCCGATGCTCGCAGGTTTCACCGCAATGCATAGCCTCAATGGCATTGCGGGCTTTCTCCGTGAAATGATACTAGCAGCCGCGATATAAGTGAAATACTCTTGAAAGCGGCGTTAAACCCCATATCACCTAACCTCAAATAGGTTTCTAAATTGACTTATCTATATCAAAACTAGATTGTTGTCCTAGTTGTCAATAATATCGATTTTTCTTAAAAAGATCTATCGATAAAGTAATATCGATACTGCAACGTTGGCCTACTAACAAGTTAAGGCGATAGTTCGATCTATCGTTCCATTACATACTGAAGATTTTTTTTATGTGAATACAAGATAATGACGGCTACTCCGAAATTAATGATTTAGTAATAGACGCATGTGAAAGTCTAGTATTTGTGGCAATAGTTAGAGGAATGATTGAAGTAAACTGCATTAGTTTGTCATTTGTAAAGATGAATTGACTGGGAAGAATCCATAAAGATTTCGTAAATATGGCCGTACTGGACAAGACAATATTAGATATTTATAGCAGAACCTTACTTTTTCACATTTCATAAACCATTAGCAATTTTAGATAAGATACCACCTTTTTTGAAGACTACAAATTTCGTTTTCTCAAATTCATTCATACTAATACTCAAGTTCTCAAAGTGTGTTATTAGACATCTATTTTTTTTCACCTGGGTATATACAATGATGAATAGGTTCTTTGTTGGAGCTTGACCTACGTTTTACTTACGATATCAACTTCTTATAGAACAGCTACATAGGTTTTATGTTCAAGCTACGTTTTACCTACTTCTAAAGTAAGCTTTACTATGATATCGAGTTACTGTTAGGTGCGCGTTTCTGTTTTACCTATGTTTTCCCCACGATATCGAATTCCTAATTATATTTGGCCTAAATAATGATTCAATTATATCTTTCATGTTTTTCAGACGCAGTTTTCAATAATCATCCTTCACGCCCTATGGGCACTGACACAAAGACCTTGTGGATTTCCCATACTTGTCCACCTCTTCGTTGTTGTCTACACTGGTAGCTTCATGGCCTTATTTATCAACTTCTACAGATTCGAATATTCAAAGAAGAAACAAGCCTTGAAAACACAATAGGAGGAAACTTTAGCCAGGGATCGTATAGACAGGGATATGAAACAAAGGCTAATTAGCAATATATGTCGTCATATGCAAAAAAACAAGCCTTGAAAACATGATAGGTGGAAACTGTAGCAAATGCAAAGAAAAAACAAGCCTTGAAAATACAATAGGAGGAAACTGTAGCGTATTAAAAAAACAAGCCTTGAAAACACAATAGGAGGAAACTGTAGCATTTTCAAAGAAAAAACAAGCCTTTAATACACAATAGGTTGAAACTGTAGCATATGCAAAGAAAAAACAAGCCTTGAAAACACAATAGGTGGAAACTATAGGATATTCAACATGGAACAAGCGTTTAGAACATGTAAGGAACAAAATGATATTGCTCTAAAGAAGAGCAAGCGTTTAAAACAATAGGAGAAAAGTTAAGGATATTCTATGAAGAATAAGCGTTGTAAAGTCAATGGGAATTATGAAGAGAAAGCAGTGAGTGAATGGGACCCAACGATTCTATAGCATTATACAGCATATTCATGGATAAAAGCATGCTTTTCATAAATAATCTTGCACCACCTGGAGACTCACTAACCAACCCGATTATCCTAAGTACAAGGTGTCACGAATCAAGCGAAAACTACATGCGACCATTTTAGTGTAAACGCCTTTTTATAATCTAAGATAGGGAAATGGATTCGCGTAGCTTAACCGAAAATTATACGTTGGTTTTTGTATTCTTTATTTTGATTGGAAAAAAACATAGTCATGTAATTGGTAACGTTTTGATTCCATTTTGTGAGATCACTTTATTTCAACGTGAGACAGTGCCTTTAATGCAATACCTAAACAAACATTTAGTGCAAATAACAAAATATTTTTTCGACATACGACCTTACTATATCTCACAATCGCGTCTGAAATACTAGTGCAATAATAATAATAATTTTACAACAACTCGAGTTATAAAGATAGAAGGACACGGGTTCTCGTATATTATTATCTGTAGAATATGATAAGTGATAAACAGGAAATGTTTACATGGCAAACTCAAGTAGGTGACTGAAATGCATATCCGCAATCAAGTCTGATATGGTAAGACTTTCACTTTATATTATTTTATCTTTGTCGGTAATGCAATGTCTTGCAGAGCATATGGTTATAGATGTTATCTATATTGCAATATAGGTTATGCTATAGATTGATATTTATATAGGTTATAAATCATATTAAATTTCTAAAATGCGATTTCAAAACAGGGTATTTTCCTTATCAACAGTATTAAGATAAATGTTCGTCTGAGAGAAGTTTTGAAGAAGTTTTATATCAGGAAAGAGTCCTTTATGCAACGTGAAAAGCATACACATGTAAATGCATTGAGATGTTTTTGTCTTATTCCTGTGTTCAATGCATATGGACAAATACCCTTCGATTTATTTTTCATAATGAAATATAATAAATATATAATATTGTTGTGAGGCAAGTGTGTGGGAGTTCAGAAAACAGTGCTTCCATTTTTTGTGTATGTCTCTTCACCTGAAATGGCAATACTGTCATCGATTTATTGAGTTTTCAAAAAAAAGGGTTGTGAAATCACAAGTCATGATCATTGTAACATTTGACACTGCTCAATATTACATATTCCGTTCATCGTTATTTCATAGTCCATTGTTCATTCAGTTATGGCGTATTTCAAGGTACCTTATTTTTTTTCATATTGATTTATATATAATATATTGATATTATGCATATTTTTCATAATATGATTCGACTCTTAAATGATTTGTTTGGTGATTGATTGTATGTTTATATGTTTGAGTCTGTTGTGTTTTTAATATTCAATTTCCGGAATACCGTATTCGACCCAGGAAGCTCCATCTCCCTAAAAGCCCCTTTGCCATTTTTTTTTTACAAAATAGTCAACGACCCTTTCAGATAATTTTGCATGTTTTACAAGGTTAGGTAGCTGCAGTGAAAACATAAGTGTGACTCATTATTTCATTAGTAAGGGAGCTAACGTTAATGATTTTTAACTACAGCAGAATGTGTTCCTTTCATTATCTTTTGAATATAATGAAAAGCAATTGGAAGATGCGCCCCCTCTTTTCAGTTTTCTAAAAGCCCAGGGGCTTCATATGACGAAGACGGTACATCGTCTAGATGCCGATATTACAGAACAATGTGTAGTGTATTGATTGGTGATCATCTATCATTATGGATTCAATTTCATGACAATGTTATTTTATTTTTCTATGTGTTCTATTAGTGCAACCGCATGACAAAATAACTATTTATCTTTTGTATATTATTTACCTCATCGAAGAGTTATAAAAGTGACATATACCTCTTTCACAAAAATGTATTATTCATAAATAAATGCACTTTACGATATCAGAGTTTTCCTTTGTTCCTCAGTTTATGATTGTAAGCCATCAGTCTGTTTAAAATAGACCATGTTCCGAGGAATAAAACTTTCAAAATATGGACTTTTATCGAGATTCGAACACCAGGCTTTCTCTTTTCCCGGAACTCTAAACTATAAACCTTTTTTTTAATGTGAACGCACTGTTTTAAGTTGGAGCTGATGTCTATTCAATAGTTTTCTTTAAACTTGTAAAACTTAATGGAGAGCTCATGAGCAAATCATGGAAATACAAAGCATTTTCATCTGACAATATTTGTTATTCTGAATTTTTCCTAAGTTATTAAGAAAGCATATTCTTCAATACAACGGACATGAAAATTATACGAATAAGTAACATACAAAATAGACGAGTAAGTATCATACAAATTCTACTGGTAAGTAAAATACAATTTGTACGAGTAAGTTACATACAAATTATACGAGTAAGTAACATACAAATTGTAAGTAACATTAACAATAATAAGTATTGCTAAATATAGATCAATCGATCTCTTTTAAGAAAATAATAGAAAAAATGTGAACGGTTTGACACGGATCAATTGGTTAGTATTATTAATTCAAAGTTCATAATAGAAAAAACTCGTTTCGTTTATCATAATTTTCATCAACATGATAATCATCAACATCCCATTTTAATAAACATATAATGACTTTATCTCCAAGCACTTTCCTTCCTTTATATAAATCGGTCAAAGGCATTTATCAGGGACAATCGCCCAACTGCAGAAACACTGCCATAACAGTTTAAGTGAAGTAATAGAAGGGACGCAACTCCTTCAAGACAGTTGGTTTCGTTTCCTTTGTTTGAAAATACCGTTGACTAATGTGTCACAATATTCGAGATTTGATGGGTTCGTGTTCGGCAAAAGGTTATAAAATTTGGTGAAATAAATCAGTTATCCATCAATCATATATATTTTTAAATTCTTTATTTCGAGGGCAATTAAGAACAAAATTTTGAAAGTCACGCGTCTTGGTGGACAGATTAATTCTTATCAAAATGTTCTTATTTAGTAATAATGTAGATATTATAGGAAGTCCAAATCCTCTTTTAAAAAAGTAAAACATCTATAAGCAAATACTTAAATACTTGATCGCAGACATTCTTTCTAAACAGAGGTAGCCCAATGAAAAAATCCTAAATAAGAACTAAGGAAGGAGAATCCCCTGCCCCCCCCGGTCGTTTAGTATCTTCTGTCAGCTGCATTTGTTCCTTTTTGCTTATTGTACACCTTGATAGATCCTATTGCAGCATTATCTTACGGGACCTTATGATTGGAGTGTTAGGTCGTTGGCGTCATTTTTATTCTAAGGCAAAAAAAATTGTCAGATTGGGTCAGATTTATAGAACTCCAATTCCATAATTTTGAAATACATGTAAAAGTGTCATATCAACTAAATTACATCATACGTACATTTAATGATTTTAAGAGCGAATACATGACTAATGGCTGACACTGTTGATCAGGTATTTAAGAAATTATACTAGTAAAACTAAAAAGTGAATTTTACGAAATGTTTATTCCCGGTCATGTCAACGAGCTTCTAAAACAATTACAGTTAACTGTGTGTTATGAAAGGTTATGTTATAGAACATCCAATCATCATTTGTTGCCCTAAAACACAACATCATCGATTGTAATTTCTCCATGCGAATTTGCCATTTTTCAGTAAGATCGACAAGTCAGTGAACAAACTTTTGGGGTGCAGTTTTAAAAAATTCTGAACCAGCTACGAAAGCATAATATTATCCAAAACAGTGTTCTACAGGGATATCGCTAATGGGTTATCAAGCGATATCTCAAATTGTTTGGTGTCTACACCGGAATGTGAACACAGGTCTATTGGCGTGATAGGCTATATAGTATGCTAACACTGGGCTCCACAGATCCTCTGAATCAAACTAGTGGTACTTTATCTCCAACGAATCTTTATATACAGGATAACACTTAAAAGCGAATATTTGTGTTAGTATTAACAATGGGTTGTAAGATTGGCTGATATTGCAGTCTGATGAAAATTGACCATGGTCCGAGGAATTAAAGTTTCAAAATATTGACTTTATCGAGATTCGAACTCGTTCTGTGAAGGGCTTTACTCTTTATAAGGGCTGACCACAACCACATGTATTTTGAAACTTATTCCTCGGTACACGATCTTTATTAATCAGATTGGCTGAAATTGTTGTTCTGTTGTTTTTTTCAAAATCCCATCAAATTTAAACAAAAGATTGATGGTGAACAACAAATTTGTGACAAATTATCCCAAATACGGAAATGTTGATGGAGTGTCTATTTAGCTGTTAGTATGACTTAGATAAAGTTTACGTAACACTCTTTTGTATAAACATTTGAATGTAACCGGCCATGTAATAAGATGATACATCATGATAAAATACTAATTTATAAAAATATTTTGTCAAATAGAAAAAAATTCGTCAAAGAAAAACGTCGAAGAGATATATGGTAGATGATAAAAAAAACGCACTCAACTTTTTCCTAACCATTTCTGCTGACCCTAAATCTTGTTGTAAATAATACATTGTATGAACTTTTGATGCATAATAAAGACTTTTTTTACCACATTCTCCAAGGGGTTACAATCTCGTATGTAAATTTTGTCAGTACAACATTTTATACCATATTGCGTGAAAGAGAAATAGTTTATTTAAGTGTCACAAGTTAATCAAGAACATCTATAGAAACATTATAATAACAATAATAGTAATTAAGTTTTTTTAACGCCCACGCAGGATTAAGACATTGTTTGGCTTATCATACACTGTTGAGCATATATACAGCAGGCAAATAAATTTACAAAAACCAGCATGGTTTTGAGTAGTCTGACCTTGTAAGAGTTTGGTAAAGTGTTCAACATTTCGTGAATGGAGGCAAATTAAGGAAGATAACTCGACAAATCGACAAATGCAAAACCATAATCAAACACAAGTAAAAGATTCAGCCTTTACATATATGAAACATTCACAATCATCCGGAAACCCCTCGTCATCTCTGAATAAAGGCAATGAATTGGTCAACATTTGCAGACACACGTACATCATCACAAACAAATTTTTGCTCAAAAACACCTTTACCCAAAACTTGAGCCCCAAAACGCAGTAACACTAAATGCACAGTAAAACGTCGCCAAAACGTAACCAAAGGACATCATTAATGTGATATAAAATCTTACTATTTCAAACGCCAACATTTCATTTGATGAAGACATGAAGTCGCACTGTTTTGATATATCATGCATACGACATAAATGTAAAATATATGAAATGAATCGGTATGTAATGATAAATTCCATACAAAAACTCCAAAAGGAGACCATTTGGCAGGTCACGAAATGAGCATCGGTTTCAAATGAGGTATTTCTCTCATTATTAGTAGTCACGATCTATCAAATACACCTACATTGTAAACTTATACCTTTACACAATACTAAATAATTATTTTTTAAATATCAAATTTTGAAAAATAAGTCATTCGTTATTCAAAACGAAAACATTTCCGTTTCAAAGCAAGTCAGGGCAAATTGTATTCAGCCAGAGGTGTGATTAAAAAAGAACCTCTAGAATCTGATTACGTCGATTGAAAAAAAAGCATAATGGATGTTATGGCCATAATGATATTCCATTATATTGTCAGATAATCGAATCTAGGTGAACAGGTATTTCGTTTTGTTATTCAACTATTCTTTTTCCCCAGAAATAAATTTTCAAACAAACCCTGCTAAAATGATTTTCTTCAGGTTGGTAACTGTGAATGTTTTTAACTGAAATATTATAATTTTAACCTTTAAGGCACTACATGTGTGTAATTGGACCCATTCATAATATCAGGATTTTAAGGGAAAAAAATATTGCATCTCCTGCATTTCCAATATTTTTATCCCTCCTTTTAAACTAAAGATTCTTTTTAGAGTTTTTTCTTCATGTGTTTAGGCCAACAAAACATAAAAAATACTGACAAAATGTTCCAGATCTGGTGAACAGATCTGCTTTAGCGGGTATGTCAATAATTATGAGAAGTTTGAAATCGTACAAAGGGAGACAACTTGATGTTTGACGAGAGTTACCGTTCTTGTGTACGATATCGGGTGAGTACGGGGTGCTAACTTGTTAAAGCCGAGTCACACTTTTGCACATTACGATAATAAGGATTTACAAGAGTGTAAAACTGACATAACCAGTCATGAGATTTTGTAAACATCCTCTTTTCTAACACAATTACAATTCGCCTAAACTGCTCGACCTTTGATGAACTGTGACAAGTTCATGTCGAATGAGGCTCAACAGGGGTGGCCCTGACCATAACCATAAATGTAATATACCGCATTATATAATTTACAGTTGCTGGCCTCAACGCATTCGAATGTCTTATTTATGAAAATAACTTGAACTGTTAGTTAGGGTTAATGGATATTTTAATATATTATATTTTATCAGAGTATCGATAAATACAATAATTTAGCAGCATATTCATAATTAACTGTAGATAAATATATCGGCCTAATTAGGCCTACTCTTTGTTTATATAAATTGTTTAGGAAATAAAATGTCATTTAGAAAGATTAGATTTTTATAAATTATTTTGAACCCTACATACAATGCTATATGTTGCAAAGTTTATTTGGTACTTTTTCGGATCGATTCCGATCGAGTGGGATTCGAACTCACATCCTTAGAATCAAGTAAGACCGCCAGCATTGACCGTACTAACTTAATGTTTCAGAGCATTTTTAGCCCAAGTGACCTCATATAGATCCTTTATGATATAGGCACGCATTATAACCGTAATATATTTTAATCATAATATTTTATTAGTGTATGTAGCAAACTATAACCATGTATTGTATACAGTTTATATATTTCCATGCGTAGAATTATATTTTCTAACATATATAAAAATGCTTTTTATGGATACCTCAAGTGATTGTCATCACGATATGGGTATCTACATCGAATCTTCGCAATAATAACGTTTCTATCGACAGAACTTGATAACCCTTCAACCTCTTAAAGAAGGGTTTCTGATCCACACATTGATTTAGTTATTACATTATATAGGCCTATTTTCTTCTTGCAGAGCGTCCTACACAATGGGTTCATATCTTCAAAACTTTCAAAGGTTTTATCATGAATCCCTACAAAGGGGAGGTAAGTAATTAAAAAAAAAAATATAACATGTTTATCCCGTTCTTATTAGAAAGGTATGGGGAACGAGGCTGTAAGGACTTTTGAAAGGGGGGGGGGGGGATTGCGGGTATTCAACAAAGTTCAACAAAGGAGAAGAATTGTATAAATGCTTTTAAATACTCGATAATATATCATGAAATTGACTCTTACCTTCGTATCGCTTCACAGGGATCAAGTCAATCGACCTTTCACCTTCTTAATACTCAACTAATTACATACCGCCTTTGATCTCGAACGGTGCCGACGATCACCACGAACCCATTTTGGTGAAAGGGGGGGGGGGGGGGGTAATTGTCATATCTGAAACACAGCGAGGTACGAATATTTCTTTTGAACTGATCGATTTTAATGATACTTCGCATAAGATAGTCTGTAATTGTGTGTTCATAATGAGACACCAGCCCTATTGATAGGTTGGGGGTTTCAATACCAGTAGGTTGTATAATGTGTAGTACCGTATTTCCCTAATAAACACCGGTTATCAAATCAGCGCCGGCCACTTATAAGCGCTGGGGTCAGGATGGTTTAGAAGATAGTCGCCGGGCTTTTAATAAGCGCCGGACCTCTAATAAGCGCCGGACCTCTAGAATGCGCCAGGTCTTAACCCTTTATGCTCTCTTAACATTATACACATTATGTGTATTTCAATTTGCTTTCAAAGAAAAAGAACCAATTATTGCCGGGGTCAATGATGCTTAAAAATAATTGTCCGCGCGCTTCATGGAAGAAATACGGTATGCAAATTCATTACTATTATTGCTATTATTGCTATCCATCTTCCCTTTGTTCCAGACCCCCGCGTCAAGGACTGGCTGTTGATGAGTTCCCCAGTGCCAAGCTTTCTCATCTTTCTTCTCTATCTACTCATCGTATGGCAGGGACCAAAATTCATGGCCAACCGGAAGCCAGTAGACCTCAAACTGGTTCTTATTCCCTACAACTTTGCGCTAGTTTTTCTCTCATGCTACATGTGTTATGAGGTGTGATTCAACTTTGTCTTTGACTAAAACTTTTCTAAGCCTTCGGCAAAAAGAAGTAAATGTAATTTAAGTATTTGAGTTTCTTGTATAGACGTTTAATCTACTGCCTTCGGCAAATATATCATCTTTATGAGGAAAGTTTAAAGACGTTTACATAACCTTTTACATCTTTGATGTTTATGTTTTGAAGTTTGAAAAAACACATGCGTGATTTACTGAAAATTTGCTTTTATAAGAAATCTTAAATCATGTAAAAAGTTTATTACGGCACATTGTC
This sequence comes from Phorcus lineatus, assembly GCA_921293015.1. Lineage (NCBI taxonomy): Eukaryota > Metazoa > Mollusca > Gastropoda > Trochida > Trochidae > Phorcus > Phorcus lineatus. Next base: position 19,077,922 of record OV121083.1, on the reverse strand, counting down.
TGAAGATAGAAAAATGATTAACGAGTTTAAACAAACAAACTTGCTGATTTTTTTTGCAGAATATTTTAAATGACAAAGAGAACTTCAATTTCTTCTGTGAAGTTTGTAAACTTGAGATTATATCCACTAGATATTTTCCCATGGGACGCAATCCTTCTATAACTAATGATGGGGGTGCTATGGATTAAATCATGATGTTAATATTTGAGCGAATCCCTTAAATGATTTTGATTGTCTTTGGTAGCAAGCATAATTAACAAGCTTGATCTATTTTTAAGATTGGTTTACAAATGTTGCGTTAACTTCGCTCGGACTAGTATCATTTTAAACTAATTCATTTTGATGATGTTGCAAGAATTTTATGATTTCTGCAACATATTGAAACCTAAAGCCACAATAAGTTTGAAACTAAGTCTATTAAAGTGTAGCATTTAACCAAGCCTTAGCATATTAACATATTTACATAAGGAGAGCATCGACATCATCAAACGTTTACAATACACATCTTTAGATATATGGTATTTATGAATGAGAAATTAAAGTCATATGTTTAGCGTTTAAAACTATGCTTAACTCTGACTGAAGAATTTTCTCACATGAGCCAGAAGATGTAACGAATTCGTACCTACAGTGTAGCTCTGATGAACATCATCTTGCCAATTCTGGGTATTAAAGGCTATTGCAATTCCTTGATTATTTCAAAAGACCTCCTATGGCTATATTCCAAGCTGCAATATATAGAAGATCTTCGGACCACTAATCGGGACAATGTCACTATTAATCGCCTTGAAGTTATATATGGTTTGCCATTTATAGCGGCTACGAGGCGAACGCTGACAAGGCGATCAAGTGATTGTAGATCCCTTGCAGATAGCATAACCCGGACTGGACGTGATGAAGAATAATGTACCCAGTGCCTTTCATTAATATATATATTTTCAGTTTTAGTGTTGATAGAGCGAATGTCTGCACTTGTCAATTTGAAGAAATAAGATAGATTCGACTGTTTCCAGTTCGTGGTGACGTCAGTGTCCTCCAACTACAGCTATCTGTGTCAACCAGTAGACTACTCGGACAGTCCACTCGCAATGAGGGTAAGCTAAAGATTTTTTTTTCATCAGTGTTTACTCCAAATATACCTTGCATCTTACAGGGCTTAAAGAGCCACTCCGTGATTTTCATAACATATTATTTACCTTTGATACGAACCTAAATGTCATATGTGGTAATATAAAATCAAAACATCTTAACTTTTCATATCCAAAAGAAATATATATGGCAAATACTGGTTTTTCATGAAAATCTAAAAAAGCCTTATAAATGCACCGAGGTGTAGCTATCACGTCCAATATACATGGATATTAGTTTTATAATCTAACAAACGCTATCAATTCCTACATGCACTCTTATCTGTTTTAGATAAGTCTCCAAAATTACGTTTGTCTATTTGACGCGCGCCACTGTCCGGTTTTCGATCATAATTGCGGCTGATGAATTTCGAATTGGGTCTTTTTTTCCAATATGAAGTATCAACCTTTTATCTGATCTGCAATAGTCATACATTTTGCTGTACCACAACTGTCGTCTCTCTACATGAGCTTTGCATAAGTGGAGGAACTCAGTTTTCCCAACAATTGCGACCAAAATGCCTTATTAAGGTACAAAATCGCTCATGACATAACTGATTTTGTTTTAATATTATCATCATTCTCTATCGCTCATCTCATAGGTTACAAGAGAAGGTATACTCGTACGTTTAGAAAATTCACTCGGAAAATATAGAAGACGTGGCAGTTTTATCAATATTGTTTTCTTTATATTGCATCTTATCACATTCTTATGATTTTAATATGTTGATTGTATCACGCACACGTGATCCTAATTACAAATGATTTATTTTATTGCATTTCCAAATGACTACCAATAGTTTTTCCTGTAGTCATTAACTGTCATATTTTGTTTTAACAAATCTCAGCCTATCAAACGGTCATATAGATGTGACATCTAAAAATATCTGGCTAGCTAGCTAAACCGACTGTGTGTCAGTCTAACTTCTAAACTGTTTGTGGTAATGATTCCACCACAAGGTTGGACAACTCAGTTCAATTGCCTGCAAGGCTTTTCAATGTTAACAACGCTTAATTACCCAATATATGACCATCCCAACACCAACTCTGTCAGAACTACGACGGTACACATTCACGGGGAGCTTTGAAGTGGTTCCGTTATTGCGTGGGAATCCAATTGTAGCAAATCCAATATGAAAATTTAATATAAAATTCACTATCCCGACGAATTCACTCAGAAATTGGCGTTAAGTTTTCAATGTAAAGTAGAGTTTGCTTTCATGCCTTTGTAAACATTAGCTAATATCATTGGTTATTGTAATAGGTGACTTGATAAATGGCGGAATACATGCCATAATGATCGATGCATGACTTAGTTTCTGAACCTTTGTGTTGTAGGCTTTGTGTAATCGCCAAACAATAATGTCGGGCAATTATCGTTTCCCTTTGATCTTGTTTGCAGGATTCATACTTCGGCCAAATCAAACAGTCATTAACAATGATTGAAGATTTGTCTCCTCACCAATTCTATTCTCATTAGCACACGTATTTGCTACCTTGTCTTACACCAACAGTCTGCCTTTGTTGTAAATCAATAGGCACAACGGTCCTGTTTTGATTCAATGTATCCTGTATTTATTCTGTCGTATTTTTTAAATTTGTATCCATGACAACAAGACGTTGTTTCTTGTTTTGTTGTTTTTTTTCAAAATGATTGTAAATTAGATTTATCTTCAATAGATACCCATTTACAGCTCAAGCACTTTGACAGCAACAGAAAAAACGTACGAGAGCAAAACACTTTTTGAAGATTTTTCTGCCACAAGATCACCTATGACATACACAGCCAAGGACCAACTTTCATTGTAGTGCCTTTGGAGATATGATAACTATGATTAGGGCGCCCTTGGCACTTAGGGATATTTGTGAAAATAGGACCTAGTCAGAATTTATATCAGAAACACCTGACTACAATAACTGTCTATTGTCTTAGGTCCATCACCTGTTCTTGTTATCAGAAACATCGTTGCTTATATGTTCATGGGAAACACGGCTTCATATCTATGACACCAGTAGATCAAAGAGCATTAATGATAAGACATTATTTATTCTCACATTAAAATATCATTCGGTTGGAATGGATCATGGCAATAGCAATTGATTTATTTCAAAAGATTTTATGAAAAAAACCCAGATTTATCCTTTGCCTTATGTGACTTACTACCTTTAATCAGCTTATCATGAAAAAGCTATATCGTTTCTTTCGGTTTGATATGTAAGTGGTTACCACTGTCAAATATATTATTGTAACAATTTTTTAAATCAATACAATTGAGAAAGAAAGATCGACAAAATTGATCGACACTCTACACTGTTTTACGGACTCGATACTCTGTACATTCCCTATAATCATTTATCAAAATTAAATTTGAAATCTTTTTGTAAATATTTAAAGAAACGAGAAACGTTCATCAGATATTTTTTCTTGCTGATTTATAAGTGTAAAGACACAACGAGCTGCAGTATATTAACATGGTAATTTAAAAACGTAAAAATCCTTAAATAGTATTCCGCTTTGAACAATATAGATTTGCAATCAGATATAATCCTGTTTTCTGCGTTGTAATTGTACAGTCATATAACGCCGTGCAGCTTTAGTAGATAATAAACTAGCTTAAAGTCATAGAATAATATTACTTTTACAAAAACCGAAAGTCGTAAATAAGACAAATGAGATATGATCTTGCTTTCTGCTCTGAAAGAGAAGTTTTATATAACCTCTTGCAATTTCATATCTTCTACAGATGGCGAGGGTATGCTGGTGGTTTTTCTTCTCGAAAATCATCGAACTTCTCGACACAGTGAGTTTTGATATGAGGAAACTATTGTTGATATGAAGGAAACGGGACGACCTAAATGCTGAGTACAATATTAATGATACTGACCGTTCTTTAAAAATCCCGTTACTTACAGCTTCAGCTTCAGCATTTTTGTACTTCATCATTCATTCCTTCTTCGTACAGAATAGGAGTCTTTTAGAGATGAGAACAAAACATGAGTTAGTGAGTTATTGATAAGCGCCGCATGAGAGGAAAATGATTAAGAGAGTGAAATGAGAGAATATTTTCGTTGCTCTTGACGACTATTGGTCCTATTTTCGTATAAAAATATATTTATTCATTTGTAGATAATAATCCCGTCTATTTCTATAGGTATATATATTTGATATTATCACAGGTATTCTTCATCTTACGTAAGAAGAACGACCAGGTGACGTTTCTGCACGTGTACCACCACTCGTCCATGATAGCCAACTGGTGGCTGGGAGTCAAGTATATCGCCGGAGGCCAGTGTACGTATACTAAGTGTAAAATTTGAAATTTCTCTAAAATATACGATGCTGCAGTGTAATATTTATTTGCTAATGTTTAACTAGTGTAATATCGCTACACGCACGACTCCATAAGAGTGTGTAGTACTGTATGACGTAATAGTATTCGTACTGACGACAGCCGCAGGCATTTAAGTTATTATTTTTATGCTTGATTTATTGAGGTGAATGGTCAGCATGATATCTGACTTACTACCATATGCTTTATTCATAAAACTCGTGAATAGTTTGCTAAGAAAACGGCTTTCGCTCTTTTTATACTTAACTAATAACTTGTTTAATGAAAGAAGTAGAAAGTAAATGGAAGGTCATTCATTAGTTCAATGTTTTACCTTGTATTTTACTGATATGGATAGTTTTTTTTCTACTACTATCACCGTGTACTAACGTGGATAATGTTAGTGCACAACTGTATTGGTGTCCTTGCTTTAAGAAGGCTCCGTGGTTCGAATCCCGCCAGGGGCTCGGCAACTTTGTCTGCAATAGAGAACTGTTCTACACGCAGTCAGGTTTGGGTGCAATGCTACACTGAAATTCAGCGCAGTACCACCCATGGTTTGCTAGTTCCAGCCGATGCTCGCAGGTTTCACCACAATGCATAGCCACAATGGTGTTGCGGGCTTTCTCCCTGCAATAATACTAGCATCCGCGATATGAGTGAAATAATCTTGAATGCGGCGTTAAACACCAACTCACCTCACCTCACCTTTAAGAAGGCCTCTGTCGCCGGAGGACTTCTTAAAGCCTTGCCACAAGTACTGTGGTACACTATCCACGTATACTATCCATTCATACAAGGTAATCGTAGCAGAACACTATCCATCTCAGTTAAGTACTAGGTAAAATAAAGTTTTGCACTTTCCTCCGGCGACAGAGGCCTTCTTAACGCCTATCCAACAGTACTGCTGCGCACTATCCACGTAAGTGCACGTACACGGTGAACCTAGTAGAACACTATCCATATTAAAACTTTGTGTTACCATGTTCTTTACTGTATAGTGTTCTACACTATCCGTCTTAAAACTTTATGTTACCATGTACTTTATAAATTACTGTATAGTGTTTTACTAGTATCATCGTGTAGGTGTACTTACGTGGATAGTGCACAACAGTACTAATGGCTACGCCTCAAGTAGGCCTAATTCACCGGAGAACTGTGGTTTTTTAAAGTGTAAAACTTTGTGTTACCTTTTACTTTTAAAATGGATAGTGTTCTAAGAATACTTACCTCGAAAGTTTAGTTCATGAACATAGATCGCTCAGTAATTCGTATGCATGTTCAACAATGCTAACAGGTATAGTTTAATTATTCTTTGGCACTGCGTGAATAAGTTTAAATGGATAGTTTAGTAATTGATTTCGCCGTGTACATATTCTTTCAAAGCTCCAATCTTATTCATAACTTAGAAGTTATTAAAATGCAAGACGTAATTGTCTAATTGTGTTAACATCCGACAGATTGAAACATTGGTATAATAAACGATTTCAGAAGGAACTTTACAGTTATACGGATACCGATTTTCATAACGGCGATTGTGTAGCTGAAACCGTTCAAACAAATTTCGTGCTAATTTACAGTTGGGATGGTAATGATATTGCCTTGGGGAAACTGTAATGGTTTTACATTTTTTTTATATATACAGATGTTGCAACAGAATTGTTTCCCGTTTACCTGGACCCAGTGACATGTACCTAGTGATTATTGTAATCGTATTGTAATCAATATATGTTTTGTGTTGTTATTGAATATTGACGACGTATTAGGTAATTCATCATAAATTGACGAGGCTGCATCTAAATGATGCATTTGTATTATCAATGGAATATATTATTCATAATTATCTGCCAGATTACGTATAACAATATTGTATAATGTAGTAATAAAGTATCGAAATAGGTTCTATTATGATATAGGATACATGAATCATATCTATAAATGAAATTGACGAAGCAAACTTATCTTTTCATTGCACTGTTGCACAATGAACTCAATTTTCTCTGAAAAAACTGCGATAACGTGTTCTATTCAATAAATGATAGTTTTGTTATTTATTGTTTTCTTTACCCTGCAGCGTTCTTTGTTGCGATGCTGAACTCCGGTGTGCATATATTGATGTATTCCTACTATGCGCTATCGGCTCTGGGCCCGCACATGCAGAAGTATCTCTGGTGGAAGCGATATCTAACTCGTATTCAACTGGTAAGCCTACGCATGCAAGAATGTTGTACTCATCTTGCCAAATCCCATATAGTAGACTTATGGATTTTGAATTTGAATTTTAACTTTATATAAATTACAGAAGGGTGGGTTTGAAACTCAAACCAATTTATTGATTTTCCTTTCTGATTTTAATTTTGGAATATAGATTCCGAAATGGAGCTTTTGAAAATTATGGTAAGAGATTCGGACAAACGTAGGTTTTGTAATGACACATGTGAATCAATCTGAAATGTGAAATGTGAAAAATCGAATTGTAGCTAAGAGATTTTGAGAGAATTCGGGGTTCACGTCCATCATTCAAGAACTTTAAATAACAAAATATATGATTGTGTTTGTTACTTTCATTGTTACCATTGATATCACACTTTTTTGTGGAACTTATGTTATGAACAGACGATTCAGACAAAAATATTTTAAATTTCATTAATCTAGACATATTGAATTAGCTGTCAGGCAAGTTTCAGTTAACCAAAGACTCGCTAACTTTTAGTCCCAAGTTTTATAAGGTTTTATGTGAAGGCGGTAGACACTTCACTTCTGTAACTGAATAATTTCAGACCAACTCTGTAATCAGTTCAACATCAAACGATTAAACTTCAGGTTCCGTTTAACTAATTAAAAGGTAGAAAATTCACTTTGATATATGAGTTTTTGTAACGTGATTCTTTATCGTTTGCAACGGCGTTTAGTTAAAAAGGCGAGAAAACTGTTGTTCGGGTATGCAAATGAGTGGATCAAGTATTAGCATATGGGTAATAGCCACTTGATAAGCCTGTGTCAACCCATTGATGTGACTTTATCTCTGTTTTACCACGACGTCTGAGGTGTTTATGATAAAACATCAATAGATGACTTTTTTGTAATCGAGAATCAAAGACTGCCCTTACGGACTGTCCTCATATCGACGTCTCGCCTTGCTTTCAATCTTTAATTAGAAGTCATCAAGCATATCACTCGACGTAATGAAATCACAAATCGGAGGAGAGGCTTCAGAGCGAGGCTATGGATATTACCACGTGCTCTGACATTAAGGAAACGTTCCCGCTTTCATCTCTCCAAGCACCGTGCCCAAACAACTCCCCCTGTTCTTACTTCAAGGTTGGACCGCTCTTTGCTCTCGCTCTGAAGACAATTGACTTTTCTATTGAACCTAACTTCTGATTCATATTCAGAGAGATCTAGCTTGTTTCTGTCTCGTCCTCAAAGTAACCGTTGACCTTCGATCTCTGACCCTTGTCTTCAGCAATATGTTACTTTTGACCCCTGTCAGCGTCAATATGACTGCTATGGAGATCAATGGAGAATAGTTAATACCGTTGTGTAGAGATGTGACATGGTCGAATTCAGCTTTATTGAATATCTGTTGGTCTATCTTTCAAATTGGCTAGAGGGTTATTAGGCCAGCAGAAATCATGAAAAACCCGGACTTTTTCGATAACAGACAAATTTTGTTTTTAAATGGTCCCTTTAGCAGTGCTGATGAACCATGAAAAACCCAACCAAAATCAACCATGGGCAACATGTATTTTTGGGGCAAAAACCTTAAAAAATAAGGGAAATTAGGAATTATTTATTTAAAAATACATGTATTGCAGGAAAAACTTTTTAATTGGCTAGAATGATAGATGGTGCAGCATTACTTGATTCCCAAGTTCATTTCTGTTGTAGATTTAACGTCATGTCTGTTTTTGGGTGAAAAAGCATAAAAAATGAAAGAAAATTGGAATATTTTATGAGAAGTATTCATGTTGAAAAATATAATGTTGTAGTGATTAGAATGATAGATCATGCAATATTACATACTTTTAAAGGTCATTTATGCTCATGGTTTAACATCATGTCTTTTTTTTTGGTAAACAAATATGAAACATCAAAGAAAATTGGAACATTTATAAAATGTTTATTTATTGAACAAAACACTTATGTGAAAGTACCAATTAAGATCTAGCAACAGGACATACTTCTAAAGGCTATTATTACTATTGACTGAATAACATGTCTTTTTTAGAGGGGTTAATATAAAAAATAGGAATCCTTTTACGAAAAATATATTTATTGAAAAATATACTCTTTATTGACATTTCCGGATTACTTTGCATCAGAAATAAGTATTCTTGAATTCACTGCCCCTGATTGAAAATGTCTGAATTTCAGATTCAGTCAATTTTCACAATCTCTAGGTATCTCTTATCAAATATTTTTTTAATTTTCAAAATGGAATTAAAGCTCTTCATATGCACATTTTATATTGAGGCACTGATAAATGTGATTATCCTTCTAAAACCACCAGCATGACAGTTTTCCGGTTCAGATTTCTAAGGCTTTTCCTGAACTTGAATCTGTAAACTATTCTTAGATATTGTAAATAACTGATGATAAGTATATAGCAATATAGATATACTTGATATCTACCCCATGCTACAAATAGAGAATCTCACCCAAGTGTCTTCTGATATCAAATATATCAACACGATTCTATAAAAGTTGCCTCGGATATTTTTACTTTTATAGACTCATGTTGATGTATTTGATATCAGAAGACACGAGGGTGAGATTATGTTTATCATCCAAAATCATTTTTCATTTCGATTCCGTGTAAAATGTATATTTCCGAACACTACACTCCTCTTAGACTCTCAGTGCGGTGAAGTTATATCACTGACGTCGTCATGCTTATGACGTCATAGCATTGTCATATCATTACTTGATGATGTAAAACAATTGTGATGTCATGGATTTGACTGTAACAGGGCTTTGTTCAAAATCTACTGTCAAAACAATATCTACTAGGAGATATCCCTTGATCTCCAATGAGCGGTATCTCCTGTAGAACACAGTTTTGGATGATAAAATACAGTTTTTGATCGAGGGTACATTATCACTTGTCTTTCACAAAGCATACAAAACAGTTTCATCAGATACAGATTATTCATTATTCTAACAGGGTTAATAACATTGCACTTGTGATAATGTTTTTCGAAGAATGAAATATTCTAACTTTTTTTCCTGGTAAATGGTAAATGGTAAAGACATTGATGATTGTCCAGAATCTGCAGAGAATCGTGTGCTTAAAGGTACTATAGCACGCTTTTTCGCTTCAAATTGGCTCTTTTAAGGCATATGATTATATAGGCACTTACTTATGCTTTCAATCGATGCAGTAAAATACTTATTATTCTTTACAACTGACCTGTAATCAACAATGAAAACATTTAAGACAGCTGAAGTCGGCTTAGAGATATCTGAATCTATGGTCAGCTGTGCACTAAAAAATATGAAAAGTTGAACAGCTGAAAACGGCTAAACTAGTAATAAGTGTAGCTTTTGATATTACCTTAACTCTGAACCTAGATTAAGGGATGAAATATTGTATATTAAAGCAATCTTATAACATAATCAATTAAAAAAATGTAGTATAAGCATTGTAAATGGATTATGATCGTTAGTAATCGAGAGATATTCATTATCTGTGCATCTGTTGTTTATACGAAATATTGGTGTGCACTTATGCCTTTAATACTCCATTAGATGCGAAGCACTGAGCACACCGGAGGGAATATCTCCCTGTTTGTTAGATTCACAAATGATGCTGAGAGACGTATGCCTTTCACAGGATTAACAAATTATCAGTTTCTCTAAACTATCATACCTTTTCAAATTATTTGAGCGATACTCAGTCAACCATGCATGCTTTGAGTTTAAAAAATTTGAGTTCAGCTGTAAGGTCTCATTTAATGATAAATGGGGTTGAAAGACGCTTTGAGATTCATGGTTCTGTAAAAAGCAATTAAAATTTAAGAACATTTGATATGGGGAAAATTATTGACATTTTTGTAGTCTTATTAATCTAAGTAATATGTTCAACATAGAATATTTAATCGTAAATTCTTAGTGTTAGATAAATACTGATAGCATTTTTATTATATGTCAGAACTGATTTGTGCATTTATTAGCAGATCCTAATTAACTTTGGAGATGACGAAGGCCCTGGGCCCATGAGTTATGAAATTAGTGCCAAGTGGGACATTAAATTTTGTCACTGTAGGTTGGTCATTATAAAATACAAGCCCAGGGAGATAAATTTACAGTTAAATGAAATCATCAAATTTCTGTTTATATATTAATATACATATTTTTTGTAACTTTGCATAACTAACCCAAATTGGTATTGTCTAAAGCAGAAATTGACTGACAGAAATATCTATAGTTATAACTTATTTATTCTCTAATTACTATTTTTAGCATTGGAAAGATTACTAAATTCAATATAATATTCAAATTTGAGTTGGTGTTAACTTCAAATGATCGTAAAAAGTATCAATCAACAGACGCTTCTTCATAAGAAATAAGTCAGCGAGAAAGTAGTATCAGTAGGATGGCATGCTTAGTCTTTTTAGAGGTGTGTGAACTTTTCCCCAATTTATCTGTTCAATGTTTCAAAGGAAATTGAATAGATAAATCATATGCTTTAACTTTTTTTCTTATAATAACATTAGTAGTTCATAATAATTTCTGGTAGAGAAGGCTTTTATGAAGATGAAGTAGTCAATTTACAAAGTTAAAATATAGATAATTCAAGCACGATAAATATGATTATTTGATGGTATCTGCATAGACAAAAGCATTTAGCTAATTGTCAAAATACTTTTCCATAAAAAATATTCACAGTTTTCATTTTAAAAGTCATAAAATACCGCTTCTAAACTTTTGTTGTCAACAACAATGTCAGCCATTTTGGCAGTTGCCATGAAGGGAGATAACTCTGATGATACTAGTCACACAACTTATCTTTTATGGAGAGGCTTCTGCACAACTTTTAGGTACATTTTCAAGTGCCCATAACTATTTTTGCCCATGGTTGATTTTGGTTGGGTTTTTTTCAGAGGGTAAGGGACATGTAATCTTTCATTTTTTCAAGTCATTTGTCTGTTATCGAAAATGTCCGGGTTCACTTAAATTTTGGGATATTTCGACTGGCCTATATTGGTTATTTGATATTTGCAAGCTTTCAGATTTCAAACTGAAATGATATCAAGATGATTAAATTTCATTTTGATCTGGTGCTAGTTCAGATTTCACGTTCTTTCGATATTATACTTAAAATGATTTTTTTTCTCTCACAAAATTGAATATATTTACAGATTCAGTTTATCGCGTTCCTGTTCCACACTGGCTACAATCTGCTGACTGACTGTGACTTCCCACAGGGCTTCAACATCGCCGTCTTCCTATATGCCATCTCCCTCATCGTTCTATTCGGGAACTTCTACTATCGAGCCTACAGCCTCAAGCAGAGAGAAGCCAGGAAAAAGGAGTAGATTGTTAAGTTTTAGAATAAGCACTATTATTTATCCGTTGTAGACATCACTCGTAGACATCACTCAACGTAATCATTTTGCTAGCTAGTGCAGAGAGAAGCCAGGAAAACGAGTAGATTGTTAAGTTTTAGAATAAGCAGTATTATTTATCCGTTTAAGACATCGTTGCACATGTCTAATGTATTTTGAATGTTAATATTTATTGTGTTATAACATCTCAGAACCGTGACGTCACAACGCTGGTTGCACGCTCATCGTAAGAGATGGGAATCTTTTGGCAAAAGTTCTAGTCTATTTGTGGCGTCACGGAGGGAATGCACAATTTCTGTAACTGTTTTTAACACTGCCTAATACATTATCGCCCTTCAAAAATCATTTAAAGATTCCAATATTATTCTTTCGTTTGTCTAGAATTGTATTTGGCGTTTACCAATAGTTGTGCTTTAAAAGTGATATTATGATCATAACTAAGAACATGACTTTTTACGGGTGAATTTTTAAAACCATTCTTTATTGACCTTTTCCCTGTCATTCTTGGCGCATGTTTTATTCATTTACACGCGTTCTCATATCTTGGCTATGATATTGATTTGTCATTGAAATGATTGATATATGATTTGTTTCCATATGTTATAAGTATGTCGATTGATATAGTTGATTATTTACCAAAGTTTGTTGATTTTATTTACGTATGTATATATTTCACTTCTTATTTAAAGCTTATGAGACCACATATTTATAACAATACTATCCATAGGTAGATATAGAATCCTCTAGTTTCTATACTTTTATCGCAAGCATTAATTCTATACTTGAACAAACATTCGGCGTTTCCAATTAAAAACCCTGGGAGGCAATGTCAGTGGGATATTTAGTTTTGACCAGTCTTTTGATGTTTTAGAACTAATTACGATCATTGTTTTCTTCTTTCAAATACGAATCTAAAAGCCTTAAAAACAAGTTCAAGTTTAAAGTCTTTGAAGGGCATATAGAATGGTAAACATAAGAACAGCACTATTTTCTGGATGACTACTTCTATATTATGGAAATCACAACGTTTCAGAATATATGCTCTCTCCTTCATCAGGTGCAATGAAGGAGTAAGCTCATCTGGCCTGAAAGGCCTTTCGTCAGTTGTGCGTACATCCGCAATTTCACTATATCATCTTCTTCCATTTTGAACCGTTGACCGAGGATATCTGAAATCATGTGTACAAACTCATTGACTAAAGACGATTTAAAAAAAAAAAATAGTCTTGGTGACCCAGTGACCTTTATTAAGGACAACAGGGGCCACACCCTTAAAACCTATTTTCATCTTCTTCTCCAGAAGCAAGAGCCCTAGAAAGCTGACACCTTGTTTACAGATACCTTAGCTGAGGGGGATTCTAATTTATAGATTTGGTGACCCTGTGACCCTTTGAAGTGCCAAAGAGACCACGCCTGAAAGCTATTTTAATCTTCTTCTACAAAAGCAAAATGGCTAGAAATCTAACATACTTTGTACAGAATCCTTACCTCATGGGATTTTTAATTTATAGAGTTTGGGATTCTGTGGTCATCAATCGGTTGCCATTCGTAAAATACATTATAGATAGCCTAATGAGCTACAGAGCAAATGGCTGAATGTTTACTGATACAACGATCGTCCTCTTGAGTTTGAAAATGTTTAAGTGTGAATGTTGAAAAAATGACACAGTGTGTAGTAGACCAATACTCGTATCATATTGAAATATGTATATATTTTGAATATTTGGTATAAATAATTTCTTATAGAATCAATAAAAAGTTTACTTTTTCAGCTGCCTTGTGTTGTGAACTATGATCTGTTGTCAAACTATTGCTGATGGAAAGTTTACTTCTCCAGCGTTTCAGGAATTGTTTGTTCACAGGAAATTGAAAATATGTAATTTCTGATAGTATTTAAAGAATAGATAATAATATCCCATTCCGTACACAGATAGGCTATAAACTTTTTAACGTCATTTTTTCAGGGTGACTCGAATTAAGAAATAGAGTAGCCCCAACCATCATGTGGCTTGCAATAAAGTGCAGTTTTGCTCAAACTATTATAGTTAAAGCACGAGTCCGAAGGCCGAGTAGTTTGAGGCTAATAATTGTTCAGGGCAAAACTGTACTTTATTACAAAACGCATGATGGTTGAGGCTACTCTATTTTTTTCTAGCATGTCGATTTTAACTCGTGAAATTATGTTTCAGTCATCATTGAACCCTAAATGAAATCGATCAAATCTGGCAGTGAGTTGAAAATGCTCGACTAGGGCCATAACTAGTGACGTCATAACGTTATTGTTGTTGACGTCTTGGGTGATTGTTTCGTGACGTCATTCAAACACTATACTTTATTGCGAAATAAAGGATAGGCGGCGCCTTTGATCTTTGCCGAAACAATGCTAGAAATCACGATATATACCCACTTTTGCCAAAACCCTCTATGAAACATTGAATCGACCTGAACGTTTGGCCATTAATATCGCTAAAGAGCTAACCTAGAGGACACATCAGAAGAATTTTAAATTGTAAATTAAAATTCGAGTTGATTCTATTCATAAATGTCAACAAAGTGTTTATCAGATACAATAGGTATCTACAGTCTTGCTTTTTTCGGGTTTGATCTGTTTTAATATTATTCTGCTATTAATACTAAAATGTCTTGACTACTTGGTTTAAATGTAACCAATCGGACTCACTTCCGTTTTGGGCAAACGTCTGACGGGAGTTTTGACAATATGGCGCTTGCCTGCCCTTTAACCTTTTAGTATAGGAGAGGATATGTGATTATCTATAGTTTATATAATATAAGATAGTGGTTATTTTCAATCTTTCTTCTCAATCTCATAATTTGAGAAATTATAATTTTTTAAAAGATGAAGTAAACATTGTTTCTGAGACTTTCTCAAAACTTTAAAAATATTGTTTACACATTTTTTAAAACAGTTTTTTTTTCTATTTTTCATGCAATTATGTGTTTTAAAACCGAAAATTTACGTTTTCATGATGTTTTCCATCTATTAAGTTAATATAATAGATAGAGTATATACAGTTTTTTTTGCATATACAACTTATTCAAAATGATTTTGACTTGACTTCAGCCCCAAAACTTAAATTTTTGTAACTTATATTGTGTATGCAATCACTTTATGAACTATAATCTTTTATTCAAACACAACCATTGAAAAGATAATGTGCATTTAATAAATTGATAATGATATTTAATCTTTGAAGTTGTATATCAGTGTATTGTATTGTGTATGTACAAATAGCCTAAAAAATCGTGTCTATATATCAAAATCATATGTGTCATATGACACCTTATACACGATTAGGGTATTAAATTTATATTAACTTTAAAACAACTATCCTCCGTGATGCATCGCTAAAAGTAAAAACAAAAAAAGAACATAAAAAATTGGTATAAATCCTGCTTAAGAGAAACATCTCAAACGACCACCTGTCAAAAGGCTCTTAAAATTCACGGTATTTAGAAAATATTGTCACAGCGTCATGTCTTGTGAAATATGATAGACAGTTGGATAGCTGTTTTCTCATGTAACTTTTATTCAAATTTAGAA
Source organism: Phorcus lineatus (assembly GCA_921293015.1). Lineage (NCBI taxonomy): Eukaryota > Metazoa > Mollusca > Gastropoda > Trochida > Trochidae > Phorcus > Phorcus lineatus. The sequence continues at coordinate 19,062,333 of OV121083.1, read as the reverse complement.
GCCTATGTTTTTTTGTCATTAAAAACATCGAGCTACTTAGATCAGTTCTAACTTTGTCTTTTCCCTGAAGCGTTCTTCGCAAAAACCTTTCGGAATGTTTGCGTAAGACACATCTCAGCATTTGAACAAAACATAATAGAACAAATATGTTGGACTCATGTTCGAAAATGTATTTAAATAATAATAATTTATCAATATCACTTATATAATTTACTTGTATAATTACTTATGATATTATATACATAGTTATTATGTTACAAAATGTATTTCAATAATAATAATTTATTAATATCACTTATATGATTTACTTGTATTATTACTTATGATATTATATACATAGTTATCATGTTACAAAATGTATTTCAATAATAATAATTTATTAATATCACTTATATAATTTACTTGTATTGTTACTTATGATATTATATACATAGTTATTATGTTACAAAATATTGACATTGATGACTGAATTAATAATATTTAATATCGATTTAAACTTAAAATGATTGACCATTTCCTATTACTTTGTTTTGTAACATTTCTAAAACAATAACCATCATACTTATGTGGTTAGACATGGATGTAGAGGTTTACAATTTAAGAAATAATAATTTATTTTTACATTTGTGAACAGATTAGCAAACTGTTTCTAAGTTTCATGATTATGATATGATAATGTAAATATTATTTTTCCTTCTTGTTATATTAACAAGATAAGGAAGATAAGATTAAAAAATATAACGACTTCTTAAATGATCAAATTCACGACGGTATAAATACCATAGCATGAAACGAGAGTGAGGAAACCTAATTAGAGAGATTAATTAAATGAGAATGTAGTAATTCTCAATAAATTCATTCAGTAATTAATTAAATTAGGTTTCCTCCATATTGTTTCATGCCATGGTATCTGTGAACCCCTTTAATAATCCCAACATCTCTCCTGACGAAGGAGAAAGCATATACTCCAAAACGTCACTACTTTCACAATGGAAGAAGTTGTCTTCAAGAATCTTTCTTCGCCCTTCAAAGACGTGATAATAAATAATGTTTACTGTAAATATTCATATTCTCTTCGCTGATTGATCAGCTAGTTTCAGCATAATGCAAGTTTTCCCTAACAACTGTGACTAACTAAATTTATGTCGCAGTCGTATTCAGAAGTGTCGTAAATCACTCTATAAAAGTTTTATTCTTTATCTCTTGTAGTTTCACACTGAAACAAGGCCGTCAAGCGATTTAAATGAAACAAAACAAAGCATAAATCTGTGTTTCATGACATAATTTATGATTATCCCTTGTTACACTCTTTGTGTGAGCCCCTTCAAAATCATGAATAAAAGATGAGCTTTTCCAAGAGTTAATAATTGTTGTGGTACTTCGACTCAAATTGACGAGATCGTTGCACGCATGCTCACTTCTACAACGGTTTTTGTGAGGCATTTGTTGTCCTCTCCGAACAATGCTTAGGTTTTTATCTGCATTTGTAGAAACGGAATTGATGATCACTTGATTAAGACAAGATGCCATGATACAGATGTCAAAGTTGACAGGAAGGTCGGGCACCTGTCATGTCAGAACGAGGCTAACATGATCATGTGGTAGTTTTTGTGCTGGACCAGAAGCGTCTTGACGTTTATTACATGTAATCCACTTAGGAAATCCATGGCGTAATGGCATGCTTTTTGTCACCCGTCTATCCAAACAATGGTTTTACCATTGTCATGTAAGGTTTCTCTGAAAATATTTGTTCAAATGCATTAAAAAGTTCAACAAAAATGCTATAGCAAAATTATTTAATACATGAAAAATATTCACAGTAAATTACTTTTCATGTCAAATGAATTCGTTAACTTCTTATCAAATATAATTCCTTTTGTTTTAAAACAGAACTATTCGTATATTCTATTAAGAAAAAAACTTAATTAAGGTACAAAATAGAAACGTAATCTGTAAGCTGAATTTATCTTACCCAAGGTGACCCCTCATGAGATCTTTAGTGTAAGTATTAATAAAGAAAGGTTCTCCCAAATATGCACGTCGGACATTTAATTAGTTTGAAAAATCAAGGTGGCACCCGCACCACGTAACCAGCGACTTTGTCACGACTTTTATGAAAGTTTTCATTGACAATTGATAGTTTTTCTAATAATTTTCTTAAATACGACTAATATAGTATAGAATATAACGTTCGTGTGATGCATAAGTAGTGTGTCCACTATTAAAATAATATACTTGCATTTTATATAATTTAATTTGAATTCGGTTTTCATGCATTTTCAACTCGGTGCCAATATCTAATCTTGTTTAAATAAAAAGGGGATACCATCCGCATTCACCATCTACCATTGCGTTCGGCGTTTGATGACTCACATTTAAACTGCGTTTACATGCTATAAGCAATATCTCTGCAAACGGCTGCATTTGCACGTCAAAAGGTTGAACTGCGCCTTTAAGTTTTCATCCGATTTGACGGGAAAACTTCGCCCCTCCAGTCCTATTTGTATATGAAATTTGGTTGTACTTTCTTCAGTCGTTTTTGCTGATTTTGTTAAAAAAAACACGTAAAAAATGAGGATTCAACCGGATGAAAAGTTCTTAGACAGAAAGATAGGGAAAACAGAGCAGATGAATCCTTAGGATACACTTCAAGGGCAGTTTCTTCCACTCAGCGGTTGCAGCATATGAGAAAGATTTCTCACCATAGCGTGTCATCTGTCAGACAACTGATGTCTATCTTGGTATCTAAGTGTCCTTGTCGGAATGTATGGCTTTATGCGTTCACACAAGTAATAGGAGTACAGTTATTCACACTGAAAAGTAAGACAGCAGTTTGTGATAATCCTGTACTGCACGGATATCTAATTCTTTGCATGTGACGACATACAAAATTAAGGAAAATCGTCAGATTGTCATCGATCTAGTTAAAACTAGATGGAATGATCCGTCACTACATCTAGAGAATTATTCATAGAGGTCATGTTCAGCTGGCCATTGACGAACTTTGAACCGATCAATAACGTGAGGACAGGAAGTGAGCTTTGAACCAATCAAAGATGAGCTTCTTTTGCATTTTGGTTACTATCACATGCTGTCGTTTATCCTACCTTTGGCTTTAATTTATTCTGAAAATCTTTTTTTTGTGATTGAAAATTTACCTCATTTGTTAATCAACTCTTTGCAAAAACAAATAAACAACACACAAATATTCCGCCAACTAAATCTGCACAGATTGCCATCATATTTATCAAAACATTTCACTAGGATACATTAGGGACAATCAGATTTTGTAATCGAGGTGCTCAAGAACGGCGAAACAATCACATTGACCCGCGATTCAAGGTGCTGGGCCAGTTCTCTTTTGGTTGGCTAATGTTCGCGCCTGCGGGATAGGTGTATAATTCTCTAAATGTAATAACATACCTTGGAACGTATAATATTACAGCTAGTTTTAACTAGATTACATTGTCATGAGACGTCAACTAAACTGCTGTTTATATTGGTGGAATAATTATGACAAATAACCTTGTGTTTTGATGCTGACCTCACAATACAATAATCTTGTATCTAAGTGCTTATCAGATACATTTCAGATGCATACGTGTTCTGTATAGAACGATCTTTTCGGATATACATGTATGCTTTTGTTCTGTACCCCTCTTTTCTTACCTTTCAAAAATTACTTTCTGATTTTGCAACTTTAACTCCCTTTAAAGTCTCTTTACAACTTAGCCCGATTACGTCCTTAGGCCAAAGTGAACGTCATTCGATGTTATCAACACGGTCTAAGGGCACCTTTTCTCCAATTTTGATTGTAAGCCCTTTATTTGGTACATTATTTTCATCAGCAAGTTTAAAGAAAGCTGATTTTCCACCATTAATGCATGACTTTAAAGATGCTCTTTTTGAGATTTTGATTTTAATCTCCAACTTAACCAGTAAGCTTGAATTACAAAGGTCAAAATGAGGTTTATGTAATGTGATAGAAATTATTGAAACACATCGTAAGTTTTTCATCAGGGCCTGTATGGTTAACTCCTAGCAGTCGTGGTACTTTTACTCTACATTACCATTTACAAACCTTCTTCGAAGGTCTAAGGTATCTAAGGTCACCTAATACTTTAAGATATCATACTTAAGACGTTGAAAGCATAACATTAAAGAATTCAGTTGTTAATATGCTATTACCATTACATTTCTTAATTTAAAAGGAATATGCTTTTGCTTTCACTTAAAAGCATGATGTTTTAAAGAGCTTTTCAATTTTTGGAATAAATTTACTAATGGAACTTAATTGTTTACACCAGTTGGTTCCATTTTGAAAGCAAGCCCACCTTCACGTGTCCCCTTTGAAGTTGGCATTACAGGTGAAAGTCAGATCAATCAAAATGTTTTTACAGGTGTGTTTCGTGTTACATCACTATTTCCGTCTTGAATGTAATTATTGTATTTGATACTTGATGAACTTTACTTTCAAGATGAAACGAAAAGTTTTGTGTCATTGGATATGCCATTTTTAAGAATATTTTAAGGTTCCATAGTTTTTGTTTCATCTTGAAATGATCAATGATTATTTCCTGTTGTTCGATGTTGCATTAAAAAGCTACTTATAATAGTTCATGTTTTTAAAACACGCACTTAATTTAATATCACTAAAAGATGACTTGCATCTATGAGGAAAAGTTCATTTTGTTCATTGTCTACAAGAAAATTTATTGGATCATCGCTAAATATTAAATAGCATTGAAAAATTATCCTTACATACATAACAGACTCTTATTTGACAAAATATATCCAGACATCAATATAAAGTCTGGCATAAAATATATTTAGAAAAAATGGTCAATTTCATTTCATTCAGTCATCTTTTTTCAAATTTTGATCTTATCCTAAACTATGGACATAGCAATAACAATATTTTTGAAACAAATGAAAAAACTCACAGAAATTCAAATTGATATAATCTTTGGATTTATTGACTTAAAAACCCAACTCACATCTAAAAATACAATTTCATTCTTTTTTTAATGCGATGTATAATACGATCATTTCCACCTTATCTTTAAACAATATTCTAAATCAAGAAAGACAACATTAGTTAACTATCAACTATTTCACGTTTGGTTAATTGGTTACCAACAAACACTTTTGGGGCATTATTATTTATATGAACAATCACATTCATATTAGAGGGCATAGTCTTTCTTTTGAATTAAAACCTTGATAATCATCACACTGTAAAATGGCTATGAATTATATCTCTCTGACTTCTGAATTCGGCGATGGTATATATGTATCATCCCAACTGCGGATCCGCCCGATCTTAAGATGGGACGCGTCCCAACTTGGGATTCCAAGTTGGGACGTCCCATCTTGAGATGGGTCGGGGGATACTAAAACATGTTAATAATATTCATATTTTATAATGAATTGTGTCAGTAAAACATGTTTTCAGATAATTTTGTTCTATTCTTTTCACATCTACGAAGAAAATTTGATTTGGTGTTCATTTACTTCACTTTCTGACTCGGTTTCATCTGTTATCGATTACGCACGATTCAACACTACTCAAACAATTATTCAAAGTCCCATTTGATTACTGACTGAATCACATTTGTTAAGTGACATAACAAAATCAGATCAATATATAGATTTATATTTAGATAATAGTTTTCAGCATTTTTCAAACGACCATTACATGCGTAGATCGAACAGCTGTAAACAGAAAGTAACCAAACGGCTCCACATTTCACAGTGACATATTTGTTTCTTAGTTTCTTTACAAAAAGGTGGTATAAACTTTTAACAAACAAAGATATGAAGTTATTCTAATACAGAACCAAGTTTTACAACACTAGTGATAAATTGTTTGTTTTTTAAATGTATATTTAAAAAACGTACCTGATACAAAGAAATGAATAATCCATGCAAAAACCTTCTATAAGCAGAAATTAAGGTACTCTCCATCGTTACAATCCAGCACTGAATACACTGAATGTGTTAATGTGACAGCTTGGCATGACAGAGGAATGATTGGGCACCAATTTGCCCACCGTAGGCTAAAACAACATATGGAGACACCATAAGCCCATGTTGTTTTAACAAATTATTATCTTGTTTATCTACTTGGCGACTTGGTTGATTGTATCAAATGTAAAAAAAATTAAAAGTTCATATTATCAAAGTCTGGTTCCCAAATATTTTAGATATTTTCCACTAGTGCCAACTTAGGGCTTGAATATTCCCTAGTAAATAATATCAATAACCTAAAATCTATCTTAACGGCGACAAGTCTTTGTCACAGAGTGTTGACAAATTCCTAATAATATCTATTTATCATTTATAAATGATACCAAACGATTTTTAAAGCTCTTTCCTTAAATTTGTACCAAATGTAAGGTAGACAAAGCTTAATATAAATTTGAGTTTAGTAAGAATAATTGCAAATGTATATTTCCATCAATGTACTTGATATCTTAATCGTTTTATGTTCTTTTCAGGAAAAGAATTTATATAGACATTTACTGCCAGTTTGCTCATCCTTTTTCCTTTTTGTATCATATTCTGAATTTTGTGTAACACATGTTTTATGGAAATAAAATACTGTTTAAATCATAGTATTATACTTACTAACCATTATATGATTACACATATTGCATATTCTCATACAATGAAATATGATAATATGTTACAAGAATGACAGTTTCTATATCAAATTTGTGTAAGCAATAACAATATGAATCATTTAGTCCTCTGAAGATAACACATTAGAACATGTATGTCAGCACAAAATAACTCGATAATTGTTAGTATATCAATAAAACTTCGTTGATGTGTATTTAGAAACCTAATGCCTTTTTTCGGGGGGACATGTTTAGTAGCATATTTAAGATAACAAAACGATTAGTTAAGTAAACTTTCAGCTGTAAAACAACAATATTACACTGAAATGTAATTCTTCCCTCTCACCTACTCATCTTATTTGACTTAGTTGATCAATTGATTAACTTATTAGCAGTAACAACACACAACAATTCTCTCATTTCAACGCTTCTAACAAACCTAGATAGACGCTTGTACATATAAAAACAACCTTTTCATATGCATCGAAATCATATGTTACCTCGGGGTAAGTAGGAAAAAAATAATTTTACTCAACTCTGTACCCTGGTTTGTGTCAAAAAATCTTGTGAAGGTAAACAAAGTTTATTAAAGAACTCGAAGTCAACGAACTCCGTTTATAATCTTCTTGTAGTATTGATAAGAAATGAGTTGAAATGTTGTATTTGTAATGATGTTAGATTTCATTTTGGTTACTTTACATGATAATCGTTCTGTTTATGATTTTTTTTTAATATATTCACTTTGGCTTAAAACTCTCATCGAATAACAATACAATAAACATAAATATTTGATCACGTCTGCTTCCACCTATCAGTGATATTGCCGATAGGGGTCAATGCCTTGATAAATACGAATGATTATCATTGACTAAAACAACAAACGCTCGGCGTGTACCTTAGTGTTACAAGCATGCTCATGTACAATTGGTACCCATTCTTGTCACTAATTGGAAGGTGACACACAGGTATTAGTGTCATAACCGAACCGGATGTTTACCAAAATACCTTCTTTCGGACCCCCTCTCCCCCCTCCACCCACCCCACACCCTTCTCTGAACTACCAAGCAGGTATGTTTGACATTTGCACCACGACACTGATCAAATCAGGTTCGATCGGAAATAGGAGGAGGCATAACTGGATTTATTTACTTGACATCTTGTAAGCATTGACGAAACACCACTTATAGGTTAGTGTTTCTGAATTATGTTTAAGAAACATAAAGTCTTAGATTCCACTATCAAACACAATGAGTACATTGAAATCATGCTTAACGGAACGGTTTATGTGTAAGAATTTGAACTGATTAGAAGGCATTAGCATTCTTTGTATTCACTAAGAGTGGGTTTTGAGTGTATATTTCTTGTTTTTTATCTGCTTAACATGCTGTCACATTGAAAAAAATTTAAGAATATAATGAAATAATTTATAAAATTTTGTATAAGAATTACTTTTGAAATCGTATTGTACTATGATGAAAGACTCGTATGCGATGAGAGATAGATATAGCCAATAAGTCATGAAAATCAACATAAAATCAAAATATCTTTCAATGGCCTTAACGCGCTTATCTAAATGATATATGTTATCATGTTATTACTAAATTCAACTTAAGAATAAGAATATTATGAACATGTTAAAGTATTCGCTGTCCCATCTCAAGATGGGACGTCCCAACTTGGAATTCCAAGTTGGGACGCGTCCCATCTTAAGATGGGACGCGATCCCAAGTTGGGATGATACATATACATAAACCTTATAATTAAGTTTGCTGTTAAAATCTAACCTTCTCATAAAAGGGCAAACTGCTGACTATGATGTCCAAAATGGTGTCTGTTTGGTATTGATGCATTTGTTATTAAGCGTCGTAGCTGTGTTACCAAGTGATTTTGATTCCTTCAAGATTTGTTCAAAGATTTGTTCAGTTATTGTTTCAAGGGTAGTTGGCCAATAATTCAATACATTAGATATGTCTCCACTCTAGAGTTCCCGAAAATGAAACTTTTATAATCAGAGTCCATTAAATAATACAGACCACCTCTACATCACGATCATCCAAATGGTGTTAATGTCCCATATAGCTTGCATTACCTCTTATCAAATAGCGACTTTCCAGTAACGAAAAGCCTTAAAATAAAGTTTAAACTTGCCTCAACATTAACAACATTAGCAGTCTAGATTTCAGACAAAGAGATAACAAATTAACGATCTTACGGACCGATCCTGTGCAAGTAACAGGTCTGCGCTGCAGGCGATGAAGTGTTTTTATTCTTTTCAAACATCTTTTTGGCTCAAGGTCTGCTACAGCATATGTTTACCGGTGAAAACCATAATTTATTCTGCTATGGAGATGCGATTAAAAAAACCTTCTGTATATGATCCTAATTCCAGCAAAGGTATAAATCAAGGTAGAGTTCATTGCTGGTTAAGAATTATCATTTTTAAACACCGTTAAATGTCATAGAACATCATTTCTAAATTTGTGCCACATGTTTTGGGACTTAGCATGTTACATTTCTAACACTAACGTAATATGTGGGATGTAGTGGATAAACCTTTTATCTATGCTTTGCTTTACATTCTTTTTCCCTGTCAGCTTATATACTTCATTATATTTGAAAAAGCCTGCCCATAGCAAACGTCTTGTCTTAGTTGATTGTATTGCAAGAATCGTTTCGTTAGCACATTTTCTTCTCATATTCCTTTATGACAAGACTGTGGGCAGAATATAATATATCATGATCTTCAAAATTAATTGACATGAATCATCAAGTATTGCAAGACAACATAAAAAACCTCACAAATTCACCATTGGCTTTAAGCCAAATAAACTTACTGATTTGGTTGAATACCCAACACAATGTACAAGAGAAACGAGACTTTGGTATCCAAGAGTGTAACCAGTGTTGAATTTTTCAAGCATTCTCCCTTTGAACAAAGTTTTCTCTGTACATTTATCAATAATTCTACGAATTCAAGTATTTAGAAAGTTAAACCTCATGTTAAAATACTAGATGTTTGATTATCATTTGGTCTCACAAAATATTGAACAGAGAACGAAGAACAACGAGATCACTGAACACATGGTACGACACACCGTCACTAAATGCAATGAATCTGATAAACGTCACAGTGGACCCTCCCCGCAGTATTGACGTGACAGATGTCCGATCTTACTGTCATCTTTGACATTTGTAGCATGGCATCTTTTTCTCATCAAATTAAGAGGAGGGGTGTACGTTGTTTAGATTGTGTTTAATCAAGGATAGATGTAAATGATACAAGGACCATTTATGTCAATTGGTTAATTTTGACTTATCAAGTTTTCATTGAAGTTGACTCATCAATATTCACAATTCTTAAATCCAACACAAAACATTAACGATGAACTATATAACATCGAATTGGTTCTTCAGGTAAGTGTTTGTAAAACAAGAACTTCATGGAATTTCATTTGAAAACATTACATGTTTTTGACATTTCGAAATGGCCCACTAACGGTAGGTATAATTTCCCATTGCAAACAATATTTATTGCATTACATAAGTAAATTAAATCTTGTTTAGACTGAATAATACTTTCAAGTGTGGAGTAAGTACAAGTGGAATTTTAGATCGTGGCATCAGACTATATTGAGAAAAGAAAAACAGTTACAATTTGAGATAAGCTTAAGGTATTCCCTATCTTATTGCTAATCTTCATTGAAGAAATTAGCTGCCTTGCAATCTTAAAGAGTTTAGGCTTTCAAGCATGTGCTCTTCAACTGATCTAGAGTTCTCTTTAAGTATTCATTAACAATTCTATGAACTCAATGGAATTGGTGCAACCCTTGTGGTATTCACCATTTATGAAAGCCAGAAACTTGTGAAACTTTAATGTAATATTAAGTTCACATCTTGTCAAAAATATTATTCACCCGGTACATCCAGTTTGTATGTTAGCATATAATTTCTGGAGCTGATGGGATTGTTCAGGATCTTGTATAGTTCAAGTTTGATTTTGTCTAACTTGATTCATAACAGTAAATATTTCAAAATGATGACTGCCAAAACCCGACTCAAGTATGGTAATCAAAGAACGGATAGAGAGGGGCCTTGTGGGACTGTTAAACGGCAAATACCTTATCTGTCAAATGATATTAAAGCACCACACAGACAAATGTTCCACACTTAATTTGCTCCATGTTTTATCAACAAAAGCTGTAACCGTTAATATGACCAGCAGAAATATCAGTTTATTGACAACATTCCTTTTCACTCTGCTCGTAGCGAGACTGGTATTTTCAAGAGTTATTCCTCATATCTTGAGGTGGAACTTAGCAGGCTTTCCCTAATAGTTTCTTAGGGTAGACTCATTCCTCAGATGTTGGTAAATCTATTAATGTGACAGTCGAAAATCAACGCTTGTGAATCCTAAAAACATATAATCCACTTTTTAAGGCTATAAACATTTCTATTCCGTACTTATTGTATAAAAGTTTTATGAAAAGTTATTCCTCCGATGTTGATTAGACAGTAGAAAGACATGGTTTTGAACCGAGGCCTCAAAAAACTTATAACATATTCTTTGATAGCTAAAATAAAATATTATATTGAATTTGGTATTCAGCATGATGAGATAAAACTTGAATGAAAAAGTTCTTAGAAAAGTTAAGATGGATTTTAATCAAATGTATATAAGCAAAAGTGAAACGAAACAGCTGGAATAATCGAAAGTGTGGACACAGTATGTTTAGTGTTGTGAATGTTATTGACATCACGGTGAACCCTCCATTGCCGTTGGTCACTTTTAGGACATCTTTGACATAGGACTCATGATGATTCGAATTAGCAATAGAAGGGAATGGATGTCTTTTGAAAAAAAATGTGTTAATGCTAAGTTAAGGCAAAGTGATACAGTGACTCATCAAAGGAAATTTAACCATTGGGCATCCATAATAAAAACAAATTTATAATTAAGTCTGTAAGGGGGACCTAACAGCAAGGAATATAATATATAAGTCGATCCTCTGAAATGAATAAACAGGAAAATAAAAATGTCAAATGGATTAGCTTTCTATAGTAAAATATAACATTTCACATTTAAAGATCATTCATCACTCATTTGCCTGTAAAATAAATCATTTAAGTAATTCATATGATGCTTTGAAAAACAAATGTTATTTGATATAAAACTCGTGGTAATTATTGTTCTATACACATCTTTTAAAATTCTTTTTTAATGTTATCAGTTATCATATAAAATGTTCTGCAAATATCAATATGAAGGACAAAATCGTTATTGATTAAGAATTAATCATGCTTTATTGTTTCTAAATGTGACATCAGTTCTAAATATATATCTATGAATCAGGAGATCTTTGTGTACATAATAAATTTGATATGCGTATATTTCAACATTAAGTAAGATAGAGTGATGGCCATGTTGAGACTGTATTTCAGTGCAAAACTTATGATTTTATGTTTTGGTTAATGATAATAGTAAATATTTTCATGTTAATTCAAACACACATTTGGGTGTCTTCAGTTCCCTTGTCAATCGTAAAAAGAATATGACTTCAGTTATTAGTTATTGAAGACATAGGATGAAGAAAAAACAATGTTAAAAGACTATTGACTCTAGGGAGAATTGGATACAGCATAGGTGAGAGTCACGATCTATGTACAAAATGAATTAGCCATATAGGTGTCCAAGAGAGCAAACAATGTTCAAGCCTTGAAGTTTTTATTTTCTATGTGATGTCTGTAAATTAATCAGCAACTCTACAAACTCAAACGTATTACTGAAACCTCATATGCAGTCAATTTTGTGAAACGCTGAATATTGTAAGTTTCTTGTAATATTTAGATCTCATCTAGTCGATCTTTTCTATGTGTAACACTTGGAATGTCGATATCAACAGTTGTGCAGCTGATGAAATAAGTTGGGATCATCCTAAAAGGCTTAACTTAATTCGCCTATCCAAAAAACGTGAAATAATTCTTTGAGCAAAATTGGCCACATGGGCGCTTTTAATGACTGGGCTGATAACCAACCACAATAGGACTGATAAATGGCAAATACTCTCTTATCTGTCTCTCTGGGGATTTTTAAATGACCACACAGACAACGATACCACACTTCATTTGCTTCAAATGTTATCAATAGAGGCGATAACCGTTTAGAGGATTAGGGTGAATTTTGTGTCTCAGTAGAATGGCATTTCACTCTGCCAAATTTGTATTTTGGTCACAGTTTATTCCTCTGATCTCGAAGTGAAACTAAGAAGGTTCTTCCCTTTAAGTATGATATGCATATTCCTTAGATGTTTGTGTCAGTCCATAATCAAAGCTTTTGAATATTAGCATCAGAATATTAACGTATTTGGCTAAGAAACCAAAATCATTTATAGTATTACCAAATAATATGCTATCGATAGTTTCAAAGGAACTTTTTCTTAGTTTAGTTCGTTTTCCTTATAAAGCCTTATACCTAGTTACATTTTATAGATAAAGTATCAAATAATCGACAATAGATGAAAGAAACATCTAGGACAACTTAAAGTGACACAGAGTATATGTTTTATGATTTTTAATTTGGCTTTAGTGAGACCCAATATGACTTATGACCTGAATCAAGTTAAAATCGCCTCCCTAAACGTGCATTTATTTCCCTTATTGCCAAAATCGTGACTTTTTTCTTGTTTTCACCGAAAACGGCTCTATACATCTATGAAGAATTCGAAATAAAATGTTCAATTAATGTGTATATTAGTTAAAATACCTACTTAACTCTATCAACCAATGTTTATCTTTGTGACTTCTATTAATAAGTTTCCGAAATTACGATTGAATAACTGTGCGGTTTTCGATCACAAATCACGACAATAACCCGTTTACTGAACTATAAAGCATTAGGATTCTTATTTTCTGAAACAACCACTACTTTTCGATAGAATAACACCATTTATTAAGCTTGACATATTTGACCCAAACAACATACTCTGTGCCCCTTTAACAAAGAGATAGACTGTCACTGAATGCAGTGAAACTAAAAAACGTCACAGTAATCCCTCTCAACTGTTAGCCTCGTTCTGACATGACAGATGTCCGACCATCTTGTCATCTTTGAGCTTTATTGAATGAGATTATTTATACATTAAATAAAGAAGAAATAATTATTTGGTCAAAATTGTAGCTCAACAACACTTTGGAATGCGAGATAGTTTAAATGAGAAAAAAGTGCTGCACCAATAAATGTCCATTGATACAGGAATTTGGGCACACTACATATTGGTTTATGTATTAATAATACGCCATTACTTTGAAGTGTCCATTTTAGAACAGAAGAAAAGTAGAATAGAAATCAGTTCAGAAGTAATTCAAAATACGAATAGTTTGACAATGCAATCAGGATTTTATTATATTTTCAATAGTGAAATATGCCATTTATCGATGAAATTTTTCGTCCAATAGCCACTCGTGAAAATCAAAATTTCTACTTCACTCAATGAGATATACATGGTATTCGACGAAATCTGTCAAATAAGCTCTATATATTCTGTAGTTACATCCAATGTTTTAAAAATTACCATTATTAGTTATCGTATCGTATCAGTTTCTTTAGTCACTCTGAAGATACATGTAACCAATCTATATGCAATGGAAGTTGATAAATATATTGACATAGTAAAATGTCCTGATGACGATGATGTGAGTGGTAATATTGTACTGAACTTGTAGGTAAAGTTGATCATGGTTATTTGAACGAGAAAACCTTATTTTGATTTAATACTATGTTCATGAAACTTAATTCTGAAGAGCTTATGCGATTAGTTATCAAAAGAATTCAGTTTTAAAGATGGTAACGAGGAATTTATTTTTCAAACGTTCACTGAAGCTTGTATGAAGGTCATGTGACACAAGCTTAAAAGGATAAAATAAACAGTGGGTTAAAGATTGAAAGCAAACTCATCTGTATATGGTACATTGTTAGATTTCATGTAACAAGAGTATCAGCCTCTGATGACTATAGTTCCTGAAGATTCCAATATAATTGTTATGTTTTCAATAATTCAATTACTTATTTGGTTCTTTCAGGCCTAACGTTTTGGTTGAATCTTAAAGTTTTTTGTATTTCGTTACCTTAGATTTGTGATGTGATGGCAATGTGTGATAAAAGTACAAGGCGGCTTAAGAATATTACGCTCATTCTTCGGTGAATTGTTCACATTTTGCTGAGAATAAACTGCATAGATGAGTAATTCCTTGCTCTAAATATGATGACTTTGGTTATCTAAAGGTTTGAAAATTAAAAAGGGCAAAATAAATAGGATAAGCACAGTCATGGGATGTAATGCCTGTATAAAAGATCACGTGTAAAGAATGCTTGTTGAAAGAACATGTGGAAGTGCAAAATAAACTTAATATTCTGCTATCGAAATATTTTAATTTTACGCTCAAAATTTGTATCTGAAATCATTGAAATTCATACATGAAGTAGAGAAAAGTACATCAAGAAATTGGTAGATACGTCCATAACCAGTCTAATCTAATTGGGTTTTTTTTCCAGATGTTTTTATTGATTGGAAAATGCTACTTTTTCAAAGACATATGTACTTATTCTCTACAACTTGACAAGAAATATTAAATGATTGTAGTCGTTAGCTTTACATTGTATTTGACTTTTTGGTGTCTGAATTTGCATGTATACAGAGTAACCAACCATTTTCAACAGAGTATGACACAAAATACTGCTGCCAGGAAAGGCGACTGTGAATGTTGCATTTTCATATGAATGGATATAATTATTTAGTGTTGAAACATTGTCAAAACGTCACCTTTTCCCGCAGCGATTTGAAATCCCAAAATAAGTGTGTATGAATCACCAAGGTCTGCACTTCAACACGATTTAAAGTTTCCAATTGCCTCAAGATTCAAACTGCCTAAGTTGAGTGTCACTCGGTATGTTTCAAGAAGTCAACCAACTGGGTAATCAAGGGTGTAAATAGCTTTGAAGTATTTTGCCATTGAACACGACCCAACTTCCTAATGATTTATTAAAAAACTCACAGACATCAATGTCATATGGGAATTTTCATGTAAAATGTATTTTTGAAAGCGATCTATGTTTAAAATTTCATGTGAAATATTTCGTGAAAGCCATAGGATTTCTGATTTCAAGTGATTTCTAGGTTACATCTAATCAACTAAGTATCCGTCTTTATCACTCCGTGTGTTAAACACCAACAATTCTATAATTAAACAATTGGGGTATTATCTGTGAGTCTCTGCTGATCCAACTTGTCTTCAACTTCAACTTCTTTATTCTCCAAATACCACCATTGGTGGTGTAAGAGTACAAATACAAATATATATATATATATATACAATCGGTCAAAATGGCTGTGGGTTCAAACAAGAAATATAGAAACATAATTGTAGATATGAAAATGTACAATCATCTTACAAGGTATTGGTACAGGTATTTGTATCTTTTGGTATTGTAGATATTATCACAACAACGAACTTTGCCAGGTTTCTCAGAACAAGAAAGTCTGATACGGTAAATAACTGTCTGTAAGATAAAATATTTGAAAATTTAAGTAGTTTTCCGGTAATATATTTTCTTCTAATTTCATGAAAAGCGGGACAACGAAATATATAGTGAAACTCATCTGCAATTGACTGCGAATCACATAATCCACAGGTTCTATGTTCTCTAGGAATTTTATTCCAACGTCCTATTTCGATAGGCAAACAATGGTTAGAAGTTCTGAATATTGATATTGGATAATGAATATATCCGGGTAGTAAAATATAAGCATCAAAAGATGGCAACATCTTAATATATTCATAATAAGTTCCCTTTGGGCTTTTTTCTACGAAATTCGTCCAAGTTTGGTAAAACTGATCTTTAAGAATATTTTCCACTTTATTAAGTAGCCATGTTCGATTATAATCACTAGGATAATTATATACGTTGCTAAGCCCGCATGAGTTCAATATATTTTCAACAGAATTAAGCCACGAATAACAACGATTATTTACTATGCTATCTAGTGACAAAAACTTGTAAACTATTGAGGATAGTTTATGCGAAAAACCTATAATTCTTTTAGGCGCATGGATGCTAATGGGATACCTTCCAAATTCACCGTATAATATGAAATTAGGTGTAATAGTGAAATAGTTCCTTTGTAATGATTGGCATAAATCGGACAATAGTTTTAGGTACCCGTGACAGACAGGCCTTCCAAAATATGGGATCAGCTAAATTGTAATGCCCTTTATTTGAAATATAACTCAATATCAGTATGATTAAATTCAAATAATTACAGCGGCCATGACTATAATAGATTCTAGTCACTAAAACTGCATAGACCCCAAAGTGTTTTGTGTTAATTTACAGACAAACCAGTTGAAAAAAGAAGAATAATAGATATCATAAAAGAATATACTAATAAATCAGGTATGTTGAATAGAAAAAGAAATCAAAGTCTAAATAGAATAGAATAGCAAGTGCTCTGAAAAATAATAGAAAATTAAAATAAAAAATTGAATTTTATTAGTCCTTTGTAAAGCTTCAATGATACATCCCTTGAGCTTAAAGATACTTCGGCATTACAGCACCAAAAGAGTTTTTATTTTATAAGAGTCCTGCAAACATCACTCAATCAAGAGAAAATCATTATTGATAAAGGATTAGATATAATTTAGTTCGCCAAGCAATATCCAATCTTCATTGACAGCATAGTTTGAAAATTACTTCTCATTTCACTGAAGATAAGGTATTCTTTAAAACATCGGTATAAATGTTAAAAAAATATGTGATAAGTGTCATACCTGATCAAGTTTTAAGATTACGACCAAGAAAGTGAGTAACAAGAGCAGGATATTGAAATCATCACTGCATAAGATGGACCTTTTATTCCACTGTGAAAGATCTGTAGGCCTGCTTGTCGCATATTTACCATTGGGTTAACAGTGAGAGATATATATTTTTGTTTCAAAATTAAAGGTTCATACAATATTGGATATTCAGGAGAAATATAGTAATTCGTATTCTTTGGATGTTGTAACTAGAGTTATAAAACAAAAAATCACTGGATTTGCGATTCCTCTGAACATAGTTTGTGATATTAAAGTCCTACATGTTTCTGTGATACCCATAGAACCTTTCCTTATTTGAAATACTAAATTGCTTAACAAGGACAGATGATTTGAAAAACATGTCTTCCACTCATTTGCCTCTAAAATTAATCATTTGAAAAAAATCATATGATGTTCTGTAAACTAAATTAAATTTTATATCAAACTTATGGAACATTCTGCTTGATACATATCTTTTTAAAAAACTTTTCCCAATTTTATGTATCATTAAACGAAACCATTATGACATGTTGACAATGGTACATGTAATTTGTGAAATACATTGTCTCTTGTAAGAATTATGAATTGAGGATAATTTTGATTCTATTCTCTTAAATATAGTGCCTGAATAAAAAAACATAAGTGTAAAAATAAATATCTAAAGAATTCCCATGGGTGAATGCTTTTCAAGTTATCCAACAGAACTGCTCATTAAAGAAAATTTTTTTCATTACGCGCATCATTAAGACCATCTTCTAAGCTAACTATTTCCAGGCATAATTTCCAAATGGATTTCTGGGCTCCTGTCATTTTATAAACAATCCTACCTGACTTCAATCCCTTTGAAGTCAACAACGCAGGTGAACACAGATCAATCAAAACAAGACTCTTTGCAAACATCCAAATAATACTTCTGTTCAATCAAGAATGTATTATGCACCTTTTGGGCTTAATTTCAGATAGAATTGATGACTCTAGTTATACACATATGAAAAACATATATGGGTCTGCTTACTGATTTGCAAAAACATTTTCATTTTAAAGCAGTTTATTGACGTGAATTCAATTAGAAGATTGCTCGTTGAGAGCATTGGTCAAAGTTGAATCAAAGGCTAACTCTTTAATCAAACATTCATTAACTATATAAAGTCAATAAGATGTGTTGACATCAGTATCCACAACGCTCATAGTGTACATTGAAGGTCTGCCAATCACGTTTGTCAAACCGTTTGTATTGATCATCAAGACAATTCTGAAAGATTAACGTCTGTAATATGATAAAAGAAGGTCCTCTTAATTCGTAACTTTACTCAGAATTATACAATCCCTATTCCTCAACGATCAACTACACAAATCAATTGTCAGTTCAAAATTGATTTAGTAATTAAAAAACGAAGATGATTTTAGACAGGAATGATTCTCAAGAATATTGTTAATACAGAGGCAATATATTATATATGAGGACATTTTCAGCACTCTTTGGTGGAAGACATCTAGACCTCTGCTTTAATTTCAAGAACAGAAAAGGAAATTCACACTATTATCAGCTATTGAAAAAAACATTGCTTTTATGAGAGAAAAAACATCGATTCATTGTAAGCGGAAATAGGAAACATCTTCTCGTTAGTTGAGAGAACAAAAAATTAGTTCCTGAATGGATGGAACTGAGTCAGATGAGATGAACTATTTTCAGAATAAATTCAAAACATTTCAACAGCTGATATTATTTATATTTCAAACATCAACGGCAATGTTCATGACAAATAAACAATTTATACATTGTTTTCTTTGCTAGTTAATGCAAAGTAATAAATGATAAGTAACAAGTATCTAACACCTTGCCAAAGCTACATGATAAATGAAATAAAAAGTAAAACGAAAAGATTAAAAAGATTATCATGATTTCAATTCAAGAGAATAGAAATTGAAAATAAGAATGAAAGTAACTCTCATAATTTTGAATTTTGAAAGGTAAACTGTTTTTAAAAAATATGCTATCATACCAGTACAATATATGCCTTCAAGGTCATCATTATTATTTCAAATGACCATATGTTGGGAAAAAAACCTATGAAATATAATCTCATGTACTTACCTATTTAATTAATATCTTCTTATGTTCATACCATCATTTTTGTTGTTTGTGAAATTGTCAGTCTTATCCACATGTTACTAGCCGTCAGTATGCTATGTTATTCTTTATCAAAGTTAATGCAGTATAAAAAATACTCCTATTACTATCAACTAGTCAAATGATAATTACAATTTATCCTTTTGATTACGTAGTAATTCATTTCAACGACATGACTATGATATTGCTACTCTAGAATCTCATCTACTCGTTTTTACACATTTTCAATCTTGCTTTCCAATGAGTACTTACCTTCGTATATATGATCAGTAAACTAACATTTTCTGATTTTTACATCAATCATTTACGTCAAGATTAGAGAATGATAATAACAATTAAAATACCCGCATACAATTATTACACACATATTCAGTCATAAGAACAGAAAAAAAAGCATCTTATCATTATCAGCAGTGATATCAATCAATTATCAATACCAGGTAATCTACTTAACTCAAATAAACTCTGTTGTAAACATCAGGAACAAATAAACATGGTTAAGTTTAAGGTGCTGTGTCTCCCACGGACAAAGTGTTGAAGGTGATGAATTTCTTATCAATGTTACTTAGACAAGTAATTCGGAATCCACTTTTTTAATATCTTTAACATCCTTTCTGATATAAGCCATCTTCATATTCATACCAATTGTTAACACTGACAACATACAAATTGTCACCTACAAAATTCACACCTAAATATCAAATGCTTGAACCCCTTTCATTCCTTTACCGACGTAATTGATTCAAAATCATGACGATTACCACTGAAAAAAAATAACAATAACAATACATGAGCAACTACTTTTCAGATTTATTCTAAATTTGAAGTTCCTTTTACTTACGATAATGCTGCATCACATCTATGAGCACATCGCTGTTTGATACGTAACATACTTCAAGGCGATACAGCAGAGTTCTGTTCTTTGTGCCAAAAAGACCTGTTCGTTCATTGCTTGGTAATACAATCTGTAAAACCTCTTTTCTCAATTTAGACCAAATCATTTTATAATCTTGACCCACAATTTACCAACACATCACGATGATACTTAAATAATTCCCCTTAATCTTGTCAGGGTTGATGGTCATGAAAGAACTATTTCATTTTTACATTGTGTTGCATTTATAACTTTGGTCAGAATATTACTGTTCTAGTTGGTACGAAGTACGAGTAAGTCTGAGTGCTAACGATTCTGCAGCTGTTAAACTTTGATTCTTACCTTATCTTCTCATAAAGTCAGATATTTCCTTTGTGATCAATGGTCATATCGGTCAGTTTTGAAGCTGTGTTCTGAAGAGTTCATTTTTTGAATTAGAGTTTTATCCTGTCCATCTGAACTGATAAAGACAACTATGTCTGTGATACAGTTATCAAATATTAGTATTGCCATCGAGTCTTATAAAGGGGCCAGAGAACTCAGAGTAATGATAAATTGAAGAAAACCCCATCATTATCTAAAAATCTCTTTGGGGCGCTTTTTAAAAAAGCGCATTCCAGTTTCAATATACAATCATAAAACTATGTGTTCTGTTTTATAATGATGACTGCCAAACTCCGTCTGAAGAGAATATTGAAGAGAGGATAAAAGGGGATTTGTGAGACTGACAAAGGCAAATATTTCATTATCTGTCTCTGTGACGACATTTATATCTTCACACAGAGAACTGTACCACAGTTCATTTGCTCCAAGTGTTCTCTATATAGGGACAATAACCGTTCAGATGATAAGCAGGAATTTAGTGTGTTGAGAGCATGTCTTAACTCGGTTTATAGTTTTCAGTACAGTATTCGCACTGCATTTTCCCCTTTAATCTCTGATTTCTCTATCAAAGTTAACAGCCTTTTACTTATAGCATCATCCAGATACGAGTTCGATATAAGTTGAAGAAGTTCATATTTATGTAAGTGTTGAGAAGCAATACTTTTGAATTTGTGCGTCAAAACATAGAACTTTTTCACTGACAATGTTTGTTTTAAGCTCGAAAATTACAGTGTCCTTCAATTCTTTTATTATAGAGTTAAGTGATACAAACTTATTTTTTAAAGAATGTTCTTTTAAATTTTCTTAGAGCGATAATATAAATTGTTGATTACTATTTGGATTTTTGAAATTATCAAGAGAAGGAAGGAACAATGAGATCACTACATGCTAAGGACACACTGTCACTAAATGCAATGAATGTAATAAATGTCACAAAGGACGCTCCCCTCAGGTTTGACATGAAACATGCCTGACCTTTCCATCATCTTTGACATCTGTAGCATGACATCTTTTGTTTATTAATTTAAGAGAAATGATGTCTGTTGTTTAAATTGTGTTTAATCAAGGATAGGTGTAAATGATACAAGAACCATTTATGTCAATTGGTTAATATCGACATAATAACTATCATTAATTTTCTAAATAAAATGTTCATTGATATTCACTCGTTTAGTATCAACAATTAATAAATCTAAAAGAATAAATCAACCATGAAATACATTATGATTTGCATGCAAAACTTAAGATTAATTTTTGAGTGTGCTTAACATTCTTTGATATCTATTTTTGATAGAAAACCTATCACTGACTTCAACATAACCTTAGGGTAAGAATCAGAAATAGATGTTGATGTTAGATAAACATCTAAATACTATATTTCTGTTCTATGTGGTAATAATGTAAACATGTGGAAATCAATTGTAATTAAAATAATCTCAAAGTGTTTCTTGTATATTTAAGCCCTGTAAACCACGAATACGTATAACTAAATCATCATGCAGTGCAGTGCAGCAAAGTGAAACGTCATAGTGAGAGTTTTGAAAGCCTCTAGAATCATTTGAGATACAGACCTAGTTGAGTGAGAATCATTTGAGATACAGACCTAGTTGAGTGCCAAACTATATTTGCAAAAGAAATTAGCGGCCTGGCCATCCAAGAGTGCAAACAATGTTTTAGCTTTAAAGTATTTGCTATTCAACAGATCTTGGGTTCTCTTTAAGTATTCATCTAATTCTATGAAGTCCATGGAATTAGTAAAAGCACGTCGAAAGCCAGGAGTTTTTAAGTTTTTAAGCAGTAAATGATACAATGACCATTTGTCAAATGGTTAATTATGACATAATAACTATTTATTCGTTTATATAAAATTTCCATTGATGTTTAGTCGTTTTGTATTAACAATTACAAATCCAAAAGAATAAATCAACCATGAAATACATTATGATTTGCATGCAAAACTTAAGATTAATTTTTGAGTGTGCTTAACATTCTTTGATATCTATTTTGGATAGAAAACCTATCACTGACTTCAACATAACCTTAGGGTAAGAATCAGAAAAAGATGTTGATGTTAGATAAACATCTAAATACTATATTTCTGTTCTATGTGGTAATAATGTAAACATGTGGAAATCAATTGTAATTAAAATAATTTCAAAGCGTTTCTTGTATATTTAAGCCTTGTAAACCACGAATACGTATAACTAAATCATCATGCAATGCAGTGCAGCAAAGTGAAACGTCATAGTGAGAGTTTTGAAAGCCTCTAGAATCATTTGAGATACAGACCTAGTTGAGTGCCAAACTATATTTGCAAAAGAAATTAACAGCCTGGCCATCCAAGAGTGCAAACAATGTTTCAGCTTTGAAGTATTTGCTATTCAACAGATCTTGGGTTCTCTTTAAGTATTCATCTAATTCTATGAAGTCTATGGAATTAGTGAAAGCACGTCGAAAGCCAGGAGTTTTGAAGGTTTTAAGCAGTATTCAGGTCACAGGTCGAAAATATTATCCATCGAGAACGTCCACTTTGTTTGTCAGTTTCAAATTTTTGGAGCTGATGGAATCGTTCAGAATCTTGTATAGTTCAAGTTTGAGTTTGTCTATCTTAATTCATAAGAGTGCATATTTTTATAATGATGACTGCCTGAAACTCGACCAAAGCATAATAACCGATGAATGTGCCACTGACAAAGGCAAATACCTTATATCTGTCTATAGAATCACATTAAATCACCACACAGACAACTGTACCACACTTCTTTGCTCCAAGTATAAAAGCAGTTACCGTTAATAGGATCAGCAACAATATCAGTTTATTGACAACATTCCTTTTCACTCTGCTCGTAGCAAGACTGGTATTCGCCTTTTCGAATATACACTGGTCACAGAAAAACGAAAAAGCTAGGATATTTGAACGTTTTGCAAACTATCGATGAATGCAGTGAATATTATCTCTTCAATGTCATTGGCCACGTTCTGACATGTATCGAGCAGTATTTTTGGTTCATCTTTGATATATGCAGCATGGGTCTTGATATCAGTACAAGAGGAGGGGTGTCTTATGATTTAAATGTTATTAATGGTAATGCAAATTTTCATGAACTGACTAACGATTAGAGCTTTCATCTAAGTTGACTCACAAATCAAGAGATTAACAATTATTAAAACACCACAATATGTTTGATCTTAATCCCTTTTTTATATGCCATTCAAATCTTAAATGGGTTTTATTGGTTGATTTCTATAATTACAAGGTCTATTGGGTCATAGGCAATGGCATCAAAGATATTAGATTGGCATTTGATTAATTTGGCAAATAAATTTGCTTTTTCAAAATGTTGATGTCAATATTTTAAACCAATAACATACTTTCAAATTATAACGTTAGCGCTCTAACAGAAACAGATTAAAGATACAATTTTCTACCTCCATGTTTTCTGTTTCATCTGATGTTCTACTTCATGAGATAGAGTGTCAAAGGTTCTATTTATTATATTTCCAAAAACGTCGTTAACGATATTAACATTATGAATGTTGTAGGAAGATCGCTTTGCCATCATTGACATCACATGGTACACTAAATTCTTCTGTATGTCACGGGTGTGTCATATGATCGTAGAGTTACTTCACTGAGTAGAATCCCATTGTTATTCCACTTTTTCAAAAAACGAATTCCATTGTCACCTATTAATGGCGTACTTCACCACTGAACATATAATATTTGACATCCTTTTTTTCAATTCCTCAATGATTAAAATGACACTTTACAATCCAAAATACAAACAAATGCATACTGCGTTATTTAATATTACATCAATAAGTAGTACCTAAAAACATAAAACAAAGTATAAACAGAATAATTTGATCCTTTGAAATGAATATACTGGAAAATAAAAGACATTAAAGGAATTAGCTTTTAATAATAACATGTCACTTCCCACTTGAAATCTTTTACTACTCATTTGCCATTAGAATTTATTGCTTAAACATTTGTTTGTAAAACAAATGTAATTTGATATGAAACTTATGGCAAATTTTGCCTTACACATTTTTAGTTAGAAATCGCTTCTTAACATTTTGCAATTTGATCAATTATGATATAAGATGTTCTGCAAATATCAACATCAAGGACGAAATCATTATTGATTAAGAATTAATCATGCTTTATCATTTCTGAATGTGACATCAGTTCTAAATTTATATCACAGATTTGTGAAATAGTAGATATTTGAGTACATCATAAATTTCATCTGTGTATATTTCACAATTCTGCAAATTTAAACTGTTTTTTATGTTTTGGTTAATAGCTCTGATTTTTTGAGTTCATGATTTTAACACTAATTTCGGTTTTACTCCCTTGAATGCAAAAAAAGAATATGACTTCAGTCATTTGTTTTTGATTTCATATGATGAAGAAACAAAAACATATTGCCTCTAGGAAAAATTGGGATACATCATAGTTGAGAGCCACGATCAATGTACAGAACTAATTAGCCATCTAGATATCAAAAGGGGAAACAGCCTGTGACGTCTGTAAATTACTTTACAAACTCAGTGGTATTACTGAAATCTAATATGAAATCAATTTTGTGAAACCCAGAATATTTTAGGGTTTTTGAAAGAGATTAGGTTTCATCTAGATTATCTACTGTTTATGCGTAACACTTGCTATGTCAATGTCAACAGTTCTGCGGGTGATAATATTAATCATCTATGCCTCTGTAAAATAATTCCTTACGATTACTGAGCAATATTGGTCACATGGCTGCTTATTAATGAGTGGACCTATAACGAAGACTGAAAAATTACAAATACTCTCATATCTGTCTTTTTTTGGACTTATAAATGACCACACAGACAACGATACCGTACTTCATTGCTCCAAGTTTTATTATCAGAGGCGATAACCGTTTAGAGGATTAGGAGGAATTTCGTTTCTCAATGGCATGGCAATACACTCTGGCGTATTGGTATTTTGGCCAAAGTTTATTCCTCTGATCTCGAAGTGAAACTAAGAAGGTTCTTCACTTTAGCTAAGCTAGGATATGCATATTCCTTAGATGTTCATCTTCTAGTGTCAGTCAATAATCAATGCTTTTGAATTATGGCATCACAATAATATTATTTGCCATAGTTGGTTATCAAAAGAAATTTTCCTCGTTCCTCATCCAGTTCTCATTCGTTTAATGCTACATGCATAGTTACGATTTGTAGATAAAAATCAAACAAACGACAAACTGTGGAAGAAAAATAGAGGATAGCTGAAAAAAGGGATGGACAATCACTAAATGCAATGAAGCTAATAAACGTCACGATAATCCCTCCCACCCTTTAGCCTCGTTCTGCCATGACCGTTACCCGACCTTCTTGTCTTTGACATTTAGCTTGACATTACACATTCATCAGTTGAACAGGAGGGATGTCTCTTGTTCTCATTGTGTTTCAACAGCAGTACTTAGGGAGTGAGAGAAAGTTGTAGAGAAGAAGAGCAACCATGATTAACAATACGAGTATTTTGATAATAGACCATACATTTGAAGATTTTCTTTTTGTGTAACAGACATATTCAGATATTTTTTGATATAAAGGTTTATGAACTAGGTGAATGTATCAGGGTTTTTTCCCAAAATAATTATGTAAAGTAGTAATACATTTGCATATCTTTTCACACCTTTTTTCTAAGTTTGTTGTATTTCCATTTCATTTTTTTTGTCCTATTAACACAGAAATAACATTTGGGAAAAGGAAGGCTCTATAAAACTGATTGACTTATTATAAAGAAAGCCTTACTGATTAAAGAATAATATATGTTACATTTTAATACTTCTGAATATGAACAATCACACAAATGTATCTCTGAAGAAAAGGACCTCTGTATTTTATTCCTATTTGCACTTGAGACTTATGAATCTTGTCATCACATATGTGTTCATATTCCTTCTTTCATTTCCTGGATTTATCTAAATCTCAAATCCAATTTTCATTCATTTACTTTTTATTTCAATAAAATGGATGTTTGACCATTAAGAACTATTAAGAACATATTATAGAGTATTCGAGAGTGATTTGTTGAGACACCATATTTAGAATAAGTTTTGACGAGGCTGACGATAATCAAATGGATTGACAAGTTGACAAGTGGGGTCCACACCTGTGAATTAACACTTTGTTCACCTTGAACAATACAATCCTGATTTCTAATACAAATATCCTAGTACTTCTTCTGAATACTATTTACACGAATATTAGTTAAACGACCTATCAAAAACTACCAACCTATGTTTCTATACATGTATGTGTCTACAGTAAATAATGTTTCAAAATTACGTTGGCTGTAACGTACGTTACGTAAGCTGCTTATTGTTACTATACTGAACTCATAAGTTTTGAGATGTTAAATTTTCAGAATCAACCAGTATTTCTCGATCAAAGTTTGACCTATTTTACCCGAACAACGTACTCTGTGCCCTAACGTTCGTTAAAGCTTGTACAAAGGTCATATAACAAATCTTTTAAAATAAGACAAATATACATAAAAACAGCTAATATCTAAAAATGCAGTCGTGAATAAGATACTGGAAAGAAACTGTTTACATGATCCTAAAATCTATTAGACTTTTACTCATGCAATCCTAATTAATTGTTTACACCGGTCGGTTATTTCTAAGTTAACAAGACAGGTCAACATAAGATTATAAAAAAATAGTCTCTGCATTTTCAACATGATATTTCTGTTTATATCTTTGTATCAGTGAATCTGTCAGTGAGTTTTAGGTTCTTGCAGACCTTATTTTTAGGCTTATACCTTAAGTTTAGTTTCTTTTATAAACTCAAATTTGAACTTGTGATTGACATGTATGAAACAATCACAAGGCGGCTAATAACTGTTGCATACATTCTATTATGAAATATTCTCATATTCACAGAGATCGGTCTCTTTACGTGTGGAAAACCTTTCTTTTAATATTCTAATTTCAGTCAAATTTTTTTAGGCGTAGTCGATAATGAGGACATTTTCAACAGAAAATATGTAAAAACATGTGAAAAGAAAACTTGATGTAAAGAGGAGGCGAATACAACCAATGTAAACCCTTATTCTGGTATCGACTTTAACCTGGCACCCTCTTATTTTTTTTATATGTATATCTACTTATTCATTGCTCATTTAGGTAAACATTTCATATATCTTATCTTTATGTAACAATTGGTAAATAAGCTTGGAAACTGTAAATTTTTGTATGGATGTTGGTTTACGGTTTATAGTTAGGAGATACACAGATAAACCTAGAAACTTAAAATACAGTTTTGTAGTAAAGATACTAAATGGCATAAAACAGTTTCAGTTTTTTTCAGAATATTTAGGAAAAAGGATACGCCTTAAAACACTGGAAATCTTAAAGGCTCTAAATGATAAAATAGGTTACTCCTTTATAATCAATATTTCACTGCTCACTTGCCACTGAATTTCATTTAGTATTTTTCTAAAGCAAATGTACTACTTCGTTGAGCTAAATATCAAACTGATTGCAAATCTTGCCATGTACATACATCACTGTTTGATATAGTGATCAAATTTCATTTAAGATGTTCCACAAACATCGACATCAAAGATGAAATCATTATTGATTATGTATTAACTATGCTTTATTTTCGCTGAATGTGCTTTGACATCATCTCTAAATTTGCAACTGCAACAGAACATAATGTAGTAAAGTAGTGTACATCCTATAACAGAAATGCGAATATTTTAACACATCGGTACATACGAAAAGAAGTTAAGTTTAAAAGACATATGCAATTATCTTTTACAGATTGACAAGAAACAATTATTTTTCTTCTTTTCAGTTTCTAAACTCGAATGAATACAGTGTATAAAGTAAATATTGGAAAGTTTTGTTTTCAAAATGTCGATAATAACAAATAATTTGATATTAATTATCAAGACATGCATGATAAATTCATAATCATGTTCAGTTTGTTCTGTTTCTTAAAAAATTAATGATATGTGTGAGATTTATTTCTATTTAACATCTGCATTTACATGTACATGAATAAATGATAGGTGTGTATGAATCAAATGAAAAATAATGCACTGCAGCAGTATTCATAGTTTTATTTTGTGTCTCTATGTACAAATTAAATGAGACGCCTGGCTATCCAAGAGTGTAAATACGATAAAGCTTTGAAGTAAATTGCTATTCAACAAGACCCATTGTAATATGTCTGCCCTGGTGTATCAATCAATAATTCAATGAACATAACGTTACTTTGGAAATTCCATGTGAAATGTTTTTATGAAAGCCATTCATGTGAGAAATTTCTCGTGAAATATTGTTTAAACCAGAAGAATCTTTAGTTCATAAGATATTTAGGTATCATCAAGTCAGCCTAGTATTAATTCATTTGTTTCAAAAAGTGAAATGTTTCCTGAATGACGATTTGCCAATATCGGACCCTTGGAACTTACCATGTATAAAGTAGCAGATAACAGAGGACTGACAAATAGAGTCATATGTCTGTGGGAGGACATTTGAATAACAGCACAGTAAACCTTAACATTGTTCTTTTACTGCAAGTGATATCATTTCATGATTAAAAGCGATAACCGTTTAGAGGATTACCAGTAAGTTAGTTATGCTAGCAAAACATCTCACTCTGTTCATAGCAAAGACTTTGAAATTATCTTTCCTTGATTTCGGTAAAAGTAGCAGGTACGTTCTCTGCAGAGAGGACGGAATATTCTATAGATATGTTTACATATAGATATGTATATCTAAGTAACAATGTAAAAGCAATTGCTTTGGCACTACATGAGCAGCTGAGAATCGGACAACCCAATAGTCACCAGGAGACGACATATTCCCCCTGTTTCTTGTAAATTGTAACACTATTACAAATCTCATACATTAACGAAATTATTTAGACCTCAAAGGGTTTATGTTTATATCTATGGAACAATTGAAAAGCAATGGTTTAGGCACGACATGAGCAGCGTAGAATGTGACAATCCAATAGTCACCAGGAGAGACATATTCCAACTGTTTCTTGTTAATCGTAACATCTCATACATTAACGAAATTGTTTAGACCTCAAAGGGTTTCATCAGATCCAGAGGTCAGCTGATAAAGTGAATGGTTGTTAATTTCCCCCTTAGACATTCCCTTTTATCTATAATCATTTACATGACATTTATAGAATTTTTACTTTTGAGAACTGGAAACCTCACACTGACCTCAAGTGGCAGGCAATACACATTGAGAGATTCAAAACTACATAATGTACGAATTAAGTTCTGTACATGTGAACTAATCTTTCACATAATGGAATCAAAATCTAACTTCCACGAGAATATGAATATATATAGGCTTAGTTTTCAGAAGTCTGAAAAAATATCAAAGGGAAAAAATTTATGGGTGGATGATACACATGTACTTTTAAAAAATGAATGAATATACAGCGAATGATTGGTGGAGATACTCAGGTATAAAATCTATCATTGTAGAGAGTCCAACTGAAATACATTTTCATAGTAACCATCTAAAAAAGATTTTCATTATTTTGAAAATACCAAAGACATCGGTTGAAAATTTATCATAAGAAGTTTTCAAGTTACGCTTATAAAACAAATAGATAAGAAGATTAATGATGCTGGATAAATGACGATATAATTATGTTCCGGTAGTAAAAAAACAATTGGAGATACAGTTAAAAAATTTCATTAACTTTTCTTTGTCAATAGTTATGGGATCAAATAACATTTTTTTGAAGAACATTTTATCCATTGTCTAAGAAATATTTTTGGGTGCTTTGGCCTTTACCTTGTGGATAGAAACGTCAACTTATGACACAGATTGGCACTAACTTGCAGTGTATTTACTAAAAGTCACATTCATTCCTTTTGTGGCTTGCTTAGTTAGACAACATCTGTAGTACTAGATCATTATATAGGAATGACTTTGTTTAGAATAAAACAAAATATTAGCCAGAGTAAATTCGAAAGATCACCGCGTTCATGGCATTAACATATTTGTTTAGCAAAGGCACCAGTCACTGAAACTGCCTTGAATTTTATTTATCAAACTTATGTATAGAATTCCAAAGCTAACTGGAATTTTAGGTGTTGTTAGAAAAAGATAACATATTATGATTAAAAGAGCATTTTATTAGTCATTTGTAATGCTTCAATGATACCTCCCTTGAGCCTAAAGATACTTCCGCATTCTGAAACCAGAAGATGTTTTATGCTATAAGAGTTCCTGCAAACATCGCTCAATCAAGAGAAAATCATTATTGATTAAGGATTAGATCAGATTTGGTTTGGTTTGTCAAGTAATATCCAATCTTCATTGCCATCCTAGCTTTGAAAATTAATTCTCATTTCGCTGAAGATAAGGTATTCTTTACAAAATCTGTAATAACTTTTAGAAAAAAATATGTAATATGTGTCATACCTGAAAAAGTCTTTAGATTCAGATCAGGAAAGTGAATAACGAGTGTAGCAAAATGAAATCCTCACTGCATAAAATGAACCTTTAGACCTGAAGGTTTGTTTCTCGCCAATTTACCATTAAGTTTATGGTGGATAAGTTGTAATATTTAGAAAGCTAAATAGTGCAACTTGAAGGTTTCCCACGGTTATGGAATAATTGGTATAGATCTTTAAAACGATTCTGAATGACTCATGCCTGTAAGTTTTTAAAGAAAGGACTTTATAATTTGTAACTTGCACTGACAAGTACAATCTCTATACATCAATGACTATTATCGATTGTCAGCTCATGATGACTAGCCATCAACAGACTAAGATATCTAGAAACAGGTTAAATTCTCATGGCGTTTTGATATTAACCACCTTAGGAATTTGTAACATATGAGAAAATGATTAACACGCTTTTGTCCCGGACATTCAGACCTCTGATTGCATTTCAATTGAAATACAGAAACTTCACACTGTTCCCAGCTATTGAACAAAAAATCATTTTTTTCCCAGGGAAAAAGAAACATCAATCCATAATGAACGGAAATAGAAAGCATCTTCTCATTAGCAAAGCGAATAAAGATTTACTTCCTGAATAGATGGAAAGTCAGATGAGATGAACTTTTTCAGAATAAATTCAAAATATTTCAACAGCTGATATTATTTAAATTTCTAGCATCAACGGGTGTGTTGATCTCAGTTAAAAGTGAAACACATTGATTTCTCTGGTTGTTATTGCAAAATTATATGTAGAAAAATACTTCAAGTTCTACTTTGGGTGATTTTTAAACAAAATGTTATGTTTTACCTAGGCTGAAATTTAATGAAATTTAAAAAGAAAGTATATTATTTTATTAAGTCTGTATTTGAACACTCGCGGGTGTAATTCGCTTGTAGATGAGATTAAAACAGATTTCTGTCTCTATATAAGTATCTGATCCTTAGCTAAGGGTACATCTTGTGGCTATAATAAAATATATCGCATAATCAAGGAGATTAAAGATATCAGTATTAGTACTACTTAACGTAATGTTGCACTTAAACTGTTAGGATGAATATTTAGTGTATTACCGAGTGTATTGTGACAAGTGTTATTGGACAACAGATGACCAGCCTCAACAGAACAGAATATTTCTAAATGTGATCGACATGATTCTTATAAGAGAAACAAAACCCAAAAGTGTTTCCAACTGTTCTCGAGACATTGTTTTATTTAAAAAAAACTGATATGACATCAACTGAAAATGAATAGAATGTTTAAATGTTCATTTTTATGAGAAACAATACAAAAATGAATTTATTAGTATTTTATCAGGCTTAAAGTTTTGCAGTCATGTCTTCATCTTTATATTTCAATCTAACACTCTTTCGAATCAGTTAACCTTGGATCAAATCAGCTAACAATGGTGTTGCGCACTTTCTGCCGGTTGTGATATGTGAAAAACTCTTGAAAATGGCTTTAAGCCTCAAATCACCTCACCCAAATCAGGGAAAAGTGTCTTGAAAGGGAATGCTAAGTCTAACAAACATAGGTAATCATCAGGAATGTCTCTTTTCACGAATGACCATTATATTTAATCATACTTAGTTTTACACTTATGTCTTCAGCATTCAAACTATTCTAATCATAAGTTTTTTCGCTTCAGTTAAATATACCTTGAATGGGTCGAATCAATGAAGGATGACTTAAACTAGATATTTGAATTTATTATATTTTCATTGGTGAAATACGCCATTTTACAATGCGATTCTACTCATTAAATTAACACTATAATTGTATGACGTCATCTTAGACGTCAAGAAATAATCGAATCAGGTCATGAGATGGCTGCGATAGTGGTGCGATTTTGCTACTCAATTCATAAAGTTAGGGTCATTTACGACATTTGTGAAACATAATAAATAGAACATTTGACATTTCTCGTCGAATACCATGAATATGAACCAATGAAGGATGACTTAAACTAGATATTTGAATGTATTCAGTTATCAACTATCCTATTCTTTTAAGTCTACTAACCAAAGTAGCTTTTTAACTATAGATAAGCTTTTAAGAGTAAAAATGTAAGATACTGGAAAAAGACTTAAAACTATATTTAAACGATGACTTCCGAACTGAAACTTGTCTTTCAACAACTTCATGTCTCAACCTATCTTTCTAGCAGTTTTCGTGCCTTTTAATCGTGCTACCAGCAATGAAATACTGTATATCTGTCAATGAAATATTGACCTTTCTGCACTATCAATTATATAATGGTTGGATTTAAATGCAAATATTAGGACTAATCTTGTTTCAATGGATTCACGTTTGATTGGTCTGTAAGAGTTTGTACTGATTGTAAAAAAACACCTCAGTGTAAGTTGTACGTATCTAGGGTACAATGTATATAAAATTGATCATTAAAAGAAACGTGTCTACGGAATGTTTGGCTTTCAACATTGTTGAGACTATACATAATAGGTTAATTTATGTTAAATCAACCTTAATTTGCCTTTTAAATATCAATTGATGCATTTCTTTTTAATTAGGATATCTTGCATGTACATAGTATGATTTGCACATTACATAACACATGTGCCTAAAAACTTTAAAAAAACAAAAAGGGCAAACTAAGAAAAATGTTAGATGCAAAGCCATATTGTGTAATGTTTAAAAATAACTTTCAGAGGCACTCACTCACCTTAACCCCTGATTGTATTGAAAATTAATGATTTGAAATTAACACTTATTTGACTTTATATTATTTGAAAAGAATTATAGGAGTTTGAGCAAACAGACTCAAAATCATATACATAAATCACTAGATACAGATTTCCCATGTGATTAGTTGGTTAGAATTCTTTATGTGTTTCAAGTGTAATATATTGCTTCGTAGAAATTAGAGTCAACATAGGTCACACCATGGGATTAATGTGATTTCATCACTAGTGATTCTCTATATAAGTGAACTGTTGACAATCAATATCAACATTCTGATTTGTATTCTCTTCACCACGATAAGGTGAGTCGGACCATCATTCTGTCAAGTATTCTCGTAAACAATCAGCCCTAAGCAATAACGCAGAGAACCCAGGGTGACGGTCGCCATCATAACAGGCCCAATTATCTATTGCTTTGTTCAAGAATAATTGCTTTGAGAATAGTTAGATTATGAACAGTTTCCAAGATTTCATGTGGTCGTTCATGTGCTTTAACAATATGAATAGCTGCAAGGAATCAGAGAAAGCGTTAATCGTTATTATTATTACGGGGCGAAAGCTCGTAATGTATGGATTTGTAGAGCTACGAATTCGTACACAAAGTGGACAGATACAGCTTTCTTGTATAAGCCACTTGTTCAGTGTTGCAATAAAATTCTGGGACTGAATTAGAAATTTTAAAAGGATACAATCATAGACATAATGATGGGTGGAACGTTTTATAACACACTGGCTCTCTATAAGCTTCCAAGCATGTATATCACGTACCTACTTCCGCTTTCATAGTTTTCACCTCATAATCAAGTTTTCATTTGATGAATACTTTACCATGGACCCTTGTGATTACATGACAAAATAAAAAGATGTGACAATTGCTTTGTTCTAACTCGTTGGGTTTCATATCACATTTACACGGTACACGTCATCAGAATTATTCGTTTTCATAATAGCTGATCATGAACAGTGTGACATTTGAACAATTTAAGAAAACCGGGGCAGTCCCTGAGAGCTGGAGTGAGAGGTGATTCCCCTTTCAGAAACCAGTCTTTCACTCCTCTCAAATAATTTGGCGGTCACCTGCAAATTTTCAGAAACTTTACGTTTCTGGACATCAATGGTTCTTTTGTTAATCCCAACTGCTACACTGTGCTGTCCGGTTCTTTATAACCTGTTCACTAACGTCAGCCTGAGACAATCTAGTTGCAGTTGAAGCTCTGAGGGAAGGGTTTGTATGATATCCATCAACACCAGTTTTAGACATCACTCGTCTAATAAACTCTTCTGGTTTGTTATGTCTAAGCGCTTGGTCTATGAACCATACCTTAGACTTTGGTTTGACCAATGAACGAAAGTAAAACACATCTGGATACTTTTTGTGAGGCAAACGCATCTTGTACGTTTCAAATGACCAAATAGGACACTTCTGTGAGCATAGCATAGACCCGGGCACAATCGGGATCTGTATTACGATGTTTCAGGCCTCGTGATAGCTCTTTGATACCGATGCTGTATACGAAGATATTTCTCTACGTCACTATCAGATTTTATTTCCAAATTCCAATAATAAACGCCGATGTTTATTTACTCCTCAAAACATAAATTTTTCCAATAGTAAAAAATATAGTATTCGAGAGGGACTGGGGACTATCGTTCCCTAATCGACCCTTCTCCGAAAGCATTTTCTCATTGTCATCAGTTATAATTGAAGTCTGTTGATATTTTGTTAAGTTTTTATTACCTGTTTATGTATTTTATTTATCAATTTCATGATAAAAATTATACAGACAGCTATAATTACCTGTTTATGCAAGGAGGGACTTCTCAAGATTTCGTCCGAATCACGGTGTTTGTCACCATCCGCTCTTTTACATACAAAGGCGTTGCTGTGAGTCTAATAAAGACATCCTGTATCTTTTTCCTATTATGAAATTATTATGAACTACAAAAAGAAATAACTGTTTTCATCTTTTTAAAATTTGCATCCAAGTGAAACGTTTGTTTTCATTAGCCTGTTTTCACCATGCTTCTAAATGCTATTTATCTTCAGATTTCAAATTCAGAATCTAACAACGTGATTCATCCAACACAGAATCAACACAACCAACAACTGTATGAAAGCATGTTTATGTGAAATACTTTTATAATCGAGCCTTTGCAGTGTTTATTTGTCGAGATGAGTGAAAACTAGTTTTTTAAAAATATTATACTATTGGTAACTGCATATCATTATTGAGTTGGTGAAAAGGTAGTAAACATCAGACTACATTTGTTTTCAAATTAAAGATAAAAGCATGACAAACAGAAAGAGGCATAAAAAGTCAAACCAGATAATTTTATAACATTGATTTTGAAAGATTATGTATGAAGGATTATTTTAAGAATTCCATTAAGTTATATAAGGCAGAAGGTCAAAGTTATTAAAGCTGAAATAACTGTCAGAATTTAATATTGCAGGTGCAACGAGTCAGTTAATGAATATATAAAAGGTAATTATATGGTGTAAACAAGATTACAGAATAATTTGAAATGCTTAGAGATTTTAAAAAAATAGTGGTGTCATTAGTCTCTTGAGAAAGACGTGGACATCTTCTACGGAAATGTGCAAACAGTTTTGTAAAACGTCCATTATGCTGACTCAATTCTTTCAAAATGTAACGTAAAATTACGTACTGAAGATATGGAACATCCTTTTTAAAAAACATTCTTACAAAAATGAGCAAACCAGTTGACATGTAATTTCATATTGTTTTTTTTTTACATCGTAATTACCTTTTAGAAATTGTTTATTTTGATGAAGGTTTAATTTACAGTTTTATACTTCATGACATAAGTCATATATTTTTTCAACATAAAGACAACGACATACAGCTGCAGTTATAAGCAAGTACATTGAGTATCACAAGAAAATAGAGACCTATTGAAAGAGGTTACAAACGTTAAATGTTTGAGGCAAAGCAGCTCTCTTAAATAAACATTTTCATCAAATGGTGAACATTAAATTTTGTGTATCAACATAACTAAGGATTTGCTTTCCAGACATATATGCAGATATGTTCAATCGTTAGAAGGCTTTCAACATTAAACTAAATATCTTAGTAGAAAATGAATTAGCTATCCACGAGAGCAAACGATGTTAGGGCTTTACGAGAATAAAAGTTTATTTCTATAAACGGGTCACAGTCCCAATATACAAGTACACCTTACACATATTATAAAGTTGTGCAAGCGACATAAAATATAGTAGTACATGTATCCAACATGAATCAGAAATATTTTCAAAGAATATTTTTCATACCGAGAAATACACATCTTTCCAAATTGCTGACAGATTTTACACCTCAGATTACATTATCGTTTAAATTTTTCCCATTGTTGCATTGTTACTACAATAGCAAGGACGGTCTTAGTTAAACACTGTATTGATTTATAAAACAAAATGGTATTCAGACTCTCCATATGGAATATAACAAAACAGCCTCCATTTTGCTGTACAGATTATATTTTCTGCCATCTTTTACAAGTAAAGTATGGATGGAGCAACGGAAGTGAGATAAGCCTATCCTTTAATCATAAACAGTAGCAATGGTTTAATATGGTTCAAATCTAATGAAGGACTTAAAAGTCGTAAAAACGACTAGTTTGGATATGTAACAAATACTTCCATGCTAACCCTAATTATCAATCTTAATACATGTTTCCCTGAACTCCGGTATGAAGGTTTCAACATGTCCGACATCCCAATCTACCAAAACATAACTGAATCCATAAAATTGCAAAATTCGGACCTATATTATTTAATTATTGCTAAATATGAATTAACTCTAATGACGTGGCAACCCAAATCACCTCTTGCAGCAATACCAAGAGAGTCTCGACCCAAATGTAGAACCTGTTTATAAAGTTAAATCTTTATGAACGGAGAACCCTTAAGGCCTGCTCTGAACGTGTTGCTTGAGTGACATGCCATGAACCTGAACTTGAAAATTACACCCACAAATTCTTATAGGACGAAACAACTAGTTTAAAATCAGGAATATGGAATCGCTCATAGTAATATAATAAATCGCTCCCAACAGAGGTACCTCCATTATAAATTCCTATACAACCTCTGTCTTAATACGAAGGTTTCTTGATCTAGAAATGTAGAACGCTGATTGGATGCATGTTTTCATGTTATGATTAAGTAAATCTTTATTGATTACTTAATGGTAATATTGAAACCTAACGTGAAACCGCTTTTGTGAAAGCAAGCATATTTACGGTTTTCAAGATATGTTTAATTCAAATACGATTAGTAATAGGTCGTTAGGTCTAGCTCTTGACAGGTAATTTGATGTGGTCATCTTTCTTAGTTAACAATATGTTGACGAAATTTTTCGTCTTTTTGTAGCTCAACCTGCAAGAATTTTCAAATGTTATTTTGATGATGATAATACCAGATATTCTCTTGTCCAAGTCACTGCCTATCTCCAGAGGGTGAATGCATTAGAATGGTCAACTAAGTCCAAGGATATGTCCCTTTCTGTGCGATTCAATGTTGTGCAATTGTCGGTGCAGCGAAGAATTTACAGAAATGTATTTCGTTGACATCTTAAGCAATTGCACATTCCCATATTTGTTGGCTGAAATGTTGGTAAGAAATGGTGCATTTCAAGAGCAAAAAAGAAAGGTTTTCCTGAGCGTTTTGGACTAATTAGCTCTTCAAGACATAGTTTGATGCAAACACATTGAATAATACCACCTTTTTCATGTTATTCTACATAAAAAATCCACTTGAAGATAAGATATCTCTCGGTTGTTAACTATAGAACTCAAACTATGTTTTTATTCAGCTAAATGCAATCATAAATCAGTTGTAAAAATATAAGAAGGAAGCATTTTCTTATCAGATGAGAGAAAGAAACTTTTTACTTCCTGAATGGATGGGAAAAAATGGAAAGTGACATGAACTAGTTTTCCGATTGAATTCAATACATTTCAAGAGCTATTTTCCTCTTAAGCTTCAAGTATAAATGATGCTTTCAGGACAAAATGAAGTATGGTTCTTCTCTGTATGAAACCTCAGAACACTGACACGAGAATTGTAAAACTCAATTAATACAATAAGATGTACATTGA
Organism: Phorcus lineatus; assembly: GCA_921293015.1. Taxonomy (NCBI): domain Eukaryota; kingdom Metazoa; phylum Mollusca; class Gastropoda; order Trochida; family Trochidae; genus Phorcus; species Phorcus lineatus. The sequence continues at coordinate 19,023,175 of OV121083.1, read as the reverse complement.
AACCGAAGGAACAACTCATTATCGCGATTTTAGTTTGAAGTAAGGGAAGATTGGAGATTGAATCGAAAGAATGAAAGCTATAAGGTTCAAAACGACAAATTAAAAAACCTCAATATTTCTCATTAAAATAAAAACTCTTTCATTTTCATGTCTATATATGTCCATGTATAAACAAATAGAAAAACCGGTACCATTTGTTAATTTTTATTCAATATGATTTTCTTTTAATTCTATAAAATTTGTCGTGGTTAGCCACTGGAGGTTTTTCGAGGAATGATAAATTTGTTTTACCTATCTGTAGCATCAGGATCATTCCAATTAACGTGTTTTTTAAAAATTATTTCAACATATTTCAGAAAATAAAGAAATTGGCAAGAATGATAAACGTATTAGCAAAATTTAAGTTTACAGTTAGAAAGACATGTGACAAAATCGAGTATATATAAAATACACGATCAAAAACTTCATTCAGTCAAAATCAAAGAATATAGTCTGATAGAAAGTCTGAACTAAGAAATAATTAGGGAATAAGGGTTAACACAGTGGCTTGCAGATTTCACTGAATAGTAATTAAATTGTGAAGTTGGTCATTTTGTCTCTCACTGGGAACACATTATTTACACTTCTTTTAGACAAAAAATACTTCAAAAGAGTAAAACCTTTTAAATATGTTTGCTTTGCAAGATAGGCGAGCAAATTCATTTCTTTAGCACACACCACAGGACGCAGCTTTCTACTAGGTCTATAACCCTATTCAATCTTCAAGTGATGGTGAACTTCAGGTTGGTGGTTTGCTATAATGGCATTTATGAGAATTGGTGACTGATATTGATTAAATCTTGACTGAGGATACTTCAAAGTTGAAGGAAAAGGGTTATTGTGGTACGGTCTTACTTCAATATTTTGTATTTGATCGAGTAAAATTATCAGAAATACCACTTTAACAGATATCATCAGCGGTAGTTCAGAATTTGAGAAAATTTAAGAACATCATCAGAACAAAGAAGGATAAGAAAATTAATTCTAAGGAATATTCAACCACTGATATCACTTGCTACTGGCCAATAGGCTGCATCATGCTCAGCATAATATTCTTTGACAGGGGACAGACGTCAAATAAAACTCTCACAAAGCTGTAACTGGAAACCTGTGGGTTCATTGCCTTGGTACACACAGAGTCCAAATTATCTGCCCTCAACCTAGACAGCGTCTTTACCTAATCTAAACACACACGTTACTTTACAGTCTTCAATTTTCGTTGCATCATTGTCAAATTTTATTAGCAGTATTGAAAGTTGATATCAATTGATTTATTATTCAAGACAGTTTGTTTTCAATTAAAAATCGTCAACTCTTGCTACCTATAGGTGTTATCCCAAAAGAAGAGTTCAATACATTGATGAACATTAATAATAATAATAATAAAAAAAATAATGATAATAATAAATTTCTATAGCGCCTCACTTCCATCCTGCTCACTGAATCCTGCTCACCGGCATTATGATTTATCTCCGGTTTGCACCCACAGTAATGCTGCACTTCAGAGGCGGAGTTAAAACGACACTTGTTTTACTTCCACCCCATCTTCCCATGCAAGGCCTACTCTTACGCCAGCCCCAATGACTTGCTAAGATAGGCCTTGCCGCAATTCACGTACTGTTCGGTGCTTGTCGCCAAGACTGCGGCGACGGATCTCGATAGTCCATTGAGAAATCATAAGAGAATTTTTTTGCCGAATGTGGCGCGGCAATCAAAACACGAATTTTGACTGGTTGGCAACAAGCTCTAAATTAGCCAGTGATAGAGACTGGTGCATCAAGGGTTCGAATCCTGCCGGGAGCTCAGCAAATTTTTCTGCAGTGAAGAACTTTTCAACATGCCGTCAGATTTGGATGCAATCCTATACAGTGCGCAATCTCATTGAAATCAGCCAGAAACTAATCGCTCGTACCTCGCTACGTTTCTTGAAACGTAGCGAGGTACGAGCGATTAGTTTCTGGCTGATTTCAATGAGATTGATACAGTGCGCAGTGCCACCCATAGTCCCCTAGTTCCAGGCGATGCTGGAAGGTTTTACCGCAATTCATAGCCACACTAGTGTTGCTGGTTTTCGCCCTGCAATGATACAAGCAGCCGTGATATATGTGAAATACTTTTGAAGCGGCGTTAAACATTGAAGTCATGTGAAATGAACCTTTTTAATTCATAGTGGTATTGCATTTCCCATACATTAAACAGGATATCATTCAACCATCCTTTAGATTCTAGTGAACTCTTACCAGTCTTTATTGTTTTGAAGCGATGACTATTAATTCTAATAATTAATTATCCATGTAATATCTTAATAAATTTCACACTGTAATCATGTGTCCAGATTATATGTGAAATTGGCAGAATTCCAATTGTCAAATTATTGTGATAAAACAACGATAGGGGTTGTAGGTCAGCCACTATTAGCAAATAAATACGGAGTTGGCGACAACTTATGTCTCAAGTCAGAAAGGTAAATATGACATTCAGAATAAAAATCTAAAATTTACCGAAGTTGTACACGTGGAGTTACCTGGCGTTGCCATGGCAAGGTTATACCGATTGCCTGCCTTATTGGACATATGAAAACTTTGGAGATATCTTGTGCGAAAAAATACTTCTTTTAATATCCCCGAGACTTTACATACCGATGTTTTAAATTCTTTGTCTAGAACAAGGCAGTAGTAAGATTATCAATGAAGAATCATGGTTTCGTTCTAACACACCCTGCAATATTTAAGTCATTAAAAAATGCTTAGTAAATCTGGTATAAGGAACAAGCTTAGTTCGCCACATTTTTTAAAATTTTCTTGAATTTATTATGCTTAGCTTGAATTAATTGAGTCTTGTTGAAATACAGAAAAGATATTATCATGTGCGTTTGTGGTGTTTAATGAGAAAACGAGAGGCAATCGTTTCCAATCCAATCACAAGAAGATATGTTGCTTTGGTATTTTCCCCATGGAGGTATTGTGATTTTAAAATATCATATATACAATGCCTTATTTGATTTGTTTTGCATCAAAATCAACTATTTTGTCTTTAATTATGCGAACAACACTTCCCCATTCAAAACATGTCCATTTCTTCATGGTTTATGTGGACTTAAACATTATCGTGAAGAGCAAAATGATCAAACACCTGAGGATCGCATTAAGCCAGTATTTGAAAACTCTCAAGGGTATGATTTGATTGGATATGAAATTAAAAGACACTTCTTCTTTGTAAAGAAAATGATTATAAACTTATACGATACCTTTGATAATATTGTTAATATATTTTTTTTATCAAGGTTTGAACTGGTAATTCAACGTATAAATCAAATTCTCATGAAACTTTCAGAAGTTTATGAATAATACTAATTCCGTACTGTATCTCTATGTATTATATAATCAATTACAACCAATATATAATCAATATTATATAATCTTTGAAAATAAGGCATATGACAATGAGATTTCAGTAATAATCTATATCAGAAATTAATATATCTTAAGTTTGCAACGTGATGATAGTATGTTCATCTGATCCTGCATTCTCTCCCAACAGATGTAGCTCCGTCATAAATTCCTATACTACCTCTGTCCTAATACGAAGGTTTCTTGTGCACGAAATGTAGAAATCTGATTGGATGCAATCAAAGTTAGTTGTGCAATCAATGACGCCGTTTCAAAGGTATCATTTAAATCGTTTAAATTATTTCCGTAAGCTTTAATTTCTAAAAGCAAACGTTTATTCGAATATTCACCTTGCACTTTGAGTCTTTTGTACAGAACACATACACCTCATTTTGCGACTGCATCATTGCATAGGCCTGTGTGTCAACAAATATTTTATTCATGCGTTCGGTGTTTTCATTGGCTGAAATATTGCCAGGTAGTTTAAGTTGCAATATCGCGCCGGTAGGGGGCAACTGCCGGAAACCCGAGAAACCTTCGTATTAAGACAGAGGTTGTATAGGAATTTATGACGGAGCTACCTCTGTTGGGAGAGGGTGCTGATCCTGAGCTAACATCAAAACTAAAACACATTAAAGGATGAGGAAAGTAAAGTTACTCAAACATTGTATTAGTATGACTAAACGCCTTGTGTTATAGGTAAACTTGTTATTTTAATATCTAGAGGATAACCGACTTCCTCCATAGGAACAATGTAGTGACAAGCCTTATCAGAGGATAAGTGCGAAGTCCGGAATGAAAGGATTAAATGTATTGCGAACAAAAAAGTGCACTATCTGTTCGTCATGACTTTCTTTGTAAAAACCGATAAAAACATTAAGTAAAAATATTTATGTGGTTTTTCATGAAAACTTGCCACGTTAAAGGTTTAGATAGTCATGTCTTCTCAAGATCAGCATTGAAACTTTCACAATCTAACGCTATTTCGCTCCAGTTAAATATACTTTAAATGGTGGAATCAATAACTCATGCCGTGACTAAGATGTCCGAATCTATTCTATCTGTATTACCGGTCTTTGAAAGCTAGCCTTTTAAGTATCTATTTCAGAGTGTGTTTGAACTGTAGAACTTTGAACTATAGCTTAAGAGGGCAATAGGCTCGAAAGTATATTGGGACACATATTTCTGACCTAAGTTATGGTGAAATACATTGTCTGTCTCAGTTGATCTAAATAACAATGTCCTTGTCTTTACTCTTTTCAACAAGATGAAATAAGTCATTTGCCCCTAAATGAAACGTATTCTGCAGTCAAAATCTTTCGCGTGATTATCTCATGTACATTATAGAAAACATGTCACAAGAAAGTGTCATTGTATCTTTTATTAAATAATTGAACGTTTTCATATTGCCTGTTAGTAATAGCTCTGAAAAAATGGTATACATTCAAAGATTGTACAATACAATTTCTATTTCTACCTTTCAGTGCGTCTGTAGTCGTTTCCGGAAAATAACTTGGATTAAACATATTTTATTTGCGATAAAATGACTCGGAATTAGTGAACAAGATCATTACCTAAAAACTACACGACTTCACGAATTTCAAATTTGGGATGAATGATACTGATGGGGTGCTTTGAGCCTTCTTGGTTTTACCACTAAAGGGCGCAGTTTTTTTTCAGATTAAAGATACATTGATACATAGATTTGCATCATATGTAATGATGGTAATATTTGATACAACATTAATATCGCACAGCAACGAGAACTTTCAGATGTGTGTAACAAGCGTTTCGGTTGTCTCAAAATATAAGTAATTTCTTTAATGTATGAGTGAGTGTTTGACTTGCTGTCAACAATATTTCAGCTGTTTAAGACGTTCGAACTTCAAGGACAAAAACGAAGTTTGCTGTTGAAAATCAAGAACGTTTATTCAATTAGAAAAAATAGTATGTCAAATCAAGAAAAACTTTTTTAGTAAAGTAAAATCTACACATTTTGCTAAAAAAATGTCAATACAGAGCGTATTCCATCATGTTTTATGTTTTGTTGAACGACTTTGAATCAGTGCCGTTGATGACGACTGATCGTTTATAACAACACAACTTTTGGAACTTTTACTGATGAGAATAGTTCTAATTCTATATTCTATGTCTATTCACTACTAGACATAGATCAAGAGAAACATATACATCTATCTAAAGCATTTAAAAACAAATTTGGTAGTAGTGTTCATATCTTCCTGAGAAGGTTTCCTTTACAAGTCTCTCCATATTCACTTGAAGTGAATGCTATTCCACCTCATCAACCATTCACATAAGTTCAAGTTTAAATCAAAGCCACTGTGAGAGTTCTTTGCTTCGGAGTACTAAATATAAGTTGAATAGATCACAGATGATCCTAAAGTACAAGAACTTTAATCTTCAGACGATGTCCATGTACTTCTCTGTAAAACCAGACAGAGGAGATGAAAATAAGATAAAATGTGTTTTATCTAAATGAAAGGACAGCATAATAATCACTGATTTAAAAAAGGATTCTGACTGGAGTTTTCTAGGTTTATATTTACCTAGAGAGTTTCATCCTCGGTCACCCATGCTAAATGATTTGATACCCTTCACTTCTCAAAACACTCCTTTGAATTTTCATCAGGAAAATTGTACTCATTGTAAAAGTTGTATTGTGATCCGCCCTTGTTTCCTTTTACTCATGTAAAGATTGTTCTTATGTGTGTTTGGGTGACTCACACTTGAGATCTTCAGCTGCTGACTTCGGTAGGTCCGGCGAGAAAGAAAACCTTAACGTGAAACACTTTGGATTTAAATAAAACAGAATGTCTGCTCTCCATGTTGTTTCAGTGTGTGGGGTGTAAATCCTACAAGCCAGATAGAGAGAAAGAGAGAGGTAAAGTAGAGACAACTGTCACTAAGCCATTTACTATCGTAGGTAATTCTTACATTAAAATCAGAACAAACCGCAAGACCACAGGGTCGGGCCGAGATTGTGACACATGTGGTCAGTCCAAAACCTAGATATTCAACTGGAAAGCAAAAGATAGCCAAAATGATCAGCCGAAATGATAATGAATAGTTTTAAGAAATGAAACAAACTGTAAAACACCCATGGATACATTGAGGAAATCATTCTGCGGCTATCAGCAAATCTGAAATACCATTTTCACCATCACTGTCCCAAGCGGTGCCATCCTCAGGTTCTGAATGCAATTCATAAGGTCCATTTTTCTGCACAAGTGTTGTGTAGTACTAGACCTATACGCAAATCCTACTCTTACACTCTGCATCTTCTGTAACTGCACAGTCTTTAAATTAAATCAGCAAATGCTTTTTAAAGATGATGTGAATTCTTCTACGCTTGTATTTGAAATATCTCTAAAACAATGTGAGATTCTGTATGAGACGTGTCTGTGATGAGTATAAGAATCGAAGATAGGCTGTAAAATTTAAAAGATATGTTGGCGTTCATGAATTCTTATCCTAAACACTTCGCTTTTCAGCCAACAAGGAAGGGGAGTTTTCGCTTTTGTAGATACGAGTTCCTTAAGACAGGCACCCCATGTACCAGAAGAGATCATTTGACATTCGTGGTGATGTCCTTGCAGAATCATGCATTGTGACAGAATGCCATCTCTTGCGATTTAAGAAATCCCCATTAGTTTCAACTTGGATAAGGATGTCGTTTTTTGAACTTCAACAGTTCATCAGCTGATCATCTATGTGGACAGTTTTTAATTGCAGTTGAATACACTTTGTGTAGACATCTCAGTACGGTTTCGATTCCAAATAGTTTTCCGATACTTATTTTATCATCGAAATTACGTATTAACTGTAAGAAATCCGATGAAATTTAAATTCCAATGGAACGTATAGTGAATATAGTATATATAGTTTATATGCTGACAGGAGTGATTTCACTCCTAGGATTAAGGTATGAATGTAAAACGGGCGTTATTTTTATTTCAGATAATTATTATTGTTGTCTTTGAAAACATTAAAAAAAATCTTTATCCAGGTTGGCAGTATCAAATCTACACTAAACTCGTAGTGCATTAAAATATCGATGACATATTGGAACGTGAAGAATCCTTTTACTGACTTAATGTGACTCAAAATGTATTCCTTTCACCCGGTCACCAACAACTAAAACTGAAATTGCACTTAAGATACAGTAAGAGCATACAGTATATTCAAAATATTACTGTATTAATAAAACATACCGAAGAAAAGGGTTAACGGAATGAATATCAGTCGACATTAATGTATTTCCTTTAATAATTATGGGAATTATGGTATCTTTTCCCCTCTTAATGACACCGGGAGCAGCTGTAACATACTAATTTCGAATTCGAAATTTTTAGGGAAGCTTAGTTTCAGCACGAAGACATGTATGATGAAAGGATATGTCTCCGTCTTATGTATAATATGATTACAATAGTGGCATATCTAACGTGTTACTGAATTCATCAATAGAGAGATAGATACTTGTTGTGGTAGTGTGAAACGCCATTTGAGGACGGACAAGAAAGTGATTGATATGATCAGTCCTCTTGTAAAACCTTGTGTTTCTGTTTCAAATATATTCATTGACATAGAAAGTAATTATATATATATATATATATATATATATATATATATATATATATATATATATATATATATATATATATATAAAACGTATGGTAAAAACGAGAGAACAGAAACTATCAGGAGTTTCATGTTGGATTCGATTTCATGATAAGACAGTCTACTAGTCAAATCTTCCCAAAAGTTCCCAATCGAAATATCGAAATCTTATGCTTTTTCGCTTCAGTTCGATAGACATAGACTAGCTTGGATCAAAGGAGATGTGAATTGGATTTTCGAATCTTTTCTGCATTATAACATTTTCCTATTCTTTGAAGAGCTTGCTTTTCAAGTCTCAAAATCAGAGTGTTTGAAGGGAATTATAGATTAGCCTTCAAAGGAAGAACTGTAGAAAAGATTATAAAAAGAAGCGTGATACCTATTGAGACACAGATTTCCGATCTGGAACTTAGAATAGAACGAACTTACTGTCTCAATTGATCTTCTGACCAGTTTTCACGTCTTTTGACGGATGTACATAGACAAAAACGATGGGATATATCTATCTAAATCAGGATTTATCTTTGATAAAATAATATCATAGTACTAAGATCTCAATGATAAAATAATATCATAGTACTAAGATCTCAATGATATGAACTAGTTATCCTTTATCATCCACAATTGTGTTCCACAGGAGATCATGTGACGTCTTCTTAGAGATTAATTTTTTACGGTTAATTCTGAACAATGCTCTGTCATCCTCTAGGAAATAGCATCGACATTCTTTTGTATGTTTAAAAAATAACATCACAGTGCTACGAAGTCATAACAACATACGTCACAATGCTATGACAACACCGTATTGAAAGTCAAAGGATAGTGCAGATGTAAACTGAATAAAAAAATAAATGTCACCACATTTTTAACAGAGATGAAATCAACATACTGCAGCCAGTCCTTTGCAGTATTTTGGCTTCTTTGAATGTTTGTGATAGGCACATGTTTTGTAAAGTACTACTCTCAATTTCATACACAAGATGGTGTTATAACTGTTCAAATATACTAGAGGTCCTGAAATCGCCTTTTCAAATGTTTTTTGGCCAGAATGTTTGAAAGTTATGAAATGGTTAAGTGTAATTGATAAAAGATGTTTTGTATATAAATGACCTTCTTGGACATTAATTCAATAATGCATCTTTACTGCAGCACGCCATAAAACAAGCCAAATATTCCCCTTTTGACTCACCTAAGTCGTCTAACTCGAAAAATTAAAAAACGACAATTTCTTTATAGGCGCATTTTTCAAAACTATTAACAGATATTGTTATTATTTGCATGGAGTCTGAAGACATAATGTAAAGCATTTATTATTCATGAATTGAAATACCTCGTACTTTGTATGTGACGTTTCTTTTGTTATTTTCTTTACATTGTTCGGTTATTTGTAACTAAATTTACTCGAATTAATATATCTTATATAAGAAGTCACTTGGATGAGATTCTCGATATTACATTATAGAGTTTGATGAAAGTATGTACAACAATCCGAAATTTATGCAATATTTGAAATATGAAACAAAAACATATTCTGAAATTTGTGTATTACATGATTCAGTATTTGTTCATAAGGTTTAAAAAATGTATTCACTATGATTTTGCTGGTTGTGATGAAAAATTCTTAGTGTGTCAAATGAATTAAAGATATATCATTATGTTAGTGTTCAATAAATGCTTATATTTAAGATCGTGAATATAATACTTTACATAACAGCCGATTACCTTATGACTTTAAAAACGAAATTTATTAGAAATCTAAAAAAAGCCAAAAAAAACCCCTGTCATACAACGTGTAGATTTGGATAATTTGTTGGTTATCCTACGATGTGTATTTCAAGTATTTGTATGGCTTTAAGGAAATAAGTCTCAAGATACGGCTAACTTTGACAGGCGAATTTATCAGAACATGACGCATGCGGAATTTCTGATAATCAATATCGACTCTCTTATTGTTACTCTCTTCACGAAGACGAGGTGAGCAGTGCCATCTTATTCGAAATAGTCCACGAAACAATCAAACCCTAGTATAATATGGGAACTGAATGCGATCATTGTCATCATAACTGGCTCAACTGCCCTTTGCTTTTCATATCGATAATTATTTTGTGAATAAACACTTGCATGTAGTAAGAAGTCCTTCACGATACGTAAAAATCACATATCTAGTGAAAACAAACTTTAAAAAAACATGTCCACAATGACCCTTAAATTTGCTTTTTGAAGACCAAAAAATGATATTTTCTGTGGTTTACATGAAAACGTGAGTCTTCAAGTGATTCTCTGAGCATCCATTTTGACGGAGTAGGTCTATCATTAACTTTACAATAATAGATCGATAGGCCTTTTGAAGATTAGATTTTGTGGAAACGTGCATCATTCATTGACTTTTACACTGATAAATACCCTTTTGTCTGGAGCATATCTCTCAAACTACAGAAACTACATTCACCATACGTGATACACATGTCTACCATGATATATAGATGTGGTTTGAAGGTTACTTTGAAGTTAGAACCAAATGTAAATGTCTTTCTTACGGTTTCAATTGAAGAATGAGTCAAGCAGTGATTCTCTGAGCCCTTCTGTCACAATCACACTCCTCACTGGGAGCTACTAGCTATCTTCATGTAACTTGATCCACATGTCAAATATAATTCATAGGTTTGCAGTTAACCATAGAAAATCATTTCCTCATAAATCAATCGGTCAGCAATAAGACAGGAAATCAGGGACAAGTTATGAACAGCTACTTGTCATATTTAATTATACAACTGCCAATTGTTTTGCAAGCACTTTCTTGTTAAGTGAAACTTGCATTATGACCACATCCACGCATTGGATCTGAACGCATTATTCCATTTCACAGTCTGCATCAATTTTCTCGAAAGCACATTTCATCATAATAATAATAATAATAATAATAATAATAATAATGATAATGATAATAATAATGATAATGATAATGATAATAATAATAATAATAATAATAATAATAATAATAGAATTCTTATACCGCGCATGTATACATGACAAAGCATGCTCAAAGCGCCATGAGTATTATAACCCTGGAGGGATAGTATGTTATTAAATGACAACTTTATGATCTATCATACACGTTCAAATCAAATTTCGTTTTCTGCAATGTTTGACTTGTGGATACATTCTTATGGATAGAACAGTGCCGTGAAACACGACATAGATGGATAATGAAGACACATTTCTGATAAACCTCTTCTCAGGATCCACGCTCGGTATTACAATTCCGATAAAGGAATTTGGATGTTGCACAGATGAGGTGAAACAATTAAATTATGGTCGTAATGATGGATGATTGATTTCACGTTATATGACTCCTGTATTGGGGAAGCCTTATGACAGCCGGAACTATGAATTGCCATTAACTCTATCTTAAAGAGCAACTTATCACGCTTTTCCTCGCGGAGCAAGGACACTAGAATTATCAAGTACTCCTATGGGAACAAAGAGTGGCACTTATATGAGAGTCCGCAATCATATGTTTATTTCATTCCTGATAATCTCATTGTCCTTGAGAATCGTCAACTTATTTCTTTTCGATCATCTTTACGAGCAAAAAACACCAAATAAGTCTTGTTTTTGTTTTGAAGTTAAGCGTTTTAAGATGGAAATATATGACATTAAAAAGTATTTAGTTTTTCATTACGAAGTTTTACACAAATTCGTAGGTAGGAATTAAACATAAGTTTTTGAGATTAAAACATTGACTGAAACAATAAGTCAACGGGGAATTTACCAAAATAACATATTTGATTCAGTTATAATTATCAATTTAAAATAATCAATTAACAAATGCACATTTGCCTAGCTCTACATTAACCGCTATTAGTGAACATGGTTATAAGTAAGATATTCGAGATGCTTCTATGCGCACGTTCACACTTTAATATAATCTTGACGAATAGTAACACAATGTATCATGTCAGATGATTACATATTTCAATGATTAACCTGTAATCATTTCTTTGAAGTTATAATCACAGGTAAAGATTCCCCCTATCAAAGCCTCTTTCTCCCCAGGCATCTAAAAGTAATTTTTATTCCAGTTCAGACTCTAATTACTGAATTTAACCCTCAGTAAGCATTTCTTTTAGTATGAAAAGCGAATGAACCATGTGTATGATAACATTTTTTGTGTGAATTATTTTCAAAGGATGTTCATTTTGTTACGCTGATATGTGGAGACGTATGGTAATACGTTTCCTGTATATCTCCGTGGGTACTATTGACTGGCTCAGTATGCAGTTTCTGGATTTCTAGTAGTCATCAAGTATAGAAGAACTTTTGAAAAGAGTTATCGGAAGATGACATATCCCACTGGTCCCCGATCAATCAGAATATTCATCGAAAAAATATCATTAGATTATAGAAAAAACAGAGTCGTCTATTTCGCTTGCAATTTGGAGTAACTGCGAAAGATAGGGGCGTGTATCGTTTAGAAATAGCTTTAGAAAGACAAATATACCTATAAACCCTATCCTAATTACTATTAGGGTAGAATCTATAGGTATATAATTCTTTTTAACGCTAAATCAGGATAGGGTCTATAGGTATATTTGTCTTGCTAAAGCTATTGCTAAGCAATACACGCCCTGTGCTGCGAAACACATAAAACTAATTTTCAGCCAGTCTTAGGTAGCTCACATCTATGCATGTTGATTGATCCTCATACTAAGCTTAAATAAGGTAGATTGAGTTCTGTTTCGGAATCGAAGTTCTAAGTTACGTTTCCATAGAAACCACCTTAAAATAAAACTTTATGGACTTGAATATACAAAATGTTACAATTATATATGCTGACCTTTCCATATACCAAGTTTTATTGAGCTAGGTCTTTCAGTACTTATTTCCGGAAACTGAAAGATTACGGACAGACAGATTGATCGTGCGATGATTATATCGTCAGTATCACCGACGGGACAAAAATTGTAAGTCTTAGATAAATGTCATTGGGGAAAAGATATAAAAAATATATTCGAGTCTGAATATCATGACAACCGTACACTATGCTCAAACAAATGGTAACCTAAATTATGGCAATTTATTACCCATATGGTTATTCATAAGCGGTGACATATTTTCAATATGAACACATGTGCACATATCACTTTTGCCAAGCAACGATTGTCTTAGCGCGAGTTACCGTATGTGACGTCATAAAACATTTGTTCGTGACGTCACTGTAGCGGGCCATCGCAAAGGAAGGAGGCCGTTTTCTGAATAGTTCCATGCGATTGAAATGGAATGGCATCGGTAATAAAGAAATTATTATCCTCGGAAATGAGTCACATGACTTTGAAGGAAGTTATAGTAATGTATGTTACTCATAATAAACAACGTACAATTGTGTCTAAACTAGGAAATATGCATTTAATACAATTTTTCGCCAGTAAGGTTTTTTGTAGCACGATGCAAGCGCCTATAAATTACATTAAGGGTTTTATTTATACTTTATGTGAATAGAGAACAAGTTCTATGAATTTACAACTTCGTTATTGCATGATTTTGACCTTTCATTGTAGTTTCTAACAATGTTATCTTACGAATCTCAAAATTTCCGTAAGTTTTAATCTCCTCCTTGGGATTTTTGTACAATCAAATGTCAGGTGAGTAACATTTAACAGATATGTATTTATTATTGCCTGAAAAGGTTTGCAAAGAAGTGAATTCTCAGTCTTAATGACAATGCTTACCTATTTTATTGTTCCGGTAGTAACCACTCCGTCAGAGAATCTCAAACTTTCAATACATTTTATAGTCTCGTGATCTCTGCCAAACAAAATCCTGTGTGGAAATTTCTTTTATCATCGCACAAAAACATATCTAATGAGATTATACGTCTGAAATATATATCAAAATAGTGTACTTCTATTCGGAAAGTATGCACTTCAAGAGAATATAATTTATTCAGCGTTAATAAATGACTCAGATGTTCGTTTGAATAAAATGTTTAAAATTTATAAATACTACAAAATCAATTTAACCAAAAGCAGAAGATATGATATGATTATTTTGAAGTATTTCGTTCTGCTTTCAATAAACCTTGGTGTTAAGCGTTGTTATCAATTAATATGCTGCATTCAATGTACATGTGCTAAACCAGAGAAGAAACTAGAATAAAGTAAATTTATGCTTAGTACTTTCCAGTTGTAGTTTTATTAACTTCTACATAACAGTCTAACATTCAAGATTTATGCTACCATTATTTGAACATCGTTTTTCATGACAGGGCAGTGGCTTACCAAGTTGACATGTTATGGTCTGCAGTCTAATCACCAATGCAAATCCAGAGTTCTGAAGACTCACAGACGCTACATTACCATAAATAGTGTGTTTTCTTTTTATCAGTTTCTAAGTTTCGCTGCTTGTCTGTTATCATCCATCTTTCGTGACATTCTATGTCAACACAGGTATAATCTGACCTGCAAATAGGCGACTTATAGTTCTTCTACAAATAGATGACGCATACTCCAGACATGTTGATCTTCTTATATGTAAATTGAAAGATACAGAATGAAGTCAACGAATATGAAACATGTTTATCAATATGTTTTAAACAACGATTTCTTATTAACATATTTAGCTTACTACATTTTTATCTGATTACATTTTCGCACGTACATAATGAGCCTAGCCTCACTTGTACATCTTCTCAACATCCTCGCGCTTTTATGGTCCAGAAAATATGGGGAAATAAACTAGTGTTACACCTTCAAAGGCTCTGAAATAAAAACTTTAAAACTATGTATTTTCCTAAAGTTTTAATACCTTTCAATCATTAATATGTAGTTTTTGTTTGTGAATAAAATCTGAACACGGTTATATCCCATTAAAATCAGTGTAAAGGAAATATCATTAGCATCGAATGACGATAATTGATTCATTCCCGAGTTAACTATAATTTGCTAACTCGTTCATTTACAATGTTATAACATATTTTCCCATTGAATATTACAGTGCCTTTAAAGGAACAGCTTACTTGGTAGATAAACTGAACCAATGTATTCTTAAGATAACGTTTTCAGAAAGCAATCTGACTGTTCAGCTAATATCTTAAATTGGATTTCTCTCGTAACTGAGTAAAGTACCAACAAATGGTAAAAAATGGTGTGTTTGCTCACATATATGTTACAAGGCAGTGGCAAGTCGTGACTAATAACTTTTTTCTCGAAAATTTGTATGTTGCTTTGCATTAGTAGCATTGAGTAAGTGATATATGATTTATGAATTCAAAGTTACAAAGTGAAGCTCATAGCCCCTCCGTTTCACAAATATGCTCTGATACAAAATCAGTTATATACCTCAAACAACACACAACCTGTTTTTGAATACTCCTGGTATATGGTTAATTCAGTCTTACAGGATCTCTTAAAGATATATAAAAACTAAATGTGCTTTGTTTTAACATGTCCTTTTTATACAAAGTACCAATAGCCGGAAGACGGCCTAAAACTAAAATGTGAAGTAAAGCTTTAAAGAGCAAAAGAAAGGCGTTTCCTTCTTTAACTTTTAGAGTTTGTGTTTATTTCACTTCTGGTCATGTCAAGCTTTACTCTCAGGTTGTTTTATTGTTAGTGCCATTATTTATTTGAAGAATGAGAAATATCTTAATAAAAGAGTTCAGCAATACAAGTGCAGAATGTCACGTTGTAGATGGGTAACATGAAATGAAAGCTCTTACGTATATGAAACAGAAGCCTTGGGGAGAAAAGGAAGGAAGAAGGAATATATGATGAGAGTCTTGCACCATACTGGTTATGAATATCTCTTGCAATCATAGCATTACTTTTTGTAATGGACTATTTGTAAAATAAGCATACAAAAATGATCAGTGAATTGATAATGGATTTTAAGTTTTGATAAAAACACAGTTACATATCTCTTATTTATGATGACATTTAGGGAAGACGACAGACATGCCATTGATGTTGAGATTTATTGGCTTCATCCATACATCCGGGCGTCCTTAACACACCGTGTCACCTCACAACATTGCAACCAACTGACACGGATGCAGCAATATGTAAATTGTTACATGATTAACACTTTAACAATATTAAGAATTGTCTTCATAAAAACTTTCAGCAAATGATTTTCTGTTTAACGCACTGAATTATATAATGTGTTTTTACTCTTGACAAGTTTTGCCAAATAAAGATATATTTGATTTGTCTTAGATGACATAAACAGAGTTCTTGACATTGTTAAATGAATGTTGAGAACTTAGAATATCTCTAATGAGTAAATGTAACGCACTTTGTTTTAGATTTTAATACTTTAATGCCAATGCTTTACATAAAACGGTGTGAAATCAGGAAAAATAATAAGCTCACACGAGTGGCCTACTTCAGTATTAACGTTGATGAGCTTTTAATACCTCTAAGTGGCCTTAATATCCATGTAGAACGCTTTGATGAGAATTCATTCACGTCATTTGTATGAAATGACACAGTATAAATTTATACAAAAGTAATCCCCTGAAATTAATTTCATCCCAGTTTATGGTGCAATGGTTGCTTTTGCAAAACACTGTGAATAGAGTTAAACTGACATATTATCAGCTTAAGAATTTGGTTTTGCTTATAACAAAAAGACTGATAAATATTTTACACAATTTTGTTAATTTTATGTTAATAAACTTCACAAACATGTTATCGAATTAACATGTTTAAATTTTAAGCATGTAATTTGCAAGGTTCAATATAGCAATATAGTGTTGGTATCAATAATAGAATATCATCAGCAGCAAGTAAATAGTACTATTATATTACAGTGTAATCTTATGAATATCGTTTTCCTAATCTAAATTCCCTTTCAATGCAATTATCTAATACAATTATATTTTTAGGAACAACATTATTTAAACCTATTTGATGTCAGGATCTGTTGCCAAGCAATTAAACTTATTTCAAATAAATCAATGTCATCTATAAGGAAAGTTTATTAAACTTTCTGTTCTAAGAACCCGAATAATTGACAGATGTTCAAAAGACCAAGGATTTATGAAATTGAAACCATACCTTTGTACCTATTAACATGTATAGAACCCATTATCACTTAATCTTTCTCTGGTGAGTAATTGTTATTGATGATTGATTCAATATTTTTGGATTCAACGTTGTTGAATAGTTGTTGAATAGTAAGTACTTTGTATTCAACAAAGAATGAGTAACCAACTTCACTGATATCAAATACTTGTCCGATGTGGGTTTATGTAAATTTGGTTGAAACTGTTATTTATTTATTCAACCTAATAAAATATGTTAGATTTTAACATACCAAATTACAATAAGACTTTATCGAAATCTAATATTTGGTTCACAATGACATAGTAATTCATGATAAAATCAAATTTCAAGTGCTTTGGTATGTACATGAGAATTGGAAATTCGAGAATCTGCATTTAAAAATATTGTATCATATCATATCATATTATGTTTTATTATGTCATGTTTTAACATCTTATATCATACTATACCATATCATATGATATCATGTATACCATTTATTACTATTATGCGGCAGTCCACCGATCTGTGATTTGCCAAATCAAGATATTAGTTCAAATTTTGAAAATAAATTTACGATTAATTACTTCAAAATCTTGAAGAAAAATGTAACAATTTGTGTGACAGGAATGTGAAATTTCATATATTTATGTAATATACAGGTACAAAATGACAAACAGCATATTTGAGTCCATAATAGGAATACGACTGATGCTATTTGTCATAAATAATGACTTTGCAGGATTTCATCAAATGCAGTCATGCGTACAAACATGATTTTGATATGGCTGTGAGAATTCGAACTTTTATTGCATCTACATTTCTAACCCATGAAACCTTCGAATTAAGACTAGGTTGAAAGCTAAATTTGCCCATCACTTGAATTACCAATTCAAATCCTGAGTGAGAAACATTAAAAGAGTAAAACCTGGCAATACGGTAGGATTTTCTACATCTCAGACTGATATTGTTAGTCAGACTTGGTCATATGTTTGGTACTATCAAGAAACAGTGGCACATATGTTACATATTGGAACTTTCATGTAACCTTCAGACACCTTACAACACCTGGTCTGCTGCTGGTTGTCTGTCTGACAGCGTCTGACAGCGTCTGTAATTGAAATCAGGTAAAACTGTGACCCCATCCATGACAAATTACACCACTTGGTAAACTTTGTTGTTTATATGCACGCCTCACAGTACGCTGACAGTGTACATGTAAGTGTTAACGAGTTAAGCGATAGCAATGTGATGGCAAGAAAAAAAAGAACCTTGGTCTGTGGTGAAAGAGTTTGTAAGAACGGCAGCGCTAAATCAGTTATCAAACTCATACCCTTCTTATGAAACTGTTTTATATGCGGAGGATTTGTTTCATTATGTCTGGCGTACAAAATGTTATTACTTTCTATTGCAACATTATCACACGTCGAAAGAAATATATTCATTGTACAGAATGACCTAACTTTTATTACATTCTTCTTCATTATAATTATTAGCTTTTGCCTAACGTGAGTGACTCTAACAAAAACTGAGAGATTACTAAATGGATATTTTTTTTTTACAAAAGAAACGTTTTTCACTTTAAGATATTATTCTACATATATATGTATCAACGTTCTGCATTTAACGTGACTGTAGAAGTTTAATGACAAACGTATGTGTTTATCATCTTCCGTCATATATTAATAAAATGCTTGTGCCTGAAACCTTTGCTTTCTTGGACCCTGGTGATAGAAATGTGAGCAAAAGCAAAGTCTTATATCATGATTCCGATATATGAGAACGCCGTTTTAGATGCATTCTTATTTTTATAAAATAGCTTTAAAATACATGTCCCAATGAATATTTTCATGTCAGAAATTCGTTTCATTTGTCACATGATATATCACATACCATTTTTAGATTTATTTGAAGAACTAGAAAAATCAAATCTAAGGAACTTAATTTTCATTTCATTAATCGCAATGAAAATCTTGTTAAAGGAAGTATCTGCTGTATGAACTGAAATTTCAGGAAATTTAATTAGGAATGTTTTTATCATTTGCTGTACCCACTGACCTGACTGATTAAAAAGTGAAGATATAAAATTATTTTAACCTCAGTATAAAAGATAAAAATTTCTCTTGGAATAAAGCATGTATTTTTGACAAAACATTCGAGAAAAACTAACCTTTTAAAGAATATTATTCTCTAACGTTAATTCTAATGCTGAACATTAAAGGGTATGAAATTAGCGAAAATGTAATCGCTTTTGGCAACTTGCATCATTGATAAATTTTACGAGCTTTTAATACCCAAAATATTGTTTTACCGCTTCTCCCATGTTTCTAAGAGAAAGCTTGTTTCCTGGTGTTAATATATTTTTTTGGGTCGAAAGTTATCAATACAATATTTCTCAATCAAAGTAAATTCTATCGATAAAGATATTGCAGTGATTTCATTAAAAAAGGCACTCTTATACTAAATGGGATCTATGATTAAAGAATCTCAGCTAATATCGTGTTTTTAAGAAATTAAAAGATGTAAAACAGAAAAAAAACCTGTTGTATTTAAAATAAGCAAATATGTTGAAAAGATATAATGATATGGATGAAATTGTTGATCTGTTTGTGTTGAAATAGAAAGTTTGCTCTTTACAAAAAAGAATGCTTAATAAAAAAACCCATGAAATACATTGTCATGCACTCATTGACTGATTTTGATTACATCTATGCCCATTATAATAGGTTGCCAGAGTAGGTCGTAGGTTAATGTTGACATATTGTATAGTCTGAATTTGTGTCATACCAAGGTCTATTAAAAGGTGTTAAACTTATAAAGATGACTGTTGATGTATTTAAGGAGAAGTAGAATCATTAATAAATCTCCAGGGATACAAAAAGTTAAGGACATGGTATACATTAGAGTTACGTTCCATGTCATATATGTTGAAATCGTTTTTGAGTCAAACAATCTCAATATTGTCCTGCGATAGGATTATTTTTTTCTTTAATTTTCTTGTATCATTACTTAGAAATAATGTTTTCGAAATAATAATGGGAAGTTGATTTTCCTGAAAATAAAATCACGGTAATTAAATTTTCCAAAAGTGATTTAAAAAGAAAATAATGAAAAAACACAGATTTTGTTACGAAGCTATCAAAATGGTGATTCAAAACCTTTGCAAATCTTGATTCTTGAACAGAAGAAGATCTACACTTATGTAAGGTGGTTGCTGTTAAAGCTGTAACGAGATGCATCAATGCTTTGGCGGTTCAAGATACCTTTTTTCATCTAAACCTTTGCGCTTACAATGGAAGAATTAATCAATCTCAATGAAAACACATAAACAGAGAAACCAAGGTAACATTTGGATTTATCAAGATTTTATACCTATAAAGAATTATAATCCGTTATATTTTATATATCTGTTTGATCAGTATCAATGTATAACAGTACATTATTACAAATTGTTGAATTGTGGTTAAAAAAGAATCATTACAAATCTTAGTATTTGGCATTGTTTAAAAAAATAAAGATTAAAACTTATCCAAAACCGATTTCATATTTAACATATGTGCATGCATGATCAAAGTAGACAACAACAATGTGTAAAACACCATTTTGATATTGCGAATTTTTTAAATCAATATTTTGTAATAGTATCATACCCTTACGGCCAACATATAATGAAATAAGGTCTATGGAACTGTTGAAGAGGAATAAGGAAACACTATTCAGGGGGAGGTTTTAAGATTGCATTAAGGGCTACTTTGGCGATAATCGAGTTTGCGATGTAATTATATCCAGGAAACCAAGTCTTCAAGCGCTTTTAGAGTTATTTCCACGATGAGAGAGGATAATACCAGACCTAGATGATAACAGCAAATGACATATGATATTTTTGTATCAACAACTGATCTATATTACTTAATGCAACACAAAACAAAAGCTTTTACTTTGTCAAATCAGAATGTTTTGATATAAGTGAACTAGATTTGATTCTCATAATGGCATCCATGAGCAAGGAAATAATTCTATGTTATTAAGTGCTCTTTTAAACATTAACCTTGCTTTTGATAAGCTTTACATAACAATTATGTATTTTTGTCAAGACATGCATGCTTAAACTGTTCCTGAATATGTCTTCACAAATGATATCATGATTTGCTCTCCCTTAAAAGCAATTAGACCATTTCTGTTTTTAGGTATCTCATAGAATTAAAATAGAATTTCATTGGTTGTGTATCTATCGACGAGCGAATAATTCTACCATTTTCATAGAACAACATAATTTGATAAATATCACATATCAATATTCATTTTGGCATTTCCAAAAGTCTGACAGAAGTATTGATACAAAGGAATCATTTCGATATGACTTATAAAACTATATTTCTGTAATAACATAATATATCATTTAACATTTGTTGGGTCGATAGACATCTTCCAAACAAAATATCATCTCTTAATGAATGATTATTTAGCTTAATGTTTTTTTGTACCTGATTTGATTGATAAATGTTTAAATGTAAGAAAATGAACCATTTCTCCTCATAATGATAAATCAATGATGTCTGAAAATGATGGTTTTGCACCTATTGGCATAATTTAAACTCCATTAGCAGTAAGCCCTCCTCATACACGTATTTGCTACATAAATGATGAAAAGTAATTTGATTTGACACCCATGTGGAACATTAAAAGGCTTTGCATTAATGAATGACGAGCTCACATGGACGACCAGCTTCACTAGTAATTAATATTGTTATTATGCTTCTTTGGTTGTTCTAATTAACCAGTCATTCATTTTATCCACTGAAAGGATATTAACAATGAAATGAAAGTTCACTTATATACATATGGCAATTAAATGAAAAATACCTCTAAATTTTCTCAAGCAGAAACTTTAATGTCCTCTGAAATTGTAAGTATCTTAAATGTACATGATATCATTATTGAAAGGCAATGTTTGGGTTGATGGGACGAAAGCTTGACCAAAAAAACACATACATATTGTTGCTTATTTACAGATCACATCATTGCATTAAGAAACAGAAATGTCAGCTTCATTCTGACATATTGTTCACGGGAGACATGAATAATGTCCTACAAGTTCAAATATTGACTTGCCACCAATATTTTGTGTGACATCCCTATGCACGAATAACGGATTCCAGACACTTTCTTATTCCTTGAATCTATCTCCGTTTTTTATTCTGAGGAATTCTGTAACCAGCCTTGCATACGGATGTAGTTACATCGTTAAGAGTATGGAGTGTTGCGATCCAAACCTGTGGCTAGCCATGCAATTGACTCAACCACATTTTTTTGCAGGAATTTGATGACAGCACTAGTTCTCTGTAGCTAGACATTGCCATCCGTAAAGATGGGTCTTACGACATATGCTTATGAGGTTGTTGAATGGTCAAGGATGTCCTGTTGGTACCAAAGTCCACTTAGGTGTTTGTTATTTGCTCCCTTCTGACTTCTGATCATTAAAGAGAATTGAATAAAGCCAGATGGACACTAGAGGGAATGTTTCTTATACGTTTTCTGACCTGAAACATTTTGGTGAATCGCATTCCATTGTTCATATTTCTTTTGTATACATGTTATACTTTATGTTCATTATATTACAAAAAGGTTGAAAACCAATTTCGATCATCACCGTCAAAATAAAAATCTAAGAGAGAAAATTTCATCAATAAATCTTAAAGGATGATTCACTTACTACAACCCTCCTTCCAGTCAGACTTGATGAAATAGTTAATTTTAAGAAAAAGAAACACATATATTACACCAGGATAAAACTGTTCTTGCAACGTTAAAACATCTTTCAACACCTAGGCTGTTGTAAGTAGTTTGTCAATGTCTGACAAGCGTCTGACAATATCTGTAATTGAAATCAGATAAAAAGTTGACACATTGTAAGACAAACAAGACCACTTGTTTAACATTGTAGTTTATATATACGCTTAACAGTACGCTTTCAGTGTAATTGTTCAGCATAGTGAGAAAAAAAGAAAAGGAAAGTAGTCTATGGTAAATGATGTATGGATGGGCTGCAGTGATAAATCAGTTGTTGAAAACTGACATTTGATTTATGAGTATGCGTGATTTGTTGAAGTATCTTGATTTTTGCGTGTCTTTCTGAGGTGCTGCTTTTCTCTCCTCCTTTCTATTTTTTGCATGGAAAGAAACTTATGTATGTACCAAGCGACCAAGTTTGCTACACATACTGCCTATCTGCGTCGCATATATAGAATATTGATCTAGATTAAACATTAAAGAGGCACAGAGTATGTTGTTCGGGTCAAATATGTCAACCTTATTTCATGTAGTGGCTGTATCTAAAACATCGGAATACTTAACAGGGAAAATCTAGATTTATGATCGAAAACCGGAGAATGGAGGTTGCCAATTACTGAAACGTAATTTTGGAAATTTATTTATAGATGACATAACGAGAAATAGCTTGATATTGCTATGTAGGTCATTTAACTGATATGCATGTAAATTGGACGCTGAATTTAGACTTCTCAACATTTATGTGGGCAATTCTAATTTGAATCGAAAACAAGAAAAAGTAATAATGTTGGCATTTCAGAAATAAAGAAACACCTTTAGAAGGGTCAATTTTATGATATATGATCACATGATATTTGGCTCTTTTTAAGTCACGTACAAAATTCATGAATTATCCTCTGTTTCACTTTATTCACCATTAGTCAAAGTTGATAAGTGTATTGATTGATTGTACATTGATAAAAGCTTGCTGTTCTGAACATGTAATACATGTACGCCCTTTAACAAAGTGTAAAACTCATATTAGTTCAACCGCAGTGCAGAACATCAAGGATCTTTTAATTGAAACTGTATTGTTGCACCGTTTGACATTGTCAAATAAAGG
Organism: Phorcus lineatus; assembly: GCA_921293015.1. NCBI lineage: Eukaryota > Metazoa > Mollusca > Gastropoda > Trochida > Trochidae > Phorcus > Phorcus lineatus. The sequence goes on along the minus strand of OV121083.1, from coordinate 18,999,173 downwards.
TTGGGAATTAAGCCATTCTCCCATGAGTAATTTTAACCTTATGTGTTAACAAGTTACATGCTTCTATGTCGACACTGATCCCTAACATTAAAAGGATGTGTATTCACCAATATGAACATGAAAAGATAATAGTAGAGACCCACTTCGCTTATGACTTTGATGAGCTTTTAACACCCTAGTTTCCTCATGATCGATATTAAATGTTTTTTAGTTACAGGGAGAAGACAAATTTCATGGTCCGGGAATTTGATCCAACGAAACAATTTTAATTAACGTAAATGATGCAATTCAGTTAAATTTTATAAATGCTTAGAAAGAATATAAAATGTAATGGTAAACAATGAGGAAACATTTCAAAGTTGGTGTTTTATATTTTAAATCAACATTTTTAAAAATAAATTTCATTAAAAATGATATAATAAGTCATCTTATAATGTTTTTTTTGTTAAATTAAAGACTGATTAACATCAAGTTTTGTGTTTGAAAGCATGATATATGTTTCTGGTGGTATGGAAACAGAAAAAAGTTTTTTTTTCAATAATTGTATTCCCTGGACTTGTCATAAGGTAAGCAAGGTAGTGCTTCAACTTACCTCCATGACAGATGAGGAAATTTACCCAAGTAGAACAATATCAAGGTTATGATAAAAGATCTTCCTAAAACTATTGGAACAGAAATATAATGAATTCAAATGCAAACATATACAAAATGCTAAACTGAATAATAAACTCAGTTTCTGAGTGGACGATAGCTCTAAAATATTGCAACCTTTTGATTGCAGAAATGCAAATCATTCACATGTATTTTGACATGGATGATACATTTATAATCCTATTCAATGATAGTCCCTAAAAATTGAACAAGTGTTTTATATATAACAAATATATCAATTTATCAAATATTGCCATATATGTATAATACATCAATGGGAAGAAAAATAAACTTAATTCAAAGTTTTCATGTCTCCATTAAGAGTAGAATGTCATTGTACAAAACGTTGAGGATGATATTCTATAAATAATTACCTTATCATCATCAAAGTATCCTATTTGTAGAGTTAAGTCTCTATGGCAAACATGTAATGAAGTCAAGACTATGAAGCTGCCGAAGAGGAATAAAAAAAACAATTTTCTGAGGCTATTAGGTTGCATTGAGGGCTTATAAGGTAGACGACTGAGTTAGCGACGTACCTATATCTCGAAGATGAATCTTTGCGGCGTTTGTGAAAATTAGTTCATAATAAGCTGTGATAATAGATAAACTAGGCGGAACGAACAGAATGTCATATGATCAACTCGCTAATGATAAACAGGTATAGACATCTGACTTTACTATCTTATCCACGAAAAAATATATGTGTTGGAATGTGGGTATGCTTTTCTTTTTATATTGATAGAGGCACTTACGTCGTTTAAAATGCAGAGAAGAGGAGAGATAAGTCAATATTTTAATGCACCTAGGAGCATTTGATTTTTAATAAGTGATAAGTAGCAATGATTCTTTTGAAATGATACCATCATTAGGTTACTTTTGACAAATGCAGCTTAAAATGTGTAATCAGACAAAACATACCTTATGAAAAAGGGTTGCACATAGAAACACAAAGACATTTATGTATATATATATATATATATATATATGCAATATTTGTCATTTACCATTTTAAGCATTGTCAATAAAAAATCTTTTTTCTACAGAAAAATGATATTGTATTATCCTCACGGACACGAGACAAGCCTCGAAATGACTTTAATAATATATTGGATATTTACAAATTGATATGAAAATATTTGTTCTCTGCTGCCGATTATAGAAGATATATAAAATGAAGGCAGAAATTCACAAGCGAAGGTGTCTTCTTATGGTTATTCTTTTTCTGAATCAGATTTCAGTTAGTCCATTGTTCATATATGCATATATTCATTCTCATTCGTCATTTTCGTTGTGCAACACGTTGGTTTAAAGCTGATTTCGACATGGCCTCCAGAACGAGTCAAAACTTGAGAGAGACCAAAAAGGCATCTATTGAGAACAATGAAATCAGTCAGACTTGATCTAGTAGCTAAACTAAAGAAACAGTGGCGCATATTTTACACTGGCATAACCAAAGGTGCTATTGCAACGTTAAGATATTTACAGCTTTTAACGCCTGTTGGTAATTTGTCTGACAAGCCTCTGACAATGTATATTATTGAAATCAGTTAAAAAAATACCATGCATGTACAGAATTTATGAGATAGCCAAAAGAAGAGTAGTTTTGTGAATGAGGTAAGGATGAACTGCAGTAATTATTATGTTAGCAAAACTGAAACTGGATTTACGAGTTTGCTTGATTTCTAAGTCTCTTGATTTCTCCTGTTCGTCTTCTCTAATATTTTCTTGTATCGAAACAAATTCACTATTTTTTCTGAACGACCTAACGACTTTAATTGCGATTTCTATTTCATAATCTTTTTTGCATATGTAAAATGTATAAGTCTTTGATTCAAATTTAATCATTAAAGTCATATCTATCGCGGTCAATAAGTCTAATGTTTGATGGTATGAAGATAGTAGAATATAACACAAATAGTTTAATTCTACCAAGGTACGAAAGAGATCTTTTGAAGTGAATCTGTGTTATTAGCACATGCTCTAAGCACTTAAATGAACTTTGACCACTGAGGGCTTTTCCCCACGAGGTAACAAGTTACATGCTTATAAACATTATAAAGGCTTTGCATGTTTCACAGATATTATAAGTTCAAATGGGACACCTATTTCGTTTGGTGACTTTGATGGGCTTTTATGCCCCTTGTAGGTGCATCGATATTGAACCTCTCTTCCAAGTGTACCGAGAGCAGTCTTGTTTTACGGTATTTGTAAAGTGCATACATAAATCCTCTACAAAACTTTCAGTATTAAATAATTATGAGAAAAATCACGTTTATCAACGACAACGATGCAGTAGAGTTGAATTTGATAAATACTATTACATTTATTGAGAATTTTGTAACAAGTTTATGAACAGTTCACCACTTAGATGCAGGTAAATAATAAAAGTTTGGTCAGAGATACAATGGTTTTATGTGTATATATAGATATTATCAAACATGTTTACAAAACATATTAATAATGATAAAATATGTGATCTTTTAATATAATGTGGTAAATAGAACACTGATAAACATTTTGTGTATGAAACCATGGTATATGCTTCTTGTGTTATTGAAACAGATAAAGGTTAAATACATTTTCTCGACCAGTGAAAATCCAAGGTCAATAACGAAGAGCTAACTAACCCCTACCTATAGATGATAATCATACATAAGAAGAACATTACCAAGTTGGAACGAAAACATATATGTATGTAATACAAATGACATCCTTTACTTTGATATTGCTTATAAATTAATATTAATCTGAGAAGAGAGTTTGCGGAAATGAAACGTATAAAGTTGAATTTTCAATACAGATGTGTAGATCCATTCTTCTTTGAGGCAAATGTTTATCATACCCACAATTAGCTGTGACAGTTTTGGAATATCTTAATTTTAATTTTGAAAACACTTATTTGTATCTATCTTTACAATATCCTTTTCAGCTGCTTGAAAAATAGTAATGTTCAATAGGTTCCAGCATTTCACGCATGTACAATAGGTGATCCCTTATCAGTTTTGCTGAAGTCATTATATTGGCGTCCAAGCTTAACCCAAATTACATGATATTTGCACTACAATTCCGTGGTAGGTGAACAAACTTCGGTATGCAGCTGTACATGTTTACAAGTTAAATCATTTATTGGATTGTTGATATCTTTGTCATGGGTAACAATATCAATATCATGTTGTCTCATATATGGGACAATGGCCTGAAATAAAATAGAATAAATAATTGCATTGTCTTTTCGTGTGTATTCAGTTTATTTAGAATGAATTATAAGTGAAATTTTGTTGAATTAATTGTAGATGAAAAATGTTGACAATACTTGATTTACTATTACCATCAGAATAAGAGATTAATAGCACGCATTAACAAGCTTTGATAGAGGAAATGGAAACCTTGTTATACAATAATTATTTACAATGAGAATAAGTTCTAAAACTTCATGTAGTACATTTGGCTACACATAAATAATGTCGCTTTTAAACAACCTGTTCATTACATTGTAAATTTTGTTAACTGCTATCCTTGAAATGTAACAAAATAAAAAGCAGAGAAATCAGCAATTTCTTGCAAGTTTAAATGTTCTTTTACAAACAAATATTTCTGTGTTTTTTCTTTCTCCTATTAAGTTTTAACACAAACTTGTACTTGCAAAAGACCTGTGATCACTGTGGTTCCAGAATGAATATCCATTTCCTTCTTTTACGAGGTTATTGCTTTGAATGAAGAATTCTTTTGTAATAGCAGGGCATTGATAAGTCTGCATTGTATGTAAGTGTATGTGTATTTGGTGTAAAGTTTGTACCATTTCAATTACAGCTGTTGTCAAACAAACTACCGGTATCCGGTGTTGTAAGGATTCTATATTTTTTTAATCTCTTGGTTGCCCTGATGTAAGATAAGTGCCCCTGTTTCTAACAAAAAATCTCAAACATATGATAAAGATTGACTGAGCTGAACCTAGATGTAAAGAAAAGTCAAGACGAGTTTACTGGTTTCATGTTTTTTACTCAATCATTCACTTGCTTGTCAACGACGAGTCGACAATAGAATCAATATCAAAACATTGAAATCTTAGAATAAAGTTGAATACCCAACTTGATAAATGTCCCGAACGATAGTTCCTCGAAAATTAGAAATGGTTTCACTTGTATTTCTAAAATATGTTTTACAAAAGGTGAAATGACAAAATTGTAATGAACATGAATATCTTATTATATAGTGTCAATAGTTACCAAGTTCATGTATGTCATGTAACGAATGACTCAAAGCATGTACTAAACATAATCTCATCAAATGCTATGCTATGCTATACCTTCGTGAAGTTGATTTGGAGATGGAGAGACCAATATATTTGAAGCATAATGATTGTTTGTCAGAACACTTTGATACCTCCAGGATATAAAGAAGTCAATGAATTCTCTCTGAGGACTAAAACCAGATGTTTTCCATTGTCCATAACCAATTAAAACCAAAATGATACAAAATCAACTTCTTGAAGAAATTAGCAAAATGATTTTCCAAGGCCTGAGACGTTTCACTGGAAAATGTTTGAGCAGATTACCTAATAAAAAGTTTTTAATGCTCTTGAAGATGAAATTCAACACTAAGTAGAAATCACAGACTGGATGTGTGAAGAGAGGATTATTGATGTATTGATCAAATATGACTCACATCATTCTCCAACAATTCCATCTTCTCATTTTATTTATTTAACATTGATGACATAAGTCTCATAAACAGAAAACAAGGCCATATGGAATAATAAAGATCTTTAAATGTCAAGAAACATAAACACTAATATCTAACATTATCATTTTCATAGTGTTTCGAGACATTTCAGGATATCATTTTTCTAGAAGAGTTATTGACAAACAATAAAATAGGGAATCCAAATGTAAATAACTTGTTAATGCTGTAATGGCAATAGCTCGAAATATTCAAACTTCTTCATAAAACGATGTCGATTTTCTGTCTACCTATCCTTCAATTTTATATTATTTCATTTATATGAAAATTTATGTTTGCTCATTGACAATAGCTCCATCGTTTGGAAACCGAAGTTACAAAACACGGTCATTCTTTGAGAAACCTAGGAAATCAATTGCTGCATAACGATAGGTCTCATTGTGCAAATTTTCATTTTAGTTTAAAACGTCTCTTAAGTAGAAAAAAAGGTAGGTACATGTATATCTTAGAATTGATAAACATGACAGTGATATGAACTTTTAGAATGTCTTTAAGTAAGCCAATTACGTTATTTAGGTAAAGTGAAGTGGTCAGGAGTGTAACGGCGATTTCAAAAGTATTTAACTTATATAGCGACTTCTAGTGTTATTGCAGGAAGATAGTCTTTATGTAGTTTGCCTATGTATTGCTGTTATTTACAAAAATGATATAAAATATAAATGAAATATATAATTTTTCAAATATTTGTGTAATGCATCGATGCTAAGCCAAATCTTCATCCCAAATTTTCACGTCTATATCAAGTGAAGAATGAATTTGGAAGAAGACAAGAATGATATTCTATACACCATTAACTGCCTGATCAACATCAAATTCTTCTCTGTAAAGCGATGTGCCCCTGTGGCCAACATATAATGAAGTAAGGACCATGGAACTGCCGAAGAGGAATAAAGAAACAATATTCTGAGGCAGTCTATTAGATTGTATTAAGAGCTTATATGGCAGATGATAGAGTCAGCGACGTACCTATATCAAGTAAATGAATCCTTGCAGAGGATTTGGAAATTTGTCCTAGGTAAGAGGTGACACTGGATAAAGTAAACTAGACATAAACAATGTTATCACCTAATCATTAACCTGTGCACACATCTGACGAAAAGTATCTATTGCCACACTATTGTGTTTGAAATTGGGTATGCTTTTGTTTTGATGTTGATAAGAGCCACATATGAAGCAGGGATGAAAAGAGATAAGTCAATTTTGAAATGTTCCTATGAACATTTAGGCTTTTAAATAACTGATAAAAGTAATATTATCATTTGAAATGATATCATAAGTAAGCTCCTTTTGACAAAGTATGGACTTCATACATTTTGTAATGGCGTTATATATTCTTTTCATATGAATCAAATGACATCATCCATTGAATTGCTGTAAAACGATATTAAACTGTTCATTTTCTCCACTAAAAGGGTAGTGACTGATATAGTGTAGGAACTTGAAAGTATCAGCTTTTAAGTAAGAGTTTTTGCAAAAGGGATCATTTGAACATTATGCAGCAGCTCAAAACATTTGTTAAGACAAAACATCCACTCTGAAAACAGATTTTAAGATAAAAACACTTAACATCAAAGTCATATTATTCGCATTTCGTTTTAATACAAAATTGAGCAGTGCAATGGATTTTCGTGGAAAAACGAAATTCTTAATATATGTAATTAACGCTAATATCTTCAAGAGATATTGTATTCTCTGACAGATGAACAAAAGTGGTAATGACCCTTTTGGCAATTCTTTTCTCAACTGAATCAGACCTTCAGTAAGTTCATTTTCATGTTTCTTTATTTCCATTTAACTCTAAAGTTAAACGAAAAGTGCTCTTGCAACGTAAAGTCAGCTTTCAACACATATATGGTAATTTTTCTGATAATGTCCGTCATTAAAATGAGAAGCGATGTTGACCCAATGTAAGATATATTACAACACCGGTTTAACCGTGCTGCCAGGATGCTGTCAGTGGAAGTGAGATCACTAATAAAGGTAGCAAAAGAAAGAACAAGAACAGTGGGCTAAGGTGAATAAGGCATGGATGTACCTCAAATAATGAATCAGTTTTGTAACACTGACACTCGAGTTACAAGCAAGAGTATGCTTGATTTATGGAAGACTTTTGATTATAATGTGCGTCTTGCTGGGGATCAACTTTCCTTTTCTTAATTTCTTGCACTGAAAAAAATATTTGAGCAAACGTGAGCCACATTATTCTATTTTGTAACTATCCTGCATATGGAAAACATAAAAGATTTTGACTTGAATTTAACCGTTGTGATTACATTATGGTAAAACGGATATTGTTTGATGGCACAATAATAACAGAACGGAACATCCCACCCTTGTATTTCTTTCACCAAATTAGTTAAACCTCAGTGCAAAAGATCACAAGTCTTTACAAGTAAATTTGTATGATTGCACATTTTGACATTGTTAAATGAAGGTTGAGAATCAAAGACTTATCCCATGAGTAATTTTAACCTAATTTGTTAACAGTTCATATGCTCTCATGTTGTCGCTGATGGTTAACATTAAAAGGCTGTGCAATCACCGGAATGATAAGTTCACATGAGTGACGTACTTTGCCCTGATGAGCTTTTAATACCCTTGTAGCTACCTCGTTATTGATATTAAATGCTTTTCTGAGGCTACCGAGAGAAGATTTGTTTCATGGTCTTTTGTATGATATTAAACTGAGACCTTTACCAAAAATTGTACCGGAATGATAAGTTCACATGAGTTACTTACTTTGCGCTGATGAGCTTTTAATACCCTTGTAGCTACCTCGTTATTGATATTAAATGCTTTTCTGAGGCTACCGAGAGAAGATATGATTTATGGTCTTTTGTATGCTGTTGACCTAAGACCTTTAATGAAAAATTGACATTAATCCATCAAAAACATGTTTGCACCTAAATGGTGTGAATTAATTCATATTATTGCTCTTTGCAACGAATTAAACATTTGATTAAAATGTTATCATACCTTAGCTACTATTGATCTCATAGAAATAAGAAATAAGTACAAGTGTGATGGTTTTATAAATAAATATCACAAACATGTAAACAAGTGTTATTGCTAGAGAAGAGTTATAGAACTATTTTTAGTTATTCCTTAAATAAAAGGCATTCGAAGAAGTAAGATCATGCTGATTTTTGACATATTTACTGAATATGAGTTCGCAACTGTCTTCGACTTTAATTACATCAGAGGTTAATTGGATGTTTTTCACAACACAGATTTTGACTTTACCGATGATCTGTTATCTATACACTGAAGCTCAGACATTCTGTTACTGGAATAAAAAAACACAAGAGCAATTCCTTTTCATTTTGTCACTGGGTTATATTGTTAAGCTACGTTAATAAACATGGTCAAAACCTCATGCATGTCATATCATTAAATGAGTACGGAGTTAGTACAGGGTTTGCTAAAATAGCCTCCACGTTGTTCAGTAGCATGTCAAGGTGTCGTGGTTTAGGTATCTCCGTGACCCTTAGAGCTACGTCAGCGGGATCATAACTGTTTGTAGCAGGAACAACCAACTCAAAGGGTTGAGTCCCGATGACACTTTGAGTTGTTCAATATTATATAATAGTCTTTCACTCAATTTATATTTCTTTCTGCTTTTCTCTCACACTTTCCCTCCCTTTACTGATCCGCCCACTCTATTTTGAATGGCAATAATAATAATAATAATAATAATAATAATAATAATAATAATAATAATAATAATAATAATAACAATAACAACAACAACATATATTATATATGTAAATTTTACAACAATGAAACGATCAGTCTTTGCTTACATGATTTATAATCTAATAAAACGTTTTTTATTCGTTTTCTATCATGCTATTTGCTTGAATCAGGATTCATCTATTTTAACAGCGGGGATTTCGGAAATCTGCGTTTTACAAACTTATAAACATTTCATGTTAGTTGTAATGTTTGGAATGCTGCTTTGTCAATTCAGTTACAGACGGCGTTAGACAATTTATAAACAATACCTCTGCTGTTGTACGCTTCTAAAAATTTGTTAAGCACTCATAGTGAGGTGAGTGCCACTGTTTCTAATCAAGTTTGACTGAGATGTGACTAGAAGTAAAGAAAAGTCAAAACTGTTTTCATGTTTCTCACTCAGTAGTTTTCTAGGTATATTTCCTAAATGCACGTATTTTGTTAAATAAATAGAAGTAATAATAAAAGTTAAATAAAGGACTGTTTATTCATAAATTGACAAAATTGTCAGGAATATTTATCATTTGAGTTTTGCCAAACTGCAACAGTCTTATTATATTTTCCAATTTCTCATTAAATTGATAAGATTAATCATCTCTCAGCATTTACAAAACAGAATCGCATGCAATAAAGCTTTATTCAATATTATCTTTGTGAATTCGTAAATTTATTTGGAGATGAAGAGACTCATCAATAAGTAAGAGTTTTGCAGAAGGAATATTTGTTCATTGACCATTTTTTACAAGATATAATATTGTCAATAGCTCTTAAAGAAATCAACAAAATGCTTTTCCAAGGCCAAATAAGTTTAACAGGAGAATATTAGAGCAGATTAACTGACAAAAGTCTTCCTAATGCCCGAGAGGATGAAATCCAATGCTAAAGTAGAAACCAAAGGATGGATGTTATGAGTGAAGAGGGGATTCATGCTGTTATAATTGAATATGACTCACATAATGTTCATACTATTGCACCTTGACATATCTTTTATTACAGAGGAGTGATATTTATCTTCTAATCAGACCCCTTAAACAGGAACAGTAATTCGTTGTAATCATTAACTTGAAAGTATTAAAATACATAAACAGAAAGATGAAACGTCACATACCTCTGATTATATCATTAGTTTCAAAGTGATTTGGGATATCTTAGAATGTGCCTTTTCTAGAAATCCAGCACTAAGGCAACACATTGTTTACAATAAATTTAATCTTTAATGCAACAATTTACTTTCATTTTTTAAATATACTTGCTGAAGATGAGACATGATATAGACAGTTAGGTTATTTTGTAAAATAATACATATACATGTAAACATTGCAATGTTAGGAACAAAATTCAACCCAATTTTTTATGTCTCGATGAAGCGAAAGTTTTTTGGCAAGAATACCATAACGATATTCTATACACCACTAACAACATGATCACCATCAAAGTATTCTGCGTATAGCATTATGCCCCTATGGCCATCATTTAATGAAGTCAGGACTATGGAGCTACCGAAGAGGAATAAAGAAACAATATTCCGGGGCAGTCTATTAGATTGTATTAAAGGCTTAAAGGGTAGATGAATGAGTTAGCGACGAACATTACCTGTATCTTATGAATGAAGCCTTTCGGCATTCTGGGAGATTTGTCTACTGTATAGTGATATTCTAAACTTAGCATATAGCTTAAAGTGTGATCAGCCCGCAAATCATTATTTAAAAGATAAACATCTGAGCCAGATAATCTCATGCCATATAAAAGAGTATGTTAAAGTTTTCTGTTAATACTGTGCATTATAACTCTAGAAAATCTCAAATAGTTTTAAACAATTTATTTAAATGATTTTAATATTTTTTCTTTCAGAAAAATTTCACGAAAGACTGATTTTAATGATTGATATAATTTGTATGTCTTTTTATGTTTACCAGTCCAGTAAAGAGAAGTGGTTTTCCCTTTTATTTCTTCACGTTTTACGTAAGACTGATTAGAAACATAATGCGTTCAATTTGTCCAAAAGAGAAAGTTTTAAAGATGATTTGAATTTAATTTTAAACTGAGAAAACTCCTTTGAGTTTCACTTTTCTGACACTAAGAACGTTCCACACATTCCGAAACATTGTCCCAGGAACTCTAATAATCTATTATATGGCATTTATGTTGAAACCTGTAATATCCAAAGTTAAAGCTGACGAAGTATACCGAAATCGAGTCTTATTCATTGGATACCATAATGGAAATAACACCAAATTTGTCTGTACCTGTGCGTATAATAACCTTGGAACTTACGATAACCGAAAAGCTTCCTTTAGAGATGACTTATATCCGGAGACATTAACAGCTTATATGGCACATGATTATATTAGCCAAGTTTGTAACCAGGTTCAGCAAACCAAAGCCAATTGTCCACAACCTTGGTGATTGGATTAAGGACTGTCTAACCAAGTAATAGATCTATGTAACATGTTCTGAATAGATATAAAGCAATTTCAAGACGACTTCCATTCACTTTTATGTTAAAAGTAATCATTGAAATAAGTAGTCAAGAAAATTGTGCGAAATAGACTGTGAATATTGTGTATCGGTCAAAACTTAACCCATTTAGGTTAATGATAATCACATCTCAGTAAGACTTGAGCAAGTAGTCAATTTCCAGATAAATAATATTTAAGGTTAGTCACATCTCATTGTTCATATTTTTAGATATTCAGTTATTTTTTTATTTTCCTTATGTAACAAGTAGGTTGAAATTTCGACCATCACCTAAAAAAAGAAATTTGAGAGAGACAATGTCATCAATAAATCTAATAGCACAGGCAGGTTTATTTCTCACATCTCAGTAAGATTTGAGCAAGTAGTCAATTTCCAGATAAAGTTTCACACATTTTAAACCAGAACAATGGTAAGTGCTCTTGCAACGTTAAGACAGCTTTCAACACCTAGGCTGCTGTTGGCAATTAGTATGTTAGCGTCTGACAACGTCTGTGATTGAAATCAGTTTAAAAAAATATACTCCATGACAAATAACACCAATTTTTTAATGGTGTTGTTTATAAGCACGCTTCACAGTACACTGTCAGAGTATCTTTGTACATAATGTATATGATAGCAAAGAGAACAAAAGAAATAAAAAGAACAGTGGTCTATGGTGAATGACGTATGGATGAACTGCAGTAAGAATTGCTAATGTAAAAATGACACTCGTGTTTACGAGTATGCTTGACTTTTTTAAACCCTTGATTTCTCTAGTTTTTTCTCCTCTCTTACATTTTATTTGCTTAGAAACAAACTTATGTACAGAATGACCTAACTGCCTCACTTGCAACTTCTATTTCGTAACTTATACATGCAAAGGGGAAAAGACTTTGATTAAAATTTGATTGTTAAACTGATTTTTATCACGAGTACTATGTGTATTGTTTGATGTGATAACGATAACAAGATAAAAGCACGTAAAGTGTAAAACAGAAATGAGTTTAACCCAAGTGCTAAAGCTCACCGAGTTTTTGAATTGAAACAGTATGATTTCACATCATGGAAATGATAAATGAACATTGAGTAGTGAGGGCTTCTGCAATGAGTACTTTCAACCTAAATTGTTAACAAATTAACGCTGATGCCTAACATTAAAAGGCTGTGTATACACCGAATTGATAGGCTCACAGGAGAGACCTACTTGGCTGCGATCTCACTGAAATCAGCTCGAAACTTTTCCCTCGTGCGTTTCTTGATCTGACCAGAGCCGTAGTCAGACGGCCTTGGCCGCCAGAATGTCTCAGCCAATTAGAATCGAGGCTGGAAAGACAATAGCAACTTTTGAACTGACATACAAACGTCGCATCTAACCTTTGTATCTCGGAATACGAGCTTTTTCTGTATGAACCCGAGAAAATCCTTGGATTAACGCAAAACGATCGTGTGTGTCTTTACTATCATAACGAATAAGCTCATATCTGATCGGAAATTTTAGTCACGGTCAAGGTCGTCTGACACGACTCTTATGGAGCCTTGCTCAGATCAAGAAACACAGCGACATACGAGATAGATAGTCTTTTTCTAGTGTTGACATAGGTCCTTTTCTGAAAATTCAATACAAAATTAATCCACCAAAATAAATATTATCAATGTAATAATGCGATCTTAGATCTTCTTAAAAGTGTCGTAACAGAAATATATATAAACGTAAAATAAATGTAGCATCTATTTAAATAGATATTGCTAGATTAGACTTATGGTACTAGCTATCTGACACTACGTTTTGAACACTTCATTTTTATTTTGGTAATATGGATTAAAGTCAAATGAAATAAACTCTCAACGATCATGTGATTAATGGATGATGTTTGACATTTTCAATAGAACTGGTCCTTAATCGTCTGCGACATTTAAAAGATCTAGACTTTAATTATTCCAGAGGTTAATTGGATGTATCTCAGAATATAGAATGTGTCTCAACTGATGATCCGTTCTTATCTACACACTGAAGCACAGACATTCTGTCGTCAATGGAATGAGAAACACGAGAACACTTCCATTTTGGTCAGTCAGTTTGTGATATATTATATTGTTAAGATACCCCATGAAAAGATGGTCACTTAACCTTATGCATGCAATATCATTAATGTGTATGGAGTTGTTCATTTCAATTGCCCTTTGTGACCCAGCAACGTGTTGTAGTGTTGGGGTTTGATTGTTTCCGTGAATCTAAGAATTATGTCAGCGGGAATATTAACGTTCCGGAAGTAAAACGAAGCTGATGGTCCAGAGTCCAGACGAAACATTTGTCGTCATTTTATGTCCCTGTCCGAACTGATTTGTCTACTGTGTTATGGATGGCAACATCTATCTGTGAAATTGGTGAAATATTGCATACTTCACGTTAACACTATACATGTTAATGTTAGAATAAAGAAACTTTTAGTTTTTGCGTACATGTTTTCTTGTCTAATACAACGTTTTTCCCCTATTAAAGCACATTTCGAAGGGCACATGGTATGTACAGAAGAGCGAAAAAGGAAACTGAGAACTGAAAACTACAAGAGACAGAAATGGTAATTCCAAGTTTCACTAACCTAGTTCTTACGAATTTTTAAAGTTCTGTAACATAAATTTGTGTTTCAATTGAAACTGCCAAAGTGCCAGAGTTTGAAAGCCCATTATAGACAGCATCATATGATAATTAGTCAATATACCAAATTTGGTGAATCTATATCAAGCAGTTCTTGAATTCTGTTTTGAAAACACGTGTTCAAGATGCCTTTCAATTGAAACCAACAAAGTATTATTTTCAGAAAATTGAAAACCTCAAAATGCACAACAACTTACAAAGTTTTAAGTTCAGCTCTGGAAACGATGTGATTACAACGAGACGGACGGACAGAAGACGGAGCCAACCAGTATTAATTGGTGGACAAAAGAACTTTTTTCACAAATGATGAGATAACAAATGTTTTATGAATAAATGTGATTTAGCCTTACCAAACTATGACGGTATTATAATACTTTTCAATTAAGTCAGTAGTTACCAAATTAATAAAAAGAACCATAACTCCTATCTCCTAGCACTTACAAAACAGATCTCAGTAAATGGCATGCAGTATAGTTCTATTCCATTTTATCTTCGTTGAAGTCGAGGTTGAAATGGAAGAACTCATAATCTAATAATTCATTTCCAGAAGGAATATTTTTGGTTCAATTTATTTCATTTTTAAACTTCCTACATCTTATGATGTCAATGAATTATCCCTGAATATTTCCATTATCAATAAGTATTTAAAACAAATATGACTTTGTGAAGAAATTAACAAAATGCTTTTCCAAGGCCAGAGACATTTCACAGGAGAATGGTAAATCAGATTAACGGTCAAAGGTAAAGCCTAAGAGAGTGAAAATCAACGCTAATGTAAAACCCAAAAGACGGATGTTATTTGCGCAGGAAGAATATTGCTGTTATTATTGAAAATCACATCATTTTTTATACTGTGCAACCTTGACATTTCATTGTTTTAATATGGATGATATAATCCTGATAAACCATCAACAGAAAACACATGCAACATGGAGTTATCAAGATATTCAAAACACTAAGATTAAAGTCCTTAGTCTTTGATGAAATGGTCAGTCTTAAAGTTATTTGGGACATTTCACGATGAAGAAGAACCGTTGACATCTTATAAGGAAGAGAAACGAAATGTTTGTAATAAATGTTTATATTCAATGTAACAATTTATGTGCTGAATATGTCAATCATATGAACATCAGAAATTATATAATGAAGCCAAATAGTTTTTATGCAAAATAATTAAGAAACAGGTAAATATGGCAAGGTATTTCGATATTAGGAACAAACCATCCCAAATTTCCATGTCTCGATGAAGTATAGAATGTTTGTAGACAAAAGAACCAAAATGATATTATATACACCATTAAATGCCTGATCACCATCAAACTATTCTGTATATACATTATGCCCCCGTGGCCATCATATAATGAAGTCAGGACTATGAAACTGCCGAAGAGGAATAAAGAAACAATATTCTGAGGCAGTCTATTAGATTGCTTTGAGGGCTCATAGGAAAGATGATTGAGTTAGCGACGTACCTATATCTAGTACATGAGGCTTCCAGCGGTTTGGGAAATTAGTCAACGGCAAGAGAGGGCAATAGATATAGGACACTTAGTAGATAAACATCTGACTCAGATGATATAATGGCATATAAAAGATTTTGTTTGAAATTCGTGTTGACACTGTGCATTAATATTCTAAAAATCTCAAATATTCTGAACATTAGATACTACTTGAAGGAAAGATTGGACCTAAGTTTGCTTAATTTTCAAACATTTTCTTCCTCTTTAAAACAACGATATTATTATAATTTCTATCCCAAGCGAGAATGATATCGAAATTAGCCAATATATTTAAATTATGCAGTTATATCTCAATAAATATTGTCAATATTTGTTTAACAGTACAGGAGAGATAAGTGTTTTATGCCCTTTTATGCATACACTTTTCACCATTATAGTACGAGTCTTGGGTTAACAGTATTAATGAAAATATTATTTAATCTTTAATTTGATTACACAAATCAATCAAGATTAATAAAGAAAAAGAGAAAGTGACCGAATGACAATATCTTGAAGTGAATTAATCCTTCATACAGGAAGATTAAGAATATTAAATGAAAATTACCAAATTAAAATTTTATATCATTATCCTTTTGGATATATCCTCAATATGACATGATGAGGTTATTCATTTATTAACAGCCGATCTGAAACATAAGAAACATTTTTTCCAATAATAAATTAATCAAAGTTTAAAAGATGGTTTGATTATGATTAAACATTTGTCAACCACCCTATTAATATGGGTTAAAGACATCCCATAGAAAGAGATGCTTCTATTTGTACTAATTTACTTAATTAAAGAAAACCTATCATTTCACATTGAATTAATACTGCTTTTTAAAAATTTGATAATGATTAAACTTCGAAATTCCATTTCTAGTTCACTTTTTTAGACTAAGGAAATCAATTGTAATAATATATGAAATGGCGTTAAATTTAAAACTTTAAAATTTATAAATATAGACAAGGGCTCAGTTGAGGACGTATATTGAAATCCCGTCTTTGTGATTGGACACCATGATGGAGAAAAAACTAATTTGATTTTACCTATGCATGTAATAATCGTGGAACCGTAAGAGAACCGACGACATAAACAGCTTATACGGCACATGATTAGGTTAGCACAGTGTATAACTAGGGTCCTAATGGCAAAGCCTATCGACTGCCATTAAAATACAAGTCATACAAATCCACCAGTTTTGCTGAATCATTTACATATAAACCTACATCTCAATTACATGGCTACTTTACAGATGAAATACGATTGATGATCCCGAGAATAAACCTTTTGAAATGACACCATCCAGTTTCAAATTCCTTCAACCAGGTTAGAGTGGCGCTGCAAGTATGCTCTTTTCGAAGTTTTGCAAAAACGACTGTGAAAGTTGCTCTTTTCCCTCATAATGAATTAAAGATGTATTTGTAGGTCAAATGTAAAGCCATGAAGTTAATAATGATTGATAGCTATCGTCTTTACTTGTAGCGAAGATCCATGGTTGAGTAATGGTTTATCTTTTTATAATAATGATTATCTTTATGACAAATGATTCTTTTACCAAACAATGATAACTACCACTTTTATGATCATGGATCCTGTAGGAGGTAGTAATTTAGTGATTGCCCTATTTATCTTCTCAAAACAGATACATTGTACTAAAAATTTTTATAGGATATTCTATATTAAGCAATCTATTAAATCACAAATTCTCTTGGAAAAGTTAGTAAGATATACATTCTTTGAGTAAATGAAGGAACCATCAATATATTTGATATCTATACAGCAATTAGTTTTTTTAATGTTCTTGACATTTAGCTTTAGAAGACCTAGTTATTTCAGAGGTTAATAAGTAGTTTTCTAAACACATTTGTTACAATGACACGAATAAAGCTTTATTAAACACATAATCAAAACTATTTGCTGTCTTCAATACAATAGGCATAAGATTAATTGCATTTTCAATGTATCTGCCATTGGTAACTGTCATTGACAGTTCCATGGACCCACTCATGCCATAAATATAGTACGATTTAACTATATTCAACACATACAGTTTGGAACCGCCCCGATTTTCAATATCTTGATATCGTAAGTTCATATAATCATGCATATGATGGTTGAATATCGGCGTGTTCAAGCAAAAGGCTAAATAAGAAAAAGGTAAAAAAAACAACTTCCCTCTTAAAATGTGACAAAGGAAAGGCAACAAGAATATTCCCCTGTTTGATACACTAATCCATTCTTTCGTATCAGAATACGTGTACCATGTAAGAAAATTGCTTGCGGCTTCAATGAAATATTAATTGACAATCTATGGAACACGTAACAAATATAACTGCACAGTTTTAACTTCCACACTTTCAATGACCTTCGAGAAATAGTTTTCGCTATAATTATTTTTAAAAATACGTCTCCTAAGCTTTCATGCAAGATATAAAAGGCTATTCCTGGAGTTAATAACACAAGTTCTTTTTCGTCTTAATCAATAGATTGGAAAGTAAGCCTTTATCAAATTAAGCCATTTTCATGAGAGTTAAAACTTCCCCTTCATCTCTAAAAGAAGACAAACAATATTATTTACAGAAAGCCTTCCTTTAGTATAGAAAAAGTTGTGTTAATTGTGTTTATCAAAGTTAGATTTTAAATATATATATATATATATATATATATATATATATATATATATATATATATATATTCAATGTTTTGTTTAAAGGACTTGATTTAACTCTATTTCCGTACTATTTGTGTTATTTTATGTTGATTAGAGAAATACATATAAATGGGAAACTAGATCAATGTAAGTAGAAAAATAATTCCAGTTAGTTATTAGTTATTCATTTTTCACAAACATAAGAAAATAAGTGAAAGCCACAATTTAAGTCTTTTACTAAAGACTGTTCATTGGCTGTACATTGGAGGTTTTGAAGGAACTTCGAGGCAACTTCTAAGCACGTCGCGACAATGCAGGCCTGTACTCTTTTTAATAGCTAGACAGACTGCTAGGGACACAAAAAGTGTAAAGGAAGGGTCACATGGAGGAATAACTGGATTTGAACCCGGTCCTTCGGCGTGAGAGATCAGATTGCTAACCACTACGCGACCATGCTACCATTGTCCTAGTACTGAATGCTAATTAATTACGACGAAATAATGTTTACTTTAACAATATTTTGTTTGACGCAATTCTGTTCATAGACTTTAATGTAACGTCACTTTGTTCACAAATTTATGAACTTGAAAATAACCACAGTTATTTGTGAAATCTTTATCGTAAAGGGTCTGTAGCACGTCTTTTGCCAGTTATTCTTTGTAATTGGCTATTCATAACTAACATTTTTGTTCTTTATATTGATCTAATCAATTAGAAGGCAAACCATGTCATTACACAACCCGATTATCAGTATACATACGTACATGTAGCTTTTAGAAAGAAAAAAACCGGGTGGAGGGCATTTTAATTTGAACACTTTCAATTATTTAGAATCATAAAAACAATTCCCATTAGTAAACCTCGTACATTTCTTGTTGAACTTGATTTTTTTAGCTGTTGGTGACATTGGTTTGCAAATACATTTAAGCAAGTTATTTGAGCGAAAAATCATCAACTGTCCCTTTTAAACATTCATTAAAATTCACATCAAAGGTTAAGCTTCTAGAACACATGATGACATCTACTGTAATTTTAGAGGTTAGTCTTATAATAATATTGTTGTCTGACAAAATGAAACTTTGGAGTAACTGAAGCTCGCGAGATGATTGTTCTGCCATTGATGAATCGTTATACTTATATCTATATAAAATCAATTCAGACCAGGGCTAAAAGGTAGATGAAACTTACTTGAAAGATTTAAAAAAACAAGTTTATCTTTATGCTCAAGACTGGGCACGAACGATCAGATAAAAAATGACATATACAAAACATGTCTCGTGAAAAATGATTAAACCTTTTTTTCAAAATATAATGCTTTGCAGTTATAGAAAGAGATGCTTGTTTATCATTAAACATTAACATTAGCAAGCAAAATAATAGAATAAATGTGTTGTGTCATTTTGTTATTCATAAAAGTAACTGTTTACATTACATCTCCGGTAATAACTTTGAAACTTTTAAGCATCGTCCTTGGATTGAATACAATATTGTGTAGCCATTTATATCATTATATCATCAATGACCGGAATTGAATAAAGAAAAGGAAGTAAATTTCAATTAGCTACGATAGAGTTGAATTATTGAACAATCACACGCCACACGTGTCGGAGTTTCATAATCTAATCTAAATCACATTTGCATTCAAGTTAATTGAATAGACAGAACTAATTCATCTTACATCTGATGTAAGTCTTACTATATATACGTGGTTACGTTTAAGGTTCGCTTGACTCAACGATAAAAGATGAGGTGATTGATATTCAAAATAGAAAAGATTAACTTTTTAAAGCAAGAATGATACACGTACATCAAAGATAAAAGGTAAAATGCTACCATTGCATATATCAAAATATTTCATCCTCTTGCACAAGTAATTTACTAATAAGAACAATATCATCATAAATAAAACACATTTTACATCTTAGGTTAGGTTAATGTTTATTTTCACAAAACGAATAAAGATTGAGCTTATTGATATTCAAAATAGAAGCGATAAATAAGGAAGAATGATACATCAAAATATCACAAAAGTTAACATCTATTTCGGATTTTATCCCAACTTAGTCATCTTAATCATTACGAATAAATAAATCAAAAGGTACTATCCAAATCAATTTTCAATCATAAATCAATTTTATCATATATTCCTCCACTATAACTAAATCGATCATATAACAAACACAGCTTATACTATAATATAATATACTAAAGATGGTTACAAAGGAAAGCAAAGACAAAAGGCTTACTCTAATGATGTTTCTTGTCACATACTGATGTAAGAGTAATGATGAACGTTTTATAAGGACAAAATTTCAAACATCGATGTAAGCTATCCTTCTTTTGGAATGTGCTTACAGGCTCTGACGCGAATATATTTCAAAAGTTTTGCACGTGTACTGCGCAAATCTATTTGATCATAGGACACCCAGATTGATCACTTTAGCTTTTATATGAAATAAATTGCGTCATACATGAGTCTCATATAGCCTCGAGGACGGCTTATATGGATCATGGTCATGTAATACTTTAAAGCTCCGTGAATTACCAGATCCAGTGTTGTCAGATAACTCTTTGATACACTACATGATCTCATATGGAAGCTTACGGCTTTGTGAGTAACTTAGAATCAAGAAAACTAAGTTACTCAGATAATTATGTTTAAGCCAAACAACCTACACATTACTTATTTGGTTTTAGGTAATATGTGTTATCAGGTACATCATACACATATAGCCATCTGTTGACCTTTAGCCAATACTGCCAATTCGAATAATCTGTTTTACACCAAAAGGCTTGTATTTTCACACCGTACACATTAACTTAGGCCGAAAACGATTTAACTAAGGATATCATTAGTGCTTAGGCTACATGAATAAAGAACTTGGACTTGTTATTTAACGAAAATACAAACTCAATTGGCCACTGAAATGTTTTTGGCCCTTTTTTTCTTATGTACATGTACACTTCAATTTGCTGTAGTTTATGGCCTCTTCTTATAAATTTGAGTTAATTTTTAGACCTTTATTCCTGCTTAATAACACACAAATAAATTCTTTTAAAATATGGCTTTGTGAAACGATGAAAATGGGAGATATTTGATAATTTCTAGGTCAACGTTACCTGTAAATCGAAATCGTTAGATAAAAACAAAATAGGTAACGATAACTTAATATACTTAGTAATAAGTCGTTAAATCAAATGAAAAACTATTATCATTTGTTTTGATGTATATATGGGATTACACAAGTTTAAGCATATCCTATATATCATCGATGTTCAACACCAACTCTTTTCGCTTCCACTTCAATGATATCTATCATTCTTTTCTCTGAGAATGTCTGTATCTGTCAGGCCTATGATATATCAGGATAGTGTTGGATCGATGCGGTTTATCAATACGCTAATGTTATATAAAGCTCAAGTATTTATGTAAGTGTAAATATGTAAGTCATCGTGGAAAACACGTAAAAATGAGCATATCTATTGATTGCTTTCTGCAATGCTTATATACCTGCACCTCGACCGTGCCAGTTAAGTGAAAACATTGCACCATTAGATTTGAAATTTAAAACATATTCAGTGATTTTCATGACTTTGATAAAGAAGCTTTGTACATTTAAACTTGGCGACGGTTTGAAAGATTTCGTAACACCAACATTATCAAACAGATTTAATAACATGCAATATTTAACTTTGAAAAGTGTTCTCTAAACTACCTGGCTTTCTATTGAAATTTGATAACCTACAAGCATATACTATCAAAGGGAATTGATATATCATTGGATAATTCATAAATCCTTGCTTTTGAATCTTACACTGATATCGTTATTTGAAATTGCTTTAAAAACATTCCACCAATGTCGAGCTTAATGATATAGCTTTGATCATTTACTGCATAATGGAGTTTTTGTAAGAAACGGAAATGATTCAGATTTAAAAGGAAAATACATAAACCCATGTAGATTGATAAAGTTTAAGTTGAGTTATGGGATATTATCACGCAATGGTTCGAGATTCGAAGAGCTTTTCATGCAAATTTCATGTTATGTTAATAATCATCTACTAAAATCACCTACCACGACTTACTGAAACATAATTATCATTGAATAATACGATGACATTATGTTAAATGAGGGGCAAAACAATGAAGATATGTCATTTTGTTTTGTTGGTTTTTATATCTTCTGACAATGCCCAACCTGAAACAAACACATTCATATTACTTATATTCGTGTTAATCAAATGCCAATATTTTGTACATCCTGCTGCATCAGCGTAATTGAATCCGCTGATCGAGCTCCTTCCATCTTCCCTGATCTCTTTCGAGCCAAATCCCTCTACGACTGGCGCGGCTTGATTTTCGTGGCTCTGATCACTTGTTATTGTTTAAGCCAATGAAATGTCGTTATCCAAGGAGCTTGAAGCTACTCTTTCGAATTTTCTATCCGGGTTGTGCCGCTGTTGCTGGATGCGAGTCGTCTCATTTGCTGGTGAGATAGCTAGCGATACGAGGCTTTTGGCCTAAATGATATCAGGGTATATGGAAAGAGCTCGATCAGCGGATTCAATTACGCTGACGAAGCAGGATGTATTTTGCATCACATTGAAAAAGTAGGTGTTGCAATACATTTTCCTTTTTTTACAACATCAGTGACTTATAAGTTTAAGTTTAATATAAGTTTACGTAAACTACATGTAAAGTACACGTAATCTACACATAAACAGCTTTTGGATTGAATTAAATATTGCATTCGTATACAGAACACGGAATTATATTTTAGCCAATATACAGAGATTATGCTTTTGTGATGGGTTGAGCGCTTTCCTGTTAATTTCAATATAACCAACTGAAAGGTAGGTGCCTCTAACATCTACTGACGTCACTGATATACTTTGTAAGAGAGTATTACTGAAAACTTAACATATAAGGTTGAAAATGTTTTAGGTGTTAATAATTAAACATTGAACGCAGTGATGCCAAGTGGCGTAGTGGTTGACATGCTTGACTCACTTGGCATAGGCCTGTATTCGAATAAAAGCGGAGACGTAAACATCTGTGACTCCGGTCCCTTTTGTTATATTACTAGTCAAAGAACTTCATCCATAGTGTCCATCGGTACCTGAAAACTGGATATACATTGTACGGGCCGACAATGTAGCTGGTGTGAAAACGCATTTCCGTTATAGTTAACGACCGAGTTGGAGGTGTGCATGAATTGGAAAACCTAGTCACGTGCCTAGGTGTTTCAATTCATGCACGCCGACAACGAGGTTGGTAACTGACCTACCATTCAACCATTAAAATAAATTTCAAACAGCGACAAAAACATTTGAATAAATATTTTAAGCACACGTTAAAATAATACAGGTACTTTTGTTGATATCATTGGTACGATATTGATGACGCTTCCAGATAA
Source organism: Phorcus lineatus (assembly GCA_921293015.1). Taxonomy (NCBI): domain Eukaryota; kingdom Metazoa; phylum Mollusca; class Gastropoda; order Trochida; family Trochidae; genus Phorcus; species Phorcus lineatus. Next base: position 18,975,361 of record OV121083.1, on the reverse strand, counting down.
AGAAACGGTGCCAAAATACGGTAGTTGACAGAAGCCTGAGGAAATCGCGCCGCACGTGCAGCATGCTTATATATACATGCAAAATAACAGAAAGTTGACCGGTGTAAACATCACCTGAGTAACAACAAAAGACTAAATCTCAAAATGTAAATGAGGAGATGTATACCACCGTAGACGTTTAAGATTTACAAAGTTAACCATGTACAACTCAATCCTATCACTTAAAAATATCTAAATCATTTGGTCATTACAATGTCTTCAATGTGTCAGCTGGATTCGCCGGTCTAGCGGTTAGTGCTTTGAAACAAATAACAGAAGGTTACGGGTAAATACAATTTATTTTACGAATCATTTTCACTATGAGAAACAACTATTTAAAACTCTGAACAAGTTAGTTGAACACCTGAGCACGATCAAAACACGGTGATCAACTTAGTTACCGCCCTGGTAATGACTTCAACCAGCCAAAAAATAATTACTTATCATTAACTTGTTGAAACATAAGAGTTCGTTTGTTTGTAATTTGGTATAATATGAATGACATCTTTCGACAAAGAAACTGACAGTGTTTATAGTTGGAGGTGACATAAGCCCGAGCGAATCGTGCCGCACGTGCAGCACGCTGAAATGTACACTTAACATAAAAAGAAAGTGTACCCTACCCAGTGTTAGCAACTGAATTTCAAAACGTTAGAGACGTGTTTTGCACAGATGTTTAAGATCTAAAACATTGTATTACTCAAGCCAATCATTAAAAAGGATTAAATAAATAGTCCATTTTTAGAGCGCGTTCTCCATGAGGTCAGGCTCGAAGCGCTTGGAAATTAGTAAGCCTGTTTAAAAAGATGAGTTTTAAGAAGACCCTTGAACATTGAGAGTGTTTTTGCAGTTTTGATTTCAAGGGGGAGTTCATTCAACATCGAAGCAGCACAGAAAGCAAAAGATCTCTCTCCAAATGTTCTCATCTTTGTAAGAGGGACACAAAGCAACTCTTTTGATTGTGATCTGAGGGACTTAGCTGGAACATAATATGAGGTTCTGGAGATACAGTGGGGCAGTGGCATCAATACACTGATAGGTAATGCACAGAACCTTGAACGTAACCCTTTCGTTAATGGGCAGCCAGTGCAGAGACTGCAGAACAGGGGTGATATGATCCCGCTTTGAACATCTGCTAACGATCCTTGCAGCTGTATTTTGTATACGCTGGAGTTTGTTTATTACTTTTTTGGTGGATCCTGCTAGTAAAGAGTCAAGACGTGTCATGACCAAGGATAGAACAAGTTGAAGGGCAGCATCTGTCGTGAGATAGCGTCTGATCTGGCCGATGTTTCTTAGCTGTAGGAAGCACTGTTTGGAGACCATGCTAACTTGAGCTTCCATATTGAGGTCCTTGTCCAATGTGACACCTAAGTTCTTTACTTTGTCGCTCAAAGTGATGGTGCTGGTTCTAATTTGGAGTGACTCAAGTTCTGTCTTTGCTCTCCTCTGTTTTGGTCCAATCAAAATGGACTCAGTCGTCTCTTCATTTAGCTTGAGGGTGTTAGAGGTCATCCATGATCCGACATCATCACAACAGTCAGCTATATCCTGGACGGCAGTGGCAGCATCAGAAGGGTTTGGCTTGAAAACTGACAACATCTGAGAATCATCTGCGTAGAAGTGGTGGGGCAGGTTGTGGTTCTTCATTATTCCTTCGAGTGGCTGTACATAAAGGTTGAAGAGGATAGGGCCCAGGACGGAACCTTGGGGCACCCCATAGTTGAGTGGTGTAAGATCAGATCTGACGTCATCGATGACAACCCTCTGCGATCTATGAGACAAATATGATTGGATCCAACTTAGTGCAGTTCCTGATATTCCTATAACCCTCTGCAGACGGGACAGCAACTTGGTATGGTCTATGGTGTCAAATGCTGCGCTGAGGTCTAACAGGACTAGAAGCGCAACATTTCCTTCATCAATACCATAGCGAAGATCATTCAGTACGCGAAGTAGTGCTGTTTCGGTACTGTGGTGAGGCCGGTAGGCTAACTGGTAGGGACCATACAGATCATGAGCACAGAGATGGAAGTTGAGCCTTGTAGCAACTGCCTTTTCGATGAGCTTTCCAATAAAAGCAAGATTGGAAACAGGTCTAAAGTTCTTGTGAATTTCGGGGTCTAGAGTACTCTTTTTGAGAAGAGGTTTAACTATTGCCTCTTTGAAACATTCAGGAAAGATGCCTGAAGTGATACTAATATTCACAAGTTTAGTAATGACAGGGAGAAGTTTGTCAATATTGTCAATAACAATACGGGTTGGGATTGGGTCAAGTGCACAGGAAGTTGGTTTTGCTGCTTTCACTAAAGTATGGATCTCCGTCTCTGAAAAGATCTCAAAGGTTGTTAGCGGTTGGTCTGCATACAAAGTGTCTTCGAAATCGGAGTCACTTTCACTTGTGGTGGTCAATAGTAGATTCTCCCTGATAAGTTGGATTTTCTCGACAAAATAATTTGCAAAGGACTGTGCTGTCTGTTGCTTGTCCTCGGAAGGTGGTAAAGAGCTATTGCCGACTTTTCCCATCAACTTGAAGAGCAGTTTATAGAGCGCCTTTGGGTTGGATGATGTTTTTGATATCTTGTCATTTATGTGGTTCTCTTTGCAGATTTGGATAACTGATGTCACATGGTTCCGAGACGCCTTGTACATTTGGCGATGCACTTCTAGGTGTGTTTTCCTCCATCTACGCTCTGCTTGTCGTCTGTTGCTCTTTGCTTCACGGATTTCTTCAGTGAACATCCAAGTTGGATTCCCCCGAGACGGTAATTGCTTCACCTTCTCCGGTGCATGTGCGTCAAGTAGTTTCAGTAATGTGGAATTGTACAAGTTACACAGTTCATTACAGTCATCAGGGGGGTTCTGTATGAGATTAGATTCCAATAGATCTTGTCGAAAGGCATCTTTGTTCATCTTGGAGATGTTCCTGCACCTCACTGTTTCTACTGGGCAAGGTGGCCGAGTTGTGTCCAGCTCCAGGTTCACAATGTAATGATCTGAGATTAGGAGATATTTGACAACAGTACTCCTAATAGTGTTTTCAGATTCTCGTGAGAGAACCCAGTCAAGGGTGTGTCCGGACCTGTGGGTTGGCACAGAGATGTGCTGTACCAAGTTGTGAATATCAAGAAGATTGGTAATTACTTATGTTTCTGGATTATCTCTGACATCAAAATGGACGTTAAAATCCCCTAGAATAATCAATCGGCCTTTAACTTCACAAAGACTCTCCAAGAGGGACCCGAATTCTTCGGCAAACATGGTAGCTGTTAGTTTGTTCTTTTTCGATGGGGGAGGGCGGTAGAGAACAGCTATGTGGGTTGCAGTCTTGCCATGGGTTAGAAGTAGCTCAATGAACTCAAAAGACTGTGCTTCGGGCAGTGAGGAAGGGCAGGGAGTCATGCGGAGATGGTCACGGTATAATACTGCAACTCCTCCACCTCTTGTGGGTCGTGCCTTATGATATATCTTATAGCCTTCGGGTGTCATGGCTGCCACTGCATGTTCATCGCCTACTTCTTTCAACCATGTTTCATTCAAGACAAGGATATCAATGTTTTCGTCTGACACAAGATCCACAATTGTTTCACATTTATTTCTTGAAGATTGAACATTCAGAAGAGAAACGGTAAGACAATTTGATAGTTTCACAGGTGGCACACAGGCCGAGATCGGAGGTTGTTGATTGGATGTGGGCGGGGTTAGGATGCGGCACCTCCTACCAGCTCTTTTGCCTCTTACTGTCTTTCTTCTATGCATGACAGCAAATATCCATTCATCTCCAATCAGTTTAAAAGGTCTGGTATTCTCACTTGGTAAACAGGTAAGCTTGGGTACAGATATTTGGCCACTGTCACTGAGATCCAACAGCTGTTGTCTGCTATATGTAATCCTGTCTTGGTGAGCCATGGTCCAGCTTGGGTCCTTTGTATTCACACAATAGTCCTGTTCTGGCTGCTTGTAGGTGATAAGTTTTTCACACAGTTGTGTATGAGAAATGTTGAGAATTCCACATATAAACAATGTCAAAATAAACATAACCAGTTCAGACAAGTTCATCAAACTTCAACAATCACTTCTCAAAATTAAGAAGGTCATACATGCCAAATTTGACAGGGATAGATAGCCAATAAATGACTTGAAATAAGTAGTAAGTGGGAGCAGAGAAAAAACCGTGCTGCCTGTATGGGCGCTTGTTTGATTAACCATTTTGTCATTATATGTCAGCTGATTTCGGTGCTAAAGTGATTAGCGCATGTCATGGGTGTGAATTTCTTCTGTTGAATAGGAAGTTACTTTACGGTTTACAGGTGAGACTTGAAGGCCTGTCTACCTGTGCACGTGAAAAAATTCGATAATCAACTTTTATATCTACTTCAGGAGAATAATCGGTTGACTGGCACAATGTGGAAAGAACGATAAATGGACTTAATTTGATGTAACTTCTTTTTGTTTTAGTAAAACGTTCTTCGACAAAACACGTTTTTATGGATTAAACATCCCAAAACCAACGATACAATGTAGATATATACAAAGTTTTGTCAAAGAATCTTGTCCCAGATGACTATAAAGTGTATGAGAGAAACGGAATTACCCTCATATTCTTCTAGGAGAGTGCAACTAACCATTGTAATCATATCTTAAGACCTTGATGATCCAGAGGTTAATAATACGATCTTTTTTTTTATCAAAGCAATCTGAAAATAATGAATATGTCTTAGTTTCACTGAAAACAGACTTTCTGTCTCAAATTGGATGATAAATATATAGGAACAGAAGATTCTTCATGAATCTGTAAATAGTATATTGATTTAGGACAGATAACTGGAAGAAATAGATGTAAAATCAATTTGGTAACAAATATTCTTATCATTCCAACAGTGGATATACAAATGCATGAAAAGTTTAAAAATTTACAGTCAAGTTTGCAATAAAATCACCTTTGTGAATTAACCTCAACTTCCAAACGCTGCTCCAATATAGCAGTTTGTTGTTATGACTTCTTTTGTGTATTCTTCTGCTTGACCATCTATCGTTTATCACATGCGTTGTACAACTACTTACACATGAAACGTAGACGATTACAAAAATATTGTTTAAACATTTGTTGAAATTCAAAATTGAATAATAGAGAATAATTAGATAATCTTAGTCATATTTTCTTTCCTTATTTTTTTATATAGCGTGCTATTTGAATGGAAGAGAAGTGCTATTGGTTTCGATTTCTTTTTCACATAGATATGTTTTGTTACCTAAGTGTTATCTACATTAGCCTTGATCTTATTTAACGAGTTTGAGGCCATCTCATTGAGATTATAAGTAGCAGATTTTTTACTACAAGTATGACTGCAATAACTGAAATCATACCAATTTATGATAGCTTCTGATATTCTTTAGGAAATCTTTTCAACGCTTTAATGTAAAAACTCCCAAACTATTTTAAATCTCTCGATTTAATGATAGTTGTCAATATAAACTTTGTCTACAAGATTGTTTTTGTAATGAAAACTAAACCCATGTAATAAACATTTACTCTTTTCGTTAAATTGTCCTAATATTGTTTGTGTTTGCAAGTTCTTTCTTTAGTAACATCAATGATATTGATTTATTGATATGACATTATCATAATCACTGTATTCTCTTTATACCGTTTTTCCTTACAGTCATATAAAAGTGAAGTCATGGTTTAGAAACTGTTCGTGTGAACAAGAAATAGGTTTGTACTAACTTCCATAATGGGTTTCTAGACAAATAATTTAAACAGAGGTGCACCTATATCTGGTAAAATATGAGACAGGAGCTTTCCCTTTCAGCAGAAATGGAGGATTGCTTATATTTTCAATCTTTAGAAGTTAAGTTTATACGATTTGTAGTTTAGTTTTCATGCACCCTGCATTCATTGATAAGATTGCAAACAGCATGAATATGAGTATGAATAGAAGTTTGCAATGGTGTATCAGTCACACTTTCAGGAGTAACAGTCTTTAAATCACAACGAAGCGATATAATTGGGCCTGCCCTACATCAGAAGTTACTGTAACCACTATAAGACGATTCAGTTGTAAAATGAGTTAACAAATTCCATTAAGAATAATTATGTAATCATATGCCCCCATAATGAATGCAGTAACCGTTTCAGAGCACAATATTTTATTTGTTTTCTTTATATAAGTATACAGAAGGTATTAATGGTAGATATGTCAATAACAGCCATATTTGAAAGTGAAAACCATTTGCTTGTACGTACTGTACATTTCAATGTGAACAAATTGATTTATTCAACTGGAAACGTTATCAATTGTTATTAAAGAAAATATAAATGCAATTGATTTTGGAACCACGAATGTTGCGCTTACATATTTCAAATGATCATGAATTTAGCAATGCATACTCATCTACATGTTGCTTATGTCACGATTAGAACGTAATATTAGACTGCCATTTTTCTCCACAGTGCCTTAAAATTAATCATATTCAGAGATTTTCAAAACCTGTTTCTTCTCTTCAATGAACTCACATCTCTCCCGTGTTCCGTCTGCTCCGGCACCCATTTTAACACAGCACGAAAGGTGTAAGGTCAAGTGCTGAAACAAATTAAGATTCTTATTTCAATGCTAAAAGATGGAAATGCCCTCTCCATCAGATAAGTGTTCAAAATGACAACTCAATAATAGGTTTTATGAAAAATTTACACAGCCCATTGTGTTAACTCTGACATGAATAAAATAAATGTTCGTAAATGATTTCAAAGCAAGCTACATCTTATGCTGGCTCATAACTTTCAAACTCCAGTCTTTAGTTTATATTCTCTTTGGTATTATCTGTAAAAACTTGATATCTCTTGTCCAAATAGCGTTCCTTATTCTACTTGCGACATCACAGCACGACTATATACATGTACCTACCTACTCCAAAACAATCTAACGTAGGATATATGTGGTCTCTATGACATGAAACGAATGTCAAAATTACGTCTATCACACTTTCAATGACTTTGGAATGACAGCTTTTACTTTTTTCTAAATACCTTTTCTGTGCTTCCATGCAGGATATGAGATGCTATTCCTGGAGTAAATAAGTAAAGCTCTTTTGTATACTGAACACACAGAAAAGTAAGACTCTACTACTTTTATCCTTCATTAGGCGAGTAAATATATCCTCCTCCTGTATTCCAGAAGATAAACAAGATTATTCAAATCCCAGACAGTGAATCTTTGCTTTATAATAGTTTTAAGGGAGGTAAATGTATCAAATTTTAGATTATAATGTTAATAGATTGTTTAATGTGTCAGATGTCTACATGGATTTTCGTAACTTTTACTCACAAATTTATCATCCGACTGATCTCCAATCCTAAAACATACTCTGTTAATTTTATCATTATTTATTTGTCCTTGGCATACCATACAGGTTTTTCTTATTTTGCTTTTAGTGGTTCAAAAAACTTGTACATGTATGTGCTGATTTTACTTACAAATTTATCATCCGACTCATCTCCAATCCTAAAACATACTCTGTTAATTTTATCATTATTTATTTGTCCTTGGCATACCATACAGGTTTTTCTTATTTTGCTTTTAGTGGTTCAAAAAAACTTGTATGTGCTGATTTCACCTCAATCGACTTAAGTCATCCTAAAATATGTTACAATAACATTTTTATTGAAAAACAGCATTATTTATGTGCTTGGATAAAAAAACATATGTCATTTACATGTATATTGATTATGTCAACTGTTAGACAATCAACCCTGCCATTTTGTCTGATCAAGACAGGTTTCCATAATCTTTACGCGCGCCACTAAAGATACATTGTCAGGCTTTATAAATAACGACATAAACAATCATATTGTCCACTACAGTGAACCGATGATCCTTAATGTTTTTTTTAGCAACAATTAGTCCTTATTGATAAAAACTGAAACGATTGAAAGTAATGTGCCGTATGTAACTCAACCAACATACTTTAACTTTCCCCTCATATGTTTTGATAATAAATATGTTAATATCTTCATATCAAACTTTTGTATGCATATAATGGGAAACGAACACGAAGAGACTATCAAAGAATGTAAAACTCCATTTTAATGCTCTGATTGAATACATGTACACTATAAAGAAAGTTTTGTTATCAACGGAAACGATTATAGGAAAATAAAAGGAAAGGAAATAAATTCTGAGATTGGAATTAGATACCATTAAGGCTGAATTATAGAACAATAGCACGCAATGTTTCAAAGTTATTAAATCCTTAGCTTTTCATGTTTAACTTTATGCTAATTGAAGAAACAAAAAGTCCTTTTAAATTCCGGATATGGGTCTGAAATTCAAGACAAAAACAATATTAGGTTCTGAAGTGTGATCTACTCTTTGGCCAGATTAATTAACGTTAAAACAAGAAAAATAATTTAGGCAAAGGACGCGTAATCAAAAGATTTTTTGAAGTGAAAAGTTTACAATCAAGATAAAAGTAACATTCCATACCTAAACCATCTAAAATATGATTTATTAGAAATAATATGACGGAATGTCAGTTTGAAGCATAAGAGTTAAGGGTATGTAATCCTAATTTTAAGCTTACATGAGTGATTCTTTTCAACTTCTTTGAATTTTGCATCAATGCAGATATGAAACGCTTATATCATTCTCTGGAAGCAAATTTCTTTCATCATGCTTTGTGCTTTGTTGATTATATATTTATTCATCATTGCCATTATAAAACTTCAAAACACAAGTTCGTTGTGTCTAATTAAATGATGATTGGGTTGGTATGAAATCAATATTTGAAAAGTTACCATTTGTAACAGGTACGGTCAACATGTAAAATGTTGCAAGGACTGAAACTGTTTCTACATATATAAGCTTACGTTTACAGGTATGTTCGTAAGGGAATATGGGTGAATGAAATATATAATGAATACTGTTTTACCGTATATGTGGATTTAAAAGAATATGAAAATAGCATTTTTCATATAGTAGTAAAATATATTTTGCAAAGAAAGAAAATGTTAACTTTAACATTTCTTCAATTAAGAAATCAATGTTTTTAAAAGTTTTTTTAGGCGTTTAAGATTGTTGTTAAGATTAAATATGAAATATGACCTTTAAGTGATCATGATACAATGATCTATCAAAAAAAGGCAACAACACTCTTTAAGCACGAAATGTGACACTGAAATCCTTCTTTCAAGATACACTAAAACAACAATCTCTAGCAATCTGTCACTCTTAGTCATGCAGTGTTCTATTAGTTACCTTCATAAAAAGTGAAATCTTCTGTAGAAAGAGACAAGAGTTTGGTAATTCCTTAAGTAGTATGCGGCATACCATTTAGATGCCTTCTACTACTCGGTTGATGAAATCTTCAATAAAACATAAAGAGCCATGGTTTGCAATCATTCATTTTTTAGGGAATATAAAATAACTATACATCGATAGTCGTCGACTTTAGAAATATCTATGTGAAAATAGCCCCTATTCTTCCCTATTACGCGGGGAATCGGGCTTCCGAAAAATTATTCTATTGTGTTATCATCTGATGGAATGCCAAAGGTTTATTGGACTAAAATCGTCAACATCAGATGACGTACCTATGGGCGAATATGGCTGCTATGTTCGCCCCTAACCTTTTGGTGTATAAATGGTAATTAAACATGGATTAAATTATTGTCTATGCCAAACCATCGTGATCCAAAAAGTGTTGAAATATATTGGCACAAACCACTAATGCCGGAAAGGATAACCATGGCAACAACATATACCTTGTAAGTATTATGTATTTCCAGTTTTATTATTTTAAAGTCTTGACGAATTTCACTATTTTGGTAATGAAGAATTAAATTGAATTGAAACAATAAATGCTCTTGCAAGTAATGACGCACAACTGTCCATCAGGTGATATCCTGCACATGTGGGTCTTGCTCATGTTCTCATCCGCGTACTGAACATCCTTTTGTATCACTATGATTAAGTCAAATGCAAAATGTATATGTATAGTGAAATCGTAGTTTTTTGTAAGTTGTCTTTAAACGTTTCTTGAAATTTCATTACATTAATGATACAGTAAATAAGGACAGTCCTTGCGACACATACATGTAACGCGTGGTAGGAAATTGATTTGCACGAACAAAATTGACACAATGAAAAAGAAGTTAACTGAATATATAAAACAAAATGACCAATTTTTTAATTTGCATATGTATATGCTTTAAGGAAATACATTACAAAGTACAACGAGAGCTGTTTGATAAGAGGAAAGAAACGTATAGCCATGATTAATATGTTATTAAAGTTAGCCTCACGCTCTTACGGTTGTCGATACATTCGAAATATATATAGACACCTATCAAAAAAAGGGCATCCAAATGTGGTGGAACGGACTTGAAATTAAAATTGATTCTTTTTTCATCTTTCATCGTTCAAAATCTAGAGACCTGACACAATAACGTTACAATTCATGATCTTCATTTTGCACGATTCATATTGATATTTAAAACTCAATAACACAAAATACGTAAAAAATGCAACAGAGGACATATAATATTTAATATATTACTTAATAAGACGCGTTAAAATTCTTATTGTCTGCTCCAGGACAAAACACACAACAATAATGTTATACACTATTTAACAACCCATCACCATAACCGTTTTCTTTGTATGGATTGTTTCCAAAATAGCCAAGTTCTTACGAAGTCAGGTTTTGGAAATAGCTGAAATAAAAAGAAACATTTTAAGAAGCAGTGTATTGGATGCTAACAGGCTAACGGATAGATGATTTGATTATCAGTGCACCCCTATTTGGTAAAATATGGCGCGGAAGCTTTCTGGGTGGAAGCTTTCTGAGTGGATTGCTGATGTCTACGAACTTTAGATTGTTAATCGAATGTAATTAATGATGTTTTATACTACAAAACGTTAAATTCCATTCTATGGCTCTGGTTTTAGGTAAAAGGTGTATTTGAAGTTTTGTCATTAACAGATGTATAGGAAAATAAGAGAATGGGAAATTTCAATTTGCTATTTAAGTGTTGAATAACAGGAGACTGGCACGAAATGTTTCGAAGTTATAAAATCTTTAGCTTTTCATGTTTTCATTTATGCTTTTTGAGGATTCACAACCTCTTTGATACTGTTGATGTAAGTCTTACATTTGATACGTTTCATAGTCTGTATTAGGTTTTATGGATATCTCTGGCCTGATAATTAAGGATTGATTAAATTTACAATGAAAAGAAAAAACAGGATTTTGAACCAACAAACTCTTTTCACAAACTCAACCTTTACCTTTTAATGATATCAGGTTGCTTGGTATATAGTGTACTGCTTGACCTGTTCAATGAAGGGTTCAATTAATCAATGTTCAAAGGGAAAATTAAAGCAAACCCATTCATTGACGAGTATCAAAAGATGGTTTGAATTGAAAACTCACGTGGTTTTTTAATGATATTTTGCACTTAGAACCATGAACATGAATCAATACTGATAAAGAATTATTTGACTGATTATGAAAATAGTAAAGGCTGTTTGGAAACTAATGACAAGTAAACAAACTTGATTACCTTCATTTTGCATCGTTACAGATGTTAAACGCTTCTATGAGTCTGAAGAAGAAATGTCTTTTTGTGCTTTATTGACTTTTACCTTTCCAACTTTGTCATTAGTAACCCTTTCATACAAGTTATTCATGCCTAATGAATTCAGATTTTCTCATAATTTGGCTTTAAAAAAAATAAGCAGTATCAGAAAATTATGTTGCAAATCAACATAAACTGTTTAATGTGTTGATATGATGTCTAAAAAGGAAGAATAATTTCTTAAATAACCTTCTTGTTAATACAAAACCATTTGTCTTTATTCTGTCCTTTCTTACCCAAACGGGCACAAATATGCTGGGTATTTAAGTTTTCATATTGGTTATTGGGATTAGTTTTTCTAAAAATAACTCGTGATCTGATTGGCTGCCATCACAACTTTATATTCATTAATTCAATAAGTCTAGCATTCAAAAGACAATGAGACTCAAAATAAACATAGGTTATATCCATTCATATAAGTAATATCCATCTTGGTTTTTTATAATTTCGTATGGAATAACATGAAAGGTGAAGTGTTCATTTATGGTTTTTTGACTATTTCATTCATAGGATTATGCTGCTTAATATATTAACCATAAAGACGTTAAGAATTGCTGGGACTTCATTTAACTGCACGAATTCCCGAATGAAGACAATGACATAATCATTGTTTGTGCCGCATGTATGCAATAACTGAGGTAACTTGCAACCCGCCTTCGAGACGGTATTTTCCATAAGTACCATAATATTCTTAAATTTGACCTGAGTACGAAAAATAATCGAAGCTCGGAATTAAGACTTATCTTTTCCTTTTGAATTAATGTGATGAATCTCTCGTTAAGACTCGGAATTACTCACAACAATCCAACTGGATTAGATAAACTTTAATTCCTTGCACTTTGTTTGATTATTTTTATGATATAAGCCGTGCATATTGCGTAAATGAGAATACGATTTTGTCACATATAAATATTATTATCACCATTACTTAACAAATACAATCAATCACATATATCCTTTGATTATTTTAATTAATTATCGTAATTAAAACATTCAAGAATTGATTGGTGATTCAGATGTCATCACCCGCATCGTTTATCTACATTTGAAACATTTCTCACTTTGAATGTCTTTCCTTCTTCACAAACTCTTTTGTGTTAATCATTAAATCATAAAAATGAAATATGCCCTTAAAAGATGATCATGAAATTATATTATCGACGCACAAAGTAAACATCATAAATGGTCTAAGTAAGAAAAGTGACGCTAAAAGCCTAACACACGTCACAATCAACCACAATCTGTTGGCAATATGTCATGGTTTAAGGCAGCAACTCATTAGTTACGATTATAAAAAAGTAAGACCTCTTCCCAGTGGTGAAGGCTTAGTGTCCATTCGATGACATCTTGTCGCTTTGCTAATGGGTCGTGTCTTCATCTGTTTCCTGCATATCCTGATCTATCAAGTCGTTGAAATCAAATGCAAAAATGAAAAGAGTCTAATGTTTTGTCTTCAACATTATTCCCGTATTATACTCATTAGATTTAATCATATAAACATTATCTCACATCCTAAAAAACAGATCATAATAGTTAGAAAAAAAAATTTTTAGTCGGATATTTTTGGTAGATACAGGCATATACATCATATATGTCAATTATGTGTATGCCAATTCCCGCCTCACAGAAGTAGCTCGGTAATTAAGTCTTAAGTGGCATAGAAATTTATGACGGAGCTACCTCTGGGGGAAGAGAATGTGTACACTGGGTATACATTATAAACACATGATCCGAATTTATTTCATTCCCCCCAATTTATGTTCATTTATGTTTATAGTTGATTCTTTTTTTTTGCAAACCAAAACGAAATCTCTAATTTTTTCAGCAATTTTCAACCTATGACATTCACAAATGAAAGTCGAAAGGATAGAATTTTTCAGGGATTGTGACCATGAAAGCCATTTGAAACTATTTTTTTACGATCACTGATTAAGGTTTAATCATTGCCTAGAGCTGAAACATAACATTCGGGTTAAACTAGATAATTTAAATCATTTTTTGTGGAAAATTATCTTATTGACTATAAGTACGGTGATGTTGACAATGGACTTCAATCGGATGTAGCTTATACATTTCAGCGGTATGCACGTGCAGCACGACAGCCTCATACCGATTTCTAGACATGAACTAAACATTGTTTCTCAAATTCTAAAAGATAAATGTTGCACTAAATAAAAACTTTTAAAACATTTCACTTTTATATAGAAAATATTGCATTGTCGGCATCATATAAACTAATTTCGTAATTTGTATACGGATTGATGTAGTGTTTAGCTAATGTGGAAAATAGTTACCAACTTCGACCTTGACGCCTCTTTTGGGACTTTGTCTGTCAATGCCTGACAAACGCTGTAATTGAAATAAGAAAAATGATTTAACTGTGACAAATAACACCACTTGGTTTTCCTAGTTTTTTTATATTTGCACTTCCCAGTACAAGTATGTCAATGTAGTCGTTTTAGGATTAAGAAGATAAAGATGTGAGCAAGAAAAAAACACGATTTATAGGAATTCACTGAATTTTACATCAAGTGTCCTTGATAAGCTATTACATTCTTGCAAAAACATCAGAACCTTAAAAAATTACATTCTGTTTACAAGTGTTTGTAATGTGAAATTCGCTCCTGTAATTTTCCGCTGTTACGTTACTGCAAAAAGGCAATTTCGAATCTTTTCTGTAACAATGATGCACTAATAAAGAATTTATTTACTTAGACTTAAAGTATTATCACTCTGAGCTTTGTGTCAACTATCCTCTATATTCATCATGTTATAGCAACGGTTCAATTTTTTTTATCGACACTTAACAACAAAGCTGTAACAGATGAAAAAAATAAGATATTCGAATTCTTTAATATACCATTAGTCTTACACCCAGACTGTAGTTATATATTGACCTCAACGCAACATCTTGAAAAGGTCTAGATTTGAAGTTAACCACAGGCTGTAATGCCAACTTCTTCTATAGGCTCCTTTCTCACATTTAATAAGCTAATCGGTTTTGAGAATTATTTTTCAGGGACTGCATACATATCATGGAATTATGTTTTTGACATTAATGATAAAAATACATTGTGTGTATTTGCTTACGTGAAGCAGCTGTTAACAAAAAGGTCATCACTTCAATCTTGGTATGCACCATGATCAAATCGTGAGAAGTGAAAAAGAGTTCTACCTCTCTGAATACAAAAATCAAGCAGGTGCTTCGTATAAAACATCCACTTCCGTAAAAATCCCCCAAATTGTTTGAACATCAGCCCCTTAAGTTAACGTGTTGATTAATGAACACGTATGTCAGACCGCGTAGTGTTGGGAGCTTGCACATGGAGTTGTCTCTCTGACATTGGCAGCACTCCTAGCAGAAGGTGGTGATAAAACTCCTCTCAGCGCGTACCGACGCCTTGGATATATATACTTGAGCGTTCCTCTGATAAATCTAGGTACTGGAAGGTATATTGCTTACAGAAGTTACTATGTGTCCGCGAGTTCGATATGGAGATTTAGCAAGTGATCGAGTTGAATATCAAACGAGAATTTTTTTTCATTTTTTATTATTTAACTCGGACACATGACAAATCTTCATAGCAAACTCTTGGTAAACTATCTATCTCGTATTCTAGGCTTGAAATCTGGCTTGAAAGGTTGGTTTGGTGAAAAATAGCGGCTGATATTGTTGGTGTTTATCCTTTATTTATGAGTTAATGAATATCATTTCCATGTCACTGTTTAAGGTAAAAAAGGTATAGTCCAGTGCCGTGGTGAAAATAGCGGCTGATATTGTTATTGTTTATCTTTTATTTATGAAATAATGAAAATAATTTCCATATCACTGTTTAAAGTAAAAAAGGTATAGTCCAGTGCCGTGGAACGGTACTAGACGGGGCTTTCTTACATTTGATTGTTTGGTCACGTGAATGACGCCTGACAACGATACGAGAATCTATATCGAAACGTCGCAAAACTCAGAATAAAGAAGTTGTCATCCATCAATATTTCTACTTTCTTGGCAATACGTCGATTTTCGTTACTAGAGTTGCCCTTAAACCAGTTTAACATCGTGTGTCTATGTACTTTGGAATATGGGGTTGATATAAAGTAACTGGTTATGTAATTATCCCTAAGCTGTGCCGTTAAAACCTATTTTACTCCATCCAAATATTTGCCCTAGAAAGCTGAAATATTGAATACACACTCCACTGCCAGTGGGTTCATGTTTTACGATAAGTAGTTCGTCCTTCCTATAGTACCAGGGGTTGGGGTAGCGCAGTGGTTAGCGCGTTCGGTATTGGATCAGAAGGTCCGTGGTTCGAATCCCGCCCGGGGCTCGGCAACTTTGAAATGATTGATTGATAATCATACATCAGGCACAATCCAATGGCAGACATTTTAGTGTGAACATGAATTCACATGGCTTAATCGATTAACGTTAGCCTATCTGAATAAACGTGCTACTGCCCCTTTAGAAATTTGACATCAAATACGAATAAAAGCCGTTCAATTTCATAACAAATAGCAATAGCTTTATCATATTCTTATTATTACATTTATTCAATTATCTCACAGCCCCTAAACAAAGAACATCATAAAAATATGATGATATTATAATTTTGGTATTGTTCTGCTGTGGAATCATCTTCAGCAGCTTGGAAACCAAGGCGCCTCTTCCATGCATATACACTCGACTCGTCCCCCATAAAGTCTTCTCTATAATAAACTGCTACATATTTCTAGTTTTATTTCAGATGAATATTAAAGAAAATCAATTCTTTCATCATAAACGTGAGACTTAGCCATAAATGCCATAACCTGGTCCCCGATGTAGAGCTTTTATCGATAGCTATAAACAAAGTATTGGAGCCCGATAGGCAGATTGAATTGATAAAACTAAATAGAATTATTTACACTTCTTAATCAAAGATATATTTAGTGTGCTCATGATTTTAGATCATTTAGATTTTGCCTGTGAGGTATTGTTGTCGATAACGAACCTGCACGCTTAGGGAGAGAAAGACATCCAAGCTGTGTGTAAGTTGATGACATAAATGGAATTCATCATGCGGAAGAAGAATGTAAAACTGCTCACTGTGAAATTGTAAGATTAATCATGATTAGCTAGTGTCGTGTTTGCGAAGCTGATTAATTAAGTTTTGAAACAAAAACGCTTACTCTGATAAATGTTTGAATTTCAAGCATTAAAGCAGTGTATTTTTGTATTTTCTAAACCAACCTGTGTTTGTTAGGAACAAGTTTGCAAAATGTTATCGTTGCTTTCTTGAAGTTCTTTAAAAGATATTTATATTTATATTAAGATATTTATACAACATGCGTCATGATACAGTCCTTTGTCAGCTTCATCTACACTATTCTAACAGAAACTAGTCTATAATCTATAAACTATATTCAAGAAATCTGAACTATGGAATAAGCATTTGTAGCAGTTTTGAACATTATTTTTAAAAAAGCCCAACTTCTTTCTCCCTCAGAGATGCATCTTTTTTTCTCTCGCGGTCAATCACGAGAAAGGAAGTTTAGCTTTGTTATCACGCGAATATTACAAAAACATCAGATGTAGAGTGAAAATCGAGGATTTCACGCCGCCTTCGTTAATGAATAATAGGATAGGCCGAACATCAACCTGCTTGAGTCATCTCATCAGTGGCATTTTGGTTAAGGCGGAGTGTCTATACTTTGTAAATTACAAATAGGCGCTTCTGACTTTTATTACAGCACGACTAGCTAACTTTTATCTTGTCCTGTCAGTTAATAAACCAACTGACCAAGCTGACCCTATTATTCCAGCAGTCCGGCGTCAAACAGCGTGAAATTGTATGTCAAACATGAAGGACATTGAGTGTGCAAGCTCTTAAAGATGTAGAAGAAGAAGTCTATACGGTTCTGAGAATGAGCACCGCAGTCATCTTGTAATGTATGGATATTGGAAGATGTTAACATACAGACTCCTTTTGAAGAAAATGATGTATTGGAAAAACAAGTCAGTACAAATCTATAAGCGCTGATTGTTTGTTGTAGACGATGGTTCAGAGATAATGTAAACGCCTCCTTGCACATGTGTGACTAGTTTCTCTGTTTGGTTTCTTCTCCAAATATCGCAGTTTGCCCCATCACTGCCAATATGTTTTCAATTCCAGGTCTCCTTTCACCCTGCGAGGCTACCAGTGTAAACAGCTCCTGGGTATAGTAGAGCACTAATGATAGCATTTGAGACATGCGGTCTCTTCGCCAATCAAATGCATGGGAACGCCGCGATATCTTGTAAACATACCGTGAAGATACACATAGATAAATATCACCCCTCTGTTCCGACAATAGAGACTCTTACACGGCCAAGTGAATCAACTTCAGTATATTGATGCTCGGAACGTAAATCAAGACTTGTAATCACTGCTTTCAGATAAATCATAACCGTCTAATAGCTAATACAGCTTCTTTGAGTGATGGGCTTCTTTAATGCTGCTAGGCCGGCAACATCGCTCCCAGCATGTCAACTATAATGCATATGAATATTACATCACCGATTAAGGAAGATTCTTCAATTATTTTCCAATGTGGGTGAAAGGGTGAACTTATTTTGCCAATTTTAATAACTAGGAGTAGATTTACAGAAGCTCATGTTAGATCCATAATTATCGGATCGATAAGAAGACGTGGGAAGGATGTTCTCTTCAGATTCTTGAGACGCGTATTTCAGTCTCAAGCTCGTCCATCAGCGTGATTGATCTATATCTCTTTGGGAACAATAATGAAAGGGAATACATTATATTTTTAAGATCTTGCAATTAATCAATAAGGCGTAGGATAATTGATTAGATCCCATTAGTGTACATATCAAAGTGGAAATAAGGGGCGTAAATTGCCGTGGTAAAATTTAATTATTTTACAAGTTCATATACGTCAATCCCATTGTAACAGATAGAGCTTGTACAAAAACCTTAAGATCTCGTTCCTTTGGAATTGAATTGAGGATTAGGATGTATGTATATATAATAAGATTATATACTTCCAAATTCAAATTAACGTTGGATGTAAGTATGTGTGTTTATTTCTGTATGGAGGCCACCGGCCCATTATACATTCCATATAAAGCAGGATGATATTGACATGGAGCGCCACATGTAATGAAGAATATTCAATATACAATGGTGGGATAACAAATTTTATGACATCTAACTCTAGTGAATTGAGGATTGGGATGTATGTATATATAATAAAATTATATACTTCGAAATTCAAATTAACGTTGGATGTAAGTAAGAGATGTATTTCAAGATACAAATGTAAAAGTGGCATGTTTTTGGTATACTTAGCCAGATGTAGACATTCCCGTTTTCTATACACAATTTGCCGTTTCTAGGTCTGGCTACACGAACAAATGGGCAGAATTTTATGATTGCATTAATGTTTTGACATCAACATAGTTCCTATGGGAAGTTGAAAAAGATATACTTCATAGCTGCTGTGGTCGAAATGTAATTGATAATGTCTAGACCTCATGGTTGCAGAAGCTACTAACGTCATGCTCTTTCAACAAACTAATAGTAAATGTTGGGATAGAAACAAATGCAATTTGACAGAGATCGATGTAGGAAGACAGAATTTGATGAACTTTTTATCTGCATCATGTATACTCGTGAAACAAAAGAATTACAGGCCTTCCTTATTTTCAACATTAAAGTACAAGACGTGTCACTATGTAAGCTATTAAATACTTCGAATAGCTAAAACAGTAAAGAACCCAAATCTCCAGTCACAATGTTATTTGCAGAGAACTTCATAAAAGCCCTAGGAAATAAGATAAAGGTGAGTTATTATATCAGTATCAATTGCCGTCTTATCTAGTACCGAATTTCTAATCGAGTATGTTGTGAATATATAGGAATACATATGTCTACTTTGCGGAAAGCAAAAATCTTCATTTACATCAAATTGTGTGATTTGAGTATCAATCCGAAAGGTTTTAATTGCGAAATAAAAAATTGTCCAAAAAGGATACAAAAACGATCTAAGATAGAAAAGACTAGTATCTAAACATCTTTACTTCTTTAAGGAGCATTTTACAAACTATCTAAACATATTTAAGTATCAGGATGGTTTGGGAATAATATCACGTTAGGATAAAAAATAGTAAAAAGATAAGGAACTGATGGGTGGGGAGGGTACGTTTCGGGAGGGATGGGGGTAAGGATTGAACAAGGAATGCTCATAAGGAGGTTCAAGTGAGGTGTCGGGCATCATCCATCAAAGTCATGTTTTCGTGCATTGTTGTTGATCTTTGTGGCCCTACCCTCAAGGTTTTTCAAACTCTTTCTCCCTTTCCCCCAACTTTCTACCCCCGCTGGGCGTTCAAGTGGTTTTGTTCTTGTCGCCTAGCTCACGTAACGAGCCGTGGACGAGGGGACTACAGTGATTTATTCCCTTCAGTTCACTCTGTTCTCGACCGGATTCTAGAATTGCCTGCATTTGTCAATGCAAGGCCTCCCATTGTCCTAGAAGCCTTTTATTAAGCAGTGGTAGACAAGCCCCTCAAAAACCAGTAATAAGAGATTTATCATGAGCGCCCCTCGCAAAGAGCATCTTCAAGGGTGACATCTTTGAGGGCTGGAGATTTGACTGGCAGGAATCTGTCTCCGACGCGGACAAATGAGAGTTACGTCATCACCAATTCAGGACTGGGTCGACAGCTCGCTTGTTATATTAGTAATGAGTTGATTGTGTGTTTCACAGTTTGTGGTCATCCTCCCTTAAATCAACACGCCCAACCTATTAATCATACAAAGAAAGCACAATGGGAATCCCCCCAATTTTAAAGCCATGTATCATCCGAGTGATTATGACAAAGATGACACATCGAATATTTTATTCAAAAAGCAAGACAAACACTTTAATGGACTTTTGGAAGAAGAGGGACACAGGCGGGTGAAAAAGATTGAAATTCGTCATTTAGGGGCTTTCTTTCCTGAAAGAAAATCATTTCGGAGTGGAGTGGAAAAATGTTTCGACGCTTCCCATACTGATTAAAGTGACGAAACGACTCAAGACGACATTGTTTAAATCAGTGGAAAACGCTCGAAGAAGCCAACTTCTTTAAAGACCCTTGAACCATGAACACCCGAAGACTTAATAGGTTTTGGGTGTACAAAGAGCAAAAAAATCCAATTTACCAACAAGATAGGTGACAGAGAGAACAGCTAGGCCCCCTTGCATTGTTGATAGAAGTGTACTTAACAACCTTGTTCAAGACGTTTAATATGAACTTTTACAGTTTGGTTCTTTATGTGTAGGAATTGGTGTTATAGTAAGCTGCAGTAACCACGCATGGCGTCTCAAAATCACATGATTGCCCTCTAGTGGCATCAAGGGCGTCATATAGACGCTCAGTGGGTGAGATGATAAGGTCATTGAGTGAATTCCATCTGATTCGTGATTAAGGTGCGAATCTTCAAGTATACTTTATGCCAGGCCTCCTCGTCAGTCGTGGTATTGTATAATGAACAAATGTGTTTCTGAATTTTCCTGTAGAACAAAAAGCATAATTTCTAAAATGATAACAGTTTCAATTAACTGTCACCCCTTTACGTAAATTACGTTCCTGTATCGCATCTATACACTGATTTTATCAATAAAATGTATTCACGCTACTATAGCTTATTCCAATTATATTGCTTAACACGCCTTCGACTGACTGTCTTTGTTACTATTTTATCTTTAGCGATAACATTAGCTTTTTTCAATAATGAAATAACTTAAACTAATAATTGAATAGTTCTTCCCTTCAGCAAGTGATATGAATTATATAAGGGAGTCAAATGGCCATTATTATTATTATGCTTATCGGTCTCATTTCATTCTCTGAGCATTTGACATTTATCTCTTCTGTCAAAGTACCGCTTCTTTTTTAATCATACTAATAATTTATAATTATTATTGTACCTGAACCTAATTTTGTGCACGATGTAAAATTTTATCAGGTATATCACTTTTATAATTGCAGTGTTACGTTTTCATTACACAAATGCTAGATAAAATCTAATGATATTCATGAAATCTACATCTTTCAGTCTTATTTTCTTAACAGATTATTGCACTAATTTCCAAACAAAATATGTTTCCAAGACTTCTGTATCAATAACCTAAAGACATGGTCTGGTAATTACTAAAGTTCATTTAAGTTTCATTTATCTCTAAAACATATCTTGTAATTAAATCGTCAACCTATGCATTCTTTTATAGTGATCCTACGGGATTAACATTTTGATGTTTCTTTAAAACGAAGCATCTTTAAAGGCATACAAACTTCGGTTCTTTCATACTTGGAGATGCTAGAATGAAGCGCCCTATAATCATCTTCCAACCACCAGGTCGACAAAACCGTTACTTATCTTTACTCATATTGGCATATCTTCATAAAAAAATGTAATTGAACAAATTGAACTATTGGGTAAATGAAATTGTTGCAATTGTTGTGCTTGAGCTTAGACAATAGGTAAAACGTAGAATGATGGTGTTCGTTGGGACGCTTTCTCGAAAGTGCATTAAACAATTCTCGTATTGTATGTGATTTACGGCAGTTAATGTATCATTGTTTCTGAAAGTAATTACTCCCGTTAAGCAAAATATACGGCAGTACTCGATCGCTAGGCAACACTATTGTCCCTTGCTTACGTTGGCGAAGCATTTGCATTAATTAGGAGCCATAACGAGAGGCCATAAAGGGTTATGTGCTATTACAGCAAATAGACTATTAACCAATAGTCTTTCTTTCTCATCTATTTGGTAGATGTATGAGCTTTTTATTAGTATTAGATACTTATCTACATAATGGAGATAACTAAATACGGCTCTTCTGTCTTGCTTGACACAACAGCCTGATAATTCTAGATCTGATGTGATCTGAGTACTGGACAAGAAACATTTGTTACCACGATATACCAAATTTTTATGGCAGTTTTCTGCATACGATTTAAATCTTATAAGATGTCATGCCAGTTAATTAGGCATGATGTCTAGGTTAGGTTTCTGAAAAAAATTCAAGCAAATATTAACACTGTCAAGTTAACAGAGATATAATTTAAATTCCACCGTCGCATTGAAACCATATTGCCATAATGTGACATGGAATAAGAAAATGAAAAATAAAACAAATACAAGCTAAAGATTTCACGAAAAGGTTGACAAAATAACAGGATATTACACTTGCATTATAAATGAAGCACACCATTACCGTATCGCCTAATAGCAGTATCACATTATGTGTTAAGATAAATGAATTTTTAAAAAGAACTCTTTCGAAAAAGAAGTAAGTAGAATGGAACAGACGTTCATGCATATTCTTATCAGACTGTTCAATATTTCAGGAAAATAGAACACTACTTTTACTGATTGCGTGATACGAACGAACATATAGCAGATAAAAGTATTGTTTGTTTTATCAAATCACAGTCTATATAATGTCAGAAGACAGTTTCTTAACAACTTCAGGTATCATAAAATGGCGTTGAATAAACTTTAAAAAGATAGATTCATAAGTCTGATAACATTTAAATGGATGACTTATAAAAAACAGAAACAGTAAAAATCTACTGTTTTGAATAATTCCTTCTACTATTTTTTCTATTTTAACACCAGTTAAAGCTTAATGATTAACGTTTAGATATATTACTATTGTCAAAATATGTACAAGCAAATCAGGGAGGCAACTATTTTACTGTTTCAGGCTGCTAGACTGGTTAAAACCATTCACGAAGTACACTGGTGAAAGGTACTGTATGCAGTCTTTAATGTTCGTTTTGTTAATTTGGAGTTCATTTATTCTTAAGTTTATACTTATATCAATTCAGAATCGGGATTCCCATCACTAACCATGACCTCATAATAAAAAAGCGATTATACTTATTGAGTTTCATGTGTGACATTTTCTCTCTCAAAGTTTTGATAATCAGAAAAAGAAATACATTTTGTACACATTCTTTCAACGAAATAGTAATAACAACAAACTTTTATAAAAGAAATAGTTTTGCTTATATTACATATTCTGTTAAAGCAATTTCTATTTCGATTTGTAAAAGATACACTTTGGACATTTCTGTTGATAGATGAAATGCAGATAGTCACTGGCAGGGTTTTAAAGGTTAGTAATTTTGTCTTGTAAAGAGTATGAAGGATATGTATCTTAACGATAAACTAATAGTGTGCTTGCCCGTAGGATCTGAATCACGTCTGTGGCTGTGTTGATGAACTCACCCTACATATATGCCTGACTTGTAATCAATCAAACTATCACACAAGACCAGCTGTAGGTAGTCGGCATTGATTTAATGTCACGTTACTTTGTCGATACATATTTCATTACGATATATAAGGTGCTGTCATCTTCGCAAAATTGGGTTGTTGGCCAATATAAACTTTCCTCAGAATACTGTGAACTTTGCCTATATCACTAATTGCTTCAAACATAGAGCTAACACTACGGATCTGATTCATTCAGTGTAAACCGAATATTAAATCTGTATTGGGATAACAAACAACATCGCAGCTTTAACTCACAATTGAATGTCAAGTATGGATTAATCAGTTAACTACCACATCTTATTACTCTCTCGTTGAAGGTACCGCCGTTTAATATATATATATATATATATATACAATGTGTTGATAACATCGCGTGATGATTGACGTATCATTAAGTCACAATCTTTAAGTATGACGTCCCAATGTTAGCGGCGCCGCAGCAGTGGTAATCTCGACGATTTCCTTGCTTTTTATTTGATAGCATTTAGCGAGTAATAAGTAAAATACTTTCCGTTGAATAACATTTTTACGAAACTCGGGAATGGCATCGTTGTCTAACTCGCTTACGCTCGTTAAATACCGAACCATTCACTCGTTTCATAAAATGTTATTTAACGGGACGTCGTTTAGTATTCTCTATATAACAACCACTAAGATTTATTTACCATTCCATATAAAACGTATATGCTAACGTGTGTGAGGACAAGCGTTGTTATTTGAGATTATTAAACATCCAAATAAAGTGGGTTTTAATAAGATCATGCATTGATTTAAACACTTATTAAGGCGAATCATTGGCCAGCAGTCTTCCGTATTTGTTACACGAACGTTGACTTACAGCTTTGTGACAAACATTTGTCTCCGCTCTTGACAGGGCTAAGGCATTGCAGGAAAAAGCATTGACACTGGAACGTTAGTTACATAACTCAGCGCAGCTCAAAATGACAGAATAGAGAGAAAATGTCCTTGCTTTCCATTAAAAAACGCCAGAGTAAAGAGAATAGATAGAGGATAGAAAAAACCTTCCAAAATTTCCTCATCCATTTGTCGAGTGTGAGGCTGATTACTTCGATGCATGAAGAAATCTCTCCGTCAGATGCCGGCCTGTGGCGTCAAAAGGTTGTTTGGCAATATTTTACAAGTCAAAATCCACATTCATTGTCTTCCCTCTCAGCCCCAGACACAATCTGCAGCGAGCACGAGTCTTTGATATATTGCAATTTGTTCCGTATCTCCTTCTACAATGCCTTTATTTCAAATACAGCTAATTCTTAAATTCCTAAACCGCACGAACTTCAGCAGTAAATCACATATTGTGAAATAATACATTTTAGTTTAATGAATGAATTTGGTTTAATTTTTAACTGAAATATAAATATAATGTTTTTCAAGGGACAGTAAGATTAACGACAACACGCATCAGACAGGATGATGAAAAAGACAACATAATAACAAATTACCCGTGCTTATCAGTAATAAGAAAATGAATCAATTTCTAATTAACTAGAGATTTCAAAATACTTATTAATGTATAATAACTGTAGGAATTTTGTTGTCATATTCATTGAAACGTTTCAACTTTGACACTATTTATCAACAGTTTACGCTGATCAAAACAAAATTCTTCTTTCAAGCGTTGTTATGAAAAGACCTTCTGATGAAATTTGATTACATATATGACCTGACCTATTCCTTCTTTAGCATTATTCTTGCCGAAGTGGTAATAAATAAATATTAACTATGAAACCGACATGAATATAGATTGATAAAATGAGAAATGGCCAGATAATGGAACAGCGCTAACACAAGTGTTTATCCAATGCTTAGAGTAAACCCCATTTAGTAAGGACTGTTTTGAATAGTTAAACTATTTCAAACACAGCCCCGTCCATGTAGTTATACCACATCATTTCCATCTAAAATCTAATATGTGGCCAAGCTCTGTACTGGCTTTTTAGCGTTCCATTTCATCTTACGATTCTCAATACTTTATACTGTTCAATATTTAATAATGTATATTCATTAACAACAAGGTCAATGTAAATTGTGTTTATGATATCATATGAACCGTGTTATGATATAATTCATAGAAATCCGGATTTATTTTATTTGTCGTGAAACAATTGAATGTCCTTATACACGTTGCATACTTTTGCTTGCTTTCAATATGTGATTCAAAGGAAAAAAGATAAGCGAAAAGATATTATCACAATGGAGGTAACACTCTAGAGATAACATTATCATGTATAAAATCTCTGCATGTTCGCTACCTGACTCATGCATGGGTAAAAAACAAACATATCTTTTAAGGTCGTATGACATAAATCTGTTAATTAATCACACTGATTTAAATAGTTTCAATCTATGTTATGTGCAACAATAAATGAGCTGCACCCACAGAGCTTTCATAGATGCAATGTCATATGAAACAATAAATCACCACTTGTCTCTGAATAGATGCATTGAGCTCGTAACTATAAGGTCAAACCCGTCTGTCTTTATCGTATATCATACAACCATATGAAATCAAACTGATGCAAAATGAAAAAGCATAAGTGATTTAACATTTTGTCTAATCATGAAGTTCATCTCTCATGAAAATGATAGTTTGTTAGGTAAGTAATTTATTTCAGTTCGTCAATATTTTATTAGATGTAAAAGCTTTAACATATCGTGATGTTAACTATTAAAACAGAAAGACCAAACAAGAACCTGTTCAACTCAAGTTGACTAATGTCTGTATAAGTTTGGGATTCAAAAGAAACAAAGCTTAACGAATTAACGTTTGTTTACTCAGTTTCTCCTTACTGACATGTATTGGTGTGTGTCAGGGTGATAATTAACCTTTAACATTGTATTTGTAAAGAAAAGGCGATATTAGGATTAATATATCAGTTTCAAGAGTAGCATTACCGATGTAGGTATTTTCAGCAAATATGGCATCTGATAAAATTGCATTTTGTAATGCAAAGTATTACAGATCATTGAATTAACCATGGGTCAAACTTTCGGATACACTAATTTTTTTTCTCTTTATTTGTTTTTATAAGTTACCAACTGCTTTAAAAATGAGTTAATGATTGTTCATTTGCACTAATACAATATGATTGGGCTGATTTTATTCTCAGAGAGCTCATATGGAACATGTATTCGAAATTTCGAAAAAATGAACCCTCCATGATGAAATACTGCAAAAGAAAAGGACAGAGAACATAGTATGAAAATGAAAAGGCAAGGATATACATTTATGAATAGTTATCTATGGACAGTAAAAGTGCAATGTTAGTAATATCACACATGGATGGAAAAATGGTTTTCAGAACATTGCTAACAGGTAAAATGCGTCATATTTTGTCAACCCTTGACGCTGATTCCCGCTATATGGTCTTAGGATTGAACTACATGTAATTGCATCACGAATTGAATTCAATGTCGTTTATGTACTTTTTTTAAAATACGCCATTGTTTGTATATCAAGGTGATGACCACAAAATTTTGCGAGAAATATTCTTATATCTCATCATCGTGAAGACGAACGGAAGCCGAAGAAGGTGAAAAGAAAATAATATTTAGTATTTTTCATTCGATGACGTACCTATGAAAACAATATTGACACCTTTTCTACTGTGAAAATATTTGTTTCCAAAGCAATTTTGATTATAGGCAAACTAAGTAGTTTCGTAGATTCTGTAAAATAGACATTAGGTCTTAAGAAGGATACCTTTGTCTTTTGCAATATCCCTTTTCCAAGTTATTTATGGAATTATTTCAAGTCACCTGCTCTGTCTCTTGTCACTCTAACACACCTACACCAAATGAACCACGACCATAATAAAATGTGCTATAGTACAGTTGCCAACTTCAGTGTAAGGACGGCAATGCACAAATATGAATTTACTTGAATGAAACCTGTTGGACCAAACCATTAGTAGATCAACATTAAGGAACTTCATCCGGTCTATTGACAATCCTGTTGAACGATACTACAGATAGCTACAAAAATTGATCACAGAGAATAAAGTAACTTGCAATGAAATAATAATTGCTTATTTCTCACAACGTGTAATACAAAGTACCAATTTGTGCTTTTCTAAAAAATATATTGTGCTTTTCTAAGCCATGCAGGAAAAGCTAACTTTTTTAAAGTTACATTACATACCGTCCTAAAATGGTAATGTACCCCTGAATTTCAAGAATTAGATGAATCTATTGGAAATTAAAATTGAGAGAAAGATTCAACTGTCTAATGTGAACTGAAAAATGTATATATCAACAATGAAATATCTTAGATGTTGCAGGGTTGCTCTTGCAGTCTATATATCATGCCCTCAGACACACAAATCATTTCAAGTATCACCACTTGATAACCGTGTTAGTATCCACGTTGCAACGTAGCAATCTTGCAATACAAGAGTTGAACATCAAAAGAACTTGTTCTCCATGCATCATAACAACTTCTGAATGCCTATCAATAAAGAATAGACACATCTATCTGTATCAGAGAAGGAAAAAGTTATTGACAAAGCGTACTCTAATTTGAGTGAAGAAGTTTTAAGATTGACTAGGTCTTTTTGGGGTTTGAAAAATATTTATAACCAGAATAGACGTAGTCAAAGATGACTAGAAATTGCTCTTGTGATAAATAGAAAATCATGTCTTCAAATGTTATTTTCATTTACATATTTTATATCAGTCATGTACTGATATGAATATCATAGGGTAATGATTCTTGTGAACAATGTGAGAACAGATTTTCAGCTATGCTTACTATTAACTAATTGTTACATTCATAGCATCACCATCATGTTTACATTATGTTTTTGGCGTTATTGATATAATCTTTAGAACAACTTTTGATATTCTTTCAGTTAAAGTCGAACAAAATATTTGCGACTAAAATTATTTGTGTATGAATTGTAAAACTTGCCTTTTAATTGAATTATGACCGAATTATAATAATATTCTTATATATCAGTTGTCGAGACGTATGCTTACGTATGTACGTTCCCTTTCCCTTTACTTTTCTTTAGCTGTAAGCTGTCATAGAACTATAGCTCATTCGTTTTACATCCTCAAAACTAGCTGGAATCAAAACCCCGCTTATTTACACCAACCATTAACAACTACCTGCAAGCTTGAACCGAAACCTCACTAAATTACACCAGCCAGCTTCTAATAAGTCAGAAGTGTACAAATATAGAATGTCATTTAAACTCTTGATGGCTCTTTGAGGCGCACACATACTTTACTGGCAAATATAGAATGTCATTTAAACTCTTGATGGCTCTTTGAGGCGCACACATACTTTACTGGCAATGTAGGTTAACAGCAGCAGAATCCTGCTGCAAGTAATGTTGACATGTCATTAACGGAGCTCTGACTGATAGCCCAACAATCACTTAATCTCGCGATAGTCTCGTTCAATCTCGAGATGTCTAATGAAGTGGAAGGGTAGGGCAACAAATAGAGTCATGATGACATGAAGTTACATTGTTAATAGTTGTCTTACATTTCTACATAGATGTACTTATTTATGCCATGTTCTAATTGTTTTGAAGAAAATTTTTTATTAAGTCTATTGAGAAAAGTCTTTTGTATTTAGATAACTGTCATCCACATTAACTCAATTAACAAAACAGTGTCAACTGATCTTTTCATGATACATATAATCAATCAGATATGATATTTGATGGAAATGGTAACATCTACATCATTTGAGGATACACAATCAAGGGGACTTTAATGTTTCCATTCTTGACACTCCTTTAACATATTAATACTGTGATAATTCAAAGAAGTATTGAATTTTTATCCGTTTTAGGCTTTCCTTTTATCCACGTCCGCTAAGTTATGATTGACAATGCAATAGAAAGAGAAAATTCCAGGCATCAAATATTTTGTTGAAGCCATATATCTGTACCTGAATTCAAGCAGCTGAATTGCTTATCTTTCTTTCTCATTATGGTTTAGAGAGAAAAAAATATCGATTCGTGATTCAGATTTGTTTGGTATGATATAATGATTCATGATCCCAGTCTGATTAACATAATTTCTTACCCAAGCGGGAACAGTTATGCCGGGTATTAAAGTTTTCGTAATGGTCATGGGAATTACAGTTTTTGTAAAAATAACTCGAAATCTGATTGGCTGACTGAACTACTTTCTATTCACTCCATCAGTGCATCTAGCAAACATTATTCAACCCGACTTCAAAACAAACATTGTTTTTCATTTCGTATGGAATAACATGAAACGTCAAGTGTTTATATGTTGTTTGGCTTACATATTTCGTTCATATAAGATTTTCTTACTTAATATATGATCAATAAACACGTTAGGAAGACCATAACCTAAATCGTCCCGTATTAATATAATGACTGAATTAGCTTCATTTCGCCAAAAGTACCGAAAATATTCTTAAAATATAACTTGGGTAAGAAAAGGAATAACCAACTCGAAGCTCGGAATTACGGTTTATCTGTCCCTTGTGAATTATTGTTATAAAATCCTCGCTAAAGCTCGGAATTTTTCACAATAATCCACTCAGGACAGATAAACCGTAATTCCTCGCATCTTGTTGATTATTCTTATAGTATACATTCATGATGGCCAATGAATGAGTACGATATATGCAGTGAGTAGAATATGATATAAAATATATGATATGAATATTCTTTTCTGGGTACGATATACCATGTTCTGCTGCCTGTTTATATTTTTCATCATAATAACATTTTGGTTGGGACAAAATATCTGCATATACTATTTTTATCTCCTAATGGTATTTTATTTTGTACATCTTGTCTTTCTGGTGACTGCTTGCCTCGCTAGTCTAATGCTGTGTCTAATGCGAATTTCACGGAGAGAAAACGAACATTGATAACACCTTGAAACTTAGATAATATTGAAGACAAGTGTCATGCAATAGTTGACTGTGAAAATAAAGTATGTTGTTAAAGTCAGGCAAATATTAACACTGTCAACACACAGGTTATTTCGATTATGTATACTCATGGGATTGAGAAATATAACATCTTATATGGCATATAAGCAAGAAAATAAAGAAAGTAAAGGTTAAAGATTTCGATGAAAAGTTGAATGAATCGTAAGATATTATGTTTGCAAAGTAAATGAAGCAAATCATTGTTGGGTCCTGAAATAACACTATCGGATTATCTATTAATATAAATCAATTTTTAAAAAGATAGGACAGCAGTAAAAATACGTGGATACAATAAACAAATATTTAGATCTTATTCACACTTCTAGCTGGTAATATTTTAGCGAGAAATAGAACCTCAGTTCACTTTTCAATTCATATTTACAAAACAACGAAGAGCAGTTAAAGTATTGCTTATGTGATCAAAACACAGAATTCATAATGTGAAGAGACAGTTTCGCAAAAAAATCAGAGAAGATCCTACTTTTTTTATTTTGAAAATGGTTCTAACTGATGTATTAATGATGTAGATGAAGTTTGATTTTACTCATCAGTTAGGAGTCTTGCAATAAAAAAGAGTACCAAAATTATTTTTCATTGTCGTTGAAAAACATTATTTAAGTCAAAATATGTATGAACAAATTTAGGAGACAACTCTATTGATGTTTCAAGCTAAAAGACTATTTGAAACATGAACCGAAGCACATTAGTAAAACTGAATGGTATGTCCCAAGATTATACACTAAATATTCAGCATCGCGTTTGATATCTTCTACCAATTTCTAAATTGACCTTGTAAAATATATGATATTTACTGGATCAAAGTTTTGATAATCAGGATCTTTTGGTTAACACCTACCTTCTCATTCTCTCCCAACAGAGGTAGCTCCGTCATAAATTTCTATACAACCTCTGTCTTAATTCGAAGGTTTCTTGTGCACGAGATGTAGAAGGCTGATTGGATGCAATCAAAGTTAGTTGTGCAGTCAGCGACGCCGTTGCAAAAGCTATCTTTCAAATCGCCTAAGTTATTTCCGTAAACTTCCCAAAAGCTCAACATTATTCTGATATGCACCTTCCACTTTGTGTCGTATTTACAGAACACAACCGCCTCATTTTCCGACTGTTTCATTGCACAGGCCTGTTTGACATCAAATATGTTATTCATGCATTTATTGTTTTCATTGGCTGAAATATAGCCAGGTAGTTAAAGTTGCAATATTGTCCCGCTAGGGGAGAGTGCCGGAAGACCGAGAAACCTTCGAATTAAGACAGAGGTTGTATAGAAATTTATGACGGAGCTACCTCTGTTGGGAGAGAATGCTACCTTCTAGATAAGATGTATTCTTTATTCAAGAATCATTCTGTGCATTTGATTGATAAAAAGCAGAAAGTCACTGACAAAGAACCTATAAGCACGACGAATATGTTTATTCACTATATAGTAATAACGTGGTTGCTCGTAGACTCTGTATCACGTCTATGGCTTTATTGATAAACTCATCCACAATTGCATGACTTCGTGCAATCGATCAAAACACATCTTCGAAATGAGACCAGTATTAGGTAGTGGGCATTGATTTAATGTCACTTTGTTTATACATATTTCATTCTTATATATAACATGCTGTCATCTTCGCCAACAATGTTTTTTTCAATGTTAACTTTTCTCAAAATATTGTGATTTTTTTCTCACATAGCTAATTGCTAACAACATGAATCTATCATTGTAAAATAAATAAAATCACATTAATTCAAATTTTATAACGTTATGATATGAACTCTGTGAAAAAACGCAGAAATTAATCTTCGCGTTGAAATATGATGCACTGTTTCTGAGAACAATGTTATTGAAAACTATCTTTCATCGATTTACATTGAAAATGATATAATAAATATCCATACATGCTTACCCTTGACATTCCATATTCATACAATCTTTTCTGTTCATTCCCGTTCCAAATAAAAACCATAAAAAGTTACACATAGGTGTAACTCCCGACATATGCAATATAATAAACCAATAACAATTGCTAAGATATATCCACAGTATTCGAAAGACCATTATATAGTAACAATTATGTTATTGCTGGATCACTGGAAGCCACATTAATGCACTTTTGCCGAATATAAACTATAAGCCCTTAATACAGTGTACGTTCTCGTTATTCAAATCTATAACTAATCAATATACAACTGAATTCTAAAGTATGAATTTCATAGACAAAATTTAACCGTTTACTAATTGGAAGGCTTGCATACAGTCTAGTATATCAACACATATTAATAGCTACCTTAAAAACATCAAATGAAATATTGCATAAAGATAGTTGAAATATTTATTCAGCATTACCATGTCCTTCAAATTTGTCTTAGTGGTTCAGTTAACCCCCTTGCTGACTCATTTTAACGTTCAATAACAACACTTTGATATAAGGTCTCATGTGTATACCTCCTTAAAAGACATCTGCTAAATTTGAAATCGCTAGATTTGAAACATTGCAATAATGAAGATGGTTCATATATACGGCTTGAAACCTTATATATGTTGTGCGTTTTACTCTTCCTTTGTTCGCTCGTTTTAACTCGCAATATAAGCATAATAATCACAGAACTCGTGTAGCTGTAATTATCAATAATTATCTTTCATGAAATGTTTACTATTGAGGTTAGATCGAACCATTTTCTTTAAAAGCCTTCTTAAGAAAGTCTTTAAGATTAACAATTGCAGTGTAATTTTTTTCTACTGATATAGCATTCAGACAATGTATTAGTTTTTAATTCCAAAATTTAATTAAATTAAGATACAATTACACAATCTATACCATTACAAATACAACATTTTTGTACATCTTAAGTCATATCTGCTGAAACTACCTAAACAAAACTGTAAAAAATATATAATACTCTATAATCTGTTAAGATATGTTGCTTAATATCCTTTTCCTTGAACAATTTGAAATAGCAGTAATATCGGGAAGCATAAAATCATAATCTTGTGCATGTAGTGATGAACAAAGCAATTCAAGATAAATGATTAAAAATAACATTTTGTTCAATAAATAAAGTTGGAAGTACAATTTTAGAAAAAGAGAAGTGAAATTATGAGATCTAAACTCATATCTCATATATCTAAACTGCCAGCTGAATATAATTACAATTTTTATTGTCATGTCAAAAGAATTATGGAGTTGTAGTTTGGCAAGCAAAGGCCTGGACCAACCTTTTGGCTGATAATGAGATTAATAAGCAGGGAATGAATATCACACTACGTGTATGATTATCATTGAGAATACACATGTGGTGGAATTTTGGTAGGCATTTGAAAGTTTTTAGGATAGCAGGAAATGAAAGGATACTTCTCAATGTGTCATCTGTTTCTCTGACGTCTATTCTGTCAATGCATGTTAAAGAAAATTGTAAAAGCAATTATACATTGTTCTAAAAGCATTATATTTAAACATTTGATGAAAACGTTGCAATTTGAACAATATATATTTTCACAAAAGTCTATTTCCATCCCAATCCTTAAATTCCGCACTTCAAACCATAACCTACCCATAGAGACTGGCAGGTGGCAGGGTATTGCGAGGGAAGAACGTCTGTGTAAGGTATGCAACCGAAATGTAATTGGAGGTGAGTTTCACTACATATGCAGATGTAAAGCCCTTCATGCATATAGAGCTCTGTAAATTCCCGAAAAATATTGCAAATATCCAAATGTTTATTCTCTTTGTAAAATTTTGACCCCTAAATGTACAAAAGAACTGAAAGGTATATCTAGATTCGTTAATATGTTGCAATCGATGTTAAGAAATAGTGCATAAGACGCATGTATATTGTTTGATATATTTTGTACTGGTATTGCTCTTCTACCACCGATGGTGTTTTTTGAGTGAATAAAGATTGATTGATTGATTGATTGATTGTGATTGTTACAGTAATAATATTTTGCATGGTTTGTGGATTTCAGTAAAATCATGATAAGACACTGAACATGACAAATTATACTAATCATATAATATACGAAGGTAAGTCAATTGGTCCATATAAATGAATATAAACTAGAAGCCAATGGTTGTGATATTTATTTTATTTGTCAAAATAATCTCCATGGACCTCTATGCACTTTGCCCATTTGTCTCTGAGATTGCTTATGCCCTTGCGGTAGAAGTTTAACTTGCACCTCAGCCATGCCCCAGAAGCTGCCTTCAGTTCATCATCGCCAAATCTTGTACCATGCAAGTGGGATTCAAATTTCCAAACAGATAGAAGTCGTATGGGGCCAGATCTGAAAAATTGAAGGGGGATGGTTAAATTCTTCAAAGACACCTTGTTGAAGTGCAGCCTATGCAAAACGACTCTTGTGCACTGGAGCGTTGTCATGAAGAAGCATAACTCCAGTAGCCAACATGATCGTCACTCTCAATTACCTCAACAATTCAGCATGGTAGGCTTCGGTTATTGTAGTTTTAGTTTTTTTTTATAGCACATAAGTATCACGCCCTTTGAATCCCAGAAAATGGTCGCCATGATCTTGCCAGCAGAAGGCCGAGTTCTGAACTTCTTGTGTGCAGGAGAGTGCTTATGTTTTCAATGCATGGATTCTTGGTTTCATGGTAGATCTTGGTGGATCCCAGTGATGAATCCATGTTTCATCCCCTGTAAACAAACGTATATGAAAACAATCGGGATCAGCATTGTAGATGTCAAAGAGCTCACGACTAGATTCAACTCTATGATGTCGATTTTTTGCATTTAGGTTTCTTGTGAGAAAGGCCACAATCTGAAGATATCTCGTCCAACTTTATTCTACGATCAGACATGATCAAGCCCCGTGCAACTATATCATCTATAATAGCTTCAACAGGCCTTCCTGGCCGTTGGTCATCGTCCAAGGAGCTGCGGCACCGCTAAAAGTCAGCTGACCATTTTGAGGGGCTTCTTTTTCATACACATTGGTCATACGTTTATGTATTTCGGTCGCATACACCCCTTCTTTCGTGAGAAACTTGATAACCGCACGATCCTCAGTTTCAGACCTTTCCATCATTACAGAATGGTACCTGTGTTCAACAGGCTGTAAATCTCAAGTAAATGATCGGGAAGGGTTGTTAAAGTCTGTTAATTGTCGTCAGATGGCCTATCTAAATAGTGACATCAACAATGATGTCTTCAGGGGTGTACCAATACTTAAATCTATGAGCTTATTGACTTCCCTTCGGATGTAAGCGTACATCACATTTAATCAAAATGTTAAATCACTTATGACTTCTCATTTTGCACCAGTTGCATACAGCTGTATGATATTTGATAAAGACAAATGGTTTTGACCTTATAGTTAAAATTTATATAGTTCATCTGACCTATGTGTAGCTCACAGATAGAGATTTAAGGTTTCATTTGACATCGCAAGTAATATCAACTTCAATAAATGTAACTCTTCTCTAAACCCATAAAGTTAAGTGCAGTTAGTTTACAGTTTATATTTCATATATACATTAAATAAAGGCCATACATCTAAAAACCATATTCAAATGTTGTTAACCCATGCGGGAGTCCTGGCGACAAATTGTAGAGCTTTCATAATGTAAATATCGTGTTGTCTAGTGTAATCATTTCAGTCAAGTGTATTTATTTTTCTATAATTTGACATATTTTCGAATAAAAATATGTCTCAACAAGGTCTTCTTGCTGTAAAACCATGTAGCGAGTGACGCTGTATTTAATTCTTTCACTTCATACATGATAGACTACGGATTTCCTGCTAAAATAATGAATGGTTTAGATGTGTAAATAACATAATCACAAAATGTCACTGTGTTACGTTATCCTTATGGTTAATAAATGTTCATACCGAAATGGAACCATGAATAATAAATAAAGTCTAAAAACAAAGTAAAGTCTTGAGATTCGACGATTCGATTAATTGGCTGATATTTCACAATATTCTAGCATTCATTTATTTTGTAAGCAAACGAAAGGAGAGTAAATGCAATTCCACTTGCTACATTGGCTTAAGGGCAAGTACTGTGCTGGGCACATATTGCATTCAAGGAAATGATACGGTATAATTTCGGGCACGGGGCTGTGTTTACAGTAGTTAAACTATGCAAAACAAACCTTACTAAATGGGGTTTACTGTATGCAGTGAATAAACACTCGTGTTAACACTGCTCCAGTGTCTGGCCTTTTCTGGTTCCATCAATCTATATTCATGGAGGTTTGATAGTTGATATTTGTTTATTACCACTCGGACAGAACGATGCTAAAACATACAAAGAAGGGAACAGTTAGGGCTTATATGCAATAAAACAGTGCTTGCATTTGGAGATTCTAACTTTTATTTTGATAAATACTGAATGGTGTGTAGTGTCAAAGATACAAACATTATTAATGAATATGACAAACCTGTTTTTAACACATTCATCAGTCTTATTAAATCTAATCTTAACGTTAATTAGGAATGGATTCATTTTACCTTGGATTTCATCTATTTACAGACAAGCTCGGCTAATTTGCTCTTGTGTTGTGTTGTCTAGATCTTTTCATTATCGTGTCTTTAATATGGCTGCGTGCTATCAATAATCTGTCTGTCCCTCGAATAAAATTTCAAACAAATATTTATACTTCAGTTAAAATTTCAAGCAAATTCATTCCTTAAACTAAAATATCTTATTTCACAATATGTGGGTTTTAACTGACGTTCATGTGGTCTAATAATTTAAGAATAAGCTGCATTTACCATAAAGGCATTGTAGAAGGAGATATAGATTGTG
Source organism: Phorcus lineatus (assembly GCA_921293015.1). Lineage (NCBI taxonomy): Eukaryota > Metazoa > Mollusca > Gastropoda > Trochida > Trochidae > Phorcus > Phorcus lineatus. The sequence continues at coordinate 18,937,662 of OV121083.1, read as the reverse complement.
TCTGATGCTTGGAAGAAAGACAATGAATGTGAATTTTGACTGGTAAAAATATTGTCAAGCAACCTTTTGAAGCCAGACGACGGCATCTGACGATAAGATGTTTTCATGCGTCGAAGTAATCAGCCTCACACACCACAAATGGATGAGGAAGGTTTTCTCTTTTGTCAATTCATTTTCTTTATTCTGGCGTTTTTTCACAGAAGGCAAGGGCAATCTATCTCTATTCTGTCATCATGAGCTGCGCCGAGTTATGTAACTAACGTCCCAGCATCAATATTTTTATTGCATTGCCGTAGCTTTGTCAAGATTGGAGTCAAATGTTTGTCACAATGAAAGAGTTCTACAACAAATACCGAGAATGCTGGTCAAAGATTCGCAATGATAAAAGTTTAAATCAATGCATGATCTAGATAGAACCCTCTTTATTTACATGTTTAATAATCTCAAATAACTATACTTGTCCTCACATACATTAGCAGATATATTTTATGTGAAATGGTAAATAAATCTAAAAGGCCGTTATATAGTAGTAGTTATATTAACTGATTATTCCATACTCGATAAAGTGACACCATTTATAAAGTTTGACATATTTGACTCCAAAAAACATACTCTGGATCCTTTTAAGCCGTGGTTGGTGATCGACAATGGTGCGCACAATGACTCAAACGTAATTTTAGAAACTCATTATCAACCTATAGTAGGTCATTCAAATTAGCTTAATAAAAACTGGACGCAGAATTGCGACTTATCAACATCTTATGGCCATTTTTGTATTATCATTGAAACATGAAAATATCCTAATTTTCGGACAAAGATTCAAGTTTAGGGAGCTTATTTGAACTTAATACAGGGCAGACAACATTTTGGGTTATTAAAGCAACATAAACAATCATAAGGAAACGCACAATGCGTCTCTTTATCAAGGAGGCGATCCTAATTATCACATTGATCCTTATGGAATTCCTTAATCAATCCAAATGTAGAGCTTATGTGTGAAGATAACCATATTAGCTTTACAACACCTTTAAATATTTTTTGAAATTATAGATAAACACACATTTTGCGCCTAACCAGTTGATGTGTTTACTTAAAAGCATAAAGTGTTGAACATGCCTCATCGTTGATTTATGACACAATCAAAATAAAATTTTGAAATATTGGTTGTAAAGACTTTGCTTGAGCAAAACGAGTTATGTGTACTTTCCCTTGATTTCTCCTTTAACAACCTGCAAGCTGTCAGAGTAAGATAGCTCATTGATTTTACATCCTCGTCCCTAGCTTGAACCAAAACCCCGCTAAATTACACTAGCCATCCTCTTATGCGTCTACAAAAAATATAATGACATTTAAACTCTAGTTAGGGCTCCAAAGCACACAAACATTTCACTAGAAAAGTAGCGTAATAACCCAACAGCAGAAGCTTGCTGCGAGATATGTTGACATCTCATTGACCGAGCTCTGACTGATAGCGCGAGAATCTCTTCATCTCGCGATAGTCTCGTTAAATCTCGAGATATCTCATTAAGTGGAAGGGTTAACAAATAGAGTCAGAGTCAGAGTGACATGAAGATACATTGCTAATACATTTTACTCGTCCTAAATTTCTACAATGAGGTAGTGGGTTCTATCATGTTTGAATTTGGACATGAACATTTTACCATTTTTAATAAAATGTAGTTTCAAGTCATTTTAAAGGTAGTTGATGTTACCATATTAAAGAAATCAGTTGTTACTGAAATGTTTCAAATACATTAAATCAATCAGATTTAATGTTAGTAGGAAACATTAAAAGTGAATTAGAGGATATATAATCAAAAGAAAAAGAATTGTTTCCACTCTTCACATCCTCTGTCGTTAAATGAATTTGTACTTAATAGAAGTAATAATAACATTTTATTCAGATGTAATAAATATGTATCATATTTAAGACTTAATTTCACTGATATTATCCATACCCGCTGAGTCAAGACTGATGATAAATTAGAAAAAAACCCGTTTAAGACTAGTTTAAGGCGTCCGTTATCAAGATGCCCCACAATAACTGAACACTGAACAGCTAACATGCTTTGAAGGATAACAAATAATCTATCATACATATACTGATATAGAAGGGATTTTCATGTGACCGTGAAGTTTCCCATGCACCATCATAAGCCTGTATACCCACATGAAAATTTAGTCCTCAGTTTAGGCGCTGACGACTATCGAATAGCGATAATTTAGGGAGCTTGAGGATGCGGAAGGTTTGCAGGCAGAGCTAGTGCTATCGTTAAAAGCGAACTTGTTTGTCAAGTTGGTGAACAGCGTAGCAAGATTGCCTGCCTTGTTGTGAACTCGTCTCCTGTGCTCCATTCAAGCCACGTCGAGCCTTAGCCGTACCATTTTGATGTACTAGAGTAGATGTGTCTTCACCGTGGTCATTCAGCTCACAAATCACTTGTCGAGTATCTACACTCTCAATCGAGTAGACTCTTCTAAACTCTTGTTCGCTCAAACAGCTACAAATCGCTCAGGCAATTCAATGGGTTACTGCTCCTATTATAGTTCGTTGTATGTTCCTACCAAATACATTTTTATCCGGCACCAAGCGTCAATCAGAGGACGCTAACGTGGTAAACGTCCAGGTTTAGAATCCAACTTGAACAAGGTGAGCTCTCTGTCAACATCCGAACACCTAGCGATAAAAAGACAGTGTTTGTAATACTGACAGCTTTAGAATCACTGTTACCTTTTTGGCATTTATTGATTGCTTCCAAAATTTAAGTCGACTGCAAGTTTGAGGATTACAGAAGCCTGGGCATCACTCTGAAGAAGATTCTCATCTCTAACACAGCAGAATTAATATAACATATGTATTAATAAAGAACAAGTTATATGGATTTACAACTTCTTTATTGCAGGATTGCGACGTTTCGGTGTAGACACTAACACCGTTATCAAGCAAGTGATATTGGACATGATTTAAGAAGGGATATATACATAAATGGGAATAGGCTTGTACAACTGAGTAGGTTGAAGTACAAATAGTTAATTAATTTATATTGTTACAGTTAACAAGGTTGATAATGTACAAGGTGATTGGTTGTTGTTACAGTACAAGTTGTATAGAGGAAGCCATATGGACAAATTGAGTTACTATTGATTGGTTTTAATTAGATGGTGATAAGCTGATGGTAGGTAATAGCCTTGATCACGGTTCATGGAAGGATTAAACCGATATATTTTGATATATTCCAAAAACTTTCTAATTTTGTAGTCTAAGTGGTTGGTTTCCAGGACTTTGATGTCTTTCCAAAGGTTTTTATCACGACATTTGAATTGTCACAAATCTTTCTTGATTTTAGTTCATAACATTCATAAGCATTACTTAAAACAACAAAGTCAATTTGTGCAACCATTATACTTATTTTCAAATGTTTCTGTACATGTTACCTATCTATCGTCAAATAACTGCTGGATTATGCATTTTTTATGTTACGTTCGGAAATATCATTTCAGACAGTTTAATTCAAAAATAAAAAAGATTCAGCGAAATTGAATCCGCTGATCGAGCTCCTTCCATATACCCTGATATCCTTTAGCTTTAGGCCAAAAGCCTCGCTAGCATCCAACAACAGCGGCACAACCCGGATGGAACATTCCGTTAAGTTCAAAAGAGTAGCTTCAAGCTCCTTGCATAACGACATTTCATTGGCTTAAACAAGAACAGGTGAGCACAGCCACGAACATAAAGCCGCGCCAGCCGCACGAGGAATTTGGCTCGAATGAGATCAGGGTATGTGGAAGGAGCTGGATCAGCGGATTCAATTACGCTGATGCAGCAGGATGATTATAATGAGGAAAGTACCTTATTTTTTCAGCATAAAATTACTTGACAGTTACTGATAACGTGCTCAAACATTGTCATTTCACAAATGTTGAAGCGTATGTACAACATTTAAATATATTTAATCAAATGTTTACTATTCAGGTCAGAGCGATCCCTTTTCTTTAAAGATGTTTTAAGAAAATCTTTACAATTTTCAAATGATACTTAAATGATAACTGTTTCGATTTGAAATGGCGTGTAGACACTGTATAACGTTTCAAATTCCAAACTGTTTTAGAGTTAGCAAACAGTTACGTTATATTCTGCATCACAAATTTCAATATTTTTGCATCATATGCCTTATTTAGAGATACGACGTGCATCGTAAATGCTAATACTCTTTAAACTGATATGATAATTTGTTTATTGTCCTCTCACTTGAGGAATTGAAAACGAGTAATATTGGGAACCATAAATTTGTAATCTTGTACATATAAAGATAAGGCAGGAAGGCCATGAAGATAACGAAATAAAAATAAACAGCATTTTCTAAAAAAAAGTGTCGAAAATAAAATTACATGAAAATGAGATTAAAGATGCACATCAAAACTGATCAGTTTATGATGAACATATGAATAATAATTTGAAACGAAGCCCAAGTCGTGCGAATGAAAGATGGTGAGGTTTATAGCAGGTATCATACTTAATACCATCTGCAACTGATATATTGAAAGCGTATAATTATATATAAGTTATTTGGAAACCATCAACATATTCAGACTGTAAAGTAAATTCTAAAAGACTGAACGTATTTTATCCATCAAAACGGCAGGAACTTTTATTTTGCAATGTCCAAAGATTGCATACAGCCTGAAAACACAGCGCTAATTTCAGCGCGAAAAATCGTTCTAAAGCGCCTTTTAAATGATCCCTAAGAAGTCTTATGTTTCCTACTAGAGAGAATCGTGTGTTATATCCACTGTAAGTATTCAAAACTCAGAACGCTGATGAAGTAGTACCATTTTGTATAATCTCTAAGGTGTTAGAATGACATACTTACTTCTAAATCCTTTTTACGACCTCATCTTGATGTGAGTCTTCATTTCAGCTGTTGGTAAAACTTTTACAGGTAACGAAACGTCACAACTAGAGGTAAATCTCCCTCGTGGTCATTACTAGAAAAACAGATACCTGAATATAGATAGAGAAATCAAGATCTACTAAAGATAATATGTAGTAGTCCATTACAAATTGAGATTGCTAATTCTTCTTTAGTAGAAAACATGCAGAGTTGATCAACAACAGTGTTAACCATTTTTCATGAAACACATTGTTAAATTTGTACAAATTATTACTTAGCAGAGTCGATGTGTAAAAGTACTATTAACCTCGACTTATACTAGATTCAGTGGCATCCGAATAAAAACATATTTCATAACAAGGAATCGACAACCATCAGTCAAGGGTGAGGAAGTTATGGGACACAGAGTGGTTCTCTAATAATGTTCATTAATATTTAAAACTAAGTGATTAGACATCGGACTACCTTGTTTAAGATGTGATATAAGATACCCACGGCATTAAAACAATGGCGAACAATGGGACAAATTGACGATACAACCATGCGCGAGGTTAATGACGTCATTTCAGTAACGTTACAAATGACGTCATATTGGCCAAGTCAATTGATCAAACTTGAGATGGCTATTGTCCATCATGGCTGACTCGGCGTCTGTCGATTCGAAACCAAAAGAAGGTGAGGTGTGGGTTTTCAGACAAAGAAAAGCACGGATTAGAGACGTAACGTATCCCCTGGGGACATTTTCAAATTCATTTTGACTGTTCAATAAATTTGATTCTATTTATATTGCAACGTCCACCTCTATACATGCTAACGGACTCGTCCGAATATGTTCTACGGCGGGAGGCATCATTGTTTTCAAAATGTTTTTGTTAAAAATACCATAATTTTTCAACAGTTTTTATATATAAAGCAAATAATTGTTAAGGGTATCTCATATAAGAAATAGAAAACTCGTTGTGCATCTATCGTTGAATAAAACATAGCAGGGAGCATAAAACACTCAGGGCTGCGCCCTTCGTATTTCATGCTCCCTGCTATGTTTTATTCAACGATAGATGCACACCAACTCGTCTTCTATTTCTTAATTAAAGTAGGTCAGTACATAACATGCACACTGCAGCATGTAACTTCAACGTGACAGTACCACTGAACAATATTGATAAATTTAATAACTAATCTTTGTTCAATCCAAAGGACACTACTATATGTATCAAGTTTCCAACCCGATTCCCCTTTAAAGAGGAATATTGAATACAAGTTATATACAATACATTCATTTGTGTGTCTAAGCCACTAAGTCCTACTTCTATTTGCTTTGTATTGTTAGAATCAGACCCTTTACGAAACTGTCATAGGCCACAGAGATACAATTCACCAAAACCTCTTGTTGAAATTTGTTTTCACGTTCCATTAGCTTCGGTTACAAAAGGTTAATAGAAAAACGTACTGCAGAATATCATCCAAAGTACCCTAACACATAGTTAACCCATACAGTATAGTTGATAATGGCTAGGTGTATCGCATCATTGGTTCTCACAGCAATGATTGAAAATTTGTAACTCATGCTTTTAATTAACAAGTCTGTTTTATGCAATTACATAAAAAAGGTTTGAATGTTTCTTTTGAAACTCGTTTGTGAAAGATGGAGAGGTTTTATTTTATTCCATTTAAATCATACGTACAGGGTTTCACAACAGGCCAGCAAAATATTGAACGTGTTAAACAATGTTTATTTGTTTCAGGTAATGAACAATAAAATACGGATTTCATACAAATGAAATCGATGGCTGTTTTGTATAAATGATATAAGAATATTTAACAGTGAGTTAAGTTATCATCATGGTTAATGAATATAAATACCTAATTGGAATCATAAAATGCAAGAAACGTCTTGAGATTCGTAGATTCAATTGAGTGGTTGATATTTCACAATATTCTGCATTTCGCTCATGTTGAGAGATTAAATGTAAAGGCACTTTTAAAGCTGAATAAGAAGCCAAAAGCTCGGTCACATAACTTATTCATGGACGTTATTACATGGCCGGGGCTGTGATTGCAATAGTTAAACTATTCAAAACAGTCGTTTACTAAATGGGGTTTACTGTACGCGGTGAATAAACACTTGTGTTAGCGTCCGGCCTTTTCTCATTTAACAAATATATTCATGGAGGTTAAAGGTTAATATTTGTTTATTACACTTTTGGATATATAATCATGTTAAAACATTTCATCTTTCATCTGAAAGTCTAATCATAACTACAGTTAAAATCAGACATTCGAAATCTTATTTTAATCATAGAAACGCGAATTCTTAATAAATACTTCCTTATGAAGCATATAAGAAATTAAAACAATTACAAGATATGTTGATAACAGTTTCTTTATCAATTGTATGCATACAATGACTAAAAAAGGTTTTTATCCATATTTTTCCTGCCTTTATCTGAATAAATACTGTTTCGCCAAGTCTCGAATATAGAAACGTAATTGATATAGTTGACACAACTATTTTACCTAATGAAGTTGAATCTGTATTTTGAAATTTTGTATCAATTAGAAATTGATTTTTTCCCTTGGACATCATCCAATTCATCAAGCTCGGGTAATATGTTGTGTTATCGTTTTCATTATCTGCTTTTAAAGGGCCGTCTGCGTGCTTTCATTAATCTTAATGTTCTTCAAATAAATTTCCAAAGTAATATTTATAATTCAGTTAAAACTTCAACCAAATTCATTCATTAAATCAAAATATTTTATTTCACAATATGTTATTTATGACTTTAGTTCGTGAGGTCTATTAATTTAAGAATTAGCTGTATTTGCCATAAAGGCATTGGGAAAGGAGATATGGGACAAGTTGCAATATATCACAGACTCCTGCTCGCCACAGACTGTATCTGAAGCTTGGAGGAAAGACAATGAATATGAATTTTGACTTGTAAAAATATAGCCAAGCAACCTTTTGACGCCAGACGACGGGATCTGATGGAGCAATTTCTTCATGGGCACAGTAATCAGCCTCACGCAGGACAAATGATTGAGGAAATTTGAAAGGCTTTCTCTTTCCTTACTCTGTTGTTTTTTCATTGAAGGCAAGGATATTCTATCGTGTCATCATTTATGCAACTAACGTTCCAGTGTCAACGCTTTTTGTCTGCAGTAGCTTTGTCAATTGGTGGAGTCAATTGTTTGTCACATAGCTATAAGTAAACTTTTTACAATAAATATCGAGAACTACTAGCCAAAGATGTTAACTGTTTTATTTGTATTTAGTGTTCTAATAAGAACATATTCCATGTGAATGTTTATATATGTCAAGGAACAAAACTTGTTCTCACATACTTCACAAGACATACATTTTCGTGTATGTTGATGTGTAAATAAATATAATAATCTGTAGGAACTTTCACTGTACAACCTATCAAATAATTGACATTCAGTACAGCTGCTATGTGTTTGTGATCCCAATAGAAATTATCTATTTGATTCACACTGTATGATTTATTTCTACGATGTTCATGCCATGTTTAAAGCAATTAATGAAGTAAGCAAAGTTCACAGTATTCTGGGAAAAGACTACAATGACTTATAACAGGATTTGTAAAGATGACAGCACTTTATATATCGTAATGAAATATGTAAAGACATCTTGACATTGAATCAATGCCTACTACCTACAGCTGGTCTGATGTGACATTTTGATTGATTAGAACAAGTCATGTTTGTGTAGGATGAGTTAATAAAAACAACCACAGACGTAATTCAGATCATACGAGCAATCAGGCTATTACTTTATTGTAAAGATACTGGGCATTATAGGTTCTTTACACGAAAAAATTACTAACCTTAAAAACCCTGCCAGTGACTCTCTGCATTTCATCCATCAAAGCAAATGAACACAACGACTTTTAGACAAATCGAATTAGCATTCTTTCAAAAGAATCACTGCTTTTTCTTTGCAAAACGTTGTCGTTATTACTTAAATGTTAAAATAAAAATATTAATAGTTTTATTCAATTTGTGATTTTGATTATTTATATCATTTATCAATTTATTTATGCGTGTTCATGTTTTTGTTGTCTAGACAAAATGTATTAAACAAAAGATGTATTTTTTGTTCTGGATATTAAATGATTGGGTAAGTAAATGGCATACATGTGACTCGATGAAGTGAAATGTTTTTTATGTTATAAGCTCCTAAAAAGATACTGATGGAAGATGATAATCATGATGCAGAATAGGAATTTATATTCTTAGGAATTTATGGATTTAAAATCAACTTACTAAAAGATTGCATACAGTACAATATACTTTGGTACATTTTTCACTTAATCTTATTGAATCAAATAAGCAGCATAAAGATGTCTCGCTAATGTGTTCGTTCTTATTTTGGACATACTTGAAAGTCTTTATAAAAAATTGAAATACTTTTTTTGAAATCTTTTCTAGGAAGTGCGAGCATGTTTTTCATTCTGCTATTCCTCTTGGTTGTAACTGAGCCTGACTTTGTATGTCAATCAGTTGGAATGTAGATGTGAAAAGAGATGCATGAGAGATATACAATTTCAGTATGGCATGATATAGTCAGGGTGTTCCTGTCGCTGATCGGAAAGCCTGAAGGATATAGACAGTTTGAAGGCAGAGTAATATGGGGGTACGTCAGGGGGAACATACATTTATTGGGGAAAGACTTCTTTCTTAAACTTTGTACAACTTTGTGAAAACAGCAACTATGCCTCCCTAGCTGTTAGCTTGTGTCCTATGCCCAATTCAGGCCATGTCATACATTATGCGTACACTGGAGTTAATGTGGTCTTCACCCTGCCTATTCAGCTCACCAATTACTCACTGAGTATTCACACTTTCAATGCTTCTCAGCGGTTCCAACATAGAGTACACGCTCCTCAAAACTCTGCGTGTTTGCTCAAACAGATACAATGAGATCCAGCAATTCAACAAGTTACTGCCAGGAACCCAATGATATTTTCTTGTAGATTCAAACCATATACTTTCTTGGCTGGCAGCTAGCTTATCCTATGAGTCAATCAGTGGACGTTGATGCGGTAACATCCTCATTGCTCCAATTTCACGTGGACAAGGCGATCTCTCTGTCAAAACAAAAACACCTTACACAACAAAGAATGAAAATAAGTCCACCCTTTGAAAAACAAATATTTCAATTTCTGTTATACTTTTCTTAGATGTTTGAAAATGTGACATAGAATTTATGAATCGATCTGATCTAAGCAAATAATGATTGATCTTTCCGTAAATCTATCTGCTCCGAGACTCATCGAAATGATCCACTATTTCCTCAGTGCCTATAGAACGCTGATTCCTATTTCATATGGCATTTGGCATTGTCTAAACATAAAACTATGGCGTTAAACCCAACATTAATATTACTAATGAATCCCCCAATGCATCAGGACTAGAGCAGGAAGGGTTTGTGGAAGGAATGGGTGGCTGATCCTGATATGTAGGGACATAACGTGATTCCCGCTATCTACATCTACTTGTAGCATTGACTGTCTGTCTTCTGTCACTGAGAAGTAGGAGGAATCTCTGCCACGTTGCTTTTAGATGTCAACAGTTGCGTTGTTCTCTGTAGGAGACACCATGTCACCTTGAGTTCTCTTCCTTGCACTAGGTGGTGCTCTACTTAAATAGCTACCTAACTGGTCCTTACGAAGTTGCAAGTTGCAGGACTCTACAGATGCCTGGACATCACCCAAGAAACTCCTCATACTAACACAGCAGAGTTAACGGACGTATTGAGTACCTTTTCATATTCACTGTCAGCATCTTTTCTGGCATATATTGAAACAACCGTGACATGTACTATACGTGTCTTTTGCTAAAGTCTGACAGGAAACTTTTCAAATAATTCCTGTACTGACTTATCATTGGTCAATACAGAATCAGACTTTCTTTCTCCATCTCAAACAATAATCAAGGCCTGATAACAACCTGACCATTCGCAAGTTGATGATGAAACACTGTTAAGAATCTGGCTTGATCTTTTCATTTTCTCTTAAATGATAATGACTTCATGTTCATTAACCTCAAGTAACCTGATAACATCTCTGACCTACCGATACATGCAAAAAAGGGAAATAAATATCTGTTATCACTTTATAACCTCCTTTGAAAACATAATCAGTCTGATTCAAAACACAATATGTTTTTAATTATTCTCTTTAGCTATTTAAGATTGGAGTCCCCTCTGAACATTATTTATTTTCTTGTTTATAATGTCATATTTTCAGCCAGTGCCTTCGAAAACCAGGTAAGAGTACAGTAACCTGTTGATTTGAGCAGATTTTCATTATATGGAAAGAAAACACCAAGCATAGCCAGAAGCTAAATTAAATCAGAATCCTCTCTTCTTCATTGCTGTAACAAAATCAATATTAACTCGGCAAAAACAATTCATTTCTGGTTTCTTATGTTAAAATAGTGCGAAATTGTGACAGTAACGTTTTTAGAATTCATAACACATCACAAGTTATGCTCATTCTAACCTTGCATTTGAAAGCTGGCTACCTAATTGGCAGGCAAACAATCAATAGAGGGCCAATCCTAGCGGTCATGTTATATTAAGTTGTCAAGAGGAAAATAGTATCCAACTGACAGTTTAATCTGTCCTGTACACTTCTTGATTTTTATCTTTTCACTCAAAAAATATTGTTACCTAAAACCATGATTACAGTTTATCTATTATTTGTCATTTCTCATGGAAGAAAAGAAACATGACTGTAGGCAATTTCACTTTTTAAATGCATAATGACGCAGAATATTGATTTGAAGAGAGGAATGCCTGAAACAAGTCCATTTAAAAAACGGAAACGTGTTTAAGTATTTTGAATCAACGTATTCAACATTGGCTCTTTTACCTGCTGATGATGTCGAAATGAAAGAATGATTTGGACTCTTTATTACATACTTTTACCTGATACATGAAGCATTTTATTCACCGTTTTTAATGACGTAAGTATACACTTGTGAGATTTCAATACATGCTTTCGAAATACTCATCTGAGGAAATTCATTGCAGAAGTCTAGTTGGAATGTCATGCAGGAGAAAATGTACCTATTGAGCATATTTGTTTCTTAAGTAAATTGGTCAGGGGAATGCTTAACGATTATACATACGTTGGTATTTTTGTTTTTATTTCATGGATTTTGAAATACTAAAGGTTGCATATTTCCATTTGCATTGATAGACAACATTGTCCTTCTCGTGAAATTTCAAGAAACGGGTTCGTTCATTAAATGCGGCATTAAAACCGCATAGTTTCTTCAATACCCTGATATTTATCAGACCGAAGGGCCGAGCGCTGATGGCTGGTTATTCAAGGCTACATGTATAGTTAGTGAGGTTTTATTAGCAAATGAAATGTCCTTATGCAAGGTGTTGAAGCAAACATTTCGAATTTCACTTGTCATATGAATAGGGCCGTCATTGCCAGATGAGATTCATTCATTGGTTCGTAAGATACATAGCAATGAAAGGCTTTTGGGCTAATAAATATCAGGGTGCTGAAGGAGCTTTAAGCATTCACGTACATGGATGTGGCAGGTTCATATGTTGCAAATCAGTCATTCAACTAAAATATTTTATTTCACAACATGTGATTTGTGACTGAAGTTCGTGATATCTAAGGATTTAGGAATAAGCTGTTTTGCCATAAAGGCATAAAGACAAGTTGCAATATGTCAAGGACTCGTGCTCGCCGCAGATTGTATCTGAAGCTTGAACAAAAAGGCTCTGAATGTGGATTGTAAAATATTGCCTAGCAACCTTCTGACGCCAGAAGACGGCATCTGACGGAGAGATTTCTTGATATGTCGAAGTTATCAGCCTCACACACGACAAATAGATGAGTAAATTTTGAAGGAATACTCTTTTCTTCATCCAGTCTCCTTTTCTGTTGTTTTTTTTCATGGAAGGCAAAACATACTATCTCTATTTGTCACCATAAGCTGCGCTAAGCTATGTAAGTAACGTTCCAGTGTCTGTGCTTTTTGCTGCATTGTCAATGGCGCAGTCAATTCTTTTTAAAAAGCTATAAGTCAACCTTTTACAACAAATATAGAGAATTACTTGCCAAAGATGTCTACTGTTTAATTCGTTAATACGTTGTTCTAATAAAAATGTTCTCCATGTGAATGTATATTTCTGTCAACGAATGGAACTGACATACCTACATACACACCCAAACTAAGAAACTTCAGAAATTGCTTCAATTTCTCACATACTTCAGAAGATAAACATTTCAGTTGTAATTAAATATAATAACCTATGGTAGATTTTAGTTTACAGGCTATCAAATACTTGACATTCAGATGTCAAATGCAGCTGCCATGTGTTTGTTATCCCATTAAAAAATCATATTTGATTCACACTGTTGATTCATCTCCACCATGTTCATGCCATGTTTGAAGCAATTAGTGAAGTAAGCAAAGTTCACAGTATTCTGGGAAAAGATTACATTGACTAACCGGATTTCACGAAGATGACAGCACTTAATATATCATAATGAAATATGTATAGAGGACATAATATTAAATCAATGCCCACTGCCTACAGCTGGCCTAGTGTGATATTTTGATTGATCACATTAAGTCATGTATATGTGTAGTGTGAGTTCATCAACACAGTCACAGATGTTATTCTAGTCCTAATAGCAACCATGCTATAATTTCATTGTGAAGATAAATATCCTTTGTTCTTTATGGAATCTTAACAATACACAATTACTAACCTTAAAAACCCTGCCAGCTACTATCTGCATTTCATCCATCAAAGCAAATGCACAAAATGAGACTTACACAATTTGAATTTCTATTTTTGACAGAATAATGCATAGAAATATGCAAGAAAGGCTGTTTATTCTTTATAAAACTTTGTCGTTATTACTAAGATGTTAAAAGAAAATTTATTAAAGGATACGTGTACATGTATATCTAGTCTATGTATTTCACAAAAAAGATTTATTTTTTATCCTGATTACAAAGAGTTTGAGGCACTAAATGTCTTAAAGCCTATCAACCCTTACATCTGGGCTTCTTGTCGCTGAGGACTATGGTATAGTGATAACGCACGGAGGATGGGGAAGGATTTGAGGGTAGGGTATCATTATCTCAGGATAACTAGAATTTATTGAGGAAAGGCTTCTGAATAAAAGTTTGTGAACAAAAACAATATTACCTGCCTAACTGTGAACTTGTGGATTGTGCTCAAATCAAGTAACGTCAGGCTTCATGTGTATACTGGAGTAGATGAGGTCGTCACCCTGCCCAACCTACCCACAAACAAATATCTACCAGCCTTTCAATGCTTCTCAGCAGTTCTGACATAGAATAGACACTCTTCTTTACTCTGCTTGTTTGCTCAAACCGATGCAAATGAGATCCAGTAATTCAACAAGTTTCTGTCAGAACTGCAATGATATTTCCTCCAAATACTTTTCTTGGCTGGCAGCTAGCTTATCCTAATCAGGTGACGTTGATTAGGTGACATCCTGATTGTTCCAAAACTCCTTGGACAAGGCGATATCCCTGTCAAAATACCAACACCTGGCACAACAAAGATTTACAATATTCCCCCTGAAAATAAGTTCACTCTTGGAAAAAAACACATAAATAAAATTGTTGCTATGATTTAACTTTTCTAAAGACTTTTTTGAAAATTCGACTTGGATTCATGAACTGATTTCAGATCTGATCTAAGCAAATAATGATCGATCTTCAGTACCTCCTTCCGCTCCAAGTTTCATCAATATTAATCTGTTTACACAATTCATTTGCTACGGGTTTCTAGTGTGAAATTGTGACAGTAAAGTTTTTGAATTTATAACACAGAAGAGGTTTTGCTTATTATCAACTCAGAGTGTAAAAGCGTGCGGGGATCTGCAACAAGAAGCTGAGAAATTAGCAGGCACACATTTTTGTGGTCATGTTATATGTAGATGTCGAAAGAAAAATAGTATCCAACCAACAGTTTAATCTGCGTTGTACAATTCTTGATTTATGTAAAGAAACATATCAGCCCTTACACTACGTTTACAGTTTCTTCAATATTTGTCATTTAACAAGCCAGATAAGAGAATGATTTTATGCCCTATCCGTTTTAAGAGACGTAATTTAGCACACTATTGATTGCGGATACAAACCCCTGTCACAAGTCCATTTCCTCAACAAAAATGTATTAATAATTTCTTTTTAAATATCAAAATTAAGAATCAAATATTGTATCGTTTTACCAATGATCTTTGAATATAATGAATGAATCAGTTGGCTTCTAATCAAAAGCTATTAACGCCTACTCGAAGAAAGTTATAGAACTTTCGAACAATAACTTTACATTGAAACAATACATTAAAGACAGCATAAGCTTCCTGGTCAGTCAACCAGGAGACAGCTTACTGGAGTCTTCCAGTGAAAAGTGTTTGCATAAAAACTGACCCTCTTCTTAATGCAATGGAGCAAAGACAGCCACTCTCTGTGACCATCTCTACCTTAAGAGCATTGTTCTTAGACTAAGCATTCAGCTAATGGCTAAAACATTACTCGAGCTAAAAATAACTCCCCTACTCTTACATTTAAAGATTTTCGATTATTTTACCAGAAACACTCTCAATCAACATTTAAATAACATATTTATGGTCAGATGTTATGCGGTCACATGTTCGTAGGTGCATTGTTCATATATGTAAAATGTGTACGATTCCAGTGACCAATTCAGCCCAAAAAAACTAATTATTACTTTTTTATTGGTCCATAGAACTCTGTTTGTCTGCTGTTTATGATTAGAGGTGAGGTAATTAGGGTTTAAAACCGCTTTCAAAAGTATTTACTTGTTATACGGATGCTGTTATTTGTGCGGGGAGAAAGTCAACTACACAATTGTGGCTATGCTTTGCGGTGAAACCTGCGAGCATCGCTCGGGACTAACGAACCATGGGTAATACTGCACTGAAATTCAGTGTAGCATTGCACAAACCTGTATCGCGTGTAGAACATTTCTCTACTGCAGACAAAATTGATGAGCCCCTGGCGGGATTCAAGCCACGGATTAAAATAACTTGACAAGGGCAATATTTTAGCTCCATTCGGCTATTACTATTATTACCAATTAGTGTGACTCAAGGAACCTTTTGTTACATCTCACACAAGTGCACCGCATCTCCCATCTGTAGCATTACTTTATGGGCTGATTCCATTTGATGCCATTGGTGACTGTTGACACCATTCATTCCATTTATGAATCAATGAGTGCTACAGTAAGCAGTCATGTAATCTGTTTACCAGTGTCACCTCTTGGTGACTCTCGGTACTAGGGGTAAATGGGTAGTTGGACTTACCATCATGTTCTTGCAACACCTCGAGTGGCAGAACGAGAATGCCTCGGATCTGAATTCCTTCTTTGAAGCTTTCTTAATAAGGTGAAGGGTCATCATTTATGGGTCAGACTCTCATCTCTTTCACGTTGACAACTTTGGATTACGTTCCTTGAAAAACCTTTTTCAAAATATTTTCTTGAGACATCTTTTTTTTTTGTTTCAAGGACAAAAAAATCGTACATGATTATGATACATCACTTAAATCTTAATCAAAATTTAGCTTCTTATTTTATGTACTTATTTGATTGTCTGCTACCTAACATACAAATTCAGTTATGAAGTATTGTGACAGAACATAACATAGCATTATATTTGTAACTAGATCTATACGTTTTTACAAAGTGAAAAAAAGGAACATGTCATCAACGTATAATTCAAGGATTTAATGTATTTGAGAAGGTTAAAACAATATAGAAAGTTGAAAATACTCCATGTCATTGAAGCATATACACGACATGATTGCACGGCTTCATAAACTAAACACCTTTTTCGCTATTGCAGTCATTTCTCTGGCGGTTATTTTCTGACACAATCACTCTTGTGGCCTCGGGAACCCCTTTGATATTATATTATGTCATAACTGGGGTGGTATGCAAGATAGGATATTCCGTCAGTGACATCACCATCACCTCATTACATTAAGTCTCCTGCAAACACATTTACGTCGACCTGACATCACAAAAACATTATTCATGGCAAGGATGAAAGACTTTTTCTATTCGAAGATATTTCTTATATCCATATTTATATTCTAAAACCTCTTGAAATGGTCTAAACTGGAATACATTGATGTCATGAATTTAATACTTTATTGTGAAAATGTAAGACTAATACAAATTATTAACAATGTATCTTGATGTCACCCTGACTCAATTTGTTTACCTTTCCACTTAATGACATACCTCGATATTTAATGAGACTAACTCGAGCTGAAGTGATTTGTTGCTATCAGTCTGAGCTCTGTCAATGAAATGTTATTATCAGGCTCAGACTCTGCTGTTTGATTTATGCTTTTTCTCCTGTGAAAAATGCGTGTGCTTTAGAGCCATAACTAGACTTTAAATGTCTTATTTTTTAGACGCTGACATATAATTTAGCAGTGTTTGGTTCAAGCTAAAGTGTTGTCAAATCTATGAGCTGACAGTTGATAGCAGAGAAATCTAGGGAAAATACACATTGTGCTCAAAGCCTTTGGATAATTGTTGTATGATAATCATTTTTTAATTCTGTTATATCATATCATTTATATCTCATAATTGTTTATAAGTAGTTATTTTTACTCTAAACGTAAAAATATATAAAAAATGGCATATTTACTGCATGATATAGAAAATGAAAAACACTTAAGCTATAAGTTAAAACAAATTAATAGTTTCCTGTTTAATGTTTCTTTACCTTCCAGCTTCTTAAACATCAGAGACAATCACTCTAATTATGGTGCCAATAGACTGTTATTGGTGAACTATTTACTACACTTATCCTCTATACAGAGCAAATAGTGACGTTAATGATTATTAGTATAAATCACATTATTGTAATACCATCATGTTGTACGCTAATGATAAACACTTCATTATGTGGATAGATTCACACATGATTCGTAAGGCCCTCCTGGTCAACCTTGGCATTGGTTGCCAATCTAGAAATGACTCTGTCCCTACTCGATCTCCACAAGGAAAGTCCACCACTTGACTCAATACCTTATCGTGGTGTGGTGGTTTGCGTGCTTCAGAGACCCCGAGAGCTATGCCAGCCGGAGCTTACATGCTCCTGGTAGGGTCACCCGCGCTGGACAGGTCAACGGGGTAGAAGCCAGACCAAATTTGAGTCGTTCTAAAACCTGTTGTCTATCTCTCACTGTGCCTTTCTTTCCGTCTTTTCCTTCATCCTGTCGATCCCTTTCTCCCTTGTCTGTCCACTCTCTTTTGGATGCCTGTCATCCACGTGTTTAATAACTGAAATATTGTTCAAAACACGTTAAACCCCAACTCACTCACAAGGAAAGTCACAGATAATGCTGATAATGTTCCTTTAAATGATGATGACTTTTGTTCAGGTAGCATGCCCTATCAATTACTGTGGACAAGTTAATATATTTTGGTAAGGTTGACTGAATAGGAACCAGACCCTGCTACTGATTTAAAACGTGTTTCAAAAACAGCAAAAACGCATGATAAAAGTAGAGACACTCTTCACCTTTAGACGTTAAAATGTTTACTTAAAAGAAAACTGATTTTAAAAGGATATACATACATGATGTAAGTTGTGTAAAAATTATCTTTATGACTTCAATGAAATTACAATTTTGAATGAAGTTCTCAACCAATGTTAGATAAGATAGCATTTGATTCCGAATTTTATCATTTTTCAATGTAAACTTCGGATTATGATACTGGGAAAATAGTATGCTGGTAATAATGTACGGTTTCTATTTCTAAAGTCTTTGAGCTCTAGAAATTCTAGAAACGCCCATATAACTTCTTCCTGCTTCAGGTTGTAATGCCATTCCCATGTTGTTGAAAAGAAGAACATTATTCTAACTCTCTGGAGAAAACTCCATCTTAAGTTGTATTACCCAGACAAATCAGGAAATAACGAAATATTTCAAGCATCAAATCAACCTTTTTTCAAATGTATCAATGCAGTTGATTGTTCCAGGTTATTATTTTTTCAAATCATTTAGATGTACAACCTTTTTAATGGAGGTTACATACTAGATATAGAACATCATATATGTGTATTTAGTTTTTTTTTGAAGATGTAACGGAAGGAACATTTTTATGCACTTACCTATTTCTTCATGCATGCAGTGCAGATATTATTCATCAAAACCCACTCTAATTATGTTACATTATCAAAAGAGGGCCAGAAATGTCAATGACGCAGCACTATAAACATCCATGTGGTAGATTGAGAGAAAAGCTTTAGAAAACAGAACCAATGACTAGACATAAAGGATCTAAAGAAAAAAACAACCCAAAAATACTTGTCAAGTCATGAGAATGACATATCCTGCTTATATATCAATTCATTGAAATGACTCTTCATAACATGTGACTGTTGAGATGGCCATGCTGTTACTCGTCACAATATAGCAATGTGTCTATCCTCGACAACATTCCTGGATACGAAAGTTCTAAGTCTATAATTTAAAAACTGTTCAGTATTGAAACCTATATTTCATGTCTGCAAACATTAAATCTACTATTGATTGAAATCACCTTCGTTTTGTATTTTATGTGTATCACTTTGCATATCAATCATAATTTAAAAAATTATCGCTTAACTTGGGTGGTAGGCAAGATAGGTAAATCAGTTTTATGACATGAATGAATTATCTGGTGAGTGATATCATTTATAGATAAAACGTTTATAAAATAATTATGTACTTGAAACAAACATATAATCAATAGTTCTTTTTTTCATTGAATAACTTTCTACTAACATATTTTAAGACATTTGTTCTGATCATAAATCATCTTTGTTGTAGATGCCATGCCAGATTTAATGTTTTCAATGTTCATGAATATTATAACATCACGTTTTTGCATCAGACAGTTTAATCAATTGGTCTCTTCAACTCATGCATGGTTATGCATTTGCTGATGATTGTTTGAGAAAACATCTAAAATATAAGGCGAACCAGACGTTTGGGAGTTTATTCTTACTCAGTAATCATGTGTGATGAAATATGTGCTCAAAACGTCATGAAATTCACTTAAAGGAGAAGTTATCCCCAAAATTTATTTTTTCTTAAGTCCCTTGCTTCTAAATGCTATTCGAAGACTTCATCTAAAAAAATTCTAATAATAATAATAATAATAATTTTCTAATAAAAACTCAGTGCTTTGTCAATCAAGATATCTACAATACTCCTGTTAAGCATTTTGTAGATGAAAGATTTCCCTGGCAATTGATACTCTTAACATGTGTAAATGTTTTGGAAAAAACCCTATAACAATCCTACAGTGCCTTTTATATTCATTTATCAAACAATATATTTCACTTCATATATACTGTTTTGAAATCACACTAGTCTTATCATATACGTGTCATGCTTTGATATGTCATGTCATTGTATTTCCCAAAATATTAGAACATCACGTTTTGACCGTATATGTAGATAAATTGGCACTACCGCCAATGGTTCGCTAGTTCCAGTAAATAAACACGTGTGCTCACCCTGCACTTGTCTGGCCTTTTCTCATTTCTCAAATCTGTATTCATGGAGGTTTAATAGTTAATATTTGTTTATTACCGTTCAAATACAATATACATTAGAAGGAAAAGGTCAGGTCATATATGCAATAGAATTTCATCTAAAGGTCTGAAACGGTTGAAGTTGGAAATGATAAATATCAATTTGCTCATTGAAAGGCGAACTTCATTATGAGGCATTTTAGAATTTGGAATGACAAAAGATATGTGGAAAACAACTTCTTTTTTCATTATATGCATACAATAAGTAAAGAAATCGTTATCCATATGTGTCTCGCCTTTGCCTTTATAAATGCTGTGTCACTAAGTGTCAAATATAAAACGTAATTCATAACTTTGACAAAACTCTTTTTACCAAATAAAGGTCAACCTGTATTTTCAATTTTGAATTAGGTAGAAATGGATTCATTTGTCATACAGCTGGGGTAATTTGTTGGTTTTTTTCTGATCTCATTAAATGTAACGTCCTTCAAATAAATTTCAAACATAGATCTATATTTCAGTTTAAAATTCAACCAAATTAATTCATTATCCAATATAATTCATTTTACAAAATGTTACTTGTGACTGTCGTTCATAATGTCTGATGATTAAAGAATTAAATGTATTGACCATAAAGGCATTGTAGAAGGAGATATGGGGCAAGTTGTGGGACATTGAATGTGGATTTTGACTTGTAAAATATTGCCAAGCAACCTTTTGACGCCAGACAACGGCATCTGACTGAAAGATTTCTCCATGTGTCGAAGTAATCAACCTCACATTACACAGATGGATGAGGAAATTTGGAAGGCTTTCTCTAGCCTCGATCCCTTCTCTTTACTCTGTTATGTTTTCATGGAAGGCAAGGACAATCTATCTTTATCTGTCACCATGAGCTGCGCTGAGTTATGTAACTAACCTTACAGTGTCAATACTTTTTCTTGCATTGCCGTAGCTTTGTCAATGGCGGAGTCAAATGTTTGTCAGAAAACATTAATTCAACATTTTTGCAACTAATATCCAGAACTACTGGCCAAAGATGCGACTGCTTGATTCAGTACGTTGTTCTAAAGAAAACATACTCCGTGTGAATGTTTATAATGTCAAAGAACCAAACTTGTCCATATATACTTTACAAGATAAACATTTGTGTTGAATTGTAATTAGATATAATAACTTTTGGAAGATTTTAGTGTACAGGCTATCAGATACATGACATTCAGATGTTAAATCGAGCTGTGATGTGTTTGTGATCTCCATAAAAATTTAATATTTGATTCACACTGTATGATTCGTCTCCATCATGTTCATGCCATGTTTGTAGTAATTAGTAATAATAATAAGGAACGTTCCCAGTATTCTGAGGAAAGATTACATTGACTAACAACCCAGTTTTGGTACGATGACAGCATCTTATATATCTTAATGAAATATGTATATACAACGAAACGTGACATTAAATCAATGTTCACTACCTACATCTAGTCTGGTGTGATATTTTGATTAATTACACAAAGTCATGTATGTGCAGGGTGAGTTCACCACTGACGTATTTCAGATCCTACGAGCAACCAGGCTATTACTTAATTGTGAAGACACACAGCCTTAATGCTTTATAGGTTTTTTTTTACAAAACAAACGTACCAACCTTAAAAGCCCTGCTAGTGACTATCTGCATTTCATCCATCAAAACAAATGCACACAACGAATCTTAGACAAATGGAATTACTATTCTTTCAACAGAATAATGCATAAATGAAAAACTGCCATTTCTTTGCAAAACTTCTTTTTTACTACTTAAATGTAAAAATAAAATGATTTACTTTTATGCCATTTTTTAAATTTCAATTATCTATACAATTTATTCATTTATCCAACGAAGTGAAATGGCTTTATATTTTACAAGCTCAGGTTTAGATACTGATGGAAGATGATAATCGCGATGCTGAATAGGACTTGTGTTGCCTAGGAATGAATGGATTCATGAATGAACTCAACGAACTAACTAAAAGATTTCATACGTTGATTTCCTTCAAGAAACTTACATGATTCACTTAATCTAATGGCAGCACATATAAGATTTCTCGATAATGTTCTTTATCAACAATTAACACTTTATGATTGTTATTTTTTGCTTTTAATTCTGCTATTCCTCAAGGTCTGTAGCTGACTATGAGTTTGTATGTTAATCAGATTTAGTAAAATTTTAGTGTGTAAATATGCTGTGATATATGTGATATATGTGATTGAAGCCAATCAGTCCCTAAGTCTGCGCAAAAGTATTGTGATAAATTATAAAGCCTGGAGGATGGAGATGGTTTGAAGGAGTAACATTGCCGCAGGAGCATTAGAATTTATTTTGGAAAGACTCCTGCATGTGTAAATTTTGTGAACAAATTAGCATTATTGTCTGCCTAGCTGTGGATTCATGTCTTGTGTTAAATTCAAGCCACATCGGGAGTCATACTGGAGTAGATGTGGTTTTCACTCGCCCAATCTGCCACACAATCATTTATAGAATATTTACACTATCAGTGCTTCTCAGCAGTTCTGACATAGAGTAGACGCTACTTTAAACTCCGCTTTTTCGCTAAAAAAGATAGGCTGCAAATGAGATCCAGAAATTCAATAAGTAACTACTAGAACTCCAGTGACATATCCTTGTATTTTAACACCAAAAAGGTTTCTTGCCAGGAAGTAAGGTGATCCCAGCCATCAATCTGTAGAAACAGTAAACATACTAACTGCTCCAATCTCACGTGGACAAGTGGATCTCTCTGTCAACACACCAACACTTTGCCTAATAAAGACTTGCAATTTTCTCTTTAAAAAGATGAGTTTGGAAAAACACTTAAATAGCAATGTTTGTAATACTGAGACCTTTAAAACAATTGTTATTTCAAAGGTGTGTGAAAATTTGACAGAATTCAGGAAAGGTTTCCAGATCCGTAAGCAGATAATGATCAATCTTTCTGTATCTCTAATGGTTCCAAAACTCATCGAATGATCCACTATTCTAACAGTGAATATCGAACTCGTATTTCTATTTTACATCCACTTTTACATTGTTTGAGCATAGACGGTGAAATTGAACTTTATGTGGCTATTACATATGAATCTCTGTATGAAGTATGAAGAATATCTGACACATGTTTTGTAAGTGCCAGCAGTTCATTGTCCGGTGAGACACCATGAGTTCGCCTCCTTCAGCAGATGGTGTCTTACTCAAAAAGTGTCCTGCCTGGTGCTAGCAAGGTTGCAAGTTGGAAGACTCTACAGATGCCTGGGCATCACCCTCAAGAAGCTCTTTATCGCTAACACAGCAGAGTAAACGTGCGTATTGAGCACCTCTTCGTTTTCACTGAGGGCATCTTTTCAGGCTTACATTGAAACCATCGTGCCAAATACTTTATCAGTTGTTTGCTAAAATCTGACAGGAAACTACTGGAATAATCCCTTCCACCTATCATTGGTCCATCCACAATCAGTTTCTTTCTTCACCTCAAGCAATAATGAAGCTCTGATAATGGAGTTTTAACTATCGTCGAATTCGATGTTAGAGCAATATTAACAAACTGGTGTGAATTTGTCCATTATATCTGATTTCATATTGACTTCAAGTTTCAATCACCACGAGTAAGTAAGCACCTCATTGCCATCTTCCAACACAAGCAACAGGAAAACAACTATATTTAAAGTCTGTAAAACTGTATTATATTATTTGATAACATAGTTAGCTTGATTTAAATCAAAATATATTTTTTAATGCTCTGTGTAAGCAATGTAAAAATTAAAATCTCCTTCTGTTCCAATCGATAGGGAGCTATTGGACCTCACCTCCCACTCTACACCCAACATCCTTACATGTGCTCATCAGCCATAAAACTATGTCTTCAGCCACGGTGGAGATGTGAAGAGCACTGAACATCTTTTTGATGTTTATTAAATGATGTGTTCGGTCAGTTGTTTTGTAAAACAGGAAACTAAAATTCTAAAATAATTTTGTAAATTTGATCATATTTAATATATATGGAAAGAAAACATATAACATAGCCAGAAGTGAGGAGAATATTAAATCGGAATCCTTCTCTTTTCTACATAGCTGATTTCATATTGTTAAAAGTAAATCAATATCAATTGGTTTACACAAGTCATTGCTTGCGGATTTCTAGTGTTAAAATAGAGCAAAATTGTGACAGCAAAGTTTTTTAAGTTATAACACAGAGGAGGTTATGCTTATAATCAACTCAGAATGTAAAAGCTTGCAGGGATTTGCAACAAAAAGCTGATAACCTAATTGGCAGACGCACAATCAATAGAGATCCTCCCCTTGCGGTCATGTTATATTAAGTTGTCAAAATATCAAAATAGTATCCAACTGACAGCTTAATCTGCGCTGTACAATTCTTGACTTAAGGTTTTGTAAACAAACATATCAATACTTAAAAACTATGTTTACAGTTTCTTAATTATTTGTTATTTTCAATGAAGAAAAAAAGAAGTTGTTTTGCTTTATTATTTCTAAAGGAGTCAATGCAACAATGCATTGAGAGGCTGACACAAAGCCCTTTCACAAGATTATTTCATTAACGAAAATATATTAAAACTTCTTAGTCAAAATAATCAAATATTGAAGCTTTTACCAATAATGTTAAAATTATGAAAGAATGATTTTGCGTCTTACCATAAGCTATAACCTGCTACTGGAATATTTTATACAATTTCTAAATGATAGCTACACGAATCAATTAACAAAAGGGACTTATTTTTTTAAAAGTTTATTTTACCCCAATAACGGACAAGGAACTAGATTCTCAGCATCTAGAGAAAATATTGTTCTTAAAACAATGTTTCTCAGAAAAGGGGAATATATAAGAAAATTAAAAGTTGTTGGCTATACACGTCATATTATGACGACTTTCTATCAATACCAATATTTATGGTCAACTTTCTCTTTGCTTAGTATAGATCAATGTAGAAACTATGATCACATTATCTTTTAAGATGGAACTCCGCAGCTGCGTTTTGTCAACTTGTTACCAAGTAATACAAAGCTTAAATGATACCTAGCTTCTTTAATAACAGAATTACAATATGTTTCAGTTTGGATCTCCATGTCATTTTTAGAATGTCAATTTTGGGTTAATTGTGATTCATAATTTATATGCACATGTACTGTAAAAAATGTTTTTTGAATAAAGTAACGTAAATAAACTTTGGCATAGTCTGAAACCAATAAACATTTCTGGCCAGTCAACCATATGAGTTTTCATATGATAAGTGTTTGCACAAGATACTGACCCTCTATTTGTATTTGTTCTTCAGTAATGTCGAAGGCCATCACTACATTAAAGACATTGTTCTAACACTAATTATGCAGTTAATGGCTGAAATATTGCCCAAGCGGGGCTTAGCAATAACTCACTCACTCTTACAATAAATGATGTTCTACTATCAAATTGGAGTGTTTTAACAGATATAAACTAAAAAAAACCATCAATTCATTCAACTTAAAGGCTGTGGGTATTATCAAATCCCTATTGCGGATGTTGGAATACAATTTTATAGACCATAGCAAGAAACGTTTCATTGAAATTTAAAAGACCTTTACTGTGAGTTACGTCTTTGATTGTATAAGTAACAATATACCAACATTCAAATTCTTTATTTATGGTCAGATGTCGTGTGATTAGCAGTGTTAAGTCCAGTGTTCATACATGTAAAATATCTGTGATTATCAGCGACTAAGGAAACTGTTGCATTTTACTTTCATTGCTGCATAGAAAGGTGTTTGTCTGTTAATGTTTAAATTAACTTGCCATTAGGAAAATATTGTAGCACAACTCAAGGATCCCTTTGTCACAGTGACACAATCTCACCGTATCTCCCACTTTATCCTCTCTTGAAGACGTCATTCCATCAGATAACACCTACAACACATGAGACCTTTCATTCATGTGGTATGCTTGATGGCATCAGTTTTGCCCTCACGGTGACACTCTGCATTAGGACTTTAGTGGATAGTTGACATACTATCACTGTCTAGCAACACTTCGAGTCGCGGGTGAATTCACACCTTGAATCTTAGTTGATTGTGGAAGGGGTCACCATTAAGAGGTCAATATACCAGCAGTCTGGCTCTCTGCCCTCTCAAGAACACTACTTTGGATGATATTCCTTGAAAACTCTGTTCGCGTAATATAAGAGGTGAGGTGATATAAGGTTTAACGCCGCTTTCAAGAGTATTTCACTTATATTGAGGCTGCTATTATTATTGGAGGGAGAAAGCCTGTAACACTTTGGCGGCCATGCATTGCGGTGAAACGTGGAAGCATCGGCTGGAACTAGGGAACCATGGGCGATACTTGTACCAAAACATGTCAGTACAGTTCTCTACTACAGACAAAGTTGTACAAAGTTGTGGAATCCCTAACGGACCTCTTGATCCGAAGCCAAACGCGCTAACCACTGCGCTATCCAACCCCCTGAAAATAAGAGCATCATTTTAAAGTTTGCCATATTAACATACTAAGCATTGGTGATTCGATGATGCCGACCAAGCTTTGGTCAAATAATCGAGTCCAGAGGAGTAAAAACTTCAAAGTTTGTTATTACATATGTAAACATGAACAAATTTTTCTTAGCCTTGGAAATGAGTACACACACATTTCAACAAATTCAGAATTTAATACTTCATTGTGAAAATGAAAGGCGAATAGAATCAGTTAGCGATGTATCTTCATGTCACCCTGACTCTATTTGTTGACCCTTCCATTTAATGAGATATCTCGAGATTTAACGAGACTATCGCGAGATGAAGTGATTTTGGCGCTACCCGTCAGAGCTCTGTCAATGCAATGTCAACATCAGGCGCAAGACTCTGCTGTTGGATTCTTACGCTACTTTTCCTTTGAATTATTTGTGTGCTTTAGAGTCCTAACTTGAGTTTAAATCTCATTATATTATTTTGTAGACGTTGACATATAAAAGAATGGTTGGTGTAATTTGGCCGAATTTGGATTCGAGCTAGTGTGCGGTTGACTATAAGGGCTTTCTCTGACAGTTTGAGAGAAGAAAGTTCTTGGAGGAAAACTGAAAACAGGCTTTGCTCAAAGCAAATATCTTGATATTCGAAATATCATGACTTTATTTAGAATGTGTCATAAACTAGTTCAATGGCATGTTCTACACATCTTCCTTTCCAAGTGAATGCAATGTTTGTTTTTACCTAAAATATGTGTTTGACATTCAAATCAAAAGCATTGAGTTCAAGTTTTGTGAAATTCATACGTTCATCGTCTTATATTAACATTGTGGTTAGCATTGAACACAATACACACAATAACCACTCTATGTATGATCAAATTTTATTAAGCACAACAGTCCCCCTGCAGTCATATCGTTCTCAAGAATCATGACCATTGATATCCCTTTTCAGTTCATAGCATTTATGATATTTTAACTTTTAGTTTTCTGTAGCATTCAAAAGCATAATTCCTTATGATTATTTGGCTGAATCTAATCTGTTATGAATTATTACAATTCCAAACACGGACCTCATCAATTTCAGTAATGTTTCGTTCTTGTTATATACAGCCCTCAAGGTGTCATTTTAAAAAGATGGATGTGTCTAGTTGGCGACCATGATACAAACAATGTAGGGTCAACTATATCTTTCATGGTTGATATATACAGTCTAGTCACTGTGTTCTATCCTTTTGTTTCATGTTGCACTTTTGCAATATAACTTTTCATCTATCACAATTGTTCATAAATGAAGGTAACTTTATAGAACTAAGCGTCAAGTACTATTCACGACAGGATGTAGAATTTTGAAAATACTTTTTAGATCTTAAGATTAATCAAATCAAAAGATTCTCGTTAGGTTACTT
Organism: Phorcus lineatus; assembly: GCA_921293015.1. Classification (NCBI taxonomy): domain Eukaryota; kingdom Metazoa; phylum Mollusca; class Gastropoda; order Trochida; family Trochidae; genus Phorcus; species Phorcus lineatus. The sequence continues at coordinate 18,909,267 of OV121083.1, read as the reverse complement.
TGACATCCAGCTGCAGATGAATCACAGTAATACAATCTGATAATAGTGCAACTGTACCGTTATTAGTGAAATATTTATTGTACTTATCCTCTATACAGAGAAAGTTGTGACTTCAACTGATTATCAGTATGAGTCACATCGTATTACTCGTAAACAATAATAACAATAATAAACCTGTACATTAAAAAACCCCTTTACTTTGTGGATAGATTCCCAGATGATTCGCTTAACTCCCACAATCATGTTTCCTAGAGATCAAATTGTGTTTTATGACCTAATCAGACCATAATTCCTAGTCTACTACTTACAATGTCCTCACAAGTTCATGTTAAGGATAGTCAGACGTCTTGATACTGATCATTTTAATGAAATGACTTTTAAGTAGCAAATACTTTTCAGGGATCGTGGCCACGCAAACGCACTTTGCTAAGGTTGACTGAAGAGGAACCAGACCCAGCTACTTATTCAAAAAAACACACATACTCAAAATAGAAACACTCTTAAGCTTTCGACTTTTAGAACGTTACTCAAAAAATCAAAAATGCATTTGGAAGGAGAAACTAACATGGTTTAATAGGTGTCAAAATTCTCGCCATGACCTAATTAGCTTTCTGATATGGTTATTTATGATCACTTGATTTTATTTCGTTCCCACCTTCTGTAATCTTAAGACATTCTGATTTGAAACACTGAGATCGATATGAAAATATTTTCTTCATACATAATTTTCACTTTGAACTCCGGTACTAATAACTGCACGTTAAAGAAGGCAAATTATGACATAGTCGTAAAACTACATTGTGTCCTTGTGTACTGCTGCAAAAACTGTAAGAGAACTAAAAGGATGAAATTGCAATGATATCATTTTGAATAACTTTTTCAGCCTTAAAATGTAAAGAGATAACATTCAATTCCAATTTTAAAAAAATTTTCATTGTAAACCTTAGATAGTGAAAATGACAACTAGTATGCTGGTAATATTGTGTAGTTTCAGGCTCTATTTCATTAAGCTCTAGACATATTCGAAACCCCAATTAGTTAGTTACTTAGTACAACTATATGGTATTATATGTGTTTCTATTTTACACACAAACGGAGGCGTGTAGATACATAGGTATCAATGACACGGCAAGAAGAATTGGAAAAAGATAACAATACAGATGAAAGTTGAACCATAACGCAAGAAAGAGATCAGAAGATAAGGTGTCAAATCCATAGGTTAAATTGTCTTTAGAGACCAAAGTGCAATTGATAGTAGTCTCGGGTATTCGTTTTACTCACTCATTGACCAATATTGCTTTAGATATTTTTGCTTTTTTAGATGTGAGAAAATGATATATGGTGTCTGTTAACTGGCAATGTGCTCCGTTATGTCTTTATCGTTCAAATCACGCATCCGTTCTTAAGAAGCCAGAAACACAGTGCATATGACCCCTTATCTCGCCCTGGTTTGGTTTGATCTATAATGGAGGAGATCCTTTCTCATCACAAACGCAGAAACGTCTCCTTTACTGAATATCTCCATCCAGTATCACATATATGCCATTTGCTACCCATTACATGCTGTGATAGATGACATAGTTAACATCACACTCATCTCTAATGAGTCTTTGAAATGTTCTGATGTTGACAAAGATAAAAGACTGTTCTTTATTTTACAAGTGTTAATCCATTATTCTTATCTCTAGTAATTCACATGTTATTCTATTCATACCTTTTATAAAGTCATTGCATATTTTGTAAGAAGGGACATGTTGAAAGCAAATAATATCATCAATAATATCTCAAGAACTTCATACATTTGATAACCATTTAAAAATGCTTTCAGCAATAAGAAAATGTTCTGTTTGATCAGAATGACTTATCACGCTTATCGATTATAGTTTGATGTAATTTTAGTTCTTACAGGACTCGTTATTTGTCCTGGTTCCTTTTAATCAAAACCTGTAGGTTAAGGGTAGCATAAGTTGAAATAAGTTGACTCTCCATTAGCTCCAACTGTTTTATTCATTACAATATATGTTTCTATCCTCGACATTATTCCTGAACAGGCAAGAAAAACATTAAAATGTTTTTGATAATAAAAATGATATTTCATGTCTGAACGCATTTAACCCACAATTGCTTTAAATCACCTTGGTTGGTTAATTCATAGTTATCACATTGTTATCTGTCACCCAGGCAATGTATATCAATCACACTATTATAATTGCCATTGTGTTCAATTTGCCAGTTAATTGGAACACAGGTACATGTAAGAAGAGCATGCATGCTTTTACTTCTGCTTTTCCTTAGCTGACCTTTGGTGTGAATTGCATTTGAGATGTTAAATTTTAGCACATAAATACGCTATGACATATGTAAATGAGTGAATTATGTTTGGGCTTCCTGGCGCTGATGACTAAGGTATGGCGATAAATCAGCAAGCCCTTACGATGGTTCCAGAAAGAGCGCTATCGCCTAAGAGGGAACTCGAATTTACGGGAGAAAAGCTTCTCTGCAATTGTGAACAGCATGGCAAGATTGCCTGCCTTTTTGTAAACTCGTGTCTTTTGTTCAATCCAAGGCATGCCGGGCTTCAGCCGGACCATTGTGCAATGCTGGAATAGATGTGGTCTTCATCCTGCCATTCAGCCCGCCAATCACACGTCGAGTATCTAAACATTCGATGATCCTCAGGGTTCTGACACCGAGTAGACGCTTCTGTAAACTATTCTTCTTCGCTCTAATCAGCTACAAATGAGCCCAAGCAATTCAATAAGTTACTACCAGAACTCCAATGCTATTTCCTTGTATATTCCCACCAACTACTTTACAGGTTGATAGTTGATCCAAAGTGTCAATCAGGAGACGTTGATGCAGTAAATATCCTGACTGCTCGTATCTCACATGGGTAAGATAATCTTTAAGTCAACGCAATTACAGTTAGCGCTATAAAGGCTTGCAATATTCCCTTCTAAAACCATAGGATTTTCAATTTCATTAAAACTCAGAATTACTTTTAAGATGTTTGGACATTTTACATAGAATAATAGACTGATTCCATATCTGTCTTGATCACATAATGACATATCGTCTTTCTGTACATGAATCATCACGAGCTCTTAGACTTGTCAAATTGATCATCAAATTTATCTGTGGATATCCAAGTTTTATTCTTGATTTTTATCTCATTATACATGTATATTATCTGAATATAAAAACTGTGAAATTGTACACAACGTTGATAATGGATCTCACAGTCTCCAGATGCGTCAAGACTAGAGCAGGAAGAGTGTGTGGAGGAACAGTTAGCTGGCCCTGATACATAGGGACAAAGACGCAATGCTAACTACAGCAATACTTTCAACATCGACTGCCTTTCTGCTTTCACTGAGAAGTATGAAGAATCTTTGTCCCATTGCCTGTAGGTATCAAGGCTTACGTTTTTCGTGAAGGAGACACCATGTCCCATTGAGTTCACCTTCAAATTGTTCCAATTTTTTCAGGCTTACATTGAACCGATTGTATCATATTCTTGTATGCTAAAACCGTACGGGACACTAAGCATTCTATTCTGTTGCTTGGTTACCATTTGTCTCTGCTGATTTGTTTCTGGTTCTTTTTTCACCTCAAGCTATAACAAAGGTCCTTATAACGGCGTTTGAAAATCAGCAATTCGATGGTAGAGAAAAAACTGACGTGATCTTGCCCATGATATCTGATTTGATGTTGACTTCACGTTTCCTTCACAAATATATCAGCAACTAAACACGTTGTTACCATCTCCGACCTCATAACACAAGCAACAGGGGACAAAATTTGTATAATCTTATTTGGTAACATTGTCCAACCGATTCAAAGTGAACTATATTTTATATTAACCTGTGAGGGCAACTTGGGGATTATGAGTCCCCTTCTGCCAGAATCAGTAAGGGTCTTGGTCCCAATCTACACCCTCTCTCTCTGGGGAACCCAACACTATCACATATGCCAATCGGGCATCAAACATTATATAGCCTCGATAGAGCTCTGCACAACACTGACTATCTTTTTGATTGTTTATAATTTCATTTAATTTCATGGTGTCTTCACGAAACAGGAAATAGCACAAACACTCAAGTCTTGTGAAGTAAATAGATTTAAATGATTTAAAATACATGTTAAGAAAACACCTAGCATAGCCGGAGGAGTGGAGTATATCAAACTGGAATCCAGCTTCCTTCTTCCTTTTTGTATTGAATTAACAAAATCAATATTAATTTTGTCTACAAATTTCATTGGTTGCTCGTTGTAATTGCTTAATAGAGTGAAAATGTGAAGTTAAGTTTTTCAAACCTCCTCTAAGGAGAACCAAACACCTTCACAAATGCCGATCTAGGTGAGGTGATATGGGGTTTAACGCCGCTTTTAAAGTGCGGCTCCCGGGTAAAATCTCCTTATTTATCCAAGCCAAATTGTACACTTATGTGCATATTTTCATAATATATCCTTCTTGAATTGATTTAACGTCAGGTTTTAACAAGTTTAGATAACTTGATTATGTAAATAATTTCGATTGAAAAATGGATAGTAAATTGCCTTCCCGATCGTGTTGTTCCGTGAAATCAACCGGATGTGACGTCAACTGTGGAAAACACACGTGACGTAGCCGCCATAACAAATGTAAACAACACCACATTTCATAATTAGGTGATCGTGTTCTCGTAGCTATTGAAACGTTTTAGGGTGATGTTTTTTAAATATAAGTGCTGTTAAGAAAAAAGGAAAAAGCCATTTGATGACTTTTATACGTTATTATGGAAACAATTCGTATGATAAATTCGCAGTCTCAAACCACTGCTTTACACTGTGTCTACACGGGTAATGCACCCAATTAAAAACACCGGTGAGTGACTCCTTGTTATAATTTTCCTAAAAAAAATTTCTTCGTCAGTTTACTGTCGAATGTATCAATATTACTTCGTTTTTCAGCCTCAATGAAACAGCTGATTTGTCATCGTAAGTCTCTCGAACGCAGCTCTCGTCATTCGCCATATATTTCGCTGCCGTGACTTTCGAAAGGCGGCCTCAATCTACATCAGTACAAGTACAACTTTGAACAATTTGTCGACTGGGGATTTTGAGTAAATTACAAAATCATATCTATGATATGAACAAAGATAATTTGTTGTTGATATTAGAATTTTCTAAAGGGTGAAAAATACCATATGACAAGATTTACATTTAAGTCTTTCAACTCTTAATTTCAAAATGATATATACTTTAATTATTTCAACATTTTTTGTAGATGAACTATAAATAACAAAGCAAAATAAAGTGAATCAAATAAATTTTATTATTATTTAAACAGAAGGGATTTATAAAATTTAATTTATTCAATCAGATTCAATACCAAATATTTCTTAAATTATTCTCCCTAATCTGGAAATAAAACATAATTTTTTGCAAAGCTTGGAAATTATGTAAAGTCCAATTATTCTGTGTGCCAAACTTGGCTTTCAAAGTTAAAAGTCAATCATCTCAATGCATTTCCTACCCCCCCCCCCCCCCCCCCCCCCTTAATTTCGAATAACATATCATTAAGACTGACATACAAAAATAAATGGTTTATTCTATTTTTGTAATATGCATGCATTTATAATCTATATTTTATTAAATTGTCAAAATAGTATTCACTTGAGCAATATTTTAATGCTGTGACTAAATGATGACAGTTTATGATATTTGGGGTGGAGTGTCTGGAAACAAAAACGTTTTTTTGTACACAGAAGATGTCTTTAGATAACTGAACAAAAATTGTATTTTTTTTATTGAATATGCAATGTCATTAGTTAAATATCTTGGTTATAGACATCCGTGCATGAATTTATTCAGCATCCATAGCAGTTTATTTTATTGTATAAGGCAATGCTTTGTTAAAGTTAATATTTAGAAGAAAACTAGCAATTAAAGCAAACAAGGGAATTTTGTGTGCTGTTAATATGCAAGTAAATAACATCACGAACAAAACACTGTGCTTGAGCATTCTTATTTATTATTTGTAAACTTTATATAATAATTTTATCTATTTTTGTTGGAACACCAAAAAAGAAACAAAATTTAATTGCACTAATTTTTGGAACATTATTCCACTGTAGTTCTGTTGTCAATACATTGTTTGTAATATCATATATTTTGATAGACTTATTTTAATCTTTCTTAACCTAATTCCTAGTGAATAGGTGAAGGGCGATTGATCAGCTTATTTCCATTTCCAAAAAAGGTAATATGAAAAATGGACGAAAGAATGAATGAAGGTTCAGAATATTTGATAATTTTTGTGTTTTGTCAGAAAAAAATAAAGACTGGTCATGGATTTTAAAACATGGAAAGCTTACAATAAAAATTCCATATCGAACATCGGCCATGCACAAATAAATCATTTAGTGAAATCAGCAAATAATTGAAAAAAATTGCCAGATTCAACCACCACAAGTTATTATGATTTTACTATGCATTCGTAAAATGTTATCATAATTTTCAATTTTATGATAAATAAAAAGTATGCAGCTGGTAATTTCATTTTGAATCTGTCCACGATACATTGAATTATTTCACACTCGTGTATTTTGCTGCGTTGTACGTACGTGCAAGTTGACTTATGTAACGAGCGGCATTTCGCCATTTTAAACGACAAAAGTACAGTTACACAACATACGTTTGTTTAAATCATCATTGTCCTTACATTGGCAAGGGCATTTGTAAAAACACGTACGTTACCCGATGTGTTTTCGACCGAAATTAGTACCGTTTTGACGTTCGAGTTCAACATATGAAGAGACTCACTTCCGGGTTATGTAATGGACATTTATTCAACTTAATCGTCATTTTTATTTTATTTCCTTTTTACTATTGCGTCAGAAGTTCATAAGGAGATATCTTGCCAATTTTTATATGAATTGGTCGACTGGTATGGCTGCTACAATCCGCGCTATTTCATTGTCTGACAGTGTAAAGATACGACAGAGGCCATCTGTTTTCCACAGGTGACGTCACACATTCCATAGGACGAAACCGAGGTTTTCCCGGTGTTTATCGTAAAGTAAGATGGCCGACACGTCAAAACAGCGACGTAAATCGTAGAGTTTTCAACTTCTTTTACGATTTTCTAAAAACATCCTTCATCCGAATAGCTAAGGTATTTGTGATATTGATGACTTTTAACTAATGAATGTGTTTTTCACGTCTATTAGATGTACATGCGATGCAAAGTGTATATAGACGGACAATTGTGGAGCAAAATCACCCGGGAGTTGCACTTTAAGAGTATTTCACTTATAGCGGCTGCTACTATTATTGCAGGGAGAAAGCCCGCAACACCATTGTGGCTATGCATTGCGGTGAAACCTGCGAGCATCGGCTGGAACTAGCAAACCATGGGTGGTTATTCACAGAAATTCAGTGTAGCATTGCACCCAAACCTGACTGCGTGTAGAACAGCTCTCTACTACAGACAAAGTTGCTGAGCCCCTGGCGGGAAATGCCGATCTACCATCGAACTCCCTACCACGTCTTCAGCCTTGGCAGAGCTCAACACAGCGCTGACCATCTATTTTCCTGTTTATTATTTAACAATTTCATCGAGTGCCTTCGCAAAACAGGAAATGGGACAAAAACTTGTTAATGTGATTACATTTAAAATTTGTATAAAGAAAAAACCCAGCATAGCCAGAGGCGAGAAGAATATCAAGTCGGATTCCTTCCCTCTTCTGAATTGCTGATTTTGTATCGTTAATACAAAATCAATACTAATTGGTCTACAAAGTTCATTACATGCATGTTTTAACTATTAGAATAGAGTGAAAATGTGAAATGAAAATTTTCAAATTCATAACATAGAAGAGGTTATTCTTAATATCTACTCAGAATGGACAAGCTTGCAGGGATCTGTGACATATAGCTGACTACTTAATTGGCAGTTCCACAATCAATGGGGAGCAACGCCTTGCAGTCATGTTTAATTAGGCTGTCAAGTAAAAAAAGTATCCAACCGACAGTATTATCTTGGGTTTAAATTTCTTGATTTATGTTGTCATAAAGTACATATCAATGTTTTAAAATTATCTTTATAAGTATGTTTACATTTGACATGCAAGATAAGAAAAATTCTTGGTTGGACTTTTGCCTTAAAATATTTAGAGGCAGATACAAACCTTTTTAAAACTCCATCTCTGAACTAAAGGAATTTATTTTAAAGCAATATTCAAGTGGGATTTATGTTTTTTGCCTTTCACCCTCCTCTGACTGACTTAAAGCCATAATCTTGAGGATAAACAGTTTATTGAAATATGTAGAATGTTGATGAAAATACACAAATGTTAACCATTTACATATGCCTCGATTTGAGTGTGTATCTGTACCAATATATTTAATCAATTTACGATGTATGTATATATCGATTGGTATGCAAATGTAGTCAACGGTCAGGCAATCTTTTAATTGGCGTAATTTGTGGCCTCTTAGCTTTATTTTAACAATCGGCATTAAAGCTTTAATGGATAGTGGGAAAACAATCATTGTCTAACACCTAGCGTACCATTACAAATGAGCCTGGGATCTGAAATTCACACTTTGAAGCTGAGTTAATTAGAAGAAGGGTCTTAATCAACAGATCAACATACAAACAATCAGGGTCATCCCTGTCACGAATCACTATTTTGGATAACATTCCTTGAAAATCATTTATCAAAATAACACAATTTCTACACGACAGTCGATTTGCTGATTTATTTTTACTGTTTCAATAACCCTTTTAGACTTAACACATTTCTTGTTTGTATTATGTAATAGAATGGCTGGTACTTATGATAGGAAAATTGGTTTAATGACATAACCACCGCTGCAGTAGGTTACATGGATACAAAATAACTCTGACGAGCCACTATATACACTATAAACACTATTTCTATTAAGTTATGTCGTTGATGAAATGCTTTTTAATGGAAGATTATATATATATTAGTGTTGATAAATCTGTATCTGTACTCGAAACAATTTGCCATGTTACTTGAAACCCCTGTATGGTCTTGAGAGTTTGAATGGCACGTCTCTAAATTCCCTGAATGTCAGAACATCACGTTAAAGTATCAGTGAGAATCTTCACTTTGTCATTTTAACAAATACTGTTCATCTGAAGTTACTAAGGGATATTTGAGAAACCATCTACAGCATGGAGAATCGTTCTTAAACGTCATTTTATTAATGATGTCGACCTATCACATTGCATCAATCTTGGATCAACTAACAAGAGTTACTGGAGAAAAACCTTGGCCAATACATATGTGTATATTAGAAGGGTATGTTTAACTTGTATGTGAGTCAATATGGAACCGTAAACCTGATACCTAAATGCTTTGCAATAATAATAACGTTTAATAACATTTTATCCTATACATAAGAACATGACATTATTTAATTCATCATTGTATTAATACAAAAAGAATAAAATGTATAAGAATAAAAAAAATTTAATTATTAGACTACGTTTCCTGTGACCTATTGTGTGCTTTGGAGCCCTAACTAGAGTTTAAATGTCATTATATTTTTTATTAGACCTTGATGGTTGATGTTAGTTAGAACGGTTGTGGTTCAAGCTAGATTTGAGAATGTTAAATCAATGTTTTTTCTTACTCTGACAGTTTTCAGGTTGTTTGGGGAGAAATCTAGGGAAAGTACGCTCAACGTTTTGTGCAGAAAGCAGTTCAAGCGCAGGTCTCCAGGATAGAAATATCAGATTTTATTTTAATTGTGTTTTTAATCAGTTGAATGGTACATTCTACACATTTTGTTTTTTTAAGTAAATGCAATAATTGTTTTTGCAATCAATCATGCATGATTTCATTAGAATATTTTTAGGTGTTGAAAAGTTCATATGATTATTGTCATAAATAAACTTGGTGGTGAGTTTTGAGCGATGATATCAATATCATAATAATCGCATTTCAAGACAGAAACATCCCTTATTCACAGGATTCACAATACTCACGATTTTCATTAACAATGCATAATTGAATAATTGATGTATGAATATGACATGGTCTTTGAACATATGGTTTTCTTTCTGATTATTACAATCTTCAAAATAATGAGTTTCATTCTTCTCATGTGCCTTCATTTTGATGAAAATTAATGTTATTTACTTGTACCATGACATCTGCAATCTATCCTTAAAATCAAAGTTACATACAGTAAACAGCTTTAAATTATGTTGTTATATAATTTGTTCGACCATGTAACAGAATTAAGGGCCATTCATATTGCAATGATATCCTTATTATGAGTATTTGAGTGATGATGATGATGATTCTTTTAATGTTTCGGATTATTACAAAGTTACGAAGATATACCCGTTACTTCCCCAATCCTAGTACAATGAAATATTTTAGCTATACTTAAAAGGTCAAGCCCTAAAGAACAAATTAAGCTGAGAAAAGCGTTAGTAAAACTAAAGATAAATACATGAATGAATCGTATGATTTTAATTTTATCATACAAGTTTTCTTCTTCCAAAAATGTGTCGAAATCGTAGTCGTGACGCAATGAGAATAAGTGTGTTTCATGGGTATTAATGATAAGTTCGAAAAAATCTACAAATGTTTGATTAAAGAACATTGAACTCCGATTGTTTAAATTTATCCGTCTAAACACAGAATAGTAATAACGGCATCTAGAAATAGCAGTGATACTGCTTGGTTTTCTGTTCTACTTTCTTCAAAGGCTCTGTAGCACATTTTCAAGATATTTCATTCGCTCAAAGTAATCTTATTAAAAAAAGGTTCATGCAAAATATATACAGAGGGTACAAAAATAATTACTCAACCTTATTGCCTTTTCGGTATAAACACGTTTTTAATCTCCTAATTGGCAAAATAGGGTATACAAAGCAATTAACGTCATGTGCGTGCATTTGGATCATTTGTATTTAACTTGAAGATATACATTGTCAATACAGATAAAATTTATCAAAACGTACTCCAAGAAGATACATTTTGATAAAATTTTGTTTCAAATTTCATTTAATGGGCATCAATGTCAATGATCAGCTATTAGAATCTGGTCGATTTATAGACTCACTGACTTCAACACAGACAAATGGTCTATTATAGCAAGAATAAGATAAGTAGGTAAGACGGCGGATCCTGAGATTAATCTTTCTATAGACACAAATACTCAGTAGTTGTCTCGGGTATTCATTTCTATTACTACCAGCCGACTAATTGACTAAGATATTCATAGCAACTTTTTTAGAAGTGTACCTGAGAACCCACGGTTTGCTCTGTTACGTCTCTGTCATTCACATGATGAATTCGTTCTTAAGAGGTGAGACACACAGTGCATGCTATATCTTATCTTGCCATAGTGTGTTATGATCATATTATAAAACCTAAGAAAGGCATAGTGAGAGATAGACAACAGGTTTTAGAAGGACTCAAATTTAGTCTGGCTTCTACCCGTCGACCTGTCCAGCTTGGGTGTCCCTACCAGGAGCATGGAAGCTCCAGCTGGCATAGCTCTCAGGGTCTCTGAAGCACGCAAGCCACCACACCGCGATAAGGTATTATGATGGAGGAGGTCATGTTAATATAATATCTCACACGTTGAGTCGCCTTCTTCTCTGGGTTTCTGCATCCAGTATCTCAAATATGCCCTTTGCTATCCATTACATTCGGATTATTGATGACATAAGTAATCAATACGCCCATACCATTTCATACTCATCTGTTATGTCCCTTTGATACGTTCCAATGTTCAATGTGGTTGATTTCACAAATGTTAACAAATAAAAACATATCTTTTGCAACTTACATTTTATTACATATTTATTAAATATTCCATTTTAATTACTTCATTGCATATCATGTAAGTTGGGACAGTACAAATTAAATGAATGAGAACCCAAGAAACGCATACATTTGATAACTTTGATAAGTTAAGAGTTAAGTCAGAATGACATATCAACATGATAGATTTGAGGTACTTTGAGTTCTTCCAGGATTCAATCTCTTTCCTGGTTCCCTTTTAACTCAAATTGTTGGATGATTCACTTTCTACCATTTTAATTAATTGAAATGAGTTGACTTTCCACAACCTACGACTGTTGAGATGGTCATGCTGTAATTCATCATAATATATCAACGTTTCTTTTATCGACATTGTCCCAAGATATTCAAGAGTACAAACGTTAAGTAATGAAAAAGATATTTTATGTCTGGAAGCATAAAAAAACTCTATTAATTCAAATCACCTTGGTTTGGTAATTCATATTTATCACATTGTCATCTGTCACCAAGGCAGTGCATATCACTCACAATCGTATCTGTCACGTGCTCATAAAACAGAACCATTGTGTTCGATTTTTCCGTTAATTGAAACAGAGGTAGGAAGTGCGTGCATGTTTTCAATTTTGCTGTTCCTCTGGGCCTGTGGGTGATCCAAGTAAATCAGCGTACAGACGTAAAACAATTGCGTGTGAGATTTAAAGTTGTATTTATAAATACGCAATATCACTACCTAAGTCTTGGCTTCTTGGCACTTACGATTATGGTAAAGTTATAAATCATGAAGCCTGGAGAATGGAGATGGTTTGAGACAGTGTTCTGCCGCCATAGGGGGAACTAGAATTTATAGAAGAAACGTATGTTATCACTATTAAATGCCTTGCTGTGTCCTAGTGACCTGAGCTTCATTCATGCCACGATGGAGGTGAGTTGGTGTTTAACGCCGCTTTCAAGATTATTTCACTTATATCGCGGCTGCTAGTATTATTGCAGGGAGAAAGCCTGCAACACTATTGTGGCTATGTATTGCGGTGAAACCTGCGAGCATCGGCTGGAACTAGCGAACCATGGGTGGTATTGCGCTGAATTTCAGTGTAGCATTGCACCCAAACCTGATTGCGTGTAGAACAGTTCTCTACTGCAGACAAAGTTGCCGAGCCCCTGGCGGGAACCACGGACCTCCTGATCCGAAGGCAAACGCGCTAACCACTGCGCTATCCCGCCCCCGCCACGATGGAGTTCAGCTGAACCATTGAGCTATATCAGAGTTGATGTTGTCTTCAACCACCATACAGTCGTCGAGGATCTGCAAACTCAACATCCCTGTAAGTCAGCGTATATGAATCGCTCAGCTCCTTCCTTATACCCTGATCAGCTTGATCGTGTGCTTTTCGTGGCTAAGTTCAGCTGTTATTTTTTCAGACAATGAAATGTTGTGCAAGGAGCTTGAAGCTACTATCTTGAACTCAACGGATTTTTTCATTCGGGTTGTGCTGCTGTTGCTAGATTCGAGTCGTCTCTTAGCTAGCGGAATTAAGCAAGGCTTTTGGCTTGAAAGAAAGCAGTGTATAAGGAAGAAGCTGAGTGGATTCATCATATACGCTGAATTAGACAGATGCACTTTCAATGCTTCTCATAAGCTCTGAAATCGCATAGATGCTTCTCTTAACACTGCTTGTTCGCTCAAACAGCTACAAATGTAATCCAGCAATTGAATAACTTACTGCCAGAATTCTAATGAAAATGATGTTCCCCTAAAAACACTTCTTTGGTAGCTAGTTGATGCAGTTAACATCCTGATTGCTCCAATTTCACCTGGATAGCTAGCACTAGAATTATTATCAATTTTAATAATACTGAGAGTTTTAAAGGAAGTGTGACTTTTTGTAATGTTTGAACATTAGACATAGAATTAAGAGATTGATATCAGAACTGTCTTGAGCAGATAATGATATATCGTTTTTCTGTATCTCTACAGGGTCTAAGACATGAACTAATCATCAAATTTGTTATTGGATATCCAAATTGCATTCCTGATTTAGAACTCATTAGATATTATCTAAATTTGAAACTGTGGAATTGTACCTAGCATTGATTTTACTAGTGGATCTTCTAACCTGCGAACATCTCATGATTACAACAGGCAGTGTCCCTGGAATCAAAAGGTGGTTGACCCTGATACATAGGGATATAAACTCCATTCTGGCTAACTAGAAGTACTTGTAGCATCGACTGCCTGTCTACTTTCACTGAGAAGTATGAAGATTCTCCGTCACGTTGCTTGTAAGTGTCACTCAGTAACCTTGTCTGATGAAGGAGACACCATGTCCTCTTGAGTTCACCTCCTTGAGCCAGATGGTGCTCTACTCAAACTGTGTCCTGCCTGGTGCTAACGAGGTTGCAATTTTGAGGACTCTACAGATGCCTGAGCATCACTCTCAAGAAGCTCCTCATCTCTAACACAGCAAAGTAAACATACGTATTGATCATTTTTACATTTTCTCAGAGGGCATCTTGCAGGCTCATATTGAACCGAATGTTCAACGTTCTATATCCATCTCGTGTTATGTGGAAAACCAATTAAAAGGAAACCATTAAAATCATCTCTTCCCCTGACTTGCTTATCAATGGTTTACACCGTTTCAGAAGTTCCTTCTCCATCTCACGCCATAACCAAGGCCTGATAACGACGTTTTGACCATCAGCAATTGAATGATAGAGCAATGTTAACAAACCAGCGTGATCTTGGAAAATTTATCTTTTTGAGTTCAAGTTCCATTCACCTATAGATCAGCAGGTAAGAATGTTGTTACCATATTCGATCTACTGACACAAGCAACAAGGTAAAGGAAATTTCTATTTGTTTAATTCATTTTCTATTGCATAACACAGTCAGACCAATTAAAATGAAACTACATTTCCTAAAACTCTTTCCACGTAATTTAACAGTTGTGATTACCCTTCTGCCCCAGCAAAAAGGAGCTGTTGGTCAATGCCTATCAGTCTACAAACGCTCTCAAGGGAAACCCAACATCTCCACATATGCTCATCAACCATTAGACTCCCTACCACGTCTTTGCAAAACAAGAAATATTACACAAACTTGTTAATTGGTTGTTAGACTTAAAACATGTGTAAAAGACCCACCTAGCATAGCCAGAGGGGATGGGCATATTAAATCATTCTCTCTTCTACATTTTTGATTCCATATTGCTAAAACAAAAATCAGTATTAATTAGTTAATACAAATCATTGATAGCAGGGTTTTAAGAGTTAGAATAAAGTAAACTTTTGAATGTAAAGCTTTCGATTTCATAAAACATCAGAGGTTATGCTAATTTTAAACTTAGAATGGAAAAGCTTGCAGTTAAAAGCTGACTACCTAATTGGCATGCAAACAATCAATAGAGGGCCAATTCTAGCGGTCATGTTATAATACCTTGTCATGAGGAAAATAGTATCCAACTGACAGTTAAATCTGTCTTGTACATTTCTTGATTTTTATCTTTTCTTTAAAGAAATATTAATACCAAAATCCAAGATTACAGTTTATTTTATTATTTGTCATTTCTAACGGAAGATAAGAAACATGGTTGTAGGCAATTTAACTTTTTTAAATGGATAATGAGATGGAATATTGAGTGAAAGATAGGAAGTGCATCTCCGAAATGTATTAAAGTATTCTGAACAAATCGATTAAATGTTTTGTATTTTTAACTTTCCGATGTTGTTGTTGATATTTTCTGTTACTGTAAGCATTGTGTGATGACAAGTTTTGATGTACCGTTTTAATTGTTTGATAATTTTTTCAAGTAAGTAAATATACTCTTTTGAGAAATCAATGCACCTGAGTAGATGTACTCCAGAAGTCTAGTCGGTAGGTCATGAGAACGAATATTTACTCATGAACAAATTTGCTTTCCTTTAGTAAATTAGTCATGCAATTGCTTACTGGAGATACCAAGGTTGGTTTTCATGTTTTTGTGTCATCTCAACAGTGTTGAAGATTGATATCATAAATCTAAGGTTGCATATATAGGTAATCTTATTGACTTTGTCTTGAGATTTCAAGTCCTTTCCATGAAGTGTTCATTAATATCAATTTTGATATTCTTTAATCAAAATACGTCTTTAAAATATCAAGATGTATAGTTTTTATTTTTTTTAAAAATCAATAACTAATTTGTCTTTGTTGGAGTCCGAATTCAACATTTCAGACGGCCCTAAAATCTTGTTAACGAACACCATATAGAGGCAATCATACAAATATTCTTTAATTTTGGTCAATTATAAAAATAATTATAAATGAAAATAACCCATTTGGCCAGAAAGATTTCGCCATTCAAACTTGTTAAATGGCAAATATCTTAGATAACATTTTTTACAGAACAAATATATTGTCATCTTGTCATCAGCCTACTTAAATCAGTAAAATTTCTGCAATACCCTGATATCTATTAAGTCAAAAATGTCGTATCGCCGATGACATATTGTGCATGGCTATGTCTACCATATCATCAGCAAAAGAAATGTCGTCATGCAAGGTTCTTGAAGCAAACATCTCGAAGTCAATAGACTTGTCATCCGGGTAGGGCAAAATTGCTTGATGACATTCATTTCATCGACAAAGTGATACAAGGTTTTGGCCTGATAAATATCAGGGTATCTAAGGAGCTTTGTTCATTTACATACACATCCTGCTGCATCAGCGTAATTGATTCTGCCGATCCAGCTCCTTCCATATACCCTGATCTCTTTCGAGCCAAATCCCTCGTACGGCTGACGCTGCTTAATGTTCGTGGTTGTGCTCACCTGTTATTGTTTAAGCCAATGAAATGTCGTTATCAAAGGAGCTTGAAGCTACTCTTTTGAACTTAACGGAATTTTCCGTCCGGTTTGTGCCGCTTTTGCTGGATGCGAGTCGTCTCATTGGCTGGTTAGATAGCTAGAGATACGAGGCTTTTGGCCTAAAGGATATCAGGGTAAATGGAAGGAGCTCGATCAGCAGATTCAGTTAGGCTGATGAAACAGGATGTCACATACACAGACATAGAAGATTGTACTCAATACACAATTTTACGTATATTGAAAAAGTAAGATTTTCATTTTATTGCTAAAGCATTCTAGATATATTTACACTTTGGTCACATTCAATTTTCAAATTCTTGAACTTAAAGACCAATACCATGTACTCTTAAGCATATATAACCATATTTAGATTCTCATATAAACATGAAACTTACTTATAGATTAATGACATGACATACGTACACATACACATTTATCGCTATATAGTATCGCTATATCTACACATTTTGTTGTACTCTACCATTCATCACATTTGTATGTTTGATTATATCCTTTTCAATTTAAGTGTTTATTTTGTTTCTACGAGACAGTGAAGGTGTAAAACGATCAATACAGCCTTATGCACGCATGTACATGTGTTTTGTTTTCAGTGAACAAGTCGTCCAAAAGAGATTGTTGCTTTTTACTTCTATGAGTAGTTTCATGGTAGGTGTTTGATTGTTGTTTATGATGAGATAACTGGACAACAAGGCGATATTAACTCATTAACGCCGAGAGCCGCGTATATGCGTCAAAATAATGAGATCCTCACAGCGAGAGCCGCATATAAGCGTCCGTTAATTAGCAGTTTCTCACAGCGAGAGACGCTTATGTGCGTTAATTGCAGCACCTCTTATTCAGCGAGAGCCGCGTATGTGCGTCCGTCGTGTAGTATAACAATGAACTTATTTTTAAAATCAGTTAAGCATCTATTAATGTAGATAACAGTTTCGTAAATAAGATGCTATCCTCAGGAAAGCAATAAAAAATAAAAATCGTTGCTCTTTGTGCAAAAATATACTACGTTTGGTAAAAGAAAACATTTTGAATATGTTGATCTTGGAAGGGAAAATAAATACTTAAAAAAATAGGTTTATTAATTCAGATGAAACAATTGGAGTCTTTGTGAAGTTACCAATTTTGAAACATTGTTAGATATATTTTATTTGTAAAACGCTTTGAATTCATATATCTAAGACGATATTATAAACATTTTTGTACATGTATTCATAAATCATTTGTTAAGAATTTGAGGCTATTGAAAGTGACACTTTGATTTTACCTTTACTTCTTGAATGCATCACTTTGGGAATGTCACGTCATGAACTATCAATTTGATAATTGCATGTAATTAATATTTTGAACGCCGGTGTTGTTCTACTTTGAATACTATTATTAATATAAGAGTTTGTTCGAATATTACTTTACAGAACTAGCTGGGCGCATCCTACATGTTTATCAATCACGGTCAGAAGCGGTCCTGTAACAATAATAGTTTTAGCATGTACATGTTTCTTTTAAATTCGACAATATGCTTCATAGATCCACGACCCTGTCTGCCATTGAATGGATACATACACATGTTAAATTATAATTAGAGTTGACAACGGAATAGATCATTTGGTCAATATTAATAATCTTTACATTCGTTGATGTTACGTGCTATCTCTTAAATCGGGATATCATTTCCATAAATTCTTAATTATTATTCAGATGGTTGAGATACCGACACATTGTATCTACTCAACATGGTGTGTAGATATGCAGTATTTGTATTTACAATTAGAAATGCATGTAAATCAACATATGTGAAAATATTAGGTACGTTACGTGTTTATGTGTTAGTACTCGCAAAGGTGTGTACAATATGCCGCCATCAAATCACTGTAGTGG
Source organism: Phorcus lineatus (assembly GCA_921293015.1). Classification (NCBI taxonomy): domain Eukaryota; kingdom Metazoa; phylum Mollusca; class Gastropoda; order Trochida; family Trochidae; genus Phorcus; species Phorcus lineatus. The sequence goes on along the minus strand of OV121083.1, from coordinate 18,890,728 downwards.
TAGATTGAGAAAGACAATCTAACATGAAGATTGACAAATGCTTATACGTGATATTTGGTTATGTATATACTAAATATATATTATAATATGTAAGTGTGTGTCTGTGTATATTATTTGCGGTTAAGTTTGCTGTTTAAGTACTGTTGTTTAGGTACAAGTAAGAGAAATTGTCTCTCATAACATTTTGACCAATTTAAAAGGTGCGATATCAAACCAGTTTACCTGTCAATTATTTGGTGAGACAATGAAAACAATTTCACTCTCTCTCCCTCCCTCTCTCTTTGAGTATGTTTATGAATTGAAATCGGACAAACCGCAAAGCATAAACTCAATGGTGAAATATCACATGTTATATTCCTGTAAAGTATCAATATACAGCACCTGCATCTATCTTCATGAAACTATAAAACAATCAAGACTTTATGGCACGAGCCTAGACTGTTTCCGTTCAAAAGCTGTCGCGAAAAGAGCGGTGCTCGAGCTAATTGGTCTCGCTACAGCGAGCAGCGTCTGTGGTCAGTGGCCCAGGCGTTGAGCCGTGAAACTGCCTCGGCGTTAATGAGTTAAGTCCATTTGAACCTCCATTTTGTGGCTGTATTAAATGTGACTCAGAGAAACTCTCGTTCAATCTTTTTACATCTCACACGATCTCGCCACATCTCCCACCTTAAGCTTCTCTTTGTGACCCGATTCCATTTGATGACACCAGTGACTGATGACACCATTCATTCCACTTTTGAACCGGGATGAGCAACATTTAGCAGTCACGTGAGCTGCTTAAGTGCAACACTTGCGACCACTAGATAGGCATCTTGCTGACACTCGGCATTAGGGCATTAGCGGGTAGCTGGGCATACCATCATTGTCTAGCAACACCTTGCGTGACTTAATGACATAGTCTCTGATCCTAATTCACACTTCGAAGCTGAGTTGTTTAGGATAAGAGTCATCATTGACAGGTCAATGTACCAGCAAAAAGCCTCTTATCCCTTTGAGTACTGTACCATGAATGATTATTTATATTGAATATAATTACTAGTTTCTACATTTTTCTTTTCACTTCATCTATTAAGCTATGAAAACCTTTAGTGTTTACTGTTATATCCATCACCATCATGATTAAAAACATTTAGAAAAACATTTAGAAATATAACATGTTTTAGAAAATCTTTTATTTCAAACCTTGTAGTAAGAAACACGTTCTTGGCATAAACCATGTTTTAATATTGAAAACAATACAGAAAATTGCAAATATTATATCGGTTAATGATTTAAACAGTGTCTTAATGGACTTTGTTAACTAAATACTTCCGAATTGGGGAACTTATTGTTCTACTTTTCTTTCTGAGACACTAAAATCCTAGTCTGATTTTATATGTCATGCTTTAATGTCAGGTGAGTTGACGTTCCCAAAAATTAGAAAATCATGTTGAACTTCAGTGATCTTCCTTTTTTCGTCATTTCAACACACACTTTTCCATCAGTTATTTGCTTGGGGATGTTTGAGAAGCCATTCAAGGCACGCCATCTGTACATCAATGCCGTCGACCTATCATCTTGCAACCTTTTGGAGACATCTCAGAAGTCAATGTTGAAAATATTTCATGTTCAAGAATGGGTATATATGAAGAGATATTCCGAGGTAGTTTTCAAATAAAATAAGGGGAGGTTTTGATCCCCATATTAAATTCAAAACAGTGGATATAGCATAATTCACTTACTTTTTAAAATGAAGCATAATAAAATTATTTTCTACATCAGAGTTTTGTGAAGTTAATCAATTCCATTATCCATTTTTGACATCATATTTGCTGACCAAATATCAGTGGAAATTCAAACAAAATATTGTTAAAACCCATGGCCACCACATCGATTCAGGGTATGGATAATGTGACCTTCAATCAAACAATTGTTAACTGGAAAGATGATATTGTGGTTTGCCTTGATTAAAAGAAGACAACCATTGCCCGCAGTATCTCCACGAACAAAATATGTTTCAGATATGGGTTCGGTATGGTTTTGCATCTAACGGTGTGGCTCAAGATCTAACAAGTGACAAAACGTATTAAATCATAAAGGTAACAAATCAAGTAAATGAATCTTGATTATCAATGAATTATCTAAAGTGTGATCACTGTAGTCTTTGCTGAGAGAGATGAATTAGATTCAAACTTCACAGAAATGCTTCTACCTTTTTCGTTTTCTTTCATTATACTTGAACTAAATAGATTATGTATACTAAAACAAACTGTTTTATTTTGTTCTCATATCAGGCTGTCATCAGTCCATGTTGTAAACATTATATACGAATGATTATATACAGATATATCTTCTTGAATACAGTGAAATTGTGATGAAAAGAAACGTGTCTCGATTCTTTGCAATTTTAAATTTTCCATTACTAACATTCAACAATGAGAGAATATACCTCATTTAGGAAATGAAAGACTAGTAAAACGTATTAGCAATGTATCTTCATGTCACCATGACTCTATTTGTTGACTCTTCCACTTAACGAGATGTCTTGAGATTTTACTTTTAAATAATATTTCTGTTCAAAATATTTAATTTAGTTCTGACCTTAACATGCTGAGATATATAATGGACACTGTTATTCATGTAAAATGTCCTTATTTAATATTCTTATCATATTTAACTAATCATCTTTATTTCGATATCCAAAGCTACAGGAAACAGCAGGTGTATAGATTACACTGAATCAAATTTGATCCAATATAATGACACGTTCAACATTCAACAATGAGAGAATTTACCTCATTTAGGATATTAAACACTAGTAAAATGTATTAGCAATGTATCTTCATGTCACCATGACTCTATTTGTTGACTCTTACACTTCATGAGATGTCTTGATATTTAACTAGATTTTTGCAAGATGAAATGATTCTCGCACTCCTAGTCAGAGCTCTGTCAATGACATGCCTACGTTATAAGCAACAAACTTTTGCTTAGATTATTAGGCTACTTTCCAGTGAAATTTGAGGTTGCTTTAAGACCTTAACTTTAGTTTAAGTGACATTAATAATTTTGTAGATTGTAGATTGTAGATGGTGTACAATCTAGCATGTTTTCGATTCAAGCTAAAAAGCAAAAAGCCGTTAAAAGGCACGTTCTACAAATCATTCTTTTAAAGCTGACACTGACACATGACACTGAATCAAATTTGATCCAATATAATGACACGTATTATCTGAGAACGGTGTCAGTGTATAACATTCACAAGCTACACTTAAAAAAGTTAGCCAATGAACAAATTACCTTTTTGTATCACTAGTTAAGTGTCACATTAAGCCCTCGTATTATATTTTCAAATCCAAAAACTTTTAAAGTTAACTCAAATCAAATTACAATCTTCTACATTTGACATCTCAAATCATAATTGCTGAAAACTACCTGTATCAGAAATATTAATACTGATTAATTTGACATATTAATTCTTAATATGCTCCTTATAGAGTACTTTCGAAATGCTATTATTCATAGAAAGGCATAAATTATAATCATGTACATATTGAGATAAAATGTTATGGCGGGAAGGAATTTGGATCCAAGATTAAGAAAAATACTCAGACATTATGTTATATGCTTTCAATAATTTTCAAAATATTGTTGAAAATGAATTGAACTGTAATCACAATCAAAGTTTGCATACAAATGTCCAGAACATTTTAAGGATAACGTATCTTTCATGTGAGTAACATAATTTTGGGATCAGCTCAAAAAATCCTCTTCCTTTCCCTGATAAACCTGAAGGATTAAACTTTGACGTGAGACAATTTGGAGTTAGGAACTGAGTCAAAGAATTAGGATAAACTACTCTGTCTGACTAAAATATAACCTGACCTATATTTCAGTGGTAAAACGCTCTTGTCTTTTAAGCATTGGTGACACCGTTTAAATGGCTATTTCCTTTTTTTTGAAAATTAAGGACATCATGTCAATGACAACAGATTTAGAAAGATATGGACCTACGACTCACTTACGTAACCTTCTTATCCATATGAATAATTCTGCTCTGGCCGTTTACAAATTGTGTTGGAAAAATATGAGGGCTTAATGCCATTTGAAATGGAAATTAGCTGACACTTGAAGAGCAATAATAAATAGCATAGTTCAATGTGATCTTAAGGTTTTTAATGTTTGTTGAACTAAATCAATTTGTATTGCTTTCAGCAACGGCATTTGTGAGATCATTATGACATTTTGCAAGAATAGTTGTGTCATCAAAGAAAGGACAAAAAACAAAGGACAGATTACATATCAGAACACAATAATTAAGAAATAAACGACGAGTTTGTGTGCATCTAACGTTGAATAAAATATAGCAGGGAGCATAAAACACACAGGGCTGCGCAACAACGAGTTTTCTATTTCTTATATGAGATATCCTTAACAATTACTTGCTTTATATATAAAAACAGTTGAAAAATTATGGTATTTTTAACAAAGACATTTGAAAAACAATGATGAACATATATGGACGAGTCCATTATCATGTATAGGGGTGGCGCTCCAATATAAATAGAATCAAATTTATTGAACAATCAATATGAATTTGAAAATGTCCCCAGGGGATACGTTACGTCTCTTATCCATGATTTTCTTTCTCTGCAAACCCACACCTTTGCTTTTGGTTTCTAATCAACAGACGCCGAGTAAGCCATGATGGACAATAGCCCTGTTAAGTTTGATCAATGGACTTGGACAATATGACGTCATTTGTAACGTTACTGAAATGACGTCATTAACCTCGCGCTTGGTTGTATATATCGTCAAATAAAGCACATCGTCGGTCCCATTGTCCGCCATTGTTTTAATGCCGTGGGTATCTTATATTACTGAATAAATATTTACCTTTTACTAATGTTTTCATGGGGTTGCTCTTTAAAATGTAGCTCATTTGTTTTGGATCATATAATAATACCGTTCTCAGATTTGTGTTACTAAATTGAATCAAATTTGATTCAATTTTATTTCTACGCCACCTGTTTCGTGCATTGGGTATCAGGAATAAGGCAGTAACAAAACGTCTTAAGAATATGAAGTGAAAACTGGTCAAAATCAGAACATTAATTAACGATTTTTAAAGATTCTTTAAGAAATTAGCTTTAAAAGTGTTCATAACATTGATTGAATTTTATTGAAAGAAAGCTTCCTCTTCAACCGCGTTAGCATCCTCTTTTTGTCAAAGTGTTAGAAATTTAATAGATTTTGAGTGGTAATATCAAATTTTAAAGTTGGATATTTTGAAATATTTGAAATATAACTGATCTCATGTTTTTTAAGAAACGGTTTGGATGTCTCAGCCATTCCTTTCTTTTTAATATTTTACCGAAATTGCCACAGTTCATAAGACAGCATACTTATTGTAGAACCTTTCTTGACCTTGTCAGTGGAGAAACATATTTTGAATTTAATAGGGGTGGACAGAGATATATTCGATCAGTTCTGTCCATTGTGGTACTATTGACAAGACTCTTACGGGCAAGTGACAATTGCATCTGGTGCCATTTACACTCCGTTGATATTTGTTATGACTGTATAATATGGTTGCATTCTGATATTTGTCAATAGTCAGGCCAGACAATTTAAAGATATATCTCGAATAAAGACGTTGATAAACAATTCCATTTTGCAGACTATCGTAACTTTAAGGAATTATGTGGTTTCCAATGATTGGAAAGGGATCGCTCTCATAATATTTTCTCATAATGACTTCCTCAGTGAACTTGTTCATATAAATGTATTAAAGAAGTTGAAATGTTTTCTCCAAATGAATTTTGTAATGTCACCTAAAGTTGATGCAAGTCATCATCGATAAACGAATGTTTTTAAAGCAAGTTTTCAATGGTTTCTCAAACATTCCCAAGCAAACAATTGAAGAAGATCACTCATTAAGACAGAACGTGACATTCTAATATTTTTGATAACGAAATGTCATGATATACCAAATATGCTTTTAAAACAGTCCATATGAAGTAAAATTTGTAACACGTCAATCTTTTTTTTAATCATGAAATATACTATCCAAAAAAAGTTACGCATAGGTGATTTTTCATAATTGAAATCGAAATATGTTTATTTGTATTATTTTTATTGTCCAAAAAAGTAATGATATTGATGATACTCAAAAGTTACTTTCATTTTCTCTTCCAAAAATGGATATTACATGGAAATGTTGACTTTGGTGAACATTTTAAGGGTAAATCAAAAACGCTTTGCCACAACGCAAAACGTGCAATTACGCACGTGAAACTTTTGTGGAAAATGCATGCAGTGTGTGGCTATAAAAAGGGATACCACATTCGGATTTGCCACTTGTTAAGAGATTGATTACAAGACACTCAATGGTGGCACGTCTTGACACTATAACAAGAAACATTGCTATCGGAAGACTTCAAGCTTGAGACCCAATCTTCGGTGGCAGGACGTCTCCATGTTAGCCAGATCACCATTTCAAGACTTTTCGCCAGGTTCGTCCAGACCAACACGACAAAAGACAGTTTTCGTTCAGGCAGGCCATGTGTCACCACACCAGCTCAAGATCACTACATCCGGGGCATCCATTTGCGTTATCGCACAACTACTGCCGAGAGTATTTCAGGCAACATACCAGAACTTACAAGAATTTCAAGCCAGACTGTACGGAACAGCTTGAGGGAGCATGGATTGAGAGCCAGGAGACCCTACGTTGTCAACGTTCTACGTCGTCAACACCGTGCCAATCGACTTAGTTGGTGTAACACAGTGGGTGTTTGGAATCTTCGCAACTAGCGCCTAGTTTGGTTCAGTAATGAATGCAGGTTCCTATTGCGGAGGCGAGATGGGAGAAACCGTGTTTAATGACGTCAGAACGAACGTTTTGCCACTTACTGTGTTCTTGAGGTGGACAGAATTCGTGGAGGCAGCGTTATGATGTGGGTGGCGATATCGTACACTGGTCGCACCAATTTAATCCACGTTCATAGAAATTTGAAGGCTGTACCCTACAGAGACAAAATCCTGCTGCCAGACCTCCTGCCCGTTATTGACGTCCAACATGAACTGTTCCAGCTGGACAACGCCAGGCCACATGCTGGCCGAGTCACTGGAGATGAAACAGAAACAACATTAATAAGTTCGAATGGCCGTCTCGTTACCAAGATTTGAACCGAATAGAGCATCTTTGGGATGAACTTGATCGACGTCTTCGTCAGCGTTAACAACAGCCACAAACTCTACAAGAACTGGCTCTATTTGTGCAGCAGGAGTGGCAGACGATTCCAAAACCAACCAATTTTTTAATTGATATCTCCTTAAATCTGATGTAAAAATCACACTTCTAACTTCATTTCCTTTGAATTTATATGCGTTTGAAAATACAACAATTTCTCCTACCAAATCTGGCTATGCGTTTCTTTTTTTTGGATAGTATATAAAAGACACTATAAGGATTCAATTGTTTCTTGTCCAAAATACTCTAGCCAACATATGTTAATCATAATAATTGCCAGAAAATCTTTCATTTAGGATATGTTGTATCAGGAGGATTGTCAATATCTCTACAACTCTCAATAATTTCATCCAAGGATGTTGGCAAAGGGACAACGAAACAAAAATAGGCTTCATACTCAGAGAACCTATTAGATAACTTTTAAGGTTTTTTCTTAATTCATCTGATCTTAGTTTAATGAAATGTTATAGAGTGACATTATAACAGCACTAAATCATTTTATCAGAAATCTCCTGCGTTTTCCTCAGCAAAAACACGACCATATTCTGTGGCTATGCATTGCTGTGAAACCTGCGAGCATTGGCTTTAACTAGAAAACCATGGTTGGTAAAGCTATTAAATTCCGTGTAGTATTTCACCCAAGCCTTACTGCATGTAGAACAATTCTCATGCAGACAAAGTTGGTGAGCCCCTGGTTGGATTCAACACCTCTTCTTCAAAGCGCTAACCACTGCGCTATTCCGTCCCCACTCCCCTCCCTCTGTTTGAATTGAGCAAAATCTGGCTCAAGGAGGCGAACTCAAGGGGACACGGTGCCTCCTTCAACAAACAAGGTAAATGAGTGAAACATAAAGTATTGTGACAGAGATTCTTCATAATTCTAAGTGAAAGCAGCCAGGCAGTCAATGGTACAAGTAGTTCTGCACTTAGCGAAGTGAGGTTATATCTGCCACCTGTTGCTTCCACCAACCCTTCCCGTTGTAGTCATGGGTCGTTTGCAGGTTGTGAGATCCATTAGTAAATCAACAATAGATTCAGTTTTAGAGTTATATATTCAGACATATTTAAAACGATATGAATTAATAATGCGACTTGAATATTCACTTGTAAAATTGTGTATCATTTCGATGAGACGTAGAGCAGATAGAGATACAGGAAGACAAAAGCATTATCTGCTCAGAACAGATATGGAATCGATCCAATAATTATATAGCAAATGTTCAAACATTTAAAGAAATAATATTTCCTCTAAAATTCTCAATATAATAAACTTTCATAATTATGTGTTTTTCAAGAGTTAAAATATTTTCAGCAGAGAAAATTGCTATTCTCTGTTGCGAGTGATTGATGTGCTGAATGAACAGTGTGAAGATCAAATCCACCATATATTACGAGGCTGGAATGGAGCACAAGACACGGGTTTACAGCTAGGCAGGAAATATTGCTGCATTTTTCACAAACTTGACATAGAATCTTTCCCCTAATGATTTCAAGTACACCTGTGGTTATAGTTCTTGGCCTCAAGACATTATCCATCCTTCAGACTTCCTGATTTATTGCAATATACCATAGAACTTAAGAATTGATAAGTTTCACAGCATATTAACGGACTAATATTAAACATCTCACACGCAATTTTGTTACACCTGCATTCCAACTGATTGACATACAAAGAAGGGTCAGCCACAGGCCTAGGGAAAACATGCGCACTACCTTTGTTCCAATTAACAGGCAACTCAAACTCAATAGTTGTTTTCTATTCATGTATGGCATGGCAATTTTGAACTTTTTATTGAAAGGCATTGTCCTAGTGACAGGATACAATGTGATAAATATTAATTACGAAACACTTGTAATCTTTGTCATCGTCATCTCAACAGTCATAGGTTATGGAATGTAAACCTCCTTTCAAGGCATTAATATGATAAACATTGTTATCAAATCAAAGTTTTTTGAGGGTGGTATTTATTTAATGGTACAAAAACATCTGGCTACTTCCTCGATATGCAATGAAGTAATGAAAATGTAACATGTAATGGGATTTGAGTTGCAAGAGATAATGATTATGGGTTAACTTTTGTGGAATCAAAGACATCAGAAGATATCAAGGGATCATAAAAGATCATTATTATGTAGTATGAGCGTTTTGCTTACTCATGTCATCTTAAAACAGCATGTAATGGATAGCAAGTGGCTTGTTTCAGATACTGGATGAAGATAGCTTCTAAGGGAGGTGTGATATGAACGGTGGAGAAATAACAGATGACATCATCAGTTAACAGACACTTTCTATCCAAAGAAAATGTCCACACATCTATAAAGCGAAATTTATGTAGACAGTCCTTGCTATTCAGTCAGCTAGTAGATGTAGAAATGAATAGTTTTGGTCTCTAAAGACAGTTTAACCACTGTATCTCCTTATCTGATTTCCTCTAGATGATAGGACCTTTGTCTGTTTAGTTTTTTCTTCCAGATTCTTTATACCTTGTCCATGATTTCAGTTTCCAGAGCTCTTTGAAGTCAGTGAATTTAATACTTGATTTCATGATTACATTCTCATACAGCCGCCTAAGAGCAATTGGCTGACCATAGTGCTATATCGTTGACATTACCGGCTCTTTTTAAATTATAAATCATATTATTACCCATATGGTTAATTATAAGCGGTGACATATTTTCAATATGAGCACATGTGCACATATCACTTTTGCCTAGCAACGATTGTTACAGAGCGAGTTACCGTCTTACGTCGTCTGTGACATCATAAAACCATTGTTCGTGACGTCACTGTAGCGGGCCGCCGGAAAGGAAGCAGGCCGCATTCCGTGTGTTTAAAATGAAAAAGAATCGGTAATAAAGAAATTATAACCCTCGGAAGTGTGTCATATGACTTTTACGAAACTCGTGCGAATTTGTGTATAACCCTCGCTCTCGCTCGGGTAATACAAAAATTCACACTCGTTTCGTAAAAGTCATATGACACACTTCCTCGGGTAATAATCTGTATTTATTACCCACGTGGGACTTCGTAAAGGGGTTTCATAACATAACTTCGAGTGATTTGATTGGCTGATACATGAGTTTTGAAGTTACCGGTACTACTTTCATCAGCTATTTCATTCATGATTTCCATTCATAAGTTTTCGTTCCTAAGCACACGAAAAACGAGAATTTTCATAATATAATCGAATATTTTTCATTGTGGTTACATGCAAAGCTTTTCTTTCCTTTAATAACTGAAATGTACGTAAATAAATAGAAAAACGATACCATCTAAATAAGTAACAAAATTCGTCTGCTGGGTCTATCGGGACTCATGTAAACAAAGATGGCCAAGCGTCGCCGTATTGTTTACAGTGACTTGTCCTCTGATGACGAATAGTTGCAATTGACTGAAAAGCTTCTTTACCAGTTGACAGTTTTTGAGACCCTTTTTAAGTTTTTGAGTGTTATTCCCTTTAGAGGCCAAATGTTACGTGTGCCATTCTAAACGTTGTTTCCCAACAGTGTCTCCACGTCACGACTCGCCTTGAGTGACGGCCGTTTGACGTTGAGCCGAGATTTAGGTCACGTTTATCAGTTCAAAATGTTGACAGTTTTCGCGTGTTAATGCTGAATTACAGATTTGTAGCTGAAACAAAGTCTTTAAATGAAAATGATTTTTGCTTTCAGTTGTAGTTTATTTTCATGTGTTTCTTTATCAAATGTAATGAACTACATTACACCAAAGCAGCATACGTTTTCCGAACTGAAGGAGCCGACATTCCAATCACCAGTGTAATGTATTAATCCGCGTTTTGAGTTTCTCTATAGGGAAGCTAAATTTTACTGGTGAACCTATGAGGACACAGTACTAGCCTAGCAAGCAGTGTCTGACTAAGTCTGGCATTCCACTATTCAGTGTTTAACCTCTTGGATTGTGGGAGCTTAACGAATCATCAAAGAATCTATCCTCAAAGTAAAGGGTTAACAGCAAAAAAGTTTTAATATACTAATACTGTAATAATGTGATTTATATTGATTATCATTTGACGTCACCATCGCTCTGTTATGAAGATAACTGCAATAACTATTTCACCAAAAATGGCATATTGGCACTATTATTAGATTGTAGGCCTGTGATGTATAAGGCGCTGGAAGGCGAAGTAACATAAAATGTTTTGAAACTTTTTGTATCATTTAATGGCCTCATATATTTATCCTTTTCTATAACTTGTGAATGGAACGTTTTTAGATGTAATGCTACATTTAGTATTAAAATAGTTACTTACAAACAACTGTGATAGATGGAACGTTATACCGCAATTGTTCAACATGAAAAAAGAATAATGGAACCTAGTGACTAGACTGAATATATCAATACGAACGATCCTCAAGTTGACCTTACATTGTTTGTATCATGGTCGGCGACTAGACACATCCGTCTTTTTAAGCAGAAAGCAAAAGGGATATATATAAAAAGAACAAACACTATCTACGTTTTCGGACCTAATAGAAGCAGCAAAATGATCAAATTGCAAAAAGAATTTGAAAGCTATAGAAAAGCACATGTTCAAATAAAGAATTGATATCACACGGTCGTGATTCCTGTGAACAGTGTGAATGCATATGCATTGTTGTGTTTACTAGAAGTTGATTATCTAACAGTGTTTGTTATCGATTCCAACGCTCACACCAAGCTCATCTAAGACGATAATCATATTGACTTTAAAACATTTAGAAATATCTTTAGTTTCAATGTCAAACACAAAATGTATGGAAAAACAATAATTGCATTTACTTAGAAAGCACGATGTGGAAAACGTGGAATTTAGCTTTTAGGACACAATTAAAACATAATTATGTTAACTCAATTTTCAAGAGGCGTGCTTTCAGTACAGTGCGTTGTGTGTATTTTCCCTAGATTTCACCTCTATCAACCTGCAAGTTGTCAGAGTGAGATAAACCAATGATTCAATCTCGCTCAAACTGAAACCCGCTAAATTACAACAGCCTTTCTGTATGTCGGCGTCTACAAAAAAAAAACTCACAAAATATGTCACAAGAAAAGTAGTGTGCGTAGTAGGCTGATAGCACACAAATCACTTCCTGCCTCATTATTATAAATATAGTGATATCTCATATAGTGGAAGGCTAAATGCATAGCGTCAAACAGAGTTAGGGTGACATGTAGATACATTGCTTATACATGGCCAACGTGGCGAAGAAACTCTGTTCATTTATAAATTTTTTTGAGAACTTTAAATGTTAGTCTCCTCTGAACTATGTTATTTGATATAACTTTGATGCAAGGTTATAGGTCGACAACATTGGTACACCATAGCTTACGAATGCTTCTCCATACGTTATCCCTCAGTAAACATCTGATGGACAGTATGCGTTGAAAAGATAACTAAATCCAAATAATGCTCAGAGTTAAGACCAGACTAAGGGGTTTAGTACAAGTGCAAATGGTATCGAATGCAGAATAGTGAGTGAGTGAGTGAGTTGGGGTTTAACGTGCTTTGAACAATTTTTCAGTTATTAAACACGTGGATGACAAGCATCCAAAAGAGAGTGGACAGATAAGGGTGAAAGGGATCGAAAGGATGAGAGAAAAGACGGAAAGAAAGGCATAGTGAGAGATAGAAAGCAGGTTTTGGAAGGACTCAAATTTAGTCTGGCTTCTACCCGTCGACCTGTCCAGCTTGGGTGTCCCTACCAGGAGCATGTAAGCTCCCGCTGGCATGGCTCTCAGGGTCCCTGAAGCACGCAAAACAATAAGCATAAGAAGTAGAATCAGAATACAGGAAAAATAGTCCTGGCCAAATTGAGCCTAAATATAAAGTAATTTAATCATAAATAGAAGCCGAACACCTTTCTATCAAAGAACTCAAACACATTTTACTTTTATGAAAACGACACTTGCGTTTAGCATGTATCATAACTATATAGCTAATATCATAACTGGTCATAAAAACAGAATTCGAATTTTTATTTATTGCTGGTTACTGCCATCGACGAGGAAACTGACATTAAAGGTCTCTCGGGTGGAAATCCGTTGGTGACAATCTATTTATCAACGAAATGTTTGTTTCATATAATCTTGAAAGTTGAAATCCATAAAGAATAAACCAACACCTGGTGTTCTTCATAACAATTCTATCACGTGAAAAATGAAAAGTGTTTTGAGTAATTTATGTTTAACAGTTAAATTGTAATAGTCGCAACCAGAGAGCTTATCATTATAGAGATAATTAGTTTATAAAGATAAATTCAATGATCATTTCGATGAGTCTTGGCGCTAGTAGAGTAAAAGAAAGATAACAAAAGTGATTTCAATCAATAGTGATTTTAATGCTTCTAGACATGAAATATCTTGTTCAATGCTTTGTATTCTTTCGTAACGAGGAATGTTGTCGAGGAACGAAACATGGAAAAATCATCATGAATAACAGCATGGCCATCTCAACAGTCATAGGTTATTGTGCATGAACTCGTGAGAATGAATTAATATGGTAGACATAAACTAACAGGCAAAAGAAAGGTTTCACATCAGTTGGTTTCGACTTTACAACGATTTGAAATGTATGTAACGCATTTTATAATTGAATTATCAACATTAATCATGTCTACAATAATTTATATGAACTAATCGTTGTTTTGGTTAATGTGAAGATATCTTTGTGTAATACTAAAGTAGACAGGGGTGAAAAATGAAATTTATACCAATATGACCCCTACCATGTTTAAAAGGGCGTTAATGTGTGAAAAACAAGGTATGTTTGTTAATTTTTACGTATAACATATCTTATATATCGATTAAGAATTGTAGGTTATTAAAAATACTTTTCCAAAAAAATTAAATTCAAAATTTCAATTTCCAAAAAAAATTGCAAACACATGCATACGTATTCTTCGATTGATAACTAAAGGCCTGCACTGTTCGATTTTAGCGTACGACGTTTAAAACTTAAAACATTTGTAATCAAAATTTATATATATGATTAAATCAACTTAGGTGAAACCTTTCTTTTGCCTGACAGTTTAGCTACCCTTATCCAACACGTTGAGATGAAAAGGGACTAGGAAAGCAAACAAATGCTGTTAGAACAGTCGTAACAATAATCCGAATATAATATATATGCCCGATGCATTCTGTTATAACTGAAAAACTATCATTGCTTTAAGCATTTGAAAAGAACAAAGTTATCAAATGAATAAAGTTTTTCTGATGTTATTTATCTAATGGTGTAAAAAATCTCCCTACTTACGTGATATGAAATGAGGTTATGAAAATGTAATATGTTGTAAAGTGTTAGATGCATGAGATAAGAATTATGGATTAACACTTGTGAAATCAGACAGTCTCATATCTCTTTCAACAACAGAAGATTATAAAGAACATAAAGAATGTGTATGATGTAGTATGGGCGGATTAATTACTATCAATAAGTTAAATAATCACTTATATCATCTATTAGCAGCATTAATGGATATAAAGTGGGGAAAAGGTGCGTCTGTGTTTTAAATGATATAGATATACGACCTCTTCCATTATAGATCATACCAAACCAGTCCAAAATAAACAATCAAATACATTTTGATCACAACACACCAAGGCAAGATAAGATATTGTGATAAAGATGCGTGATATTACGATGGAAACATAAGAGGGCACATCATCATTATACGTTTATCTGTTTTCACAAGAACATTTTCTCATATATAAAAAGTTCAATCTACTTAGGTAATCTTGAAAAATCAGTCAGCTAAAATTCGTAGAAATGAATACATGAAACTACTATCAGTAGGTCTCGAAAGACAATTTAACCTATGGATCTTACACCGTATCTCCTGATCGCTTTCTTGCGTTATGATAGAACCATCGTCTGTAATGTTGTTTTCTTTTCCCGATTCGTCATTCTTTGGCATTGATTCCAGTTTCCACAGCTCTTTGAAGTTAGTGAGTCTGTAAATCGACTACCTGATAATGATTAGTGCAGGGCTCACAAATCAAATAGCTGAAATGTAAACCTTAATTTATTTTTTAAAAATAAGGTGATAAAATAATAGTTTTATATGTATTGACAGTGTTACGTCATGGAAAAGGAGGATGAACGAGCTTACCTTCATAGTAACTATCCAAATGAACAAATATTGCGTTTGATATATACCTGCTTTTTCTCAAGCTGGACAACACAATATGAACAAGAAGATGACTCGACCAGCTCAACTGGTGATTTGATGCCTTGATAATTTTATTCTTTCCTGTTTCTCCTCCTGGCAGAACTCTCTTGTTTTCTTTAATTCAAGGTTTAAAAAATGAGAACATAAAAGTAGTTGTATGTAATCTACTTACAAAGAACTCGTTAACTAGATCATTTATCGTTAAATACTCATTCATCTTTTTATTCATTATTTTTCCAATAATCTGTTGCTTTTCTTAATCTATTGATTTGCGACATGTTTTTAAATTGTTAATGTGTTATATCTTTTGGCTTCATATTTTGATGCTTTGCTATATCCACGTCAGATGTTACATAATTTTCTTTTCTCAGAGAGTAACATATGGGCTATCATGCTAAATCATGAAGGAATCACAGAACACTGTTACTCACCACCAAGTTTTTCTATATAAATTACCGTATCAATTTTATAACATCTATATATATATATATATATCTTTATAACGTTTGAAAATCAACCACAATTGATACCAAACTATTTATTACATTCGCTTACAGAGAAAGATATGAAGAACTTAGTTACGATATAATATGAATAATTTTCTGATATATCGCACCTCAAGATGTGTATTTAATCTAATTTAAGTACATTGTTTTGTGCGTACTTTCCGTAAATTTCTCCCCAAATTTCTCCGCAAGCCGTCAGAGTAAGAAAGCCCATCGATTTTACATATTTTCCCCTTACTTGAACCAAAACCTCGCTAAACAACATCAGCCTTCAACGTCTACAAAAAAATAAAATGTCATCAACTGTAGGTTTGCGCTAAAGCACACAAATATATCACAGGAAACGTAGTGCATTTATCCAACAACAGATGCTTGCTGCTTTTAATATTGACATTTCATTGACAGAGCTCTGACTAATTTCAGAGAATCACTTCATCTAGCGATAGTTTCATTAAGTCTGGAGATATCGCAAGTGTGGGGATAATAGAAAAGTCAGGGTGACATTGAGATGCATTGCAAATACATTAAATTCTATCATGTTCTTATGTTGGGGAAAAAATGCTAAAACATAACTTCAAACAAATTATGTTAACATTTCGATCGTTAAACACATACAACCACTACTAATATATACATATGCAACATAGCCAACGTTTTTCTTCACTAAACTCTGTTATTTGATCCAAACGTGATTCGAGCTGATGGGTCGACGTCATTGATAAACTGATGTTTATTAATGATTATCCATGTTGTTGATGGTTTATAAACGTGACTTGACGTCTTAACATCCTATGAATCTTCTACATCACAAGTCCCTGCAAAAAGGCAAAAAAATGTCTACAACCAATTTTCTTGTCTTGTCTCTAAAATGAGAAATAATTGAAGAAAGTGTATTTTATGAAGACATAAGTAAAACATTTGAAAGCCTAGAAAACTGTCAGTTGGATACTATTTTCCTCCTGACAAGTTAAAATAACATGACCGCAAGGGGCGGCTCTCTTCAGATTGTGTACCTCCTAGTCAGGTAGTTAGTGTTTGTTACAGGTCCCTGCAACTTGTCCATTCTGAGTTGATTATAAGTTAGATTTCTTCTATGTTATGAATTTAAAAAACTTTAACGTGATGTTTACTTTATTTTGATAGTTGAAACGTGCAACATGTTAGTTTGTAGACCAATTGACATTGATTTTGTATAAGAATACTAAATCAGAATTGGAGAAGAGAGGATTTCAGTTTGATATTCCCCTCTATGCTAGATGTTTTATTGATACACATTTTTAATCAAATCAAATTAACAAGATTTGTACCATTTCCTGTTTTGTGAAGGCACTAGATGAAATTATCAAATAATAAACAGTTAAATAGATGGAAAATAGCTGAAGACGTGGTAGAGAATCTGATGTTGGTTGAGCACACATGTATCTGATGGTGTTGAGTTCCCTGAGAGCGAGTGTATATTGGGAGGCATCGACCTACAGATTCTTATTCATTTGGCAGGAGGGCACTTGCAACTCCCATATAGCCTTCGCACAATAATAGGAAATACAGGTTGATTTCAATCAGGCGGATTATATATATTATCAAATGAGATAATCAAGTTGACAAATAGAGATTTATTTTCCCCTTCTATAGGGGAGGTCTGAGATGGTAACAAAGACTTTCATCGCTGTTATATTGGTGAATTAAACTTAGATGTCATATAAGATCTAATGGGCAAGATATAATTTATTAAACATTGCTCTATCATCGAATTCCTGATGGTCAAAATCCCGTTATGAAGCTTTGGTGGTAAGGATTATAAGTGTCCCGTACGAATTTAGCTCAAAAATGACACAGTAGGTTGAACAATCGGTTCAAGGTAAGCCTGCAAAAATACCAAGAGGAAAAATTAAAGGTAATCAATACGTATGTGTACACTAATGTGTTAGCGATGACGGGGTTTTTGAGAGTGATGCCAAGGCATCTGTAGAGTCCTTCAAATTACCTTGCAACATTGTTAGTACGAGGCAGGACATTGTTTGATTAGAGCCCCCACCTGGTTCAAAGGGGGCATAGTGTCTCCTCAACGTAAGGACGTACTGAGTGACACTTGAAAGTAATATGACCTACTTCTCAATGAAAGTGGACAGACAGTTGGTGCTACAAGTACTGTACCTAGATTAAATCGCATAAATATACCTCTGTAACAGGGTCCGCCACTTGTTGCTTCACCAAACCCTTCCTGCTGTAGTCGTGAAACGTGAGAATGTAAGATCCATTAGCAAAATCTACGTTTTATACAATGACAGTTATACATATTCAGATAATATTCAATTAGATAGAAATCAAAAATGTAATTTAGATGTGCATAATGAATTTGATTATCATTGAATCAGATTTAACAGTCTGACAGTTAAATGAGAAAAAGAAAAACGATATGTCATTATCTGATCAGAACAAATCTGAAATCAATCTATTCTTTCTATGTCAAATATTCAAACATCTTAAAAAATAACACTTCCTTTGAAACTATCAGTATAATTAAAATTCATATTAATGTGTATCATAAGAAAATGCCAAATATTTTCAGAGGGGAATATTGCATGTCTTTGTTGCACTAGGTGTATTGAAAGAGAGATCACCTTGTCGGCGTGTGGTTGGAGCAATCAGGACTTTTGCCGCATCAACGTTCACTGATTGACACTTGGGATCAGCTAGCTGCCCGCCAAGAAGAGTATTTGGAGGGAACATACAAGGAAATATCATTGAAGTTCTGGCAGTAACTTATTGAATTGCCTGAGCTCCTTTGTCGCTGTTTGAGCGAATAAGCAGAGTTTAGAGAAGCGTCTACTCGATGTCAGAAGCGCTGAGAAGCATTGAGAGTGTAGATACTCGACAAATGATTGGTGGGCTGAATGGGCAAGGTGAAGACACATCTACTGCAGTACAGCACAATGGTCCGGCTGAAGTCTGACGTGGCTTGAATGAGGCACAAGACACAAGTTCACAACAAAGCAGGCAATATTGCTACGCTGTTTATCGCTCAGAGGCCCAGACTAAAGGCTGAAAGGACGTCATTCACATATATCACAGCATATTTATCTGCTAAAATCGAACATCTCACACGCAATTGTTTTACATCTGCATTCCAACTAATTGGCATACAAAACAAGGGTCAGGTACTTGCACTGCCTGGGTGACAGATAACAATGTGATTGATATGAATAAAAAAACCAAGGTGATTTCAATCAAAAAAGGTTTTAATGCTTCCAGACATGAAATATCATTTTTAATACTTTGTATAAAACGTTAGAATGATGTCGAGTAAACATTGATAAAATATTATGACTAACAGTATATCTATCTCATCAGTCATACCTTATGGAATGTCAAATTATTTCACTGAATTGATATGGAAGACATTATGACAATCATCCAACACGATGAGAACTCTGATAGGATGCAATCAAAGATAGTTGTCAGGGTGACATGGAGATACATTGCATATATGTATCTGCAAAGGTTTTATTCCACTAAACTATTATTTGATCAGAGTTTGATACAAGATGATAATTGTTAAACTGATTCTCTATGATGTGGATGATTTCTCAAATATCCTCTAGTACACATCTGGGAATGATGAAGTGAAGTGTTTCAACGTGATGTTCTGATATTCAGGGAATTTAAATGCAGAGACATTCAAGCAATTAAGACCAGTCCGAGGGGTTTTGTTAACACGGAAAATTATTTTTCGAGAACAGAATAATTTGATCAAAATCATTTCACCAACTTATTAGAAATAGTATTTATATTATGGCTAGTCTAAGTAATTTTGTATCCAGGAAACTTGCTGTAAAAAGAGGCGATCCATTTTCCTCTCAGTACCACCAAAGCTATAACGTTATACAAACAAGAAAGTTGTAGAGTCTCTAAAGCTGCCAGTGTCAGTACAAAAACTTCATAAAAACGACTGCAGTGCCCAAATCAGTGTGTAGTTCACAAAGGATGTGCAATTGTCTGGTGTATAGACTTGGATGATGTTGGATATTTGCAATTAGCACTATTATTTTCAACATATTCAAAATACATCATAGCATGGGTAATACATTATATCGTGTAGTTGTTTCTTATTACAAGTTGTATAAAGATGTATAGATTGTGTTAGGAAATATCGTATTTTTTTTTCAATCAGCGGTTTAAATAAAGGATGGTGATCAAAATAGCGTTACATTACAGAATCATTATGTTGGTATCGACAATAGCATCAGTGAACAGCGAAATGTAATAACGATATTAGTTAAAAATCACTTATGATTTTTTGTTCTTGTGAAACAACCAAGTTGCATATCTCCAGGGTCGCTGTTATTTTGGGTTTTTTTAAAAATGGAATATAAACCAAAGAAGTTTTCTTGAAAGAGATTAGAGCGTCATTGTTGGTACATTGACCTGTTAATGTGGACCCTTGCCCTAATCAACTCAGCTTGAAAGTGTGAACTTCAGATCCGAGGCACTCTTGTAATGTCACGCAAGGTGTTGCCAGACAACAGTGGTATGTCCACCTACCCATTAAAGCCCTAATGCCGAGTGTCACCAAGAGGGCGCAACTGACACCATTTAGCAGGTCACGTGATTGCTTACTGTTGCATTACTTGGTTCAGAGTGGAATGAATGAAGTCACTGGTGTCATCAAATGGAATCCGGTCACAAAGAGAATCCGAAAGTGGGAAATATGGTAAGATTGTGCGAGATGTAACAAGGTTGAACCAGAGGTTTTCTGAGAATTGCAAATTAGTGCCACTTAATTGAAACATAGCAGTAGTCAAATGGAGCTTCAAATCGACCTAATATCGCCTTGTTGTTCAGTTAACATCATCATGAACAGCAATCCAATACCTTATTATTATTTTTAAAAGAATAGATTTATGATTTCTTCTATTAGGTGCCCGTAACAGGATTTTAGGGTTGTCTTCAATAAGAAATTCAGACTTCCATTAAGACAAATTTGTTATGGATTTTTTTTCGTAATTTATAGCTATATGTTTTGATATCTAAATGACATAATCGATTAAAAAAAAATGATAAAATTGATATCATTGCACATTTCATGAATTGAACTTTTCAATAAAACAAAGAAAATAAAATCAACGAAAATGCCCCCATAAAATTCAACCTTAGGTTTACTATATCAATTTTTAACACTGTTTAGATGAAACAAAAACACGAATACCATCGTTAGTACATCCAGGAAGAGTTTGTATGACTAATTGACTAAAGTGGCAAATTTCTTTAGGAGTAAATATTCTTTTGCATGACTTACCGACTAGACTTTTGAGTACGTCTACTGAGGTGAGTATTTCGTAAACATGCATTGAATTAACATGGGAGGAGAGTATTTTTATTTGTGAAAAAAGTAAGTAAAGTCAAAATCATTCCTTCATTATATAGATAACATTGGAAGGTTAAAATAAACAAATATTTAATTTGTTTATTCAGAGTACTGTAATACGTTTCCGTCTCAGAGATGGACTTCCTGTCTTCAATCAATATTCCATCTCATTATTAATTTCTTAAAATGGAATTGCTTACAGCCATGTATCTTTGAAAAATTACTAAACATAAAACAAACTAATAATAGGTTTTGATTCAGCTTTCTTTTAGTGTAAAGATGAATATCAAGAAGTGTACTGCACAGATTAAACTGTCGGTTGGATACTATTTTCCTCTTGACAACTTGAAATATCATGACCGCTAGGATTGGCCCTCTATTGATTATGTGCCTGCCAATTAGATAGTCGGCTTTTAAATGCAACCATTTCCATTCTAAGTTTTGAGTATGCATAACCTTTTGTGTATTATTTATTCTAAAAACTTCACTGCAACAATTGAACTGTATTTTAACACTAGAAACCCTAAATTGATGACTTTTGTTGACCAATTGATATTGATTATGTTTAGCAATGTGAAATCAGCAATGAAGAAGAAAGAAAGTGCAAGATTTAATATTCTCCTTGACTTTGGCTATGCATGGGGTTTCTTTCCACACATTTTAAATCTGAAAATAATGAAAAATTGTTCTGTTTGTTTCCTGTTTTGCGAAGACACTGACTGAAATTATGGAACAATAAACATATAAAGAGATGGCCTGTGCCTTTCAGAGCTCCAGCGAGGCTAAAGACGTGGTAGAGAGTTTTATGGTGGATGAGCATATGTAAAGGTGTTGGGTTCCCCTGAGAGCAGGTGTAGACGAAGACGTTGACCAACAGCCCTTAATTGATTGTAACAGAAGGGGACTCCAACTCTTAGCTTGTAATAGAAAACATAGTTTGATTTGAACAAGGAGGACTATTTCATGTAATAAGATATTAACCTCAACAAACAGAAATTTCTCTTCCCCTGTTGCTATTTGCGGGAGGTCGGAGATTGTATATCAGTTCATGAAAATTGAAGTCAATATCAAATCTGACATAGAAGGCAATATCAGGCCAGTTTGTAAACAATACTCTATCACTGACAAGCTGATGATCGAAACGCTGTTATTACATTGGACGGAGAAGAATCCTTTGATTCTGTATAGATCAACTATAAGCGAGCAGGAAAAGATGATTATAGTAGTTTCCTGTAATATGAAGTACAAGACGAATATGAGACTTGACACAATGGTGTCAATGTTGCCAAGCAACGATGCAGGGAGTGAAAAAGAAAAGGAGCTCAAAACCTATGTTTATTCCGATGTGATAAAGATGACAGGTTTTCTTGAGATTGATGCCCAGGGATATCAAGGGTCCCCCAACTTGCAACCTCTTTAGCACCAAAAAGGACCCTGTATCAGTAGAGCACCGTGGTCAGTCCTTCACTGAGCAACGTAACCAAGTGACAAGCAATGTGACCGAGATTCTTCATACCTCTCATTGAAAGCAGTCGGTAATACAAGTAGCGGTGTAATAAGTAGGAATCCTGTTTATGTATCTATATATCTGGATCCGCCACTTGTTGCTTCCAAAAACTCTTCCTGCTGCAGGTAAGGGGCTTCTGCAGTTTGTGAGATCCATTAGTTAAATCAACGTTCAATTTCATACCTTATTTTTATACAATATTTAATTAGATATAATTCGGAAATGCGAGTTGAATATACACATAATAAATCAATAATCAATACGATGAATCATAGGCAAGAAAGACAATTTTTTCATTATCTGCATTATCTTAAGATGTGGAATCCGTCTAATAATTCTATGTCAACTGTTAAAGAAATGTATGACAAACAATGACAAACAATGTGTTTTCAGTCAACATATTTCAGAGGAGAAAATCTTATTGTGTAGGTGTTAGTGTGTTTATAAAGAGATCCCCTTGTCCACCTAAGATTGGAGAAATCAGGATGTTCACCGCATCTGCGTCTCCTGATTGACGCTTGGGATCAGCTAGCTGCCATCCAAGAAGAGCATTTGGAGGGAACATACAAATTAATATCTTTTGAGTTCTGGAGCTGGAACTCATTTGTAGCAGAACATGCATAGTTTTGAGAAGCGTCTACTCGATGTAAGAAGCATTGAGAGTGTAGATATTCCACAAGTGAATTGTGAATTTATTGGGTAGGTTGAGATCTACTCCGACGTGGCTTGAATGGAGCACAAGACACGAATTCACAGCTGGCCAGGAATGTCTAGGCTGTTCCAAAACTTAAAAGAAAAGCTTTCCCAATAAATTTCAATTTCCCTCTGAGGTGTTAGTACTTTGCATTTGCCTTCAGACCTTCTCAACCTCCAGGCTTTATGATTTATCGCTATACCATAGTTGTAAGCGCCATGAAGCCCAGACCTTATGACTAATGGGCTTCAGTCACATGTATCATAGTGTTTTTATGTGCTAAAGTTTAACATCTCACTTATAATTGCTTTACATCTGCATTCCAACTAATTGACGTCCAAACCCAGGGTCAGCTACAAACCCAGAGGAATAGCAGAATGAAAACATGGACGCACTTACTAACTCTCTTCCAATTAAGAGGCAGATGAACGCAATGGCATTTTTCTTGAAGGGCATAGCAATTTTAAGATTTTGATTGCTATGCATAGCCCGAGTGACAGATGACAATGTGAGGATTTTAATGTGAGTAATTGTAGGATAGCCCAGTGGTAAGCACGTTTGGATTAAGAGGTCTGTGGTCCGAATCACACCAGGAGGTCTGCAACCTTGTCTGCTATTGAGAAGTGTTCTACTCAAAGTTATAGTTATAGCTTCAAGTTTTACCGCAATGCATAGCCACAGTGGTTTAGCAGGTTTTCTACCTGCAATCGTATTAACAGCCGTGATATAAGTGAAAGCGGCGTTAAACCCCAAATCAGCTCAGCTCACCTAACCTCAATCGATAGTGCTTTTAATGCGTCCAAAGATGAAATATCCTGTTTAGTTCTAAACGTCTGTACTCTATAGTAAATAGCATAGCCAGGAATGATCTCAAGGAAAGAAACATTGATGTATTATGATGACTTACAGCATAGCCATCTCAACAGTCATAGGTTATGGAAAGTCAACTCATTTCAATGAATTAATCTGGCTGACATTGCCACGATCATCCAACATTTTGAGATGAAAGGGAAGCATGAAAGAGAACCATGAAAGGGAATCCTGTAAGACATCAAAGTACCTCACAACTAGAATCCATAAGCCAGATATGTCATTTTTATTTAAATGAACATTTCATCATTGAAAATAAGAAAGTTATCAAATGTAGGTAGTTCTTGGGATGTCATTATTTTTTTCCACTTAGCCTCCATTGACACCAATTGATACATTTGGACCAGCGATGTTCACATAGTATGTCATGGACACGAATATGATATTCTGTTTATTATCGAAGTTGAGAAATCAAAGAAACTGTCACAAAGTGACTGTGGTGCCCGGGAACAACAGAGAAATTATTTTACCCACAAAACAATTTATTACACAAAGCATCAAAAAAATAAAGATTTACAGTGTAAAACACGAAACGCGTGGGGTGTAGACACGGTGTCATAGGCCTGATCCCGTACCTGAAACAGTAGAGATGATAGTGCTTGCTAGCTGGGTGCACAGGTGCCATGCAAACTTCCAGGTGCAGACGTGAGGTTAATGGCGGTTAGCTCCAGTTAGCTTAGGGACAGCTGCAACACACAAATCTCATAAATTATGAAGGATAATGTAGAGCCTATGACATCATGTCAAACAAAAAAATAAACAACCTACATCTACCCTTGAAACGTTACATGTAAAGCATGGTCAACACTACAAACTACCAGCTAGAAAGCTTTTAATTTCAAGAGAGACAACTTGGACTGAAACTGCGTTTAGCACTTACGCTAAAATATCACTATGCTATCATTATCAGTGATATACGGTCAAACGTAAATGTAATGAATATCTAATCAAATATACAGCTCAGCTCACATACACATCGTATGAACACAATTAAACAAATAAGATTTACGCACACAAGTTTCAAGAGTCACACCAATTCACATAATCACCAAAACATCAAAATTCAACAAACACACATTTGAGAAAACATGTCTCAAATGATAATATATCTCACAGCGTGCACGGACCTGACTGTCCAGATTACACACTAATAACCTCGGTGGCCCGTGAAATATGCGGGCCTAACTGCCCTGGCACACACACCTACACCGGAACACAACCACACCACATACGGCGCAGACTGGACAAACCAGTCACAAAAACATCTCCCACTTAAAGCCTGTACATCAGTAACAAGACTTTACAGTCACTGCCCATGAGAGTTCAACCAAACACTCGCACCCGTAGTACGGACTGGCCCGCTCCACTTCATGACCCGCACCCTCGCAAAACCGTGCTGATATGCCCCAGATTCTGGATCCCGGACGCAGATGAGCTACAACACATCCATACAAAACATCAGTTACTCTCCTTTCAATACATACCCACACCAATTCATCTCGTACAATGCATACAAGATCAAGAACACCACCCATACACAAATCCCACATGTCACCAATTATTACACCTACTATTTAGTGTTACTAATTAATGACCCTCACATATTTACCTAATGACATAATACAACTGAACTCACCTGTCCCTGGGAGAAAACGCCCAATGTACCGATTACACGTGGGGGTCAGCTTCCCTACAGCGTCATCCACCTGTACCATAAATATCATTGTTAATCCAGTAAACATTCTATATGACAAAGTAAAGTGGCAAACTGCTACATCAGTCAAAACTTACAGTTTCACACGGCAATCGAACAACCAAGTAATACAAGTCACAAGCGGCCAGTGAGTGCACTCTCACCACCTAACCTTTTATAGCGTTAGCTACTGTAGCCCCTGTTGCACGTGCAGGGTGGCTCAACCTAGGTTTGGTTCGCCCGGTCGCGCCTGCCAGGTTCTACCATAGCTGAGTTTGTGACATAGCCTCCCGACCAGGATTAAAATACATCAATTTTAATTCAAACTTTCATGAAATCAGCACATCGGAAAAGAACACATTATTCACAACGAGACAAGAAGTCTGCGCCAACATTTTTGCTTCCTTTGATTGCTTCTATTTGGAACCGGTACGGTTGGAGTGCAAGGGCCCATCTCATGATACGTCCGTTTTGTACTTTTGCCTTGTTCAAATATAACAATGGAGCATGATCAGTCTGTAGCACGAAATTCCTCCCATACAAGTACATTTGTAATTTCTGGATAGCCCAAACAAGTGCCAAACACTCCTTCTCGATAACAGAATAACGCTGTTCCCTGGGAAGTAATTTCCTGCTGAGATATTTCACTGGGAACAACATTCCATCATGTTCTTGAAGCAACACTGCACCAATTCCTACACTTGAAGCATCAGCCCGTAGAGTATACGTCTTACCATCCTGCGGCAATCTGAGAATCGGCCTCTGTGATAGCTGTGTTTTCAATGCGTGGAATGCTCGCACGTGCACCTTTTCCCACACTAGTTGATTTGGTTTTCCTTTCCTCGTCATGTCTGTGAGCGGGGCAGCAACTGCTGAAAAGTTGGGTATAAATCGCCGGTAGAAACCAACCAAACCTAAAAATGACCTGATTTGTGTCTTGGTTTTTGGAAAGGGGGTATCCAGAATAGATGTTACCTTTTCCTCTTGCAGGTTGAGTTCTCCTTCTCGCACAACATGACCCAAAAACTCTAGTTGTTTTCCTCCCACTAGGCATTTGCTCGGCTTTGCAGTCAGACCAGCTCGTCTCAGGCGTTCGAGAAGTTCCACGATAGTTGCAATGTGCATCTCCCAAGTGTCTGAAAAAATAATGATATCATCAATAAAGTTTTCCACACCTTTCATTCCATCCAGAAGACGGCGCATCATTCGGCTGAATGTTGCAGGGGCATTAACTAAACCAAAAGGCATCATGCGGAATTGGAACAAACCTTCAGATGTTGAAAAAGCTGTTTTCTCTTTGGCAGTGGAAGTCATAGGAATCTGCCAGTAACCTTTAGTAAGGTCAAATTTTGAGTAGTACCTGCTGTTCTTGATTTGAGAAAATATTTCTTCTGGGTTCGGTATAGGTTCTGAATCAAAAATGGTGAGATTGTTGATTCTTTTCATGTCAACACAAAACCGGATACCACCTCCTTTCTTCTTCACTAGAACAATGGGAGAACAATAGGGGGATTCTGATCTCTCTATAATTCCCAGCCTAAGCATTTCTCTAACCTCTTCACTAATCGTCGACTTGTGAGCAAGTGGTACAGGATAGGGTTTCTGGCGAATAGGATCTGAAGACCTCAACTTTATGTCATGTTCAGCCAAAGTTGTCCTACCCGGCAAATCAGTCAAAACATCAGAGTATCTACCCAGTATATCTCTCACCTCAGCCTGCTGAACCTCGTCCAAAGAGTCATCAGTGGTCACATCATCCACAGTTTCCTTGGCATACAGTGTAGGAATGTCCAGGTGATTCCCCAACATGAGCAACTCCGGTTCCTCTTCCTCTTCAACAACAGCAGCATTGACTTGCATCAGGACACCACACTCAACTTCCCGTACCTGGTAAAGCTTCAACAAATTGGCATGATAAGTTTTTAACTTATTTTTAAAGAGCACAGTGTAATCCATGGTTCCTATTCTAGATCTAATCTCACCCGGTCCTTTCCATTGCATGAGCAGCTTATTTCTATCAGTAGGCAGGAGGATCAACACTTTGTCCCCCACCTTAAACTCTCTCTTCTTGGCCCTCTGATCGTAGTAGCCCTTGTAACGGCGAGCCGAACGTTGTAATTCCTCCTGTGCAAGCTGCATGGTATCTTGAAGCCTTGACTGTAGATCCAGGACATACTGATAAGTTGACTTCACCTCGGGAGCAGTCTCATCGTCGGTCAATAACTCCTTGAGTACCATGAGAGGTCCACGAACTGACCTGCCAAACAAAAGCTCGAAGGGGGAAAACCCTAAACTTTCTTGCGGTGTTTCCCTATAGGCAAAAAGCAAGGCATCTACATACCTATCCCAATCGCGAGGACGTTCTGCACACAGTTTTCTCAACATACTTTTTAGAGTCCCGTTGAATCGTTCAACTAGCCCGTTGCAAGCAGGGTGATATGGAGTTGTGGTTAACTGTTTTACAGATAGAAGACGACTTACTTCTTTCATCAACCCTGAGGTGAACTGGGTTCCTCTATCGGTCAGTATCTCACTTGGAATCCCCACACGGCTAAACATCTGCACCAGTGCCTCTGCAACAGTCTCAGTCTCGATGTTTGGAACAGCCACAGCTTCCGGGTAACGAGTAGCATAATCCACCATGGTGACAAGGTACCTATTCTTGCGGTCTGAAACGGGGTGTATAGGTCCGACAATATCAATGGCTACACGGAGGAAAGGCTGATCAATCAAGGGCATTTGTCCAAGTGGAACCTTAGTAACTTTACCTTTTGGAGTTGTTCGTTGACAAATGTCGCATGACTGACAGTACCGCCTTACATCACCCCACACATCGGGCCAATAGAAGTGGTCCAGGATTCTGAGAGCCGTCTTTTTACTTCCTAAGTGACCTGACAATATTCCATCATGAGCAAGATTCATTACCCTATTTCTCAGAGACTTCGGGACAACTAGTTGTTTGAGATTTTCATACTGGGGTTTTGTAGTTTCAAAGAGCCTATAAAGTATTCCCTTTTGGTAGGAAAAGGTCCACTTACTGTTTTTGCTGGTTCTCTCTTCGCCTGTATCCGCTAAGACTCGTTGTCTCCTCAGGGTCTTGTCATCATGTTGCTTCAACCTTAGATGCTCAGGCGCAACCTCCAAATCTATAGAGTGAGATGTGTTCAAAGCTCCCATGGGCTTGGCTCTAGCTTGCGATCTGGTTTCAACTGCATTCAATTGGTCCATGCTGGAAAATGAAACACGTTTAGCATTCTTACACTTTACATCATGGGCACCCGGAACATTGCCAATAATTATGTCATACAGGGGGTTAGGCATACACACCGCTTCTGTTTTACCATGGTAGTACGGCGTTTGCAAATCAATACTGGCCATAGGATAAGATTTCATACTGCTGTCTCCAAGCTTACAATGCCTCAATTCACCTGTGAGATCTTCCTTAGATACAAGAGAGCGCCGAATCACTACCCCGTTACAGCCAGAGTCCCTCAACACCCTAACCTGACAATCTCTGAACTGTCCATCCACAACAGGCATGTTTCCCGATTCTTCCTGTTGACAAGCCATACTCAAAACGGTGACTCTGCATCCACATTCCAGCTGCTCAGGTTCCCTCGTAGAGATAGGTTGTTGATCTGAACCGCAGGCATCTATAACCGCAGCTTTCGTTGTTTTTCCTTTACCCTGCTGTGTACAAAACCGAGCAATATGTCCAACCTGGTGACAGAGATAACACTTCACAATTGATTGGTTACCTGGGTATCGACGCGACGGACTTGATCGTGGAATATCAGCACCATCTTTAGACGAAACAGGTTTGCTGGGCTTGCTGTCATTGGTTCCCGAGAAAAGTTGTCTTGTCACAATCAAACTGCATCCTCTGGCCTCCAGATAACTGTCAGCACTAGTCGCCATCTCCTCGATGTTCTTTGGACTCCGTTCCTTCAGAAATAGACGGAGGTCCTTGTTACAACAAGTTAGGAACTGTTCCTGTAAAAAGAGATCTTGTAGTCCATTAAAATTTGCATTTTTATGAGACAATTCAAGCCACTTCAGCATATACCCCTGTAAACGCAAAACAAACTGATTACAAGTCTCTCCCACCTCAGGTTTACTGGATCGAAACTTCTGCCGAAAACCTTCCTCAGTCAACTGGTACCTGTGTAATAAAGCCGTTTTTAGTACATCATATCTATTTGCATCAGCATCAGACAGACGAGAATACACTTCAAGTGCCTTACCCTTTAGAAGATAACTCAGACGGTTGGCCCATGACTCCCTGTCCCAGTTATGAAGAGTGGCATGTCGTTCAAAACGTTTCAAGTAGGCATCCAAATCATCCTTGCCATCTTCAAACAGAGGTAACCTGGGCTTCTTGTCCTCAGTTCCCGCTCTAGCACCACCTGCTTGTTGAATCTGAAGTTCTAATTCTAAAAGTTCCTTCTTATCTGCCCGTTCACGCATTCTCGCCTCCCTATCACTATCTTCACGTTCTCTCTCCCTCTTCCTCTCTGCCTCAATCCATGCTTGCAACTCCTCACCTTTCTTACCCAACTCCTTACCCAGCTTGACCAACTTATCTAAATCCATTCTCACAGCAACACACAAAACCTTGTAGCTAATCCTATTTGGTAAATAACAAAACAAACCCCTCTGAGCACCGTTACTATCCCACCGCTGCCACCAAAATGTCACAAAGTGACTGTGGTGCCCGGGAACAACAGAGAAATTATTTTACCCACAAAACAATTTATTACACAAAGCATCAAAAAAATAAAGATTTACAGTGTAAAACACGAAACGCGTGGGGTGTAGACACGGTGTCATAGGCCTGATCCCGTACCTGAAACAGTAGAGATGATAGTGCTTGCTAGCTGGGTGCACAGGTGCCATGCAAACTTCCAGGTGCAGACGTGAGGTTAATGGCGGTTAGCTCCAGTTAGCTTAGGGACAGCTGCAACACACAAATCTCATAAATTATGAAGGATAATGTAGAGCCTATGACATCATGTCAAACAAAAAAATAAACAACCTACATCTACCCTTGAAACGTTACATGTAAAGCATGGTCAACACTACAAACTACCAGCTAGAAAGCTTTTAATTTCAAGAGAGACAACTTGGACTGAAACTGCGTTTAGCACTTACGCTAAAATATCACTATGCTATCATTATCAGTGATATACGGTCAAACGTAAATGTAATGAATATCTAATCAAATATACAGCTCAGCTCACATACACATCGTATGAACACAATTAAACAAATAAGATTTACGCACACAAGTTTCAAGAGTCACACCAATTCACATAATCACCAAAACATCAAAATTCAACAAACACACATTTGAGAAAACATGTCTCAAATGATAATATATCTCACAGCGTGCACGGACCTGACTGTCCAGATTACACACTAATAACCTCGGTGGCCCGTGAAATATGCGGGCCTAACTGCCCTGGCACACACACCTACACCGGAACACAACCACACCACATACGGCGCAGACTGGACAAACCAGTCACAAAAACATCTCCCACTTAAAGCCTGTACATCAGTAACAAGACTTTACAGTCACTGCCCATGAGAGTTCAACCAAACACTCGCACCCGTAGTACGGACTGGCCCGCTCCACTTCATGACCCGCACCCTCGCAAAACCGTGCTGATATGCCCCAGATTCTGGATCCCGGACGCAGATGAGCTACAACACATCCATACAAAACATCAGTTACTCTCCTTTCAATACATACCCACACCAATTCATCTCGTACAATGCATACAAGATCAAGAACACCACCCATACACAAATCCCACATGTCACCAATTATTACACCTACTATTTAGTGTTACTAATTAATGACCCTCACATATTTACCTAATGACATAATACAACTGAACTCACCTGTCCCTGGGAGAAAACGCCCAATGTACCGATTACACGTGGGGGTCAGCTTCCCTACAGCGTCATCCACCTGTACCATAAATATCATTGTTAATCCAGTAAACATTCTATATGACAAAGTAAAGTGGCAAACTGCTACATCAGTCAAAACTTACAGTTTCACACGGCAATCGAACAACCAAGTAATACAAGTCACAAGCGGCCAGTGAGTGCACTCTCACCACCTAACCTTTTATAGCGTTAGCTACTGTAGCCCCTGTTGCACGTGCAGGGTGGCTCAACCTAGGTTTGGTTCGCCCGGTCGCGCCTGCCAGGTTCTACCATAGCTGAGTTTGTGACAGAAACTAATCAAAATCAACATCCAAGCATAGGCATAGGCGCATTTGGAATACAACGTCTTATGCGAACTGTGACGTAAAAGCATTGTTTTTGACGTGACGTCACAATGAAAAGGGATATTTTGCCGTAGGGCATCGTATAAAAAATATGAAGCCCGATATGATTGCCCTCGTAGGTAATTAAGATCCTTACTGGTAATGGTATTGACCAAAGCAAACATTAAGAATTTTTCAACAATCTTTATTGTGATATAAGTTAATTTCTCAGTTAAAACTTTATCTTTATATTAAGTAGATTAAAGGTGTTTGAGCAAATATTGAAAAACAGTAAAATCTAATAGTTTAATGTAAGAACAATGTTCTCAGTGTAGAGAATAATATTACCGGTGGCTGCCTTTGTCCCACTAATGGAAACCAAATACAAGGAGGAGGTTGAGTATTTGGTTAAATAAAAACTGCAGCAAGATACTGAAGTTGTTATTGAGGCAGTTGGTTCATTCTGCCTATATTTACCTGGAAAAGCTGCATTTCGTTGTTTGGTTTCAGAATATACAAAGTTTCTATTTACTTTATTATATTGATGTTACCTTTTTCAAAAAGAACTTGTGTACATAAATTCTGCTGATCCATAATAGACCGAATGTCTGAGTGACATTCTCAAAATGTCACTATGATTGAAGAATATTTTGATTGATAAAGGAAACATACTTGCAAATTGTTATTTTTTTTAATAATAAGGGGAGTCTTGTACTTTATCACAATAGAACAAGTTGACAAGGAGTTCCTTAATAAATGATAACTTCATCGTAGTTCTTCGAAACATCGGAAAAAAAGAGGTAATAAACAATATTTTTATTCCGAATTTTAAATATACTACTGATTAATTACCTTAGTTAGGAATAATTGTCAGACCCTACCTTTTGCATTAAGGGTTCATATCTACATTACATACACTGGTACATATATTCTGTACGCCGGAAAAAAATGGGTTCTTACCCAATAGCCAATAGTTAATATCTCTGTAATAACTTGTAACCATACATATTTTCGGCAAAGTTCGAAAAAATTGTTTATCGTGCTTCATGTATTGATATATAGTACGAATTTAAAACATATTTTGAAATGAAACTTATTTTTTAAAAAAAGAAAATGATTCTTTAGTTTTGACAGAATCATGTTTTAACAGATCCCATGTGAAATGTGTTTCAGTAGGAATATGAACATGACATTTAAGTATGTGAAAGGAAAATGATGTTGCGTCATCTCCTAAATAAAGTAAGTCTGGGCAAAAACATGATTGAATGAATCGAACTTAATTGAACACCTATTCATATCATATTTGCACTAAGTTTGAAAGTACTGTAATGATTTTGTGCCTGCCAAAAGTAGTCAGTCAGGTTGTAAGATTAGTTAGTCGATATAAAGTTCAATTTCATTCTTTTTTTTATTAATTGAGATATAAATCAAGAATGCGATATGCACAGATCATGATAATTTCAATGAGTTTTGGGAGCATAAAGAATGTTTGTCATTATCTGCTGAGACCAGATATCCAATCGATCTATTAAATCTATGTCAAATTTTCAGACACCTAAAAAATAACATTTTCTCTAAGGCTCTCAATATTTCAAATAAAGAGTTTTTCCAAGAGTCAATATATTTCAGATGAGAGAATTGCAAGCTTTGTTGTGCTAGGTGTTAGTGTGTTGACAGAAAGATATCCTTGTCCACGTGAGATTGGAGCAATCAGGAAGTTAACTGCATCAACGTCCACTGAATGACGTTTGGGATCAGCAAACTGTCCGCCAAGGAGTGTGTTTGGAGGGAACATACAAGGAAATATCATTGGAGTTCTGGCAGTAGCTTATTGAATCGCTGGAGCTCATTTGTCGCTGTTTGAACCAACAAGAAGAGTTTAGAGAAGCGTCTACTCGATGTCAGAAGCGCTGAGAAGCATTGAGAGTGTAGATACTCGACGACTGATTAGTGGGCTGAATGGGCAGGATGAAGACACATCCTCTGCAGTACAGCACAATTGTCCGGCTGAAGCCCAATGTGGCTTGAATGGAGCACAAGACACAAGTCGACAAGCTTCCCAATACATTTGAGTCCCCCCTGTGGCGATAGTATTTTGCTCTCAAATCTTCACCACAATAACATGCTAAACTTCAAACATCTTACATGCACTTCTTTTACAGTAGCATTCCAACTGATTGACATACAAACTGAGGGTCATCTACAGACTCAAAAAAAAAGAAGAAGCAAAATTAAAAGCATGCACCGCTTCCAACCTCTGTTCCACTTAACAGGTAAATCAAACACCATGGCTTCTTTCTGTTAAGGAATAGTAATTATGAGATTTATATGCATTGGCAGTCTGATCACAATATGAAACATTTATATTATCATACCAAGTGGATTTCAATTAATAGTGGTTTTAATGCTTACATACATGGACTGTCTATGAACAATACATTACATTGTGTACTCTTGCGTATCCGTGTCATGGACAAAAACATTGATATATTGTGATGAGTAACAGCACAGCCATCTCGACAGATTTTTGAGAATTTGAGAGTCAACTCATTTCAATAATTTAATATGGTAGACATTGCGACCCTCATCCAACACGTTGAGATGAAAGGGAACCATAAAATCGAACAATCCTGCAAGAACCAAAATTATGTCACAACCATAATCCATGAGCACAATTTGTCATTTTGATTTAACTGAAGAATTTAACATTGTTTTTAGCATTTAAATATAATGTATTCGTCAATGGAGATAGTTATTGTCATTTCTTTACTTTGGTAATACATTTACCAACTTACATGATAGCAATGAGGTTATGAAAAAAAATGTAATAAGATGTGAGTTGCAGGAAATAAGGATTACGGGTAAACACTCGAAATCAAAAAGTGTGTTGTATTTCTTTCAATATGAGAACAAGTCAAAGGAACATAGGAGATGAGTGTGATGTAGTATATATATGTGTAGTATTGGCATATTGATTACTCATGTCATCTCTAACCAGCATGTGAGGGAGAAAATTACATTTTTGCAATACTGCATGCTGAAACCCAGAAAAATAGGCGCTTCTACGTTAGTGATGATATATCTACACGACCTGCTCCTTCACTGATAATACAAAACCAGGGCGAGTAAGCGATAATATACACTGTGATCATAACACTCCAGGGCAAGGTATAAAATCACATGCACTGTGTTTCTGGCCACTTAAAATGGATGCTTGGTGAGCAATGGAGACATAACAGTGCTCAGTTAGTTATCAGACACCTTTCAAAGAACATTTGATCACAAAAAGCAAACATTGCTACGGCAACCTTGGCCAATCAGTCAACTAGTATTCGTAGAAATGAAAACCCGTGACTACTATTGATTATTTGTCTTTAAAAACGGTTTAATCTTTTGATTCTACACCTTAACTACTGATCTCTTTCTAGATATGTGATAGAACTTTCGCATGTTTATAATCGACATGCTACTTGAATAACAACGTTACTGGATTACCAGGAACATAATCAAGACGTCTGACTTTCCTTCTTGTGAAACTGGTGTGGACAGTCATTACCGGACTAACAATCAGGCTCGTGGCTACCCGTCTGCTGACCACTATTGCTATCAAAATTGCCAGTTTTTTAATTTCTTGCAAAATATGTCTTAGTGATGACGTAACAACGAGTTACGCAACTCTGCAGAGAGAATAACAACAATATGAATTTCTACCAAAACTATACTCCTTGGCGACGTTATGGCCTTTTCATATTTAAATTATATTGCATGGCTCTGATGTATATGGAGCTAGAAGTCGAAGAATTTTAATGTGTTACATATTGATGCCTCATATGCATTACTGCTTTTCTTTGTCCATTTCGAATGTAGAAATATATTCAGTTCAATAATAGATACATATCAACAAGTATGATGGATGAAACGTTATAATGCAAAATGTCGGCATAGTCACATTAATCATTGGAAAAAACACATGTTAAGGTATATGTAAGGTAATGTAATCATGCTGTTAATGGAAGTCACTGAGATGCATTTCATTTCATTTGAATTTATACAATGAGGAATTAAATTCTAACATGTTCTAAATTATGGGATAAAAAAAGGGAATTACAAACAAATTAGGTGTCAGGTTTACAATTCAATTGTTACTCACATACAAGTCTAACCACCCCTACGAATACATATTTATGTATTAGTCAGTTTTATTCTCCTGGTGACTGTTATTTGATAATCGACATTTTTGGTAAACTGATGTTAAAGAATGATTCTCCATGCTGTAAATTGTTTCTCAAACATCCGTTAGTAAACATCTGATGAACAGTATAAGTTTATATGACAAAGTGAATATTCTGAGATGTTCCGATGTTTATAAGAATTTATAAGACGCGACATTTCGAGACCAGACCAGGGGATTTTAGCAAAAGGGCAAATTGTTTCTACTACAGAATAAGTTTACCAAGATGGATATGAATAAAATCAACTACTTAATAGAAAAAGTATTTATATCACGTTAAGTAAAAATAATTTTGTTTCCAGGAAATTTGTAACAGGACTTGAAACAGTGACTGTAAAGAGTGGCGATGATGAAGACACTTGGAAGATGCAGCGAGATTGCGCAAGAGTGAATAAAAAGTTCCTTGAGTCTTAAATAAATCCCTCTTTATTACAG
The DNA here is from genome assembly GCA_921293015.1 of Phorcus lineatus. Taxonomy (NCBI): domain Eukaryota; kingdom Metazoa; phylum Mollusca; class Gastropoda; order Trochida; family Trochidae; genus Phorcus; species Phorcus lineatus. Next base: position 18,853,743 of record OV121083.1, on the reverse strand, counting down.
GTAAATATGTCATTGAATTTTTCTATGAAATATTCCAGGAGCATGTTATAGCCTGCGATAAGAGTAAAACTCATTGCATCATTATACTAAAACATAATTGGAAACTATCATTTACTGTTTAATTAGTTTAATTCCAAAAATGGACGTTCGAGGGTGCTTTATAGCTACTTAACAATATCTATCTGCAACAGTTTCTGAAAATGTGCAAATGCCAACCATTTTCCTTGTGAGATGTGTTAAATGACAAATAAGGAAGAAAATGTATACATGTGTTTTTAGTATTGATACGGGCTTGTCCATTCTAAGTTGTCAATAAGCATAATCTCTTGTATGATATTAATTGAAAAAACTTTAACTTCACATTTTCACTCTATTTTAACAATTAAAATGTGCAAGTAATGAAATTTTGAGACCGATTGATATTGATTTTCTTTTCACAGTACAGAATCAGTTATTGAGAAGAGAGAAGGAATCCAGTTAAATATTCCGTTCCCCTCTATGAGAAGTGTTTTCTTTACACATATCTTAAATCAAATCAAATTAGCAAGTTGTGTACCATTGTTTTGCGATGGCATTGGCTAAAATTATTACAAGATTAACAGGAAAATAGATGGTCAGTGCTGTGCAGAGCTCCGCGCAGGCTGAAGATCTGTTGGGGCATCTGTAGAGTCATCAAACATGCATCATATTGGGAGATTCATGAGTAGTATCAACGTTGGGTTCAATTTCACCTTTTTATATTCAAACAATATCTAATCGGATATAAATCAAGAACGGAACTTGAATATGCACTGATAAATTCGATGATCATTTTGATGAGAAGTGGATCAGGAAGAGATTCAGAAAGACAATAAGTCATCATCTGATCAGAACAGATCTGCAATCGATCCATTAATTCTATGTCAAATGTGCAAACATATTTCGTATCAACACTTCCATTCATTTTAAACATATTCTAATGGGTTATAAGACAAGGTTATAAGACAAGATGTTGGTGTCTTGACAGACATATGCCCTGATTCTTGAGATTCGAGTAATCAGGATGTTTACCGCATCAACGTACCCTGAATGACGCTTGGGACCAGCTAGCCGCCCGCCAAGGAAAGTTTTTGTCATTAAGATAAGTAATTATCTGTTCAGAATAGATCTGGAATCGATCTTTTAATTCTATGTCAAAAGTTCAAACATTTTAAGAATTAACACTTCATTTAAAACTGTAAGTGTTAGTAAAATGGATATAGATATATTTTAAATGAATAACCATATTTCAACGAGCCTTTGTTGCGCTAGGTGTTGGTGTGTTGACAGAGATAACCCCTTGTCCATGTGTGACTGGAGCAGTCAGGATGTTTACCGCATCAACGTTCTCTGATAGACGCTTTGGATCAGCAAGCTGCCCGCCAAGAAGAGTATTTGGAGGTAACATACAAGAACATATCATAGGAGTTCTGGCAGTAACGTATTGAATTTGCTGCAGCCACTTTGTCGCTGTTTGAGCCAACAAGAAGAGTTTAGAGAAGCGTCTACTCGATGTCAGAGCTGCTGTGAAGCATTGAGAATGTAGATACTCGACGAGTGATTGGTGGGCCGAACGGTCAGGGTGAAGACACATCTCATTCAGTACAGCACAATGAAACCCGATGTGGCTTCGATTGAACACAAGACACGAGTTCACAACAAGGCAGGCAATATTGATACGGTGTTCACAAACTTGACAAGAGAAGCTTTTCTCCACGAAATTCGAGTTCCCCTGAGGCGATAGGACCCTGCTTTCAAACCTTCTCATTCCACAGTCTTTCGGATTTATCGCTATACCATAGTTGTCAACACCAAGAAAACTCAGACGTAGGGACTGATAAGCTTCATTCACATATATCACGGCGCATTTTTTTGCTACAATTGAACATCTCACACGCAATTTGATTTACATCTGCATTCCAAATTATTGACATAAAAACCTGGGTCAGCTAGAGGCCCAGAGGAAAAGGAGAATAAAAACCATGCCTACATTTGTTCCAATTAACAGCAAATCAAACACAATGACTTCCCTCTTTTGGGGCGTTGCTATTATAAGATTGTGATTGATATGCATTGCCTGGGTGACAGATAACAATGTGATAAATTTCAAGTAACAAACCAACGTGATTTTAATCAATAGAGGTTATAATGTTTCCAGTCATGAACAATCTTTGCAAATACTTTTGATTCTTGCTTATCAAGGAATGTTGTCGAGGAAAGGAACAATGATAACAACGTGGTCTTCTCAACAGTCATAGGTTATGGAGAGTCAACTAATTTCAATAATTTAAGATGGTAGACACTGCAAACCTCATCCAAAAAGTTGAGATGAAAGGGAACCAGGGAAAAAAGCGAATCCTGTGAGAAGTACCTCACAACGGTAATCTATCAGCTTGACATGTCATTCAGATTCAACTTATCAAGTTATCAAATGTATGTAGTTCTTTGGATGTCTTTTATTTAATTGTGTGATACATCTTCCAACCTACATGATATGCGATGAGGCAATCAAGATGTAATATGTAATGAGATGTGAGTTGCAGGAGATAAAGATTATGGGTTAATACTTGACAAATCAAAAACATCCTTTTATCTCTTTCAACATCGGAATATATTAAAGGATAATTAAAGTTGAATATGATGTAGTATGGGTCCGTTGCTTACTTATGTCATCTACAACTATTTTGTAATGGATAGCAAATGTCATGTTTAAGATACTTGATACAGAAACCAAGAAAAAGAAGGCGCGTCTTTATTCGATATCATATATCTACACAACCTCCCCCATCATAGATCATACAAAACCAGAGAGAGATAAGTGATCTTATATACTGTAATCATAACACACTAGGGCAAGATAATAAATCGCAGACACTGTCTTTCTGGCCTATTAAGAACGAGTGCATTATGTGAATGATGGAGATATCAGAGAGCACACCGTGAGATAGCAGACACTCTTGTAAAAACATCTGCTAAAAATTGCTTGGGAACTCTTAGCCATTCAGTCATCTGGTAGTCGTAGAAATTAATACCAAAGACTACTACCGATAATTTGTCTCTAATGACAGTTTAACCTATGCATCTGACACCTTACTTAGTGATATCTGTTTCTCCATACGACATGATGTTAGGCTGTGATGGTTCTTCTTGCCATTGATTCTGATTTCCAAAGTTCTTTGAAGTTACCGATTCTATAAATCGACTAGCCTCTCGGAACTGATTGTTGATTATTGACATTTATGGCACTTAAATGAAATACTAGATACTAAATTTATAAAAATTTACCTTTTTGGATTAAGTTTAGATGACACGTTGCTTTATGTTATGGTAGTGGGGGAACAATGAGTTTTTCTATCTTCAGATTTCAAACACAAACAAAATCGATTGAATAAAATATACTCTTCAAAAAAAGAAACTTGACATTCATGCGAAATTGATTTTTTCGAAACGGGTCAATTTTTTCATGATACATACCTGTAATTCAAATAAAGGCTTGCTCAAATGTGTAAATTTTCCAAAAACAATTGCCCAAAAAGTTTACGTTGTGTTCAGGGACGAAAACGACCGATTCGTCCAAATGCATTTTCTGCCAAAGCACGTGCAGCACGGGATCATGAAGGTTTACATGCAGACACGTCTGCTTTAGGAGTATAAAAAGCCATATCAGCCGCTGTTCATTCAGACTACACAACATCGGTACAGCGACCTGAAGAATGCCAAGACTGAACAGAGCGCAACGCAACAACGCTATTGGCAGACTGCAAGCAGGAGCGACGCAGCGAGATGTTGCAACACATTTTGGCGTGTCCAGACAGACCATCTCTTCATTGTGGACCCCTTGCAACACCTGAAACAGTGTTGATGATAGGCCAAGGTCAGGCAGACCAAGGGTGACTACTCGGGCCCATGATCGGTACATCCGACTGCTCCACCTTCTGGAACGCACCAGGACAGCAACGTCAACAACAACGCAGATACCAGGCCTGTGTCGAATTTCCGACCAAACGGTACACAACAGGCTGAGAGAGGCTGGACTTTTTCCACGACGACCGGTTCGACGTCCCGTTTTAACGCAACGTCATCTGGCAGAACGTCTCCAGTGGTGTCAACAGAGGATGAGATGGGCACGTGCAAGGTGGAGAACCATTCTCTTCACTGATGAGTCCCGTTTTCTGCTTCGACGAAGTGATGGACGAGCACGTGTAAATCGACGTCGTGGAGAACGTTATGCTGCCAACTGTCTTCAGGAGGTTGTCCCATTTGGAGGTGGGAGTGTCATGATGTGGGCCGGAATTCGTCATGGTGTTAGGACACCCCTTGTGCATGTTGTGGGTAACCTCACAGGAGTACGGTATAGGGACTTGACCCTACAGCCTTACGTTATTCCTCACGTCAACGTCCATGGTGGTCTCTTTCAGCAGGACAATGCTCGATCACATGAAGCACGTGTTTGTCAAGACTTTTTAAAGCGTAACAATGTCCAGCCATTGCCATGGCCAGCCAGGTCACCAGATTTGTCACCAATTGAGCATCCCTGGGACGAACTGGATCGACGCGTGCGCAGTAGGAATCCACCACCCCAAACACTTCCAGGACTTCTTGCAGCACTTCAGCACGAATGGCAGAACAATCCACAGGCTGTGATTGACAACTATATTGCATCCATGGGTCGTCGGTGCCAAGCAATAATCAATGCCAATGGTGGCCATACCCGATACTGACATTTGTGCACCTCTGTGATGTTGAAACACTTGTGCACCTGTGCATTTCAAGATCATGCTTATTCTGAATAAAATTTACTGAACACAGATCTTTAAACAGCGTTTTAATTTAAATCTGTTGGCTTTATATTGAACTTTGAAAGTCAGTGTCAAGTTTCTTTTTTTTGAAGAGTTTATATTGATAAAATTAAACTGTAATTGTTTCAAAGATCACTATGACTTCCTACATAACTAAAAGTGATCCTCAAGTTATTATCATGGTAGTGATTGATAATGATTTCATTGCTAATATCATCACCAAATCATAAACGACGATAACCACATCAATACATCGGAATACTCTTGTTGTGCAAGACAAACAAAAGTGTTATGCAAAATCTCTACTTGCATTTATTTGAAAACAAGTATTTTTAGAACATGTCATTTAGCTGTATGTGTTGTGTACATTCCCTAGATTTCCCCTCCAACAACCTGCAAACTGTCAGATTAAGACAGCCCATTGATTTAACATCAAATAACATCATTCATCCTGTAAGAACTCAAAGTCTACAAAACATAGAATGTCAGTTACAGACTTGTTGGGATCCAAAGCACACAAACATGTCTCAGAAATAGCATAATAATTCAACAGCAAAAGGTTCGGCGCGTACTGTTAACATTTTATTGAAGAGTTCTGACTGATTGCCCAAGAATCACTTCATCTAGTGATAGTTGTATTAAATCCGAAGACACCTCAAGTATGAGGGTAATAGAAGGGTGAAGGTGACGTGCAGTTGCATTGCAAATACATTTTACTCTTCTTATATTGCTACTATGAGGAATTAGATTATGTCATTTTCTCAGTTGTGGGAGGAAAATGTAATAAAGCTTTAAGTGAATTGCAAATAAATTAGTTATTAGTTTTTCAGTTCGGTTTTTACTCAAATACAAGGCTTAGGAAATCTGTAAATAAATATTGTCACATTAAGACACATTTCTAATGTGTCGAGGGAAATGTTACAGAATTGTAGTGAATTCAAATAGAACTTTATCAGTTTTACTGGATTTATACTAATTCATATGCATGAACTCTGCATTTATGCTTCACTGATTGCATAACATTTGACCTCTGATACATTTGGACCAGCGATGTTCAAGCTTCATTATGCCATTCTTGTAGAACTCCAGAACGTGGGTCTCAAGAAATCTCTCCACGGCAGCAATCAGTTTACGATTTTTTCTTCCTTGGTCACTGGAATTATAAGCATTTTAAATGCATGAACTCTGCATTTACACTTCACAGATCGTGTAAAATAACAATGCAATCAACAAGGAAACTGATAGGAAGGGTCTGGATTTGTGACAGTTTCTTCTTTCAACAAAACGTTTCTTGTAATGGTCTTCATGCATGAATACATTAAGAATTATTCAAACACCTGCTATTAATATTTATTGTGATGTTAATTGAGTTTTTTGTTGATACTTAGTCTATATTTTGGATAGATAAAAATTACATCAGCACGTCACAGTTTATAGCCTAAAAATGTTTGAGATAGTTGGTTCATTTTGCTTTGGTAAAACATTTACCAAAAGAACATCATACCAGGAAAACCTGCATATCGTTGTTTGGTTTCAAAATATAGAAAATTTGCATTTACTTTACTTGATTGATGATACCTTTTTTAGGACGTTTCTGCTGATGAGAATAGACCAAATGCCGGAGTGATAGTGTCAAAATGGCACAAGGATTGAAGGATTTTTTGATTGATTAAGGATTGATTAGGGATATATGCTTTTAATTTGTAATTATGTGATAAAGAAGTGAATGTTTTTATTTTGATACGATAGGACAATGGATATGAAAGCAGTCAGGGAGTTCCCTTGTAAGAGGATAATGTGATCAGAGTTCTTTACATGAATTTATACTTACTACAGTGAAAGATGATACAAAATATTGCCAAATTCATCATGTCAGGCCTCAATTGCAGCCAATATACTAAGTGTCATTAAATACTACATTTTTCAAATGCCATTTAAAGAACGCCCTCTAGACCATGGGACAGATCTAAAGTTTTTAATCTGTCTATCTATTTTCTACTGCATTAATTACCTTACAGCTGCGATTTACAGTTCGTTGATTTTTTAAAATTGTCATCACTTCTTAACAGATTAATTTTCAGATCATACCCTTGGATGAATATATTTAGGTTTTATATCTACACAATATATACGATATACGTATAAATAAATTTGGTATAACGGAGACAATGCAGGCAATACCTAAATGAACCATATGGTAATAGTTGAAAATTTCCAATTTTCATGTTACTGCAATAAACTGATAACCAAAACATTTCCGGCATATCTCAACAGAATAGTTAATAATAGTTAACATTATCGAATATGAAACGATATTTTTTTAAAGTATTATGAAAGGTTAATTTTATAAAGGAAATAGGTTTTTGCTAAGTTTTTGCATTTTCCGACTCATGCCAAATATGTCAGTACGAATAGCAATATGACATAAGTATGTGATATGAACAAGATGTTTCTTCATCTCCTCAAAAAATAATAAGTTCGGCAAAAATATGATTGAATCAATGAAATCTAATGAACTCCTTTTTTACTTTGAACTCTTAAATTGTCCACAGACTAACAAAAATATAGTTTGATTTGAATCAGACGGACTGTGTTATTTAGATTATTAGATAACAAACAGATATTTCTTGTCCCCTTTTCTTTGGGTCGGGAGCTGATGGTATAGCAGTGAATGAAAATGGACGTCAATATCAAATCAGATATCATATCATGAGGAAGATCACGCCAGATTGGTAACATTGCTTTATCATTGCTTTGCTGATGGTCGAAACGCTGTTATCAGGCCTTTGCTTTGCTCGAGATGGAGAAGGAACTAATTCTAAATAGACCATTGATAAGTAAGTAGTAGAAAGGGATTATTTCATCTGTTTCCAGTAAGACTTTAGAACAAGACAGATATACCACAATGGTTTAAATGCAAGCCTTCACGGATGCCCACAGAGAAAGTTAAAACGTAATCAGAATGTATGTTTACTCTGCTGTGTTGAAGATGAGGAGCTTCAGATGCCCAGGCAGCTGTAGTTAGATAGTCAGGCTGTCGATCCTGTAGTTAGCAGGAATCACGTGTATGTCCCTGTGTATCAGGGTCCGCCACCTGTTGCTTCCACAAACCCTTCTTGCTTTAGTCATGATGCCACTGCAGGTTTGGGGAGTCATCAGTAACATCAACGTTGGGTAAAATGTCATCTCGTTATTTTCAGACAATATCTTATGGGATATGAGTCAAGGATGCAACATGGATATCCACTGTTCAATTCGATGATCATTTCGATGAGTCTGAGTTCTGGTAGAGTTACAGTTACGTGATAATCTATTCAGAAAAGATCTGGTATCAGTCCATTAATTATTTTTCAAATATTTAAATATCTTAAACAATAACACTTCCTTTTTAATTTTACTAAAATTTATAATAATTCATTCCAACATATTTTAATGGGTTATAATGCAAGCCTTTCTTGCACTAGATGTTGGTGTGTTGACAGAGAAATTCCCTTATCAACGTGAGATTCGAGTAATCAGGATGTTTACCTCATCGGCATACCCTGAATGACGCTTGGGACCACCTTGATGCCCACTAAGGAGAGTATTTGTCATAATCTGCTCAGAACTGTATGTCAAATGTTCAAACATACTTAGAAATATTACTTCATTTAAAACTGTCAGTGTTTTAAATCAATATGAATATATTTTTCGATTTATAAGCACTATGCCTTTATTTCCGTCTTTTCCCTCATCCTGTCGATCCCTTTCTCCCTTATCTGTCCACTATCTTTTGGATGCTTGTCGTCCACGTGTTTAATAACTGAAATATTGTTCAAAACACTTAAAACCCCAACTCACTCACTCACTCAATGAATAACCATATTTCAACGAGGAATACTGCAAGACTTTAATGCGCTAGACGTTGGTGTGTTGACAGAGATAACCTCTTGTCCATGTGTGACTGGAGCAATCAAGATATTTACCGCATCAACGTCCCCTGATTGACGTTCGGGATCAGCAAGCTGCCCGCCAAGAAGAGTATTTGGAGGGAACATACAAGGAAATATCATTGAAGTTCTGGCAGTAACTTATTGAATTGCCTGAGCTCCTTTGTCGCTATTTGAGCGAATAAGCAGAGTTTAGAGAAGCGTCTACTCGATGTCAGAAGCGCTGAGAAGCATTGAGAGCGTAGATACTCGACGAGTGATTGGTGGTCTGAATGGTCAGGGTGAAGACACATCTACTCCCGTACATCACAATGGTCCGGCTAAACCCGACGTGGCTTGAATGGAGCACAGTTGACGAGTTAACAACAATGCAGGCAATAGTGCTACACTGTTCACAAACTTGACAGAGAAGTTTTTCTTCGAGAAATTCGAGTTTCCCCTGAGGCGATAGGACTCTGCTTTCAAACATTCTCCATCTTCAGGGCTTTCTGATTTATTGCTAAACCACATTCGTCAGCACCAAGAAGCATAGACTTAAGGACTGATAGACTTCATTCACATGTATCACGGCGTATTTGTGTGCTACAATTGAACACCTCACCCGCAATTTGTCTTCATCTGCATTCCAATTGACATACAAACCAAGGATCAGGTACAGACCCAGTGGAATAGCTGAATTAAAACCATACACGCGTCCCCTACCTTTGTTCCAATTAACAGCAAATGAAACACAATGACTTCCCTCTTTATAACATTGTGATTGATATGCATTGCCCGGGTAACAGTTACCAATGTGATAAATATGAATTAACAAACCAAAGTGATTTCAAGCAATAGCGGTTTAAATGCTTCCAGACATGAAATATCTCTTTCAATACTTAACGTTTGTACCCTTGCGTATCCAGGAATCATGTTGAGGAAAGAAACAATGATATATTGTGATGTATAACAGCATGAGCATCTCAAAAGTCGTAGGTTATGGAAAGTCAACTCATTGCAATGAATCAAAATAGTAGAGATTTCGACCTTAATCCAACACGTTGAGATGAAAGGGAACCAGGAGAAAGATCGAATCCTGTAAGAACTCAAAGAACTTTACAACTACTGAACAATGATTATGTTATTCTGTTTATACCGTTTAAAACAGTTTATCATTGCTTTAAAATTTTAGAAAACGGGTATCATATGTATATAGTTTTTTGGGATGTCATTTATTTAATTGTATAATACATCTCCCTACTTACATGATATGCAAGTAGGTAATGGAAATGTAATATCTAACAATTTGTGAGCTGCAAGAGCTGAAAATAATTGATTAACACTTGTGATATCAAAAACAGTCTTTAATCTCTTTTATCATCAGAACATATCAAAGGAACGTAAAATATGAGAATGATGTAATGTCGTCGTATTAATTACTTATGTCATCTATAACCAGCATGTAATGGAAAGCAAGTGGCTTGTTTGAGATACTGGATGCAGATAGCCAGTAAAAGAGGCGCGTCTATGTTTGAGATGATATATCTACACGACCTCCTCCATCACAGATGACACCACTCCAAGGCGAGATAAGCGATCATATACACTGTGATCATAACGAACCAGAGCAGGATAAGAGATGATATGCGCTGTTTCTGGCCTCTTCAGAAAGGATGCTTGATATGAACAATGGAGACGTAACAAAACCACATGGTTAGTTATCAGACACCGTTTATCCAAAGCACGTTTCGTACATCTCAAAAAGTGAAATTTACTTAGGCAATCTTGACCAATCAGTCAGATGGTAGTCGTAGAAATCATTGCCCGAGAATACTATCAGTTGGTCTTTTAAGACACTTTAACCTAAAGATCCTGATCTATTTCGCGCTATATGATAGAACTTTCGTCTGTATTGTTTTTTCTTTCCAATTCTTCATGCCTTGTCATTGATTCCGGTTTCCTAAGCTCTTTGAAGTCAGTGAGTCTATAGATCGACTAGCTGATTACGATCCCGTGCTTGCCTCTCGCAGCTAATGGCTGATCACAGTGCTGTATCATTGCACTTTTCAGGCCCTTTCTGGAAATAACGTTACGCCGCTAGCAATCTAGTAATGATACGCCCTTCACAATTGAACATTGAAAAAAATGTGAAGATTGCATCTAGTTATTGATCGAATCGAAATCTTTCCGAGCTAACTGTCAATTAAAGCGATCACGAAAGAAAGACAAACTCAAATGACAACTGTGGCTGGTTATTATTAACGCCAAATTATTAACATATTTGTCATTGTCAAACCTTTTGAAAGCAGTTTCTTTTCGTTCATTGGGTGCCTATCACCCTTATAGCTTGTAAGTACAATGGTAGAAGTGTTGAGGTTGCAGGGCTCTATTGTGGCTCTAACTTTTATTGGCAAATATTGATGTCGTTTGATACAAAGCATTTGCAGATTCACATAAAAATATCAGAGCGAAAAGAGAAGCAGCAAAAGTGAGACGGAGCAACCGTTTATTGACACAATGTTACCGGTTCATATGAGCTTTCCGCAACGCTTTATACAAACCATCGTCCTGTTTCAAATCAACTGGCTTCTTCATGAGATAATTTACATCACTGACACGTCTTATGGACTTATGTCCACTACTGTACCCATATCCTAATGACAAAGGTAGACAGCAGTTTTGTCTTCAATAAGGTTCTTGTTGACCGTTGTTGCTCCAAATTTCAACTATTGCTGAATGTTGAATCATTAAAGAATATATTTAAATAGCAAAAATACAGACTCATGGATGTTAACAGCTAAGGCCTTTGTTTATACTCTTGTTTATTGTTGAATGACATCTGCATATGGAGAAAAGAATGATTGAAGAATGTATTTGATGTTCAAATGGCGAAAGGTTTGTTATGAGGATACGGTAATATATATGTAATTATATAAGTAAAGTAAGGCATCTTTTTTTCGAAATTGTTTCATTAGGGAGTTGAATGGTATGTTATGAATTAATATTTTGTTCATAATTTTGTTGTTTTTTCATTACGAATGATTAATTTTCTTTCCAGTACACACTTTTGATTTTAAAGGGGCAGAAGCACGTAATTTGAAAAAAATTCAAATTTTCCCCCAAAAATAGATTCTATGCCAAATGAGTTTTATCAAGAGATTTAAACATCTCATTACTCATTCTGATTATCTCTAGTCAAATATCAAGTCAAAACTACTGACGACCATTTGAGTGTGGATACCTGTTAATTTTTAAAGGTACGGAAATGGATTCGCGTAGCTAAACCAAACTTCTTACGTTCTTCTGATTAAAAAAGCCTCGCAATTTGTATCATTTGTTTTCGTTTTATTAACAAAACAAAAATTGATACTGCTCCTTTTATGTAAGTCAGTTATTGTTACATCTGTTACACATATTTCCATGAAATTTTGTGAGTTATTAGTTTCTGAATTATTTATGAGAAATGCTAGTTAAATGAAAATGAGAAAACAAATATTATCGACTCTTCCTGAAAGTTGTTTTTGGACAAAAATGAGCATTGATTTACTTTATTTCTAAACCTTGCAGAAGTAACTTATTGATGCTGACATTTCAGTATTTCTATTTGTTATTCTAATACTTTACTTCTATGCATTTATTGTAAGTCGTAATTTTCGTTTAGTAATGAGATATACATGTATTCTGGTTCACTAAGAGCACATCAATATTTCTTCAATGTATCAAAAGAAACAACACGATTATGGTAATCAAAGTAATTATGCCAAAAATTGATTTCAAAATGCCATACGGTAGGAATTTATTAAATAATTCCGCATAAATAATTAACAAAAAAACCTAAGTTGAAACCATTTTGCAATATCGGGTTTCATGTTTTTAGACAGCTTAGTTTTGAATTATCTAACATCAGAGTGCAATAAATTGAAATTCTGTTTATCAAAAGGACATTTAGCTCGGTCTTTATGTCATTTTTATTAAAATCAATACCATTATTTGTCTTCTTTTTAGCTATGTTATCCTTGAGAATTCGTCCTCAGGACAAAAAAATCAATAAGCTATCTCTTCGAGTTATGAATTTCATATTATGTTTTGTCAAAACATATTTCTATTATCTATCCAACTAAGATATGACTTTAAAATCCTTCTGAATTCATAAAATTTGGTATCAGTGTTTTAGATTGGCAGTTATTCTTATCTTCTGTGTCGCATTTGTTTATTCTAAAATCAATAAACCAAGTTTTGTTGGCTTTATAAGACCTCTGGTATGTCAATAGTAATGTTACGACAGTGGCTACTGTTATGCAATAGGTTTATAAAGGGACCGTACCACTTATTTAGTAGATAAATAAGTGATCTCATGATGGGAAAAAATATTTCCTATTGCAAAGCAATGTCTTTTAATCAAAAGAAGCAGTTCTAATACATACATCACATAAGCTATGGCAATCTATTTCATTACCTCAATGATTATAAGTTGTTCATGCAAAAATTTCCGCCATTTAATTTTGCTTGATTACTCCCAACGGATAATTGGTTTGATTAAAAAGATGTTTCAACTTACTGAAGATAATATATTTGGCATTAACCAATACTTAAGAATTTAAAGAAATAAATATTGTTAAAACCATGCTACTGCCCCTTAAAGAGCGTATGCGATATTCATCCATTAAAATTAATATGTTTCGGTAATACCTTTCAAAGAATTGAATCAATTTTTCATATATTTGCATTAATTATTGGTATCAACGATATACAACTGTATATTCATATCAGTAGAGCATATGAACAATATTTATAAATGGCATTTTACGTGTTATCAGAGAGGGTTCCATAAAATCTATTCGTTTGTCAATACAAGATTTAATTATTAGCAAGAAATGATCTTTTCATATTCATAAGAAATCATTTTACATACTTAGTGATAACGATTATGCATAAGTTTTGTATGTGATTAATGCATTATGTAGAGGCATACAATTACCTGTTTTTGATTTTTTTCAAACTGTACGTGTATGATGGTGCAAACACAGAGACTAAGAATTCCTACACTCACTGATGTCTAAGTCATGAAAAGAGTTTTCAATTTATACTATAGGATTGAATAGATAATGATGTTCAATATATCAATATCGTTTTAATACGCATTCGAAGCCAGTGTATTAACAAAAAAAACCAGACTATTTGAAAATCTTATGCCTCATCTATATCCTACATAGTTTTACGTTAGTTAACATGCTGCAACACAAATCTCTATTGAAAACGTTTGTTTTGAAGTCGCTTATCAGAAGCCCAAAACGAGTTCTGTTAGTAAATGGTACCAGTGCACGAATTTTAAAGATATAAGGGATAAGACATGGTCAATGGTTCTTGTTTCGCATTCAGGTAAACTGAGAAGAGGCTGTTACCTCAAATTTATCCGCACAGTAACGTCAATGAAGTTTAATGAGAGAGAGTCATTCCTGATCCTCAGCTGAAATCAACATAAAGGTTTTATGTAGGAATACTTGAAACAACCACTGGGCAGCTTGAGACGAAGGGGTCGATGTTTCACAGACAGATGACCAATATCGATAACTACTGGACAAGGACTGACCACATGCCCTGGAGATCCAATATAGAAGAAATGTAGACATTGCTGTCCACCTACAAGATAGGCAATGAATCATTTATTGTTTCCCTATGGCTATCAGACGTTGGTCAGCTCCTCATACATGTATTCATCAACAGATGACCAACGCTGACCAGTCGGTAGAATCGCACTATTTCTTTGAAAATTCTATCAGTTTAGTTATGGAATCCTATTTTAAAAGGACAGTCCTATCGGGGTGTTTTTTGTTGAAACGAAATTAAAGGTGGCACTTGTCTGTAGACTGACTGTATATCTTTGAATCGAAGATTTTATTTATCTCATATGACTATAATATTCAGCATTAATAAGCAAATTCTCAGGGATTTGTATGCATAAAAGACTTCCTAGACCATCTTATTTCAGGTATGCAATATTAATTATCTGCAGATTGTGAAATACCTGTCACCTGATCATTGGCACTATGTCTCAAAAAATTTCATTGGTTGAAGTAAGTGACCTCATATAACTCTCTCACTAGTATAAGTGCCAGTTCCTCGATTAATCTTGATATAAGGTATAACCTGCGAAATACGAAATGTCAATTACTAACAAATCTGCCATTATGTCTCTGAAAACCCTGTTAGTTTAAAAGGGAAATAACTAGAAATGGGTAATTTCTTATGGCATTATCATTATTTAGTCAATTCCCAGGGGTCTAGAATTTTCACCAAAATTACTTTATCAAGATTTGATTTTAATGATTCGTTTGAGGGCGAAGTACGTAATTATCTCTAGGGTGTGAGACCGATTGACCACTCTGCTGACCACTCTACTGACCAGACATATCATCAACGTACGAGCACCTGCGGCTATATTCGTGTTTGCTTCCAGAAATATGAAAGTGAACAACTTACGTGTATCCAATATATCACGTTGCGGAGATGGTCAAACCAGATACACAAGATAGTCAAAATAATGTAGTAGCTATAACACTGTGCACCTTCAGTTGACAACAAACGTGTCCAAAGGCTATGTTTTGAAGGATGGCAACACTTAACATGCTGTGTTCATTGGGTCTTCATCACCCATACCAGCGAATAAATTATTTGGCGTTATGTTTTTTCCCCCAAATTACTTATTTATTTGATTACTTTTATAAAAACAGACTAACTGGTCACTGATTGGTTCGTTTATTATCAGTTGTAAAGGTTTTGACGTAGATGATGAAATAAGAATGTTTGTGTTACAGCTGTTGAACAAAGGTTTGTTACATTAATTGCAAACTCAGTGCTTAGTGTTCACAGGTCTGACTCATTCAATATTTTTTCTGCCAAAACATATATTTTTTTCAAGAGTAACGTCATCTTAATACCACATATTTGGATATCATATTCATATTCCCATTTCAACCCAATTGGCATGGATTTGTGAAATAACGAGGTCATAAATGCAAAGACTTAATTCTTTATATTTTAACATGAAATATCCAGTTGAAGTTTTTTTTGCAAATAACGTAAAACATATCTTAACGGTAACTATTATTAACTTTTTTGTCGAAATTTTGCCATATATATGTTTAATTAAGATTTTATTCCCGAAATCTTATCTTTTTTAAATGTTTACGCCGAGCCTCTTTAGGGTAATGACTACATATATGTTGTGTTTCTAGTTTAGATATGAACCTCTAACATATTAATCAAAAAGTATGATCAACAAATTGTTGTTCTATTTTTGTGACAATTTCACATTTTCAAAAAATGCTGATTTTAACTACGGAATTTTGAACAGTGTAACAAACTTTGTTAGGATATTTAGTAACTCTGAAATGGGAACCCATTTGAAACGTTTGCATTGAATGCTTTTAGCAGGTAATACAAGTCGATAAAGCAATGAGGATTACCTATGTTGGCGATCGCTCTGTAAGCTAAAGGGGGAAGGGCGATGGTTGACGGTTGACGGTTGACGTGACTTGACGCGACGCTACATTGCGCTAAAATCGTCTCACCTGGCCTAAGTGATTAACTCGTCTTGCATACGGACCCTTCACACACGCATATCCGTCTGAAACCGTCCGAGCAGCTCCCAAGATCGATCCTAAAAGCTGCTTACTTGGTATTTACGGAAAGTTTGATGAAGTAATTCATAATTATTTCCGCGACACTGATCAAGGTAAGAAATCCCCAAAGGTGTGACTTTCAACCTGAGCGGATTAGCGGAGAAAATAGCCATACATATTGATTCCCTAACAACTAATAGTGGACCTATACGTCGACTGTAAGACCTTCAAATGAACTTTGATGAAAAGAATGACTAGAGATATCGAACGTGGTCGCTGATGAACCGGAGACTCGTCGATTTCATCTGTCACTTGTGTCTTAAGCTCTGGCACCACTCATCAGCAAACGAGTCAAGCGCTAATTATAAAGCACTTTACCATAGCAAGTATCGGCCCATAGAGCAGTGTGATCCATACTCCAATAGGGATGGTGAATAGCGCCAGATATACTTGATTGTCCACGAGGAGGTCTCAGAAACTCGCTGTGACCTTTGAGATAGTAACACTAATGACATGATAACTATAATCTCGTTAATTATCGCGAGATGTGCTTTTCGCATGCGTGATTTGGGTTGCCCTGATTGCAGAGATCAATGATATGCCAGGAAGTATAGCAGAAATGTGGGTGATAGTCAGACCTCATTTGTTTTAAGATAGAAAAGACATGTCCGGTCATCCGTATGGAAGTGGACACAGCTCGGTGACGCGACAGATGGAAAACAGTTAGCCTCTCATTAATATTTAAACTCACTGATTAGTCCCTGTCATTAGCTTTACAGTAGAAGTACTGCACATGGGCTTTGATTAGCAATACATTGTCTTCATTAACTAGTCCTTCTGATCTCTCCAAATTCGCCCTAGCACAACTTAAAGCTTATGTAAGTTTAATGGCAGGAACTTACTGTATATATTATTGAAGAAGTGTGCTATCAATAACTTATACTCTAATTGAAAGGAACTTCCTTAGGATGGCTTCTAACCCAAGTTGCAAGACGCTTTTAAGAGTAAGGAAAACGAATGGACATTGTGTTTGAAATTGTAATGTTATATATACTACTGAAAATAATATTGCAACACCTTCTATTTCAATAACTGTTGTAATGAAGATGATACAATTTGTTTGATAAGGATTTAATACATCTTGCAAAGAGTTTCTGGTAAAATTCAAAATATGAAATAATAAAAAATTCCAGTAACTACATTATTGGTCATTTTGAAAATAGTTTCCGAAGTAGCTATAGTAAAACGAACAAATATCATATTAGAAAATGTTTGAGTATAAATGCATTGTTCGGTTTCTAGAGGTAGACGTGGACAGTTATCAGACTGATTACGGAAGACACAAAATCACTAAAGATAGTCAGTTGTGTAACCACAACGAGCAGAAATGGTTGCCACAAAACGACTCCTTACTTACTGTACCAGATCCTGAGCTGTCTGCGAATCTTTTGCTTTCTTTCCTCTTTGGTAAGATATTATGTCGAAGAGGTCTGTTACATTTATGTGTTCAAATAGGTTGCAGAAGTTTGTGGAATTTTCTTCAGGGTGTTTGTCCAAGCCTTTTAGATACTGTATATCTACTCAAAAAGTACGAAACTTACTAAAATTCCAATACCTGAACAGAGTGTCTTTTGAACCCTACCGTCAACTTAACAGATGAGTTATGACATAACAAGACTTATGTTGTCAGTAGGTTGGCATGTACTACTTAAGTTTTAACACATGATATTCAGATTCAAATGACATCACCAAACGTTCATTTCATTTCAGTCAAAACTCAAAGAGAATGATTGTTGAAGTTTCACTCCTTATATAATCGTATTGAATTCTTAATGTATACACGTCAAATGACAACCAGTATAAGAGGATTTCCTTATGAGAGTAGAACAGGGAAGATACTCTGTTTTGGATGACCAACATCTTTATACTCACAATACGTTTCATTAAAGATCCTTTTATCATTTTTTTCAACATGTGAAATTACAATACGATGAAGATTATAGAAATCAAATTAATTCTTTTCAACGTTGTTGGTTTCCTTAAGCTGTTGTTTATGACTATATCTTTTTAAAAGATTCAAAAATAGGAATAAATTATAACGTTCACCAAGGAGCTCACATGCACTACGCGCGTGAAAGAATAAAAGCTCACAGCAAGAACCATTTCACAGTGCCAAAACTTCATTCAAAACAATTGCGATTGTGTTCGTTTTAAGGATTTAAGCGGCACGCACTTCATTTCATGCAAGTTGATAATACGCGCATAAATGGAGAAACGAGCCGCATTAGAGGGGAAAGGTAATATTCGCTCACGCTTGAATGATTCCAGCTATTTCCTTTGAACGCGATTGTCGTTAAAACTCCAATATACTTTCACTTCCTGTCAAACTTTACTGATTACCTCACAACTCCGCCACAGCGCTACAGTAATGGCAACTGCAAGGAGACTGTAAATAAGATTTTCGTTCAAGGTGAAATATATTGTATTGTTTTCCCATGCGATCAGACTGTGTCGTGCTGAGAAGTCATAACGTATATATGGGCCTACGATTTATCTTTCCCAGAGGCTTAGACAGAGAGCATTATTCATCGACAGAGGTAATAAAAGTTCACATCAGTACTTGAAAAAACATCATCTATCTTTGCTTAACCCTGTAGAAAAAAGAAGTTGCCTGTTTTATAAGGCTACAACTTCTTGCGGAGCCACAATGGAGGAAAGTCATTAGCGCAAGAGATGTACTTGTCAGAACGTATATAAGTCCGAATCATGCGCTGCCTGATTAAAACATTCTTGTTTATGGCTTTACCAAATCTCCGTCAGTAATGATTACTATGAATAAATAATAAGGTTGCCAGTAGGCATGCTGCTAGTTCCTGTAAACTATATATAAACCCGCTTAGAAGAGGATGAGAAATTGAAAGGAACACTGCGTGTATCCAAGTATATACGGCGTGACATTTCTAGTTTTGAAGGTGACTTATTTATGTAAAGGTTCCGTTATCTAGGTTTTAGTCTAGTGTGTTTTCCACATTTATAAATGGAATACATCGAAGTGAAGTAGATTATACTTACGTTATTTAGATAATAAAAATAATCAATAAATATGTGAATAGACATTCAGAATAAGAGGTTTAAGAGTGATATGAGTTTTAAATAGCATAGTTTCTTGTTAATGTTTTCATGCACTTAATTTATCAAATATGTTCGTATAAAGCCGCATTGATAATTGAATCTCCGATGACTCTTTGGAAGCTATTAATTAACTTTTGACAAAAGATTTGAAGTGCATATTATGCTAGTTACCCGATGCCTTCTTATTTTGGTACGATTTGACATTTCACTTCAACTTAAATTTCACAATTTAAATAGTGATAACTGTATATGTATGACTTCTGTGTCAGTGGTGTTTAAATCGATGACAAAGTCATATCTGATATATTGACACAACCCAGGAGCCGTTCACTCAGAAAATGACTTTGAATTTGATTTTTAAAAAATAATTTTAAGTTATCTATCAAATGACAATGGTTTATTCAGTAAGATAAAATCGTAGATAGAGTAACCATGGGCGCCTGCAAATTTGTTATGTGCGCAATTAATTCATATGTTCTTTGTCTGGTTTCATATGTTTGATTTGTCTTAGAACAATTGACATGAATGAACAATACCCTGAATCTTAATTCATATTCAATATACATGATAGATTTGCAATTCTATTTTCATAGAGTTTGAGTTTCTCCTGAAGACAGTTCTAAACTCAATTACAAAGCTGTACAAAAAGATATAGGATATAATTGTGGTAATAAAGTTTAACTCTTGTTACTTTACTATATAATTGTTTGAAACTTGAAATACACACATTTTCATAATTATTAATAACAAAATTAAAAATATTACACTTTGAAAACATATAAGTATCCATTGGAATCTATAAGGTAAAAAATCGACTTCCATGTTTTTCTGTTTAATAGAAAAAAATTACCCATTTTCAGAAAGAAACAGTAGTACTGTCTGAGATAGGCGTGGTCAGTGGCTGTAGCAATCGTTAACGCTTCGGAATAACAATGAAATATTTACTGTAGGAGGTCCATGTTACAGACTCTCGCTCATTAGGAGAGGGTTAATTGATGCATGTCTGTAGCGACGTACCCAAGGGTTGTGTATTTTTCTTCAAATAGAGCTAATTGATAAAACATACGGAATCTATGCATGAACATCAAGCCGACTCGTTTCTTCCACCGTGTAGCCACGCCCGTAACAGCACCAGAAACCAGTCTTTAACCCGCTGCAATGCCTCGTTCAGATATCTCAAGAGGTTTTTTTTTCATTTTTCTCGAATTCTTTGATATACGGTTGTCTGAGAAAATGACTCTGAGCGACATTACATTATGTGTCTTTGGTTCTAGTTACCTTGCAAATTACAAAGACATTTTCCCATCGATCAACTGTTAAAGAACGAAATGGTGTGAGATTACAGCACAGCAAATTTCAATCAGTTCTGTGCCACAGTCAGGCTGCATCATTCCACAATCCAAACCTAGAGGAAGTTTGGTGTCTCTGTTTCCATTCTGGCGCCGTGTGGGCATGGTTTTTATCATCCGGGTATCAATGGATATGGAGGGCGCATTACTTCATCTAAACTCCTAGATCCATCCACGGAGAAACATTACACCAAGTTCGTGCTAAACACGTGAAGCATCCTATATGATGCTGTTAGCATGGTAGACATCGAGTCCAGTAGATCCAAGACTTTTTGTTGAATATGCTGACCACAAGTCGGGATGCTAGCTTGGCTTTTAAGGATCAACAACTCTCGGCAAAAATTGATAATATCACGTCGGTACATCCGCAACCATTTAGAGCTAAATCATGTCCCTCTTTTTACGAAATAATTACAGTCTCAAATTTGCTGTGAGATTGCGATGAGCGAAGACGTGCAATTGTTGTCTGCTATTTTGATTCCACTAGCACTATCAGCAGGAAGCTATAATAGATAACAACACTGGGAGCCGCGATATAAATCAAACAGGTTATAGACGGCGTAGCATTAGTAATCCCTAAAACAGCTCCCTTGGTGCACAGAGTTGCGTGGGGAAACTATCAAGCAAGGTAATTGCGCTTCTCCAACTGTCTTCATTTGTCCTCAAGACTCTCTTGAGCCCAGCTAAAGCCCGAGAAGTTCCATTCTGGCAAAGACCATTTTATTAAGTGCACTTATTTATTACTCTTTTCTCACTGTTCGACAGTTGAGCCAATCGCATCATGGTCGAAGAAGAGATATCAGCAATGCGATGACTACACAATGAATGGTTTCTTTCGATCCAGCTATGACATTTTTCATAACTGATACTTTCGTTAAAGAAATTTTGCAATGATAAAATTTTCCACTAAACCAGTGAAGTGTGCGTTGTCTGCTAATAAGAGAAAACGATGCAATTTCGAACGAAAAACAACAGAGATTGTGTGAAGATGCATTTTATCTGTGTATAGATAATGAAATATGCATGTTACTGGAATCCTTGAAAAAAAATTAAAGCTTTCGTATGATAACTGCAACATTCTTTGATAAACGATATATCAACTGAGGAATCGTTTAAGATAAAAAACTATTTTTTGCTGCCTACTTATTGGAAACTTAAATAACAGAATGCGATCTGTATCTGCTAGTCTATAATGTAAATGAATACCTGAAATGTCATCTGAATAAAAGCAGTTTCATGGTGCCTTTAAAGCAATCACTTAATATTTTGATATTGGAAAATTATTTCCTTGCTGGGGCATGTCCACCCCTACCGTTAGTGCACCTACTGCAAGATAATAAATCCTGGTGCGCCAATTAGTTGGATTTTGTTTGATAAGCAATCGTGTTCAATAAACTATCAGCAAATATTGATTGGAAAATAATTTCATTGCAGGAGCATGTCCACCCCTACCGTTAGTGCACCAACTGCAAGATAATAAATCCCGGTGGGTCCAATTAGTTTGATTTTGTTTGATAAGCAGTCATGTTCAATACATTATTTACTTCAGCAACGTACCCTGATTCTGACTCACAAGTAAACCTGCGCTCATATATTTCTACTTCCAGAATGAAGAAACATCGGAGGGTGACGTGAAGCCATTAATTAGCTCACCTCGCCACCCTGTTTTTCATCACTGTGCTATATATTACATCGCCAGCTTGAACTGAGATAGACCTACAAGCAAGAACTGATACAGAGAGGCATGAACACATAAACACCGCAGAGGGGGATAAATTCGCAATAGGATTCGGGGAAGAGGGGTATTGTGGGAATGATACTTGGAGGAGGGTTGAGAGAGGAGGGGGAGAAGACGTGATCCCTGGCTGACACGCCTTGTAGTGTGGAAACGTTTAATCTGAATTGTGGTGTAAGGTTTGTCTGATAAACTGATAAAACAGTATGCTGAACCACGTTCATCACACACGTTTGCAAAAACAGCGTTATTCATTTCCTCACTTTTACACTTTGGAAAGGATTTGATGTTGCTTTTTACACAATCAGGGAAGAATGGAAATCAGTTACCGAATCGTTTTTTTCAATCTGGAAAATTATTTTAGCAGAATTATATCCTCCTTTTAGTTGGTAGGTAAAAAACACCATTATATGTAACAAATTCGAAAATCATTTGATGTAAACTTTGCAAAATAGGACTTCACTGAATTGAGAAGAACGTGTCTTCATTAAGCAAGAAGCAACCGGAGCGAGGAGCCAAATGCTTGGTAGTAAAACTTCCAAAGAGCCATTAAAGTTGTGTTTCAAAGAAATAAATCTGTCTGAAAGGTGCATTAAGAGTTATCGGCTATTGACGATATGATGCGGCTGATAAAGATATCGATGTATGAACATTGCCCAGCCAAGCATGTGCCAGATTACGAGCCGCTCTCGATATTACCATCATTATAGTTTTTAACTATCGATTTTCCTTCCTCTTTGACAATCAAGCGAAAACATATCTTATGTTTTTACCTAAATTATTGAAATCAAATAAACCGCCACGTTATTCCCTTCAAGGACTTCTTAGGTACCTTTGAGGAGACCTGGATGCAGGTTTTATCATGTTTTTTTCTTAGTTCATATCAAGGGGTTTGATTATGATCGAGTTCTATTTCTGCGAAATTGCGAACTTCAATTTGATTGACTCCAAGATCAATAAAATGACGATTTCAATTTTACAACGGGAGAATGACGCGGGCGAAATTAGGCGTTAATTGTAGGGCAGTGGGTCATATTAAGGCAATTAAAGAGCTTGTCGCAACGGTAATATTTATAATGATACTTAAGTTAGATCTGATGGAAAACACTATCTAATTTTTTGGACATCTGGTTGCCACTTTCCTGAATTAACAGAAGGTTATAATTGCATTACGAATGACAAGGCTTGCAATCAAATCGACAATGTTTGAAGATATTTGTGCTTGGTAAAGAACATAGATATGATGAAAAATGAAATCTTTTAAAAACTCTTTAAAAAATGACGTTTATAAAGGAACTTAGCTGCAGGAATGACCTATTTCAAAACTATTTCCCTCAATTTAAAGATCCTCGTTTCAGAATACGGTGAACCGGTTTTCAATAGGTGTATGTTTTTTAATAAGCCTGCACTTGATCATCTTTATTCTTTTCTTGAAAATCAATACATTTTATGCACTCATCAATGTTGCTTCACTCATGCGTAACGCTTGTCCTCGTTATGAAACACTATACCAATACACTTGCCCTCTGAATTACAACTGACCCATGAGCAAAGAGGTAAATTATCCGTAATGATTTGACTTGAAAAGCAAGTGCATCTTTATGACCACTGGAGCAGCCATGTTTATCTCCCTTGCTCGCCAGGTAGCGCTGTATACTAGCAAGACTTCCGGTTGGAACACACATTCAAATAAACGAAGCAGAAGAATTAAGAACAGAAATTGGATTAAATGGTAGAGTCCAGCTTGCATCTTCAAATGCTCGTTAGCCGGAGATTCCGTGGAACATGCAATTTACAAATTACTTCCAGTGCGGATTTCATCATGGCAAAATATTCAAGCGAGTTCTTCCCCGCATGCCTCATTAAACGCCTAATTTGATCCTGATTGGGCTGAGCCGAGATTTCATTAAGACTTTACGGAGAAATAAAGAGTTTTCCAACTAACATTTTTGGCCTTTGATTCACTAATTTCATTACTTCTTGTACTTTCAACTGATCGAAATATGCTGGGAAAGGAAATTACAAAAACTTCTGTTTACACGACCTTTATTTGTACAATACACCTGACAAAGTCATCAAGGTATTGAATCAATTTTTAGAATATTTTTCATCCCGTTTCCTTTTCAAAGTGCCGTCATCTGATTGTAGACAAAGGTGTGGTGTTCACGTACACTACAAAATAATGTATAGGCAGGTTCAGAATTGTCTTTGCAAGGATAATTTACTTGAAATATTACTGTTCCATTTAACATTGTAAAAATTGTATTTGGGACCACACAATCTGCACTAATACAAATTAGAGTACTTTATAGAGGGTCGAGTGCCTTGCTTGTAGTCCATCTAAGTCCTGGTGGTCGACTTGGTGATCTGTTTGCTCAGTTAGTGCTCCCGCAAGGGGCTCGAGTTGGAAATTACCCGAATTTGTTACTATTGCAAATTGTGTCAACCTAAATGTAATAATGAAACATTTGTTAACTATCTTAATTGCATGTATTTCTAAATATATCTCTGCTGATAGACCAGTAATTTCCCATAATGGTTTAACAAGTTATAGAGGACACCCTCCTCTTGATTTAATGAAATCATTGATTTGAAATTCATTGATTCATATGAACTACTTAACAATAAACAAGCATCGCTCTTTGAGCTTTGATCTGTGGGTAACGTGGTGCAGAATGTGCCGAGTTGATCTGATTTGGGATAAGAATCTTGTGTAACCCCTTCCCGTGGTCTTTGTAGAGACATTGTCGTCATCATCACGTCTCCAGTACCACTCCACACATCGATCTCAACATGCCGCTGTTTTCTTTTCCCAAATAATTGAGAAGTGATGTAAAACGAAATGCTCTCACAAATGGGGTTTATGCCGTGAAATTCTTTTCATCTTTGTTCTAGAAATAACCCTCAAACGAAACAGTATACTAGCCTTGTGTGAGATTCAATATCGAATATGATTATTTTTGGTTCCATCATATGATGTAATTGCATTTAACATACAGAAGCAACGCAGCAGAAAATTCACTGAAAGCACCGTATTGGAAAAGGCGATGTGATTGGGATAAGTACAGCCTGTCTTTTTGCAGCAAGTCAACCGGAAGACTGTCAGAGTCGATTGAATCTCGATGCGTTCTGCCGACTGATTCCGAATGACACGCGACTGATATACGAGGACGGACGATCGGATAGGCCCAAATACAGAATCAACAACCGAACATAACATTTCGTTAAGTATGATATGATATATGTTATTGACATATTCATTTGAAATATATTTTTTCAGAGGCACATTTTTTTTATCAATTAATCAACTTATCTTGCTTAAATGATGGTATTTTATCACTGAATTAGATAAAATCAAACCGTTCACGCATTAATGATATGTCATGCCCTATAAAAGAGAAAAGCATAAAGGAAAATGTTCAATCTTCAATGTTTAAAAAAAATGACAAATTGATCATATATAAATAAATCGTTTTACTTTTTAGGGCGGAGTGGTTCTATTTTCCTATTCATCAGAAACTTTTCAAATAACAATCCACGAAATAACAATCTAATAAGCGAGTCAACACAAACACGTCCAATTGTTGGTTGCTGTTTGATATGTGTATACACATGGCACACAAATGTCAATATTTATGAATAGCATTAACACCTACATAACCCGTTTTGGTCCATTCCGAATAAATCACGTCAGGAAGATGAAAGGATCGACCGATTATTACCCTAGAAATGCCAGCACTTAATATAATCAGTGGCTCCACTGAATGTATGAATTTTGTCATTCCATCTCATCTTGGCTATATGGGTTAGTCATTTCGCCCGCTTCCCATGCATTGATAACTTATATATCTGACCCCGCTGCTGTACTTATATGTTCATTATGAAGACGTTTCACACTCCGTACTGATATGCTGTCCGCTCATGAATGATAAACGTATTATTTATGTAGCACAGTGTTGCCTTTACGCCGGGTCAAGATAGCCGGGATACACACTGATACGTCACATGATACATACTCGTCAGATGATACATACGGATACGGCAGATGATACACATGTTAACTTATAACCCAGATGATTATTGGTTATACGTCAGAGGGTACCAATGGATAAGTCGAATCATACATACTTATTCGTCACATGACAGATACTGATATGTCATATGCCAAATGATATGATATATCGGATACGTCAGATGGTACAAACACATCCGTGTACATGATGACATTCTTAAACGTCTGATGATACATATTTTTACGCCAGATAATACACACAGACACGTCAGATGATAAAAACTGGTACGTCAGGTGGTCCATAGTGAAACACCAGTTGATACAAAATATTTCAGATGAAACATAACAAGACTTTAGCACAGAACAGTGATCTACAGTTCTTCGTTCGACAGGATTTGTTAGTGAATGGGGTATTCATATTGTAGTAAAATTATAGGTAAAATTATTATTTCATTAGGAAAATAATATTGAGGCTAAGAGAATAAGGGACTTGTGTTACCATGTTTCAAGGTTTAGTATTGTTTATTAGCCTTGGCAAATCAAGTTTTATCGTTAGCAAGTCTACTTGCCTGAAAACAAGCAATTGACAGCTTTTATATATATATTATCTTAAATACGGTTAAGGTCACTAATCGATGTTCCGTTAAATGTTTTTCTTGCTTAATCTTTATTTCAAATAATACGTTATAGTCCAAACAATATAGGTTTTTGTTTATGTTTTATAACTGCCGTTTTTAAATATTTTTTTTAGCAACCACCAATAGACGGGTTAGGAAAACGGTTTGCCATCCCCCATCAGCAGGGCAAATTACAGAAATGCGTACAGCCGTGGCCTGGCATATAAAGCAGTAGATTTGTAGATGGCCGGGGGTCCGTCTGAGTTGGTTTGAACCGATGCCAGACAGAGCCTTGGGCCACCAATGAATACTTCCTCTTCACGCTAATATAGTGGACACTTCTCGTTTGTATTGTATACCACTTCGGGGTATTTGTCCTTTTGCAAGATCCTTTATTTCAAATGGAATATTGAGATACACCAACAACAGTTTTAGACAGCAAAAGACAAGGACAAATATGAGTGTGCTTGGTATTACGTCAGGTCATCTTCAGGTTCATACCTTCGTAATGAGGTTTGGGATTTTTCCTGTGTCTTCTGTGGAAAATATTGATTATGTCAATATCATATATACGTTTGTGTAAAAATTCTCTTTGGTGAAAAATCATTTGTTGTAAATTGAAATTCAAAACGAAATGTGACGTTGTCTGAAAACTATCACAGTGTGATTAAAAAAATAATATCATATTAGTCGATTATGGCATGTACCATCGTGAGTAAAAGACGCTAAATTAAGTTTCTCCTTTAGCAGTTGTAGAATTGGGTATCTGGTTTATAAGCTAATCTTCTAGCACTTCTTTACTCGTTAAGGAGCTGATCATGAGCATTAAATAGAAATACACAAGTTCCAATACCAGGGTTTAAAACAGGTAGACTTGAGCATATAATTTGGCCCGGGAAGTAAGCCATGTAAATACGCATTATCGCAATTATAAAAGTGAATCTATAGTATATATATATAAATTCATTTGTTGACAAGTTGTTTTCCCACTAAATGTGTAGTTTAATTCATTTGTTCTTTTATTCTGGATCTTCCGGATCACACAGATTCAATAAAACTATTCAAGAAACTGATATTCTTTAAGTTCTATATTCAAGAAACTGATATTCTTTAAGTTCTATATTCAAGAAGCTGGTTTCTATAACAAAGTTCATAATGGCGTTCATGTGTTGCATCTTTCTTTGTGGGTGGAATATAAACATCTCTGCTGTTTGTTTAAATCAATGATTTCTGATTAACGTCGCAAGTGACGAACGTAAATGATAGACAAAAGGCGTTATCAAAGATATAAGTAATTGGTGAAACGCCTTGAAACATCTGTTTTCAAAATTTAAGGATAATTTATATGAATTTTACCCGCCCCATGTTCGACGTGATAGCAGTACATACGAGTGCAAATCCATTAAATCGCTTCTTGGATATCCAGCATAAAACGCAGCATGCCTAATCAAGCCCAATAGACCACCTAAACAGTGGCAACAATTTGAAGTATCAATTAACGTCCATGTAATGAGCAGAATGATGATAAGCTAATAGCGTAATACATCAGATCAAACCAGGGTGGTAGCGTTATTTAAGCAGAAAGTGTCCGCGTTGCACTGTGGCGCGATAAGGAAGTGGTCCTCGGTGTATTACCTGTCCATCCAGCCCCGTTATCAACAGGGCTTCATCCAGTCATTTACTTTCGTTTGACCCTGTGTGCGACAGCTAATTTACAAAGATAAAACTCACTTTAGAAGCCAAATGTATCTCTGCCAAGCGGACAGGCAATTATCGACTTGTTGTCGAATGGGTGAGGATTCTGTTTCATCGCCCGTGATTCTGTTTGGGTCTATCTGCCGATCAGACAACATATTTGCATATAAATTGTATACATTATTCTATCGGACTCTAGTAAATGACATTTACCATCGACTGCGAGGCCTGGCCCTTGATTGCAATCAGTACCGCTAGGTGGGGACACTTCGTGACGTCACTATCTTGCTTAAGAATGCCATTTGCTTTAGAGTAGAATTTAGCCTTTGTCGTCAATGTCGCCTGTACAGTAAGAAACCCTCTTAACAAGTTATAAAATCACTGCGTTACATTCAAATCCCTTGACAGAAATTACGATTTTTATGCTTTTAGCGTCAAAATGATCAGAAGATTCAATAAAAAGTTAAACTGGCGACAGGTTGTGTCGGTTTATTACGCGTCAAAGTAAAGCGTCTGTCACGAATTGACACATGCATGTCCGCACATGTTAGTCAAAGGAACTTTTTGCTGCAAAACCTACAATTACGTTCTGACTCCTTCATCCTCTAGACTGAATAATCCTCTAATTCCCATGGCAACGTGGTGTTTAATGTTGAAGATGCAGCTGCCGTTCAAGAAGAAAGCGCCATCCGCAAGTGACTTTACATCTTAACTCGGTCTTGTTAATACTTTTCAAAACTTATCAACATATGTGGCACACTATCAAAGACGTGCCTTATCTTAAGAAGAAAACCAAAGGCTTCTGAAAGGGCAAAGACGAACCTAAAGCACCATGCTATATCCAACCAGTATAAGCCGTGCTTTCGGAGATTGCAGAATGATTGCATGGCCGGGGGCGATTTGACGGATCTATGTAGATATGGAAGACTTAGGAGAAGCAGACTGCTAAATAATCCCCCTAATCCGAGGGGTAGGCCTCTTTTCTATACGCTTCATTACTTGCAATCCAAACTTCATCTTCATTTGCACAAATGCGCATGCTCAGACTTTGTACTATCACCTTGGGTAATTGGCAGAGACTAGGTGACACTATCACGGTACTAAGAGGAGCTTTATATGAGGCGGGAAGCTGTAAACATCATAGATATGCCCAATAGTCACCGGCCTCATTCCATAGTTATCTCTGTGTGGACTATAAAATGCAGACCAGAAAATAAAAGAAATACGTATCTAAAGAAATGAATGAGGCATGTATCGATACTGATTTTCAAATAGAATGATGTGTCGGAGGTAAACATTTCAAATCAATGGTATTTACGCTATCCAAAATAGGAAAAAAGCCACTCAAATACTCCAAATGTATCCGATATTTACTCGTATATATGCTGTACAGTTTCAATGACCTATAGGATATTCACAAAACTGACAAAACTATTTCCATTTGTTTACCAAGCTTTGGGTCACGACCACGCTTATTACTCTCAGAGTGACTTGAATCATTAATAGCCTCACATTTTCGTGTGTCATTTATACTTCTTACACTAAAAACAGAATTTCTGCTGTTTCCAGAACCTGTCTTGATTGTTTTTATTGGGTGACTTTCTAGGGGTAAATAATGTTCAGACCAGTGCAGTTGCAATTTATTAACTGGCTATTTCTATTAATCTATTTAGCAAGAATGGAACCTTGGTCATCCTCCGTATAATGTTCAGATATTCGCTACTGTCTACCCAGGGGACTTTCAATAAGAAAAGTTGTACTCAAATTACCCGAATTTTGTCCTAAAAACATCTGAAACGGCTTGACCTCAGATATGGTGTTGGGTAACGCCGGGATGATATCTTACTCTTTCAGCGCATGCTCAGAAGTTTGAATTTTAAATTTCAAAGAAATCTCCCCTTCAGATTTGCTATCAAGACGATAGTGTAAGTTAGGCGCGCTGGTATTACACGAAATTTGCTTGCAGTTATTATGTTCTCAAGACTAAACCGTGTTGTAACAGTTCTTTTGAGAATCTCGCATGCCCAATCGACTTAGCATTAATATAACAAATCAAGGGCGGGTGATTTCAGGACAGATTTTCCTGGTGAAATTCCCGGGGGTGATTGTGAAGAGTATCTGAAAATTACACCCTGGGTGACCAAGAATGGCAAGAGTGTACTTGTCATGAATACTAAAGGCACACAGTGGCTTTATACAATACTTCAGGTTATTGACAGTGGGCAACAGAGACCGAGAGTGGCATGAATATAGTTGGCATGTATACTACAGACATACAGCATTTTTATACACTACCTTAATTATCGGCCATGTGCAACAGAGACCGAGAGTGACAAGAATGTAGATGGCATGAATACTACATTCATGCAGTGTCTTCATACAATACTTTTGGTTATAGACAGTGGGAAACAAGAATTCATCTCGACATTGTCCGGACATCAGAGATCTTGGCCTCTTTTCACTGGTCTGAGTCTGCTGATAAGCAAGGAAATGGCTGCCTTTGTCTGCCTCCATCTCTAGGGTTACAAATCATCATCCTCCCAGCCTCCAGATGAAGAGGCAAAAACTCGCCCATTGCCACAAAGAAGACAACACGCTCAAATGCAGCTTCGAAATATGAGCAGGAAATTAGAATTTTCGAAAAAGGAATCGGCATTGTTAAAGTGTATCTGTGGTGAAAATTTAATTCAAATGCAATTCGCTCTCATGATGATGGACTTTGTTGCCAAAATGACCTCATGACATTGATGTAGTCGCTTATAATAGCTAATCCTTCACGAAGCACAGCATGTTCGAGATAGCGAAGTAGTAGGATACGTGAACCATATGAACATACCGGGTTTAGATGTAGAGGGATTCGACATTTATTGACACATTATTGTCACTCGGGTTTTAAACTATTTTGTAAAATGTGATGTGTTTGTATATGTCTAATAATATCTATGAAGATCAAGCTGTTAAAAATGCAAAACAACTAAAACGATAAATCTAAAATTTATTAAGTATTTCTTATATAGGTAAGTTTCCACAAGGTAAATGATTCCTGGCGAAACAAAAACAATGATCTCCGTTTAAATTTAAACAAATGATAAAGTATTAATCATATTATGCATCCAGCATTCTGTACTTACATTTAATTTATCATTGTAATAAAAGAGCACTTCTTGACTCTCATACCTTTTTTAAACTCCATGTCAATAAAACTTGAGTCAATGGGCAATTGCATTTAAAGCTTGCAAAACACATGCACGATTAAGAATGAATGAACTTGTTTGCCTCCGGGTCGAAGTGTATCGATAAGTGCCGTGAGACATTGCTTGGAGTTACTGGAAACAGGCCAAAGGTGTTGAGTATGATTTCAATGAAATTGCAATTCAAACTGTACAATACAACCGCCGCATGCCTTTAATAAATGTTTTGAAAGTTTTTTTTTATTAACTGGTCTTATCTAATACGTATGTGTTGGTAGGCGGCGTCATAATTATGAATTTTGAATTATATGATATTTAGCTTTGTTTAATTCCATGAAACTAAAACGTGTTATATTGCTAAAATGGTTATCATAATCATCATAATCATCATCATCATCATCATCATCATCATCATCATCATCACTATTGCCGTAGTCACCTGTGTGGCAGTGTAAACAAAGAACATCAACTATGTCATAACAGTCATCATCTTAATAATTCAGTCAAAAAGGACATTTCCATTATTATTCCACACTCGTGACTTCTTAATCGTTACTTATTCGTCGCTTTATCATACTTTTAATAATCATTTTAAGGACATCAACAAGTAAATAATCATCCATCATAAGTATCTTTGATGATATTGATCATAAACATCATTGATCCAATAGTTTGAAGATTTCTCAATTAAGAACGTTCCAACACTAATATAGATAAAAGCAGTTCAACACGACCCAGGGTACAAGTCAAGCATAAGTAAAGATTTCCCCAGATGGAGTCGCGATGAACATGGAACTCTCGTCCTTTATACTTC
Organism: Phorcus lineatus; assembly: GCA_921293015.1. Taxonomy (NCBI): domain Eukaryota; kingdom Metazoa; phylum Mollusca; class Gastropoda; order Trochida; family Trochidae; genus Phorcus; species Phorcus lineatus. The sequence continues at coordinate 18,820,851 of OV121083.1, read as the reverse complement.
ACCGCTCCACTCCCATTACATTAGAGAAGTCATTTACCAATTGTCTTTCTTGAGACAAACTTGAACGATCTAAATACGCTTTGGCTCCAAATTGCTCCCTTTTAAGCATTAAACCATGAGTAATATTCTGGAACAATAGACAGATGGACACACTTTGCGATTTACCCAAAACCATCTTACAAATCCCACTGATACAGACCGATTCTTGCCCCTGCGTTCAATCGCAGGTACATTAGTCTACATCGATCTGAAGAAACATTGTGTTTTATACACGCTCGGGCTTTGATGTTCAGTCATTATGAGATTTTACGAGATTCATCCATATTCATTTGTTTTTGCAGTACTACAGAGTAACTCAATGGTAGGTGATCTGTGTTAAGCGGTAGTTCACCATAAACATGATGGATATTGCCATATAGCTGTATGGCGGAAACGTCAGTGATGGATCGTATCCATGCAGGAAGCAAGAAAAGGATCTATATGCGCCATATTCAGAACTTGCAATCGATTCCAGGAACTATGTCTTTGGAATTTCAATCCTTTGTTGAGATCGATGTTTGCAATGTATTTAATACATTTACGTTTCATTGGAGCGGACTGCGTCTTTTATCTATAGAATTCCAAGACACTGCATGCATTATGACTATACACTGGAACCGTACTTGCACCAGCGTGCCCCGAGTGCTTTCGTTTCATTGAACCCAATGTGATCTTGAATCTACATATGAATAAACTTCTAAAACGGGAATGGAAGTCTCTTTAAATAAGTTATTTACTCAATGATCCCACACGTTAGGGTGATGGAATAGGTTGCTCGTCTCTGCAGGACGCCGTGCCTTCTCACTGAAACTGATAGTGATGTAAGTTAAATTAACACGCTTCGATACACAACAGCAATCATAGCCTGCAATGTGATAGCCAGTGCACAGGTTAATTAGTGCAACGGTGAGATGATGAAGCCATAGGGTTTTCTTTTACAACAATTAGTAAATGTTTTATAAGGATGTTTTTTGTATTGATATTGATGTCGTAGGCTTGCGAGTTAATAATTATGATAACAATAACTGTTGATCATCATCTTTATAACAATTATAAAGTTTTGAAATTGATATTCCTTGACAATAGTATGTTGGAGGTTGGTAATAAATACATATAATCATGGGAATCACATACAAACTATTGCACAAACGATGTCATCTTTTTAAAGTATTTTTTATCTGAAAACTAGTGACTGGCAAGAACGGATAGGCATACGTGTCACGTGTTCGGATCATTACCGGGAAAGCAACATTTGTGATGTTTAAACCAACAGACCAGGGAATTATAGCGACTGCATCTTGCGAGCAATAGAGGTTCTGTGTGATCTTAACCACATTGTTGATACTAAAATGTGAACTGGTAAATAAATGAAATAATGCAAATGTTATTAAAATAAATGATGACAACTGATAATTGTCCTTTATATGGCATGTTTTTACTATGTGAGATGTTTTGTATGAAAATAAGGATAATAAGTGTCTAGAAACGTACGAAAGCAAAGTTGAATCACGTAATTTGGGTTTCGTGTCAACGCCAATAGAATAACTTCAGCAAAACTAACAATGGATCAACCACTGTCTATGTGTCAAAAAACCATTCTTGAACTCATTTTGGAATCGTCTGGTCTGTCGAATTTGGCATCTCAAATTACATGATATTTGCACTAGTACATTCAGGTATGTGAACAAACTTTTGGCATGCAGTTGTACAGTACCATAAATTCACGGAGTGATAATACATCGATACATGAATGGTGACATATGTGAATAATTATGGTCAACTTATTTGGGAGTACTTTGCTATGAGGATAGTCATTATTCGAACACTAGGGAACGCGAGTTATGTGTCAGTCATAAGAGGACAAGGAAAGACCGAAGAGTGTTATTTATCGGTTTTTAGACCTATAATCAATCTAATAACAACCATGAAACCCAGGCCCCAAATTTCAGGACGGACGTAACATTATAACGACAGGTTGAACGAAGTGCCAGACACGGAGCAGACAAGGCAGTCGCAAAAGATATCTTAATGTTACGTTACCGTCTTTCAGCCTATAATTCTGTCACAATTAACAGAAAATTATACTCGATGTCAGATTTTAAAAGATCATGTCGCCAACATATGAACATACGTCTAATTAACTTATATATGGCTTCACCTACGCAAAGAGGGGTTGCACTGCATAATATGTTAGCATCAATCGATTACTTAATACCTATATAATGCCTATAAAAATTATTATTTGCTGAAATAAAAGAATATTAAAAGGATGTATTCTGTTTTGATTTTCCATTATTTAACTTAATGATCAAGTGTGATTAACTAGTAAAATTACACGATTATTCAAGAAGCTTTTATAACGCAACTATAGTTTCGTATGTCAGCTAACGCCTACGTTCTCCCACACGATTGAAACTGTGATAAGTTGAAAAAGGAATAAATACATTCATCATTTTAAATTAAGTGTCCCATTATACAGCGATAAGGTAGACGTTTCATACGTTACATAAAATGTAAAGTCATTTTATAACATTTACTTGACAAGATAAATTCGCTGTTTTTATTATACCTTATATTATCTATGTAACAATTCTAGAATTTAAATGAATCCTTATTTCAGTCATGCATATGAACCAAATGAAAACGAAATTATTGACATACAGACTTATATATACTTAATGAATTTATATTGCAATTTTGTGATAAGTCCGTCTTGAAAAATGTTACTGAAAGTTCATGTAAAATAAACAACAAAGCAATATGAATTAGCTGTTTGAGTAGCATTCTAGAAATTGTCAGTGTAAGGAAGTATTTCTTGAAAACGGTATAAGAAGCTATACCGAAACGTCGCTATCAGTACAATAAGGAAGTTGGTAATCCATAAAATTCCTTGTTTTCAATATGAATTAAACGAAAAAATAACCATTGGTTATACCATCTCGTACACTTTAAATCGGCTCTGTAAATATTCTCAAAATAAACATCAATTAAACCAATAAACTAAACGTTGTCTTCATCCTATATAGCATCAGTACATTATCATACAAGACAACGAAATCAAAACAAACCAAAACTGAGAAATAATGATCACGTCTAAGTTGTTATAAGTACATAATTATCTTCCCCACTTTCTCTCCCAGGTTCTGTTCATGGACCGATTAGAACTATTATCCGCACACAACGTAAAAGACGTTTCATCTTATAGAGTGCTCTTTTAAACACATACCAGCTCAGAAGCCATCAATACACGAGAGTTGATTCGAATATGATCACGATGGAGGGTTTATCAATCTATAGCAAGTAGATTAGTTTTTGACAAATGGTGAACGATATCTAAACACACGATGATAAGAAAGTCTTGTGCAGCACGCCGACAATCTGACACCAGGGATGTAAGTATCAAAGAAAGATGATATATCGTCATCATTAAAACATGATATTTCATTATTACTGCCCAGCCTCAAAGGCATCTGGATCAATCTAGTTAGTGTTATCCTAACGGGAGGCCGAACACACAAAGCAAACCGTGCAGCAATACACTGCATATTTGTACAGCGTATACGGGAAACAGTATGGGGCATCTCTGGTCGATTGCAAATAGATTACTGGCTGTAGAAAAATAATAAGGAAGATAACATGGGATGGTTTTTGAGGTCTCCTGTGATCGTGTGGCATAAGTGATTACTCGCTCCATTTGTCAAAGTGTTTATTGACTAGAGATACGTTGTGTTGTATAGAATGTTGAGGTTATGCAACGGAATCGCTAGTTCAGATCACCAACCTTGCAGTAGACTCTTCACCCACCAAGGGACATATTATCTCATTGTGGTCTGATGTTTCACAGAATTCGTCTCTGTTTATAGCCACATTTATCGTTGTATACATCTCCACATTATCGTAAATCGTGGAAACAAAGCAAGCATTATCTTTCAATTTTAATGCAATAAAGGTAAATGTATACCATTTCAAGATGGATAACGACTCTATAACCTTTAGAACTCAATGCAATGTGTAAAATGAAAGTGATGCGTGCGAGAGGAACCCTTATCAAAAATATACACTGGACAAATAAGTTACGATTATTGGAATAGAAGTGCATGATATTTTCTTAGTGTGTAAATAAATCAATAGAACGTAAGTTCAAACATTAAAACTATTTTTTAAATATTTTGTCAATTATACTATAGAGTGGTGTCTTCGCTTTTGAAAGGGAACAGGGGCCTAGTCTGTGGAAACTCTGTTTTTGCTAATATACTTGTTTGCCAAGGATAATGTATGGTACTACGACTATCTTAGCAGTGAGAAAGTTTCAAAAATCGGTAACCAAATGAACAGAAATAACTGTATTGTCATATCTTCTCTACCGATATATTTTTAACGATCTTACCTGGTAGTTTCAGTAAGTGAGTAAACATGATTTTTTATTTGCCTACTCAAGGATTCTCTCATATATTCATAAACTCTCTACCGATGTTTAAAAGTGTGAATTATCCTGTTAGTTTCACCAACAAGTGAGAATTCTCGAGTAGGCAATTTTTTATTCTCTCCCTACTCCAGGATTCTCTTATGGATCCTTTTATTCTCTACAGATGTTTGGAAGAATGACTTTCCCTAATAATTTGATTGACAACTTTACTCCAGTAGTCTTTTTCTCGGTCATATCCAAGATTCTCTCATATATTCTCTACTTTTTTTAAGACTGACAAAGTCAATAACTACTCCAGTAGACAGGGTTTTTTTCTGCCCACTCCAAGATTTTTTCACATATTCTCTACTAATGGTTTAATCGTATATCTTATATATCCATATCCGTGTAGTTTTTACCAACATCATAATGAATGACTTCTCCTGATAGCTTAACTGACAAATGAGAATTTCTCCAATAGTCATGCTTTGATTCTCTGCCTACTCAAGGATTCCCTAATATATTCAAATATTCTCTACTAACGTTTTAATCGTATATCTTATATACTCATATCCATGTAGTTTCCACCGACAGTTTAATGAATGACTTCTCCTGATAATTGGCCTTTCAAATGAGATATTCTTCAATAGTCATACTATTATTCTCTGCCTACTCAAGGATTCCCTCATTGATTCAAATATTCTCTGCTAACGTTTTAATCGTATATCCTTTATTTTCATATCCATGTAGTTTCGACCGACATTATTATGAATGACTTCTCCTGATAGTTTGAGTGACAAATGAGATATTCTCCAATGGTCATGCTTTGATTCTCTGCCTACTCAAGGATTCCCTAATAGATTCATATATTCTCTACTAATGTTTTAATCGTATATCTTATTTATTAATATCCATGTAGTTTCCATCGACATTTTAATGAATGATTTCTCCTGATAGCGGTTTGACTGACAAATGAGAATTTCTCCAATAGTTATGCTTTTATTCTCTGCCTACTCAAGGATTCCCTGAAAGATTCATATATTCTCTACTAATGTTTTAATCGTATATCTTATATATTCATATCCATGTAGTTTCTACCGACATTTTAATGAATGTTTTCTCCTGATAGTTTGACTGTCAAATGAGAATTTCTCCAATAGTCATGCTTTTATACTCTGCCTACTCAAGGATTCCCTTAAAGATTCACATATTCCCTACTAATGTTTTAATCGTATATCTTATATATTCATATCCATGTAGTTTCTACCGACATTTTAATGAATGACTTCTCCTGATAGTTGACCTGACAAATGAGATATTCTCCAATAGTTATGCTTTTATTCTCTGCCTACTCAAGGATTCCCTCATTGTTTCAAATATTCTCTACTAAGGTTTTAAGCGTATATCTCATATTTTAATATCCATATAGTTTCTACCGACATTTTAATGAATGACTTCTCCTGATAATTGGCCTGACAAATGAGATATTCTTCAATAGTCATACTATTATTCTCTGCCTACTCAAGGATTCCCTCATTGATTCAAATATTCTCTGCTAACGTTTTAATCGTATATCTCATATATTCATATCCATGTAGTTTCTACCGACATTTTAATGAATGGCTTCTCCTGATAGCGGTTTGAGTGACAAATGAGACTTTCTCCAGTAGACATGTCTTTTTTCTCTGCCCAGTCCAAGATTCCCCCAATCTGCAGATGCTCGTGCCTCGGTGCTATATGTCTGAGATGGTTCCGACAAGAAGCTGACAGCTGTATTGATCCTGTGATTACTGTACATCTAGTATGTCACCCACTGACTTTTTACACTAATAACTAGCAGGCTGTAAACTGCTGAAGATGAAAATTCACTTTGCTTTCCTCAAGGGCCCAGTTTTCTAAATTGAGTAATGCATCGACGTCCATACAGAATTAAGCGTCAACCAATATCAGACTGTATTGCAAATATGAATCAATAGGTTCAATCATTGCCCTCTCCCTTTGGATAAATGTCACTTCTTTACGTGGAAATATTTCCTAATAAACGAAAAATATTGTCAACACTTTTCATTTTCATTGGAAGTTTGATTATTTTCTGCTCGCTGTTTCCATGTTTTGCCATCGCACATATCCGTCTTAACGTTTATATTGCACTAAAGGGAAAGTTACGTCTCGTATGGCGGGGCTTATGTTTGAGGGTCTGTCATATCTGCTCTCTATATCGTGGCCTTTATTGTATTCCTTATTGATGAAGTCGCCTGATATTGACAAAGTTTGTTTTATCAAGATGCAAGCTACATTAACGGTTTTCACTCTTATTACATATGTACATATCATATGTCAAAATCATCGTTTGTAACCTAATATCACGCGTGCACGGATAAACTGTCAATTTCGTGGGTCAAACGTTCAAATATCATCCATTTTTAAAGGAACATTATTTAGACACGATCTAAAATATCCGATAAATCTATGATCGTAGTTATTAGTCGATATATATATTATATAGTCTTAATATCAATTTACCCAAAAGAGACACTTGGTTGCAAGAATATGATAAGTTATATTTTGAGAAATTCTATAATCACCCAATACCATCTCGAAATAAAGTTTTGAAATTCGTTACTCTGTTACTAGTTTACGACACGAAGAGATCCGTCCTGGGGGAGGGAAATCCCATTTTCAAAATATATCTAGACCATTCTACAGAAATGGCAAATTCTTTAAACTAGTCACATGCAACGCCCTGTTGCTACATTTCTTCTCACGCAAACCTTAGCTCTTATCCCAATGCTATTTCCCAAAACACTCCTGCCAAAAGTAAACCATTTAAATAAAACTTACAAATTACATTACGATGCTTCGAAAACATTCGAAGCAACGTAAAGTAATTTAAAAGTTTGCTGAGAAATATGCTTGACTTTGAGAAAAGAACGATTTATACTTATTCATTGGAAGACCACTGAGATGCTGGTAGAGACATTCTGCTGTGTCATGGACCTGTATCCGTATTTATGTGACCTGGAGGTGAAATGGGTCTGCATTCTAACCCCACGTACCCCGACTTCTCGACATTCCGGCCAGTAGTAAATCCTTGAGTATTCATTCCTAAATGCTTGCAAATATCAGAGGGCAAGTTGGTATGAGGTGTTGATGTTTATCATTAGCGGGGAGGTGACGGGAAGACGCTGCAACCTGTGTTTATGTGAGTCTAACCTCCGTAAAATGTTAGCTTTTAAAACATGTTTATGAAATCTGCGGAAGAGAGGTGTGTTGCTGAATGGGAAGAAGGTCTAGACCTGACAACTCAGCATCTGGATTATTCATAAAGGCTTTCGAAAAGCAGAAGCTTTATACCACATGTGTTAGAGGGGGATGAGGCGAGGCTGTGACATTGACCCTCGCTCTTCTTCTTGTTTAGTCTATCACATCTCCGTGATCTTATTGTTTCCATTCCTTTATATCGGGACTCTTAGACTGCAAATAATATTTAGATATCTTTTTTATTGAGAGATATGTACTTTAGTCTTCAGGAAAGACAGACAAATCGGGTCAACACTACAGTACATAGTTTGCACTTTCCCTTTTCAGTGTTTCCCCAATATTATATCTTCATCTATTTTTTATTGAATAAAAGAAGTACTTTAATCTAAAGTAGACACAGGGGAATCGTGTAAACTCCCTTGTAAATAGAACGCACTTTCTATTTCCAAACTGTTCTAAACATATCCATTCATTAATTCAAACTTGAATATTTGACTCATCACTTATGTTTGTAAACAAAGGCAATGGCCATAGACTTCAGAGGGGTACAATTAGCTCCTAGGAGTGATAATTATGTATAATAAGATACTTGGTTTCAATACGCCAATTTCTTCAGCTTTTCAGATTCTAGTCACATGACATGTCGGCTGGAGACAGAGGTGTTCCACTAATGGACTAAAGTCACTGAATATGCCATCTGGAAAACGGTCCTGAATTATTGAAAGGGCAACCTGTCTCAATTTATCCACAGGTTTAAAACTCGACCTCTTCCAAAGGAGCACTTTTGTAAAGAGGTGAAAGCAGATATTTGTATGCCTATAGTCGTACTTGCTTACATGTTATTTGATAAGTTATTTAATTTTCTTACTCTATCTATAATTTGTAATCAAAACACTTTTGACGATAATGACATAACTTAGCAAACGAAATGACAACATAAGCAATATGTGTTTGCATTAGTGCCTGTAGGTTCTTAATAAATTTGAAATTATTTTTTTAGGAGAACAGAAGAAGTTTTTCAATAGGACTGATAGATCATAAAAGGGTAACTTAAAATGAGTTTTTATGAGGGTTTGCAGTATGATTACAATGTGAAAAAAACTAATGATCGCATGATGAAAACTAACGCTAAGCTAAAAGTTTCGAAGTTGTATAAAGTGTACAAAATACAAACTAGGGATATACGCAAATTTTGAAAATATGAATAATGATACATTTCTTCATTGAAAACCTATTAGTATAGCCAGCAAACAACACGCAATATCCCTAACGTATTTGTCCAAATTTACGTTTAATAAAGTTGTAATTGAGAATGTGGTACCCTGGTCTGCCCATTATGAGAGAGAGGAACCAGGAACAAGACAAGACAAACACTCGGTCTCATCATAACTAAATTTCAAAATTGATTATCTCATTAAAAATAAAATCGAGTCTCGGTGAACCCAAATCGACAGCTGCATATCAAAAGTTTGTTCACTTACCACTGTATCTTAGTGCAAATATGTAATTTGGGTTTGCTTTGAAGGTCAATAAAACATCTTCAGCAGAACTAACAAAGGTTTTCCCATTTTCAATGTGTAAAATAGCCATTGTTTAACTTATTTTGGGATAGTCTAGTCCCTCGCCAAAAAATAGAATTTTGGCATGATTAAATTGACAGAATGGGTCACATTTTCGAAAATCCGATTTCCTTCAATTTCGATTAAAATACTCCATTTCGACTTTCTGAGAAGAAAATCAGCAAAATTATATTGACTTAATGCAAACGAAGAAAGATGACATATGTTTAAAACTGTTGCTTACTTATAAAAGATTTTGTAGAATTTTTAACCCCTATTCACTTCAGTGACCTGCCAAAAACTATCACGGTAAACTGTTGGGTTTGGCATACGATTGCGTTAAGGTGCAATGGATCTTCACTTCTATATTGAACATTCAAATTCATCCGTTTCTTTTTCGCATTGCTACGGTGCCTAAAAGACAGGCCACATTACATGATATTTGCACTATTAGACGTAGTTATGTGAACAAACTTTTGGTATGCAGCTGTAGACTTGCATTTAAAGGGATGAGGTTATTATGAACTAAGCAGTCAAGGGGTTCGATGATGGCCAGATCTGCGCTTTGGATACTTATTGTAGGTAAATCACACGAAAACTGAAATTCCAAATTGCAACTCAATCATGTTATTGAAAGAAGCAGTTCAAAAACCATTTTATATTGACTTATGCTATGCGAATCCAAATCCATAACGCAAATGAGCAAAAGGCGTTCCCACTAAAATGGCTGCCAGTGTTTTTTGCTTGATATTATATCATTTTTATATGACTGCGGATGATTGGTTTGAGTAATGAGATGTTTAACTCTCCAAAGATACATCCATAAACTAATGTTTTTAAAGGGGAAATTTGAAGAATTACATTTTTCAAAAACTTGCTAGTGTCCCCTTTAGGCATACACCTTTTACTAACAGGATAAGTACATTATGGAAACAGAGACAGAAAATGACAGTTTTCATAATCCTTTTAATTCTGTCATCTTCTTCAATCTCTAAGAGCCTGTTATTTCCGTTGGCACTACTTTCCAATCCCGGGGTATTTTGCGGCACTGTTATGGTCAAATCTACTAATGTTACCCCCTGAGGAGATACAATCTTTTCCTAAACCGATTTAGATAGTTGTATTGGTCTAGACAATTCAGCATTAGGGCGTATTAAATATCATCTCGGCAGATATAGATATAAGAAGCCCCAGTATATTATATACAACAGACCATAATCATACACCATCATAATTATAGAATTACTTGCAAACTTTTAGCATCACTAATGGGCCGGGCGGCGTATCGACTTGAGGAGATTATTAATAATGGAAGGAAAGGAATTAGTCTGTGAAAGGGTTCTATTTGTTGACTCTGGTTGATTGGTGATATGTACACAGCCCAGGTGAGCGACAGTTGGACATTGATTTCTTTCCGTAATGACAGCTCGCTCTCCTTCAGAATCTTCAGTCTCCAAGACTCTCCACTTCCATCTGATCCTAGTCAATGGCTTTGGGAAGAAACATATGGAGACTTCGTCCGGCGACTCTTAGGGAGGATAGTCTGTGAGAGGGCTGCTGTGTAGTACTTCCAAGTCAACGGGATAGAGCAGTTGAACAGAAAGATTGGTCATTCTTTCGCTTTGGATTATCAATCAATCAAGTTTATTTCGTAGAAGGCATAGGCCCACGTACAATGCAAAATAAACAGTTAATTATTTTATACATATGGTAGTGAAAGAGAAATGGAATACAAATCCATTAAAGGGCGACGTTTTACAGATAATAGACTCTGGTAATTGAAAAGGGTTGCTCGGAAAAAACTTGATTAGAAAGTATTTATTGTCTGGTCAAAAAATTTCATGATGAAAAGTGACACTGTATTACAATGTAGTCTTTCAATAGCCTTAAATAAAGAAAATAGAAACACCAATGTTATTAAACAAACGAAAGTTAAGCACTCATTTAATAAAATTGTAGAGGCAATTGTAAGATTGCCGAGTTAGAACATATACATCTATACATTTCTGCAGATTTAATAATACTTACGTGATCAGATATCGAACCTTTCCCTTTATACATCCATCAAAGTATATTTTTTCATGTTATTTAACACTATTCCTATCATCATTCTATATTCTCCCACATTTCTCAGGGTAATTTCCTGAAGACATTTTGTATTTAAAGGGGGCAATTCTTGTATATCTATATCAAATGTATATTAAGAAATCTGAAAAAATTTCATAACTTTAATATAGGGTTTGGAGTCCTATGATAACATATATCCTTTATCATTTCAAACCATTGAATCATATCTACCCTGTGTGAGTATGACTAAAACAAAGGAATATTTAAGGGATCTTAGTACATGAAATATGAGGTGCGTGCTTTGGGTGGAGTTGAAAGGGAGAAAACGCTGCTGTAGTGGTTAGCAAATAGAGACGCTAATGCAATAATGCCTGGACAAACATGCTATGACGGGTTAGAAGCGAGGTGATAGCAGTCCGACAAACAGGATATAAATATGATTATCATAATACGCCTCTTTAAGTAAAGAACAAACAATGACTTAAGAATAGAATAAACTCACAACGCACTCTGTGAGATATCACTTATATTGAGATCTTAGATTCCATAGCCAATCATCGTTGTTGTGAATCCATGGTCCGTGTTCAAGATTTCCTTTCCCGGGGGCAGTATCATACTTGAAATACACGTTGCAGATTGGAATCTTGAACACGGTTGAGGTTTGCAAACCCGCATTCCCCAATACCGCATGGTTGTGGGGATAGAGGGTTTCAGGTGTATAGCGTCTGGAGGGGAAGGCGGGTTTACCTGCACGATCTGTCAGATGCGTCCATTTATCTTAATTGATCACCTGTAACTGGACACCCATCATTCGTGGACAAACAAATTTGTTCGTGGAAACAGATTAAATGTAAACATAACAGTCGGCTTATGTTGCGCCAACGACGTCTCCAGAAGCTCATGTTTGCACACTCAGTACAGCTTGGTTAGATAGTTGTGTGTTGACGGTTTTCAATTCTCTTCAACATATAATTAATGACAACCACAAAATATAAAACCGGAAATACAGAACATATGCCTCAACATTGTCATTTTAACAAAAAATATCATTAATATTTAAGACTCTCTTAATGTTATGAGACACAGAAGGGATTGTCATTTAATTTGCCTGAATGTTTTTGTCTTGTTAGCCACAGTTATGTAGATCACCTCCTACGGGTCTAAACATCATAAGTAGTTTCCAACCTAAAAGGAAAATATCAACAGTAACAGTGATGTTTTCAAAGTATTTGTCTCGGACGTTGATGTCTTAATTTATTATGTAGGTATAGGTAGTTTCTCATAGTTTGAAATGCTTCAAAATTACATGTGGAAAATGATAGTGTCCCAAGTTTGAATTCCTTAAAATTTACATAGAGGCAATTATAGGGTCAATGTCAAGTCAAAATCAAAGATTTTATTGTATTTAAGGCCTTCGGCCCAGATTCAAAAGTACATATACATTAAGGATGGAAAGTCAAGATTAGGTGATTTTGATAAAATCATTTCAGGAATGGACTTTTTTTCTGAGAACGGAATAAGAAGGACAAACGAGCATAAAATGTATTTCATTTACAACTACTGATTTACATAAAGGACAAATGCTGCTATTCTTTTTTATAACCATTTTTCTTCCTTCATTTATTTATTTAGAGAGAGAGAGAGAGAGAGAGAGAGAGAGAGAGAGAGAGAGAGAGAGAGAGAGAGAGAGAGAGAGAGAGAGAGAGAGAGAGAGAGAGAGAGAGAGAGAGAGAGAGAGAGAGAGAGAGAGAGAGAGTTCAACTATCTGAATAACTGAGAGAGAAACCAAAACCGTGGAAGGACAGGAGTTGTTTTTTTATATTGGATGCTCATATAATTTTGCCAATGTCATCTAAATGGAAAAGCATGTTATAAGCTAGCTTCGGGATTCAAATCTAATGCATACCGATAATTTTTATCAAATGCTTAAGCATTTAATTTGGGAATTTATATACACTGGGTGTCTTCCACATTCTCCGTAAATCATGCAATTACGTGTACATAATCCAACGGATAAATATCTTTTACATGCTAAAAGATGGAGTTGTTCTAGACAATCATACTTTTGGTATCCCCAAATATAAAATCCATTTAACATTATCGGTTAAATCTGAGAATCGAAGAAAATCGAAAAATACTTTAGTGGTCTTAGACGTTGACGTTGGTTGACATAGGTTAAGGAAGTTATGTCATTCACGATTGGTTACTTTAAGTGCACTGGCACGGTTTTGAGATAGATAAAGTGATATCAAGAAAACGAAAATAAAAGTTTCGAATTGCAAGACTAGAAGAAGAAGCTTTACAACTAACACACGATGGTCGGTTTAGCTATGTGAATCCTTTTTTCTACCTTAAATGACGATAGAGGTGTTCACACAAAAATGGCCGCCAGTGGTTGTTGCTTGTTAAATGATCATTTCCTCAAAGACAACGAATGGTAAGATTGAGGAATGTGATGTTTTGACCCGCTTAAGATAATACACTTGACATACATTAACGTTTATTGGGGAAATGATTGCACGAAATGATGGTATCTTAGAGGTTAATTGTCTTCAAAATACGTTCAAGAAATGATGATGTTCTTAAACATACATGAAAGAATGGTACGACCCAGACGTTGGATTTCTTAGATGTAAGTTTTTAAGTCGTCGCAGATGTTGATTTTCTTAACATTTTTGTAGGAATTCTTAATGTTCTATGAATGTACATGTAAGAAAGATGGTACTTTCAGACGTGGAATTTGCCGTAATATGCATTCAAGAAATGACAATTTTTCAAACGTTGAATTTATTAACATATTATTGTAGGGAATGGTTTCTCAGGCAATGAATGTCTTGAAACTTTAATGTGAAAATGGTAGTGGCTCAAGAGTGGAATTTCCGAAAACATACGCGAAGGAATCGGAATTTCTTAAAACATACATGCGGGAAAAAGTAATCTTTGAGACGATGAATTTTAACTACTTCATGCATAAAATAATAATGTCTTAGACGTTTATTTTCATAAAACGTAAAAGTAGAAAATGGTTGAATTCCTTGAAACATATATCTATATTAGGGAATGGTAATGTCTTAGACTTTAAAACATAACATGAGGGAAAGCGCATAGTCTCAGAGAATGCGTTCTTAAGTCATTCATGTAAAAGTAAGAAAATGATATTGTATATGACGTTGAATTCATAAAAGATACGTGTGGGAAAGGCTGGAATTTCTTGAAACGTATATTTTTGGGGAAAGGGACGTTGAATTTCTTTACTGTTATGTCCCACCCGTTCAATTTCTCTTAGTTATATTAGTAATGTCTCGGTAGCTGAATTTCATTAAACGCGCATGTAGAGAATGGCAATGTCTGAAAGTTGAATTTCTTGAAACATTACTGTCGAACCTGGGGATCGTCATGTCTCAGACGTTTATTTTCCTAAAACGTACATGAGTAGAAAGTGCTAATGTCTCAGACCTTTAATATCCTTAAACGTACATGTAGAAAATGGTCAAGTCTCAGACAATGCATATACCGAAACATTCATGTAAGAATGGCCTTTTCTCAGACGTTGGCCTTCCTTTAACTTACATGATGGAAATATTTCTTAGACATTGGATAAGAGCATTCGCAGTACTATATTTATGATTTTGCCAGACAGTCCGAGCTAATCAAAGGCATACCTGCAAAGAAGAACACTTATCAAGCATTTCTATTTCTTTTCGTTTTCTTTCATGGAGCCAAGATTGGCTCTGAATAAAGACAGGCCTTCAGATGACAGTTGCAGTTGGGTGATCATGACAATAATTCGACTTGAAAAGCATTTGGAGTTGTCGTCTGCCGTCTGCATCAGATAAAAGCACATCAGGTTACATTTGGGATCAAAAGTCGTCAGAAGCAGAAGCATGTTATCACTGAAGCCCTTAGAAAGATGGAACGGTGCCTTAAACGAATAACAACGGCGAGATCTTTGATGATCGAAAAGCCTCGCTCTTTGAAATTCCAGTTTAATTGAGTTGAACATCCAACATCCCCCTAAAGGTTGAATGGTTCAAATTACGATCAGCGCCCTAATAAAAAGAGGCCGGACAATTAGCACCCGGCCATGTTCTGCACATACTGTAATATTGTCTGACGTGATGACAGGGTGCAACATCACACGGCGGCTGGGACGGAACGAGGAATAAAAGACGGGATTTCTTCAAGTTCCGATTCACTTGGCAGCATGGTCGACTGCTTTAAAGACTTCATTAAGCTTTAAGATAATGGATAGTGTGTATTCAAGTAAGGATTGAACAGTTGCCTCATATTAATGAATCATACCCTTTGTTCTTCGGAGACGACTTGAATCCCTTTCTATGCATATTGTTGAGAAACATTCACAGATTTAGACGGCATAAATGTCGCCCCCTTGGGAATCATGGGTGTGAAGCCTTCAGCCAGATACAACGCCTCGCAAGGACCGAAGAGTCAGGCCGCCATGGTATTGTTCTTAGCTAAGATTATGCTAATTATCTCCCTTGGCGGATCACGTGACGTACTTAGAGAAAGGCCACGTGCTAATGGAGTGAGCGACCGGGCGTGAAGAAAAGCTTTGAATAACTCTTATGCAAGCAGTAATAACAAAAGGGAGAATTGAGGTTTCCCAAATAGCCTTAAGTGTTCTTAGCTTTATTATGTGGCATATATGGGTTACAAAAGTAGAGTCTCCCGGAAAGTTGTCTCAGAAGTTTAATGTTCTTTTAAGAAATGTTGCTATCGTTAGGAAATATTTCATTTTCGAACCATCGATGAAGTCATTGAGAGTTTTTTCGGTCGGAAAAGCAAAACCTTATAAAAAGCAAATTAAATTTTTTTCGGAAAAAAGATAAAAGCTTATATCAGTTTATTTATGATAACATATATATAAACGCACCATCTGTTACATCGACTGAAGATAAATCGTTGATAATAATAACTATGAATGTAGTATATTACGGTGACAATAATGTTTTCATTATAAAGTCACCGTTTCGGTTACAAACCAAATATCGCTAAGGAATAATACAAAAATACCTCAATATATCAATTTCATCCCATTTCATTTGAAAAATGTTTTGCCATTTGTATCACATTTCGACAAATCTCTTTGATTTATTCATGTTTTAATAGCAACTGATTTGTATGTACCACAAATGAAAAAAGGCCATAAGCCTTGAAATGTTTTGAATCCCCAACTAGTATCACACTATTTTAAATCATCCTGGGTTCTTTTTGACGTTGTAATGCTGTGACGTCACGGGTAAGAGGCGTAACTCATCACAGTCTATGTTCCCACAGATTTGTGACGTCAGGTGTGTACACCCATCACATTTATAATAAAATCAGTGTATAGCCATATAAATGAACGTTGTTAGTGTGCTTGAATAGTTTGATAAAGTAATTTTCCTTGTTTTATCTCTGTCACACAGGATTCAGAAAAACCTGTACAACTATACACCTTCATACATCAGCCCCCTGTAGCGGTAGTCGAACAGTTATCCCCCTTCTTATCAGTAAACACCCCTTATCTAAATCAAAAGGCATAAACCTCATGTTAAACCGACTCTGCCATCTATCAAACATCAAACCGGTTTAGAAATTTTTTTTTAAAAACCTCGTATCGTGTATAAGGTTATTTATCTTAGAAAACCGCGTCTTATCAAGTATTTACATGTTATAAATTACACACTTAAGATATACACGTTTTGAAACGTAGGCGGTTAAGGAAAGAATAAAAAATGCATTTTTGGCATGTTTTATCTATTTTTTATTGAAAATTACTATGAATTATGAAGTTTTTAGCTCGTAATTTGATGTACATGAAATCACTCCGCCTTAATGTTCATACCTTTTTGTGAAACTTCGGCAATGTAACATGTAAGTCTATCTTTTAAAGTGACACAGAGTATGTTTTATGAATTTTTCTGGGGCTTAAATAAGAGCCAAATACCATCTACCATGAATTAACTTTAAAAATTTTCCCTTATCGTGCATCTTTATCTCTTAATTGCCAAAATTAGAATATTTTCATGTTTTCATTGATAGAACAAACACAGCTATACAGATGTTAATAAGTCGAAATTCTGCGTCCACTTTACATGAATATAAGTTAAATGACCTACAAATACCAATATTTGCCTTCGTGCCTGCTATGGAGAAGTGTCCAAAATTACGTTTGAGTCATTGGCGCGCTTCACTGTCCGTTTTTTTTATCACAAATTACAACTTAAATCTGTTTATTGCCTCTATTCTGAACTGATACGCCCTAAGATTGTGATTGTAAGAAACAACCAATGCTTCTCGATGAATTAACATCATTAATTGAATTTGAGAAATTTGACTCAAATAACATACTCTGTGGGCCTTTAAATTAATACGGTTTAACAACGATAAAACATGATATTGATTTGAGAAAAAAGAATAATTGGCTTTGTAACTCATCAGCCTTTGTATTGTTTGATGCTTATACAACAATAAAACATGATATTATTTTAAGAAAAAAAACCCATTGACTTTGTAACTCATCAGCCCTTGTAGTGTTTGATGTGGATACAAAGTGATATTCAGGTTAAATACAAACTCACCAAAATGATCCAATGAATGAGACAGAGATTACTTAACAATAAATTTGTAGAAAATGTATCAAACCATATATCGTATACCTTGAATCACGATTATCTATCCTCCCTATCCTCAAGGCTTTAAGTAAGTTACTTATTTGACCTTGACATATTTTCTCATATAGCCTCACACTAACTGCTTTCCAATCGTTAAGATATTAATGAATAAATGAAAACATTATTCTTGCACTCCCCTTCTGACCTTCTGGTGTATAATGATGCAATTAGAGAATACAATGCCATATAAAGTGGTAGAGGACAGCTGTGGCGTGATTAAATTGGACATTAAACCCTATTCTGTGAAGAGGACTTCGAAATTTACACATGTATTATACGTCTCCATCTTACAGGCCCTCATCCTAAAATGATGAATTTCACCAAATTAGATAACGCTAGCGTGAATGATTACTGACACAAAGACGACGGAATATTTTATGGTAGGCGATACACTGACACGCCTATAATTGACAGGGCTACCTACCTAGTATCCAGATAACAATTATGTTATTCTGAAAATTTTAGATTACTATGCCAACGTGTGTTGGTAGGGCAATGAAATTCATACTCAAATTGGGTGGTGGTGGTGGTGTGTGTGTGTGTGGGGGGGGGGGGGGGGGGGGGAAGGGGGGGGGGGGGGGGGGGGGGGGGGGGGGGTAAAAGTTACTAGGTGCAAGGTAAATTCCAGAAACATTTTAACTTATGAGGTGGAAATGTACAAAAACACGGCGGAGTCCGGACAACTGACGCGATACGAGCTAAATATTTAAGAAGTCGATTTTAAATTTGCATTTTAAGATTCACTTCAACGCTTTGTACTAAAAATATTGTGCTTCAGAAACCAATGAAACATCTCTTTATATCCTTCTATCGTTAGCTGGTGAAATATCAGCTGCACGGAGTCAAACACGATATCTTTTATGTCTGACATTTTGCATTTCGATGTTTTAAAATTTAAAGGTTATTCGAATCAACAATGCAGGTTTTTAGATAGTTTTTTTAAGAGAGTGTTGGTGACATTTAGTTTGTTTCGTGATCTTGTGTTTGATACAAAATCATAGTCACATTTGTGAAGTTAATAGATTTTCCGTGAAAGGAAAAAGTAAAAGGATGAAAAGGAATATGAGTGATGTAAATACATATGACGTCATACTGTTTCAAATTTCATAGAGATGGAGAAGGATTCTGAAGGGACTCAGTTTACAGCTTTACTTATTGTGTTTATTTGACTTCTCGAGTGACACAAGCGGCTTGACTAGCTTCATGTTCATACCAGTACTTCAAATGTTTTAAGAAAATGACACATGAATAAAATATCTCTTCTAAATTGAAATGGCTTGATAAGGGCATGGTATCCAACTCGATGCATTTATTTATAAGATTACTTTGTATACAAAGTGCAAGGTTAAATTAAAAACTTGATAAAAGACAGCTTAGAATAAATAATATACACTTCGATGACTTTGGAAGTTCTCATCGTCTTCTGTCTTTGAAAAATCAACTTAATGAAATCTAAACCCGTTTTATTTTATAACAAAAGGTTTATTATCATGCACACGTTTAAAAAATTCTGTTCTATTGTATGAAAGATTGAATCTTTGTCAAAATGAGATAATCTTTATTAATATAGAAGACAAACACGCTCTCCACATTGAAAGAACAAACTAGAAAACACTCTCTTTGTTTAAATCATTATCTTTATAGACTCGCAGCAGCGAACTCGATGAAATTGATACGTATTACTCAGGACGATTGTTATATGACGTTAAAGAAATGAGTGTGGATGGTTATATAATGAGAGAGAGAGGGAGGATTAAAAGTCATATGGCACATTTTCGAGCGTAATCATTTCTTTGTAACTCAGCTCATTTGATTCCACTTTAACCGCAGGATAGAACCTGTTTCTATAGAGACAGTCTGCTTCAGTGACGTCACGAACAATTGATTATGACGTCACAAACTGTGCAGTAACACACGCTGTAACATCGTTGCTAGGCATCAGTGATGCGCTGACATGTGCACATACGGAAAATATATCACTGTTTATGTCTCCCATTATTAGTAATCAAATGAAATATGAGACTAATGATGAATAGAAGGATCAGGTAGTAGGGCAGTAGCAACTGTTATTGTGTAAAGGTGATGTCCGTCATTATACATGGCACTGATTTCAGGTTGGGTCAGTTTGAGGTCACATATTTTCATTTGATGATATGAGTGTATTGTACGACGTTATTACCGAGAAGTTCCCTATCACGAAATACCATCCTTCCGATGGCCCCACACTCAATGCTTTTTCCCTTTTCACGTGATTTCTTCCCTTATAACCTTTCTTAAAAGTGGAGCGGTTTTAAGACTAAGCCACATAATTTAGACATCGGAGCTAGTTATCCGTTGAAGAACTTTTATATCAAACTGAGAATTTCCATTTCACATATTTTTACAGAACCAGATGGCACAAACATAATCTTTCACAGTTGATATATCTGTACCACTGTACTCAGATAATATATACCGTGGCTCGTCACAGGTAAATACAACAGAGCAGCGAGTTATTTTATACATATTTTATTGCGAGATATACTTTTTACATCCACTGTACATCATTTCGTCCATGAATTTACAAAATCGATTGATAATTTACAGCAGATTATATCATAATCTTGGTACAATACAAAAAACAGGAGGCATGTTGAGTCTGCGCAGTCGCAGAACTGCCGGAAACAAAAAGCGAGAACCAGGAAAGCACAACCGACAGACAAGGGGCAAGTAACAAAAGAACAAAACAGATTTTTCTACCCCTTAATTAAATGATTTCACATCTATGTTAAAAATGTTCGTAAATTTCCTGGGGCAATTAATTAAAAGATTAAAATAGTTAATTTCTAGTTTGTAAAAAAATATAAATCCGGTTTCACGAATAGATATACAAATTCTATCATAAAATTTAAACCTTTGGCAAAACTGTTTCGAAGGAGAATCAATTAAAAAAGATGAAAATGAAAATTCCAATCTCATTTCTTTTGTGAATAGCTCGTAGGAACAATAGATAAAATCACATGGGCAGCTACAGTCTGTACTTGTACATCGCAGAGGGTAGGGAGAGACGAAATCAACAAGTTATTTTGTACCAACATGTGAATCACCAAGTCACTGATTGTTACGTCATATAAATATTTCATCATGATAAACAATAATCAACATTACAAATTCAGATCATGGGTATCGACAAAAACATGGCCATATTGGATGATATTGGTTCAGCCGTGATAACCAAATGGATCCAAACGTCCATCCTACAAATGACGGATCCAGCTCCAGGATCCATGGTACGCAGCTGATGTAGGGAAGGCACATACAAAGTGTCGTTACAGCCCCGGATGGATCCTTATAAGGAGCCAGTCACGTGACGGAGGATGACAGGGTGACCTACTTTCTGCAAATTGTAACTTGTCCTTTGAAAAAGTGCAACAGTAAAATGTCCACTGTGTGCGAAACTAAAGGGGATGAGGGACCACTACTTTGGCTGAGTGAAGACATAGCAAAATAGTTTCGTATCCATTCATTCAAATACATTTCTCGTTTCAATCATATACATAGCGAGTGCTTATCATATCTATTCAGTTGTCAATACTCTTTCGAAAATAATACATATAACTATAACAAATAAATATTCAACCATTAACAACGTCTTTGGGTACTGTACATGTGTATATGACAGGACACGTATCTCTAGCGCCCTATGAGATGCTGGTAAGCATATGAAGCCGATGTGAGGATGCTTGGATGAGGATGCCGATGACTCAAGCAAGAACAATGATGGGTGATGATGGGAATGAAAGAGCACTTTAGATACGATAAAATCCATTCCATTCAGAATACTGCTGCAGAGTTCATCCATAGGCAAACCGAAGTGTAACTGCATGGAACACAAGCTACAACAAATAAAATACTTAACATCAATTTGCCATTATAGATTCGCAACTTCCGGTAACTGAATGCAGTGCTGAGCTGAGGTGAAGCGGATACAGAGAACTTCATTTACACCCGGCGCATGCGCACCAAGAATGGCTCGGTAGTCTCCTGGGCTGTTTATTGTCAGGACGCAGTACACAGAGAGTCTCGCAACACCAGGTCACAGTATCATAACACAAGGACATATATAGAAAGAGTCTCATAACAGTAGTACAGTCTCCAACAACACGCCTTCTCCCGCCTTTCACATTACGTAACAGCATCGGCTCAGTATCAACGTTCGCTTCAACAAGTCTGCAGCCACGACGGTGCGGGGAAGGTTAGCATAACACAGATTCGGTGTTTTAGAAAACAGATTTTGACAGAAGACAACTCCACAATCCATACAGCAACATGTTCACATTGCTTTCGATTCGGCTTTGCATCATTCCTGTTATTGTGTGATTTGACGGGAATAATGTATTGGTCATTCAATGACCAGTCTCAGAGGAGAGTCCAGAAGCTCCTTGAGCAATGACCAGTACTTTAGTCTCTTCACTTCGTTGTGGGATGGCCAGCGCCCGCGGTATTTACTCTTCATATGCAATGAATAAAATAAGGTAATATCACAAAGCATCTGTTTACTCAATAGGAATGTTGAAACAGATTAATGACAGCGCCCCTCGCCCCTTGGCGAGACTGAGGGACCGCTTCTTGAGCACAGTGTCACAGTGTGTCACGAGAGGGCGCCATTATGTCACCTGAGAGAGCACATAAGTGTCAATACCACACTGACCACCAATAGATGCAAAGTGCATGTCCTTCTGGAACTTGAACCATTTATAACAGTGATGTCCTTCCTATCTATCTGAGGGGTTCGTCTATTGTTATTCCTGTCTGTGTATCCTCTATTGCCCCTCCCTGCACGGGTATCATGGGGAGAGTGTCCCTCCCCATCATTGCCCGTGTGTGGGTTGGTACTTGGTAGAGGTTTGGTCCTCGGCTCCGGTGGATTGCACGCTTCTGCAAAGGAAGAAAAACAGTTAATATTGTTTAACAACGGTGATGCTTACAGCATTTATGTTGTATGCAAAGATTAAAAATCCTCAACTAGAAAAAAATTTCAGCTTGAATTAGTTACTTCAGATTTCTTTGATTTGTCAGTTTGCAAGTTGACGAGGATATGGGTACAACTTTTATCAACAGATAGTTTTTACTCTGAAAGCAACGTTTTGTCAGAATCACATGCAATTGTGAAACAATTCGCACTCATTGTTAGTTCGAGTGCAGGAATTTTACAAATGCACAAATTCATTTTTGAGTAATCTATATCTAGACCTGTAATGGTAACTTCAACCTCACAACCAATCCAGAGAGGATTTCTGAATGAAGTGATTCTAAGAATTTTGCTTTAAGAATGTTAATACCAAGACCTTATTCTGTTTAAACGATACTGATTAGCTGAAATTCATTTGGAATAAAGATAAAGTTTTCAGGTTATACCTTTAAGCAAACATATTTCTTTTATTCTTAGAGATGAACATCTTTCTTCACATTTGTATATTTGATATAGATCGACGATATTAATCAATGAAAGCTGCAGAAAGACATGGTGTTTTCAAGGTGTGATTATTAGTAATGAATAAAGCTAATTCAGCAGGTTTCGCCATAGCTGTAAAAAGTCACTGATAACAATGAGAATTCATTTTGAATATCATAAATAAACGCGTTATGTAAAATGTCTTAAGATAACAGGATGCTGGTCATAATATATTGTGTAACATAAGATAATAGGATAATACAGGGGTGACATTGGAGTTTTTTAAAAAACAGCTGAAATGCAAGGAAATAAAGTTCTAGGGTGGTAATCTATGAATAAAACTACAGAGAGGGCCAACCTGAAAACAGCTGAAATCAGCTGATCAGCTGAAAATTGCTAACCCTGATAATAACAATAGTGTCCTGTAACATAAATGAAGGCTTATACATTATGTATACAGCTATTGAGTTCTCTTTAACAAAATGAGCCCAATAGCATAAGAAAACTCTAAAGCTTTGTAGTTTAAACCTGCATGATAGCATAACTTTGTAACTTCGTGACGAATGCGTGGTAACAATGGAGGTTTATGTTTTAGCGAAGGATGGATTGAAAGGTGAACTTACTGCGTGACGGCTGTATGATGACGCTTATGACTTTGTTCATTATCCTCAGGTTTCCTCCTCCACAGTCCCCATCCGCCAACATCTCGAACCCATCTATACTCTCCTTGTACAGCTGAAAACCAATTTAGTACATTAGGGAACATCGATATCATTCAGAGGTATGGTGTGGACGATAGTAAGAAATATCAGAGTTTAGTTAAAGGGATATTCTTAAGAAATTCATGTCATTATGTGACACAAAGTGATACTACAAATAATTTAGAAATCTCGGGTCGAGTCTCTTCTGCGATTCAACCTCAAATGAGGCAACAAATGCCAGTACCAGAAGCTTACCCAGTTCAACTCCAAGCATTTTCAAGAATTTCAAGAGCTATCAGTGATCCAAATTATTGTGAAAGTTATCATAGATGTAAGATTTCATAACCTTAAAGTTGGAGATGTCTTACAAGAATAATTGAAATAGCATGAATGATAACAAATTTACACTTGATTTGTCATTTAGTGAATTTTTTGTACTTAGATGAGCAAGAAGAAATCTATTTTTAAAAAGTCATTAGAAATTCGATAATCGATACAAATGGAGTACAGTGAATGAATCAAAGCAGTCCCTTTATCTTTGTCCTAATGTTACCTAAACCATTTCATAGGCAATAGACAAGATTACAGTGCTTATTCCTCGAAAAGTTTATACGACCCCAAAGTAAAATTTTCAACTATTGACTGAGTAACTGTTACGTGCTGAATGGCCAAGAAGACACAAACTGTTTTAGTCAGTATGTGGGTGTTAAGCATAACACATGGCACTTACGAGGCAGTCTGAGACCTTCTGTGTGTCGCCCGGTTTGCTGATGATGATGTAGCGCGACCGTGTGTCACTGTCCGTCCAGTTCTGGTTGCACTGTAGGATCTCAACTGAAACAGAATGTAACATTATTAAATCTTTGACAAAACCTTTAAGATTATGACAGAAAAGAAGCGTGGAAATGATCAAATATATTTTCATTATTGACCGGCAACATAGACGACACGTATATTTTCATTACAGATGAAAACAGATTGTTCATTGTTGATATATGAACATAACTGTAAAATTCATAAAACAAAAGTTCCCTATTCATCTGTACATTACGGTTATACTTTATTAAAATACAACAAAAACATAAATGGTTTAACCGCAACCAAAACACTGGCTTACTTGTTAATCTTTGACGATGTATATTTTCATCGTTTAAATGCCAATCCAAATGTTTGTAAAATAACTGTACACAATCGACACCCATTTTAAAATTGTCTCGAATGAATTATGTTTATTAAAACATCCACGACGAACATATGCAATCGAAATACTTTACTAGGATCTAGAAACACTTATAACCGTCATATGTATAGATACTATGTATATAAGTGGAAAAAACTCTGAACAAGTCACATTGATGACAATGTCCTGATAGTTCAATTGATATAATGTAAATACCAAATGTGGAATCAATCGAAATGTACTGTATGAGTAAGTTTGACAAACAGCAGAAACGAAAACAGACACTAAAGATATCCCCAAAATACCCTGGTACATTGTTCCGTGGCAAATATCTGATAAGATCTGTCTACATCAGATTCAGCGATATAATTAAGAGTCCGCTTCACGGAGTACCTTTAGCTGATAGTGCACGTAACACTGTCTTGAGTGGATCATTTTTCCTTGAGGATAATATGAAACCAACGTGTATGTTGCAAAAGAGACGAGAGAAGTAATTACATAACAGAAGACGCTTTCTTATAACAACAACAAAACCCATTAGCCAAATTCTCATCCAGGAATCCAGAAACCAAATAATTGCCTAACCTGTCAGAAAATATCAAGTTCAAGTAGAAAGGAAACAACATCGATATCTAAAGGAAAGGCTTTGAATGTCAACTGTGAATGGCATAATTTGTTTCTCAGGTTTATATAGTTGGCTCAAATTAGATTCTTAAATGTCATTTGAACACTTACTCGAAATACGAATGTCACATTTACCTAAGAACATGGATAAAGGATTAAGAATTGGGAAAATCAACGCATTTGGGTAATCATCAATGGATTATCCAATGTTGTTTTTTGAAAGTTTTTACGATTATTATTGGTGTTTAAATACAGCGCTAACAATAATTGGAATACATTTTAATTCTCCTACATGCATATTCTCTTCCTCCTTGTTGGAATATCATTCTACAATATTTTATCCAAATACATATTTCCTATCATTGTGCAATCTATCTTTATTTCAGCGCCGAAGAGTGCATAATTACAGTTCATTTTCAGTCAGTCATGCTTAACTAAAGTTAATCATAACTTATACAGTCAGTTAAGAATAATTACCACGCACTGAATATGACGTCAAAGTACCTCTGAATATGTTTTCACAGTAATGTTCAACGGTGAAGCTATGATTGCTAAACTCGCTTTAGGAAATGTGCCTATTTTGTAACAGAAAGATTAAATGTTTTCCAAGATTACGTGTGGGCAGAAAACCCTACTACGTCATTAGTTTTAAAAGTTTGTATTTGAAACCACTTTATAACTTTCAACAGTTATTTATTGGGAGGATGTGAAGAACTTGAATTAGATTTCACTGGGATTATAGCGTCTTTAAAAAGGTGTACCTGATTTCCAAGTCACAAAACGCAAAGTTAAAGAGAAGAGCCATAACAAACACTGGCATGTAATAACGGATTGCTTTCTTTATTCAAACTGTTTATGGAAGCAAACAATTTAATTAATGTGAAAAACTTAAACAAATTATTCTTCTCGAATTTCTTTCAGATATTCCAATTTCGATTGCAAGGAACTGTGAAAAAATTCTCTTCAAATAAAATTATTTAAATTACTCTACGGCAGAGAAATAGCGGTATAAAAGAAAAACGAAGTCTTCCTGTAGTAAATGCTAAAATGACACGCAACCTGCGCCAGAAGTTATATCAGTCGCTCGGCCTTCATAACACGCAAAAATCTACATGTATGCAAATGTTCACAGTGTCGCGCTCTTATTGAACTTGACAGGTTTGAATGGGAAAAAGTTGCCTTAAAACTTTGAATTAATTCCGTTGTGACAAAATTGAAACTTTTTTTAAAAAAGAATTTATCGATTGAGGATCTAGAGATGGCCTACAGAGTGATCACTGGCAGCATTTAGTTCTTATATAAACATCAACTGTCCCCCAAACTTCGTATGTTCTCTCATGTCTTTGTCACATGCAAAATGACATGACAAGCAATCTTCCGGAAATTAGCTTTCCCTCTAAAAAGCTTGTTTGGTTTTTAAAAAAAACTCTTTGAGTGATCTAGCCTTGCCTTACGTGCCTAAGAATATGTCAAACTAATTAATTCCCAGGGAATTTGCAAAAACCGTTCTGGGAAGGTTTCGTGCTAAACAAATGATTTGTACGCAACACCGTGTTTGTGACAAATTGTTTCAACTTGGTCTGTAGATCATAGCACGGCAGAGGTCTTTAAATGAGAATTTGAATTTCTTTCTGGGAAGACAACATCAACTTGTGAAATTAGCTCCAGGCACGGGAAAAAGACTCTTCAGTCAAAGAACGTGGAAGAGGTGATACTGTCGTACAAATCACTTTATTTAGGAAATGAAATCAGCAAATTCAAGACCATGTGATGTCACACTTGCAAAGAATATCTTTCTCGGTAAAGAGAGATGATAACACCACAGCTTATGATAGATATTCTTCCTTCTTAAAGAGAGGATGAAAGTTTAAGAGATGGAATGATATCCTTTATATAGGAGGTAGAAAGTGTTCATTGGATTGAAATCTTTGCTTTTCACTTTCCGGGTATTAAATTGGATCACCTTAGACGGATATTGTAAAATTCCGACTAAGATTCGGACAAATTATTACGGTTTAGTAACGATTTTAATCAATCTTTTTGACAACGTAAATTTGCTCCCGGCCAATGACACACAAATTCAAAAGGTTACAACGTTACAAAGCTGTAAATTGAAAACCGATAATGCCTTTAATATCTAAAAGGTTTCTTATACTCGAGGACCTTTCACAATGACGGAGTCACACCTAAATACTATTAGGCAGTAGAAACAGTTCAAACTATCATTTTTCAATATCTGAATATTGCTTTAATCAATTATCACCATACAAAAGGTGATTAAACCTCTAAACCATACTCTACATCATAGACAAAGCGTGAAGGCGGGAAGGTTTCTATACCAACAATATCATCCAATTAAAGTGAATAAAACAAACGATGGATAACACTTTAATAATAAACACCTTAACAGTTCTATACATCTGGGGAAAAAAGATTGCACCTTCCTTTTCAAAAACTTTATGCATAAATCTATTTGATTATGTTTATCGGTTGATAACGTTTAATTCAAACCAAAGTTTTCGTTTCAGGTTAAAACATGTTTGAAGAAATGACAAGCAGCTGTTTATCATTTCTAAAAACAGTGGGAACGCTTGTAGGGCAGTCAAATTCCATAGTCGACAATCGTTTACATAGCATAACGGCAACAATTGATAAGTAGAGGTGGATGTCTTCATGTATTGAAATAGACTGATTACCGAAGATATGTACTTATGTAAATGTACTATAGGCCTAATAGGCCATCATCAACGTAATAAAGAGTCTGAGTCTGAAGAGTCTGGAGATATAAAACAAGAAACAAGAGAAAAGAATAAGATCACAAAAGAGTGTCAATATTAGCAGAAATGGTTGCCCAAAGAAATTACCTCTTGGAAAAATTTTAATCCTCGTGTCTTCATATGGATCGATGAACATACGAAGAAGTTAAGAAGTAATGGTGTCGCAATATTTCTTAGAGGTACATATGTAAGGGCAGCAAATGATTTCAAAGTAGAAAGAGGACTTACCTGATTGGTGACCGCTAGGACAGGAAGCTTTTATAACCATCAGTGTGGGATCTGAACAGCCTATCTCGATCTTGCCTCCACAGTTTGACATCTTGTCAACATATGAGTAGCTGCCCGGATCTGGACACGGGGCAACTCGGGCTTCCATTGCTGTAATGGAGAGATTAACGTGACTGCTTTATACTCATATGGAGTGAGTGAGTACTGTCCCTTCAGCAACATCTTCATTTAACACATGAGATCATATGAACAAATCAGTGGCGAGTCCAGGCCCTAGATTTTTGAAGCTATCTTAGTGGTAAGATTGTCGTAAGTCAATGTTAATTTATGGTACTTACGACTATCTTAGTGCTAAGAGAGCTACGAAAATCTAGGCCCTGGTCGGAAATCAAATACTTTAAATTTTTCTTTTAGATTGGTTGCATAAAATGAGGACTAAGTCACAAGACGGCCCACCCAACATTTTTAATAGGTTAATCGCCCCTGACGCGATTAATCGCCCCTGAAGATACCTGAATTCGCCACTAGGTGTGATAGTGTTATATCGCTTCAAGAGGCATTGATGAATTTCAGGAAGTAAGAAATGACTGACACCTAAGACTCATGACATCTCTCTACAGCGTAGTAAAGAAGTTCTCCAATCGAGGGGATACATCTCTTGGATAGGAAACATCACGTTATAACTTTGTTTCTTAAGAACTTGATTCATCATGTGATAAAAACATGAAGTAAACAATGATTAAAACTCATTTCAAATTTTACGTCAATTTGATTTAATTATATACAGTAATTTTTTTCTTTATCCGAATAACGTATATAAGTGTTGGTATTGAAGAAAATGTAAACATGTTTTTTCCAACTCGATTCTACTTCTCATGTTGTTTTCGTAACAACATAATGTTATATCTTTATATAACATAAAACATATTGATGAACCTGACACCATGTGACAGGATACATATTGGCGAAATTGTCAATATATAATTCGCACATTTTTATCACCTTTCAAACTCTCAGTTAATCCAGCAATGAACCAGGTAACCCTCATACAGTATAATCACTACATTTAACCGATATCTATAATATTCAGGGATATCATTTTCGATTATTTTCAATAATTCTCATTTTGTTTTCGAAGGAATTTTAGACAACAACTACGTTATTTGGAGAATGCCTCTTGACATAGCTCTTTGAATTCCCTGTACGCAGTTGTGAAGCGAGAGCCAGGAAACAATGATATGATATACAGCACACCTCGTTTAACTTGGCTTTTTTATTGCTAAGTTAATTGTTTGATATTTCCGATTTTATATTCCATAACAAAATTTTGCTTAAGTTGTTCAAAAATGAATTCAGCATACGATATAGATTGTTCATGAAAAAAGTTTTGATGCTGCAAAAGTATTGCTTTATCGAATGTCCAGATCGAAACCAACAGTAATACACTCAGGACAGACACGTTTAGTAGAAGTCCATTACGATACAGATTTCATCAATTGCCTAAGGCAGTAGACATTAAAAGTCCTACATTTACGGTAAACAAGTAATCATGTAAACAACTTGAAAGAACTCAATTAATTGTGTTGATATACTCGAGATATTTAATGCAAGAAGCTACCTAAATACAATCAGGGAAATGACAAACAATTTTATGAAATGAATGTTAAACCAGATTACGATTTACATAGACTCAGTAACGAACACCTACATTTACATATATTCAGTAACGAACACCTACAAACCTATTAATTCGATTTTGCAGCAAGGAATATTTTAGAAAGCCTTTGATCATGTATTAAAATGAATACATCAACAATGCATTTGCGATTGATCCTCAGATCTCAGATGTGTGTTCTCTGATAATACACAATTGCAATTTTTAGTAATATGTTGCACCGACTCGGCGTCTAATTATCGGTGAAAACAATTACTTTATCTTTCCTACGTAGCTTTAGCTTCACGCCCGGAAGTGTGTTTAGGGCGACCTCAAATAATAACTGGTCGTGCTTCTGCGTGCGGCAACCTTTAATCAGCTGATGATCAATATTTGATGCGGTGATTACATCAAGGCGCGATGACGACTTGTTTTACAGTGTAGAAAGGTCTTATACTATCACTGTTTGAAATCAGGCAAACCTGAAGGCTTTTACACAATCAGGCAGGCTTCACACGCGCACATGACTGAAGCACGCGCATACTGAAGAAGAATGAATTCCTATTGATTTGTGTGAGGTCTACTGTAAGCGCAGAGGCTGCCCTGCTGAGCATTGCTGTGCCTTGCGTTCTTCCACAAACGTCAGGCTCATCTGAGCTCGCAAACAGTCTTTTGTCCTAGAAATCCTCACCGACGAGCTAAGCTTCTCGCTACAACATGGAGGCATTTCCGGTTTGTATAAAACCGATGTGCAGAACTTGGTAGAACGCTGCTCCATCATTCAATACGATATAACAGGCACTGAATCTGTACCATCCGATTTTCGATTACAAAGCACGCCGGCTTGATTTTATCTAAGAGTGAGAGTTGTTTAATTGGACAAACTTTGCATGCAGTGCTATTTCCTGAGGTATTCACTTATCAGCATGTAACGAAGATGGACATGAATTTCGTATCGGCGCTGTATTTCTTCCTTCTGTCAACGGCGAATCTGCTGTGCTGATGTAGATACAACACGTTTTCGTACACCAGTCGCTCAGTATCTCTACTGCAAAGCTGGATCTATGCGAATACATCCATCAAATGATTTATCTCACTAACACATACTCTGGTGCCACTTTGATCTAACACTTTTTTTATACTTACGGATTAAAACGTATTTGTGGACGTTGTCAAAACTTCTTTCCTCGCATGCTCGATTTTGCGCAGAAACTGGCGTCCCTGAAAACAATTTAAGAATACAGATTAGCAATGAAAGTCTTATCATTGATACACTATTATAAATCATATTGTTCATGAAAGAGTCCGTCCCTATGCATATTAACTGATAACATGATTCAGAGGATAATTAATAGAGCTGCAGCCACTGGTCAGATCGTGATTTATGACTTCAAACGTGGTTTTAGAGTTCAATAACATGATCTTTTGAAACTGCATAACCAAGTAGGGTAAAAATGGAACCATTAACAAAAACAAAATCGTTCCATCATATGTCTTTATCATCAAACGTGACTTCCTTAAACTTGAAGCATCGATCAAAGATTGAAATTGGCAAGCGGCTTTTATTTTTGACCAAGCGATAAAATACTGAGGTCTTGGAGTCTTACGAAATGCCTCTTCAAATTTGAGTGAAGTTTCCATTTTGACTTTTTGTCGTAAAACAGAACGTATACCTCAATGATTTAAAAACTTGATTGCTCTCAAAAATGTTCTTCCCTTGCATATATTCTTTTTTATGTCTTTAAGTACATCTAATACAAATCTGAAAAACTGGATAGAAGACTGATATTTAAAACTCCATCATCTTTTATTTTTTGTGACAAGTCGAAATATAAAATGTATTTCTGATTTATATTCCTTTTTATTCACAATTTACGTTTTAAAACAAATACTGAAAAAAGTTTTTATGGAATATGGTATTTACCTAAGAGAAGATCTATAACCGCGGGGCCTCTTCTCTTCAACCGCATACACTGGTACATCGAAACGCTGAAAAAGATCAGGTTTTTTTGGTTAAAAACTCCAGACAAGATTTGATCGAAAAAGCAATGTTTGAGGCTTAGAGGATTGGCAGCGTGGAGCGTTAGGGTAGAACAGCGCCTGGGGTCTTAAAGAAGATACATAGATGGTGATATTTTTATCAGTATTGATTCCGAGGAATTCCTCAGTAAATGTTATTGAAGTTGGTTGAAAAATCTTGGACAGAATCCAACCGCTACAGGCTTCAATCTGGAAGTGTATTACAGCCTGATCTGTGTACTGCCTTATAATGCACTTTCGTAGAGTTGTAGAATAGCCCGGGAAAATGAGAATGATGCTCCTTGTGTTTATGATTTTGGAAACCAATTGTCAGCAAATGGGTCAATAGAATTGATCTTAGTTTGGTTGATCATTGAATTATGTAACGAGGTCGTTGTTCTATAGATCTAAGATCAAGTCTACAATCTAATCCTTTATGTCGTTTGACAACAGTATCTCATAAAATGTTCGGGTTCTAAATGTCGATATAGTGTGTATGATGATAATATGGCGGCGTGGTATGCCGATCATACTTTACATTTACCAAACTCTTTGGTTGTTAAAAAGATGAAAAAAAGAAGTTAATTCTATTGCACATTTCAGACTTGTATGAATAAATCCGTTATCCCGAACAAGCCGACAGCTAATATTTTCAATACATTATACAAACTCAAGCTTATTTGATCAGGGTTTGCGAACAGACAGTCTTTATTTAGACGTCTCCAATTATGGAAAAATAGCCACCAAGCACGGAAAAAACAATCTCGCAGAGGATACCGAAATCTAAATAGTGTTTTCTGATCACAAAAATGTGTTTTGTCTGTCTGACCGAAGAGAGTCCACAAGAGGAGTTGAATAATTCACGGAAGTGAAGACTGCTGTTTGTTCCTGAACCATAAAACAAATTAGCTATTTTTCGAACTTTCGCCCTGTCGAACAAGACCCGGTATCGGGTGTCGAACCAGCCACAATCTTGCAAACATTGAACCTGAACACCAATAAATATTTAACCTGGCCATTGTAAGTGTGAAATCTAGTCTTCTCTTTGCGTGGTCTGTTTACTCAGTTCCTCGTTTCTTACTGACATCAATAACAGAGTATCTGAAGAGTCTATACATTGGGGCACGTTCACGTAATCAGGGACTGACCTCGCTGCTAATTTGTCTCTAGTTATTCTATAAGTCATAGGAACAGAGCGTATGGTCAACAATGGAGACTGGTTTGCCGAAGGTGAAGGACAATTATAAAGGGACTGCGCAGACAATTAGTAGCTTAGACTAACACACAGTTTCTGAAAGAATTTATTCAAATTGGTGATATATTAAATATATTAAAAAAGTCTCGAAAATTGTGATTTTGAGACGTCTAATCTAAGTTAGTCTTAAACAGGTTTCGTTTCGGGCTACGTTAAATTTTACACTCTGTGGGTTAGACAATTGGATTCTATGGAAACAACAAAACAACGTTCGTTTGACTGATAATAAATCAAGAACATACTACGGAGTTGCTTGACGATGGTGAGATTATTATACCCGATATATGATAAAAGTCATTAATAGCTTTTCCTTTTATCACATAATGAAAAAGCAGAGAGGATTAAGGAGCCATCACGTAATGAAGACGTAGGAAAAGGACTACGCTCTGTGAAGACAGAATAATGATTTAGGAGATTAACAGAGAAAATGGAGGAAGCAAAAGAACCTCCTCGAGAACAAGCAACCATTGTGTGACTAATGACATTGCCTGAAGCAAAGATCTCCCTTTTACTCATCATTCTGTACATCTCGTCTTATTGTTTTTCCTTGCGGGGGCATTAGTCACCGGAATTAATTTGTTAGATTCTTTGTTGGGAGTTATTTTGGCACACATGATGGCTTGGACAATAGTACTTTCGAAGCATCAGGCTATCATCATTTAAAGGACTCTCTCAGAAATCTTTCATATGGCTAGATAAATAACTCGACGATACCGTTGTCCTGGCACATAAACGACAGACCAGGACATTTGGTTTGTTTTAAGAGAAAATGCTGGATCACCCATATTCAGTAGATGTGGAAGCTTCTTTTTATATGTATGTGACATTTTTCTTCATTATGGAACGACGGACATGTATATATAAACGATGTTTTATACTTTAATCATCGTAGGCTTGTTTCCACAACAGATGTTAATGTAATGTTAATATCGTCGTTCGTGTCATTTTTTATGCATAATATTACAATTGACGTGTCACTACACAAAATGACTATCGTATGCCTATATAATTTATCATTATAAATAAATATACTTTCGCCAAATGTTGATATGAGTGTTTCAGTTTCTAAGCGACTAAATGCTTTTTATGTTTTTCAATTTGAAATGTCATTTGAAGATTGATTGGAGGAAGATTTCAATATACATAACAAATTCAATATATCCTTAATATACTAATGTTGTATAATTTACCTTACTGTTCTCAATGTCACTTATGTGAATTACCAGAAATAAAATTCTGTTCTCTTCTGCTACAAAAATGCTTATTCCAAGAAATTCTTTGAACAAACTTAATCAAACTATTCAGATTAGCAGTGTAACAATCCAATTATAGAGTTTTTGTAGATACAATTCCTTGATATTAACGAAACCATACTGGTTTTTGCAAATGATTGCCTTGCTCTATTGATGCGAATGTTTTTTAAACTTTTTTCATGTTTAAATAACTTCACAGTAATTAAGAATAATGTACTTATTCGTTTGAAGATGTATTATACATAAGGCGTTTACAATATGATTGATTAACTCAGCTGGCATCTAAGGCTACAGCGGTGCGTGTGAGAAAACTCAAACCCACGTCGAAACCTCATTTTGCAGCTGGTGAAAAATATAATTAGCCATAGTTCTAGCATAATTATTAATGAGAATCAATTGCCATAAGTGATAAACAATATGTGCAGTATAATTTACCTCCAACCCTAAACTCAGTACGCGTAATACAACATATGTCACACTTGTATGGCATTGAGATCCACATATAGCTAGTACAGCAATGACACGAAACATATGGCATAAACGATGAAGTAGATGATACATGAATATTTACCTTCATGTTAAAAGAAAGTTTTGCTGTTTTATAGCTTGTATAGATAACCCCATTAAGCGTAATATAACATCGGTCACACTTGTCATATTGTATGGCATTGAGATCCACATATAGCTAGTACACCATTGACACGAAACTTATGGCATACGATGAAGTAGATGATACATGAATATTTACCTTCATGTTAAAAGAAAGTTTTGTTGTTTATAGCTTGTATAGATAACCCCATTAAGCGTAATATAACATCGGTCACACTTGTCATATTGTATGGCATTGAGATCCACATATAGCTAGTACAGCAATGACACGAAACATATGACATAAACGATGAAGTAGATGTACATGAATATTTACCTTCATGTTAAAAGAAAGTTTTGTTGTTTTATAGCTCATATAGATAACCCCATTACGCTTAATACACCATTTGTCACACTTTTCATATTGTATGACAATGTGATCCACGTATAGCTAGTACACCAATGACACGAAAGATATGACATAAACGATGAAGTAGATGATACATGAATATTCAAATTCATTATAAATGAATGTTTTGCTGCTTATAGAGTTTGTACCCTTAGGTATTGCGCAATATTCTTTTCAATTGTGAAATGCTAGATAAATCGAATTACTTTCATGTAAGAATGATGAAATCGAATTAAATAGATAATGCCATATGATAGCAAAGGAAATCCCACGCCATGATCTATTCCTACTTTATGAAAAAAAACTTAAGTTCTTTAATCTTTGCGGAGTGAATATTAGACATAATAACTGATGACAGTTCAAAGCAACACGAAAGGTGACACATTTTGATATTGGACACATCTGTATTCAAGTATTATATTATATTTCTGTTATTTATACACGCTGTATGATAGAATCTATGACTGGCATTCTAGTTCTTCAGATATTGATGCAGAATGAAATTTGTTATGGATATACAACTTCTGCAATTTGTTTATAAAAATGTCGAAGTCGTCGTCTAGCATGTGGAACCTGACACATATATTAAAGATGTATATCCATTTTCAAAAATCACTAATCTCCTTCACTATCTGAGGGGAACATATTTCCGAAACGTGTATATTCTGTAAAAGTGTACTTTGTGACCTTACCAGGAATCGTTAGTGGTGTAAGTGATGAACTTCATAACGACGGTATCGCTGGGTCTGGCGTTGTTATTGGTCAGTGCCGTTG
Organism: Phorcus lineatus; assembly: GCA_921293015.1. Lineage (NCBI taxonomy): Eukaryota > Metazoa > Mollusca > Gastropoda > Trochida > Trochidae > Phorcus > Phorcus lineatus. The sequence continues at coordinate 18,783,947 of OV121083.1, read as the reverse complement.
TGGTCTGAAGGATGTCCATGCATCTGACCGCTAACAGGGCAGTCCGGTCACCACGTCTGTCTCGTACGTTGAAGATACGGAACTCGTGTCTGTCCTTGTCCACGCTCAATCTGAATTCCCCTCCGATATCCCGCCATTCCTTCCACGTTGTGAGGAATTCTGGGTAAGTGCATGTTGCCCTCGACCACTTCTCTGTACCTGCCATGGGGGTCATCAAGTGCAGGTGGTTTTGTACAATTGCAAGGTTTGTGCTTATTCCATTATTTACAGCATCTAAATTTCTTAAAATGAATTGCCGATATATGACTTTTGGTACCATCCTTATCTTTTGGTATCCAAGTTAATTACAATCGTTTATTGACAGATTAGTTATAATATTCTACTATAATTGACATACAACCATAATTTTGACCATACGTACTTATAAATGTCAGTTACAGTTCATAACGAATCAACATCGTCAGAAGTTATCAGTCATGTAAGAATTAAATGCATATCAAGGCAGGCGGTGCGAAAAGATGACTAGGTAATTTCAAATACAGAGTTCAAACAGAAAGGAGCACTCACTGTGACTTAGGGACATGGTGAGGTATCCGACCCTGGGGCTCTGTAGACCCTGACACGTGGGGTCAGCCGACATGGCCATCTCACCTTGGGACCCCCAGAAACTGTGCATCTGAAAAATAAAGGGTCATAAAATAAGCATATATTGATTCGTATTATATGTATATGGTAATTGTAGTGTAAATTGTCAATGCTAGGCCTGATCACAATTCATTAACAATACTTGTACACCTATGGAATGAGTATCCTACTTATGTCAACAGAGTACTGCCTCTAGCAGTCCAGCTTTGCCGTGACGTCATCAAGTTTATGACGTAACAGCATGGTGATATCATTAGGTTTTGAAGACATATCATTACGAACTCATATTCATGTACGTGATACTTTAAAAGCATGGCGATTTAATATTGATTATACTAAATATCTATCACCTATGGGAATTCCCCCGATGTCACATTTGAAAGCCCATACACTATTGAAGATGAGAAAAATATATACGTGTTTTGTTATGTATTAATCATGTCAGCAAATGTGCTGATGCAAAACAACAACGAAATTGTGAATCATAAAATATATCATTGGATATACATTGTCCTGTGTATTAATCATTCAGCAACTGGTTATTATGAATAATATTCAATCTGGATGTCGGACATAACTCGACCACGGACTAATTAGCGATCATAAAAACTCATTATAACCTATTTAAAGAAAGGATTCATAAAGCTGATGCTCCTGTAAGGAAATATCAAATAAAATAAATATCTCATTAATTCCTAATATCCAAAGCAAAATAAATTTGCTAAAGACTTAACAAAATATCATTAAATGGAATCAATATTTTGATTCCTTATAATTTGTTTCGCGTTCCAAACGTTGAGATCACCCTTATCGGTACTTCCTACCATGCCTTGACGAGTAAATAAATAACATGTGTGATGCCAAGACACGGAATAGCTTCCCCAGAAAGGTCACAAGAAAGAGTTCCAAAAAAACCTGGAAACCATCACGACACAGCGTCTAGGTTGGAACGTTACAGCTTATTCAATCAGCAGGCAAGAACCAAATTGTTGCTCACAATCCAATTCCGGTTTTTAAAGTTATTATTCAATTGATAAGCAGGAATTGTATTAAACTTGACCTTTGTTACTTGTTGCGGGAAGCTCTGGCAGCACGTTTCAGGTTCCATTGGCATCTTTATTATTACCGGAATCTATCGTCATCGACTCTTACTCTTACAGCGCTGACATGAATATTTACTGCACACAGCGATGGATTATATGAAAACAATTCACTACTTTAGCAGCCGCAGTAGAAGCTGTGGACTTGGATACAGTTATTGATTGATCCGCGGCCGGGGTCGATAGGGGACCGACACGGAATTAAGGACTAGGCTTTTTTCGGTCCCCAATCAACAAGCGGCGTATTCGTGAAACACGTCTTATTTTCTGAATGAATGGGTAAAGCTGACTGGTTAAAGTAATACAGTTGGGAAGCATTGCGGGAAAAGTCCCTTTGCTTGGAGGAGAAAGAAGTCGTGCAAGGCGCATACTGCTAATTGAAAGGGAAATTGGATGACGGTATTACACAACTATCAAGGACCTGCTAACTGGATAACTAAGGGCGGGCTCCTCCGAGACCTCGCAAAGTCGAGACAAGATTGCAGCATTGGGAACACACTGAACATATGGAAAGTAAATCTATGATTTAGTTAGCAGACGCAAGCTCCTAATGGAATGCTTCGACGGCACCTTTAGATTAAATTGGAATTCATAGACGCGATAAACGCCAGATAAATCGTCCAAAGAAATGGAAGAAGTGGTGTCGTCTGCTCACAGGTCACGTGGATGAGCGATTCCGTGAAACACGTGCAGCTCGAGTGAGAGTGCTCGGCGCCAATTACATGAAGTATTTCTAATTTGCAGCAAGGAATGCGTGAGAATTACGTACAAAACAGCGGTACATTTGACTCTTCTCCGTCAAACCAGGACCGGTAAACTTCCCGTACAAGAAGTTCTCGCCGTTGTTCCATTCAGCTAAACACTGGAACTGCAGATCTGAAATTTATAAAAACACATTGTATAAAAACTGAAGCCATTAACAAGCAATATGAAAAACAAGAAGTATTTCAATACGATTTCATTTTGTGGTAATTCAATAAAACGTTCCATTGATGGGCAACAACGTAATTCAGATCATTTTCATGGTTGTCGGACCTTTCTCGAAATAATTACATGCATAACAGGGAATTTTATTAGTTTTAAGAGTCAAGTAGTTCCGTACACGTAGAACCCATCACCAAGACTTTATTAGCTAAACAATACGAAATTAATACGTTATCAGTCAGACCCTGGTTTACGAGAGTCCTTTATGTACATAACGCAACAGAGTCCATTCATAGACCCTCAGCCTGTTCTACAGAACTAGGAACTCAGATAGTAATAACATCCCTCCAGCTGCCCCAGCCTTTGAATGCACTCGCCTGATTATCGGTTTCTAGACAGCAGGATGATTTAGAGTTTCCGACACAAAGACTGCCTCTTATATAGCCTATCCATCAGTCAAAGGAGATATTGGGCATTTGTAATATACAGAATTGATATCAACAATCTATAACAATACAAAGTTCACCAATGTCGTGTTGGTGGTCAGCTGCGGTCCTACTAATAAGGTCCGGTTGTTCTATAGAATCGTCTGAGCACAGGTTGCACAGCTGACTTAGGTGTATGTCGCCTATTATATACAGTCTTCATTAGTTCCCTAATCGTTCTAGTTGCCAATTAAAATATATCTGAAGTATGTCATTTATTGGATTGGGCCAGCTAAATCGGATTTTGATGATTATCCAGTACGGTGTATTGATGTGAGATATTTTATTGAGTTCATCACGGTTGATAATGTTCTGTGTTGATCGTCTCAAATAATCGAAACGGTCAATGAAAATGCAATAAAGATGAAATTTTAATGTCAGAATGATTAACAAATATTTCATCTTTTTGGAAGTGGCAATTTGCTTTACACGCAATGAAACACGGGTTTGGATGGAATCTTAACGTTCCATGCGAAAAATAGAGAAATAATTCGGAGTGATTTTAATGAAGTCGCAATTTTTCTTACATTGACAGATCCGTGACTCACTTGTTAAACTTAACTTGAAAATCTTTACTTTACACATGAACAATTGTTGAACTTTAAATACGAAACTTTTACATTGTAAAAATCGCATTTTAAGAACTGAATGGTCGTAAAAGAGAAGAAAAGCTTTCCGATTCGATTAGGTCCATTATATACTGAGAATTGAGCAGGCTAGTCCTACACGTTCATTACTAGCTTCCCAAATCAGCAATAAATGTCAGTCATATATCCCCATCACGGAGCCAGTCCAATAGCATGCCATCCATTAAAATTTACTAAGGAGCTAACGATGGAAAAAACGTTTTTATAGTCATCCCTTCAGTGAAAGTCGCTCCTTTGGGCATTCTCCCAGCAGGGGAGTAGGGTTCGCAACTATCACGGCCTTGTAACGGAGCCTGGATAAGGTCAAAGTGATTATGCTGAAGGTTTCCAACAATACTTTGTAAATTGGCCTTTAGGTCGGTTCATGCAATGTTGCTTGGGCCTACTTATACGCACCTTGGTCTCGGGACTCTGGGTTCTCCCGACATCGTTTATACTTGAAGATGAACTTTGACCTGTCGGCACATTCCTGGATTTCGGAGTAGGGGTCATCGCAGTCCCTGTTTGTCTGGTTGTTGTACGAGAATGAATAGGGACCCCGGAATGGACAGGGAACAGGGACGCTTGGCACTGAAATAGATATATGGGAGGTCATTTCAAGCATGCACCTGGGGTCCCGGGTTGTGCTTTAATTTATTTCTTGTCAAAAGTCACAACATCTATCATGGTTACCCTGTCAACACAGATTTAAGCGGAAGTATTGCTCGTCAATCTCGGAGCGAAACCTACGTACAAGCGTGGTGGTAGAATTATATTAGGATAAAAGATGACCATCTAATTTTCGTTGATAGTCTTTTTATTTTCGTTGAGATAAAGAAGATATGTTCCAAAGATATCTTGCAAGAATGACAGCAAAATACCTTTCCTGTTACAATTGAAATCCCTGATAATCATCCTGTATCATGACTGTGGATTAATAAGGATTCTCCCTTATGAAATCTACATCTATATAATTGCGCAATGTGGAATTTTAACCATTAACATTCCTTGTTTTATCATAAAAAATATGTTTAATATACTAGACTGTAGTCTACCCTGCGAAGAGTATACCGATTCCCATACGAAGCCATCAGACCAATAGAAAGATGTCTATCTAAAGTGAGCTTTTATTGAAGCATTCAACAAAACAAGACCTTTGGTGAAACCTTACATCTAACCCCGCATCTACCACTCAAACATAACATCTATTTGTGTAGTCTCCTGACAAAAACATCTCAGTTCAGTAACAAAATAAAGCAACCTTTAAAACAGAGCAGCATTCGTTCTGCTCGAGTTACAGCGTGTAGAGAATTATCGTAAAACACGAAAAAGTAATATTTTCTGAAGGATGCTATCTCTGTAGGAGCCTCTATGGCCGACAGCTGGGATACATAAAGTCACTCCAATAATTACAACATGTATAGTGTTTGTCCGTTTTGACCTGATCTTCTCTTAAATAGGACCACTCGTGGATAGAACTTCCATTGTGGTGTTCGAATGTTTCCATAACTATGTAAATGTTACCATTTCTGATGGATGTGCTCCCTCCCCTTCAGTATCAAATACGTCCACGGGGGACTCCCGAGGCATTGAGGAGATCTTGTAACAATAGGCCCTATCTACCAGCCGTGATCTCTCTTAACATCCACTCGCGTTCCAAGTGCCGTAACACAACAGCATCCAACACAACCGTTCTCCCGTATCAGACATCTCTTTGGCCTTCCCGCCTGAATCTGAGTACACCTGAACCCTTCTCCCGTATCAGCGTCAAGCCCCGTCCCCCCTCTTCTCGATGGGAGGGGTCAAGAGCAGGGATCATGTCTGACACCACAGGGTGCAAGAGAACATAGCTGTCTCGTGTAGAACATAGACCAGAAGCACATTGTACGCTATCTCCGTGTCTGTGTCTACGCCGACAATAAACACTGCCAAACTACAGATTGCCTTGTAATTCCTCCACTGCCCGTGTTTGTTTAGACCGGTGATACTTCATCTTCAGGGAAAGTAGTGTCAACAAGACGTTTGTAATGTTGGGCATGTTCATTACCTCACAGAGAGAGGGGTGGTTACATGTTTGTGGGGTGAGGGGTGGAAAGAAGGGGGTGGGTGTTAACACCTGAGACCTATGATAAGATGTGTTTTTATTTCCTTGACAACCATTACACTGTTATTACGAACTACGACTTGTTTTCATTACATATATATATATATATATATATATATATACTTTAGAAGAATTTCGATATGCATGAGTAATGAAAACAAGTCGTAGTTGTTATATATATATATATATATATATATATATATATATATATGCATATTACAGTTATTGATAGCAAATAATGTAATCAGTAGAGGTAAAACATATTCACATACTCATCTTCATTTCAATGTTCATTTTCCATTCTTTATTCAGTTGAAAGATATGAGTTTTAAAACGATGTAGTCAGTATTATTTACGAGTAAACGTTTCAAATAATTATCAACATCTTTGAATTTTGTATATCATCTTTTTATAATTTTGATCCAAATGATGGAAGATGTGAACAAGTTAGGCATTATACATAACCTTTTTGTGAATTAATTCCATGTGCACGTTGTAAAAGTTTGTTAACTTCAGGTAAGTTCAAAGCACTCCATAGTGCTTTGGATATAATGTTTTATCAAAATGAATAACTGAATCAATAGACATAAGAACGAAAGCTATTTGAGATCGAAGCTGGTTCAAGCTTTGGAAACAGCTGACACAACTAGTCATGCCTTATGCTTTAACAAATAAATTAAATAATTGATTCATAAAATATGACAAATAAATAAGTGGTTAATGCGTAGCACACTTATGTCTGCACCTGCACTGCCGTACAATAAGTCACACAGCATATAACGTTTTATTTCTATTCGTTTCCAAGGTTACACTAAGTCTACAAACAAATGATTGCGAATAACGCTAAATTAAGAAAGACTTATAAAGTAGATAACATTTGCTTATCACTTTCTGACAAATAGTTGCGAAATCATAGACTGAATGTGTAATTTTTCCATTTCATTCTTTCTTTGGGAATGTATTTTTCCCCACAAAAAATATTTTTGTTTATGTAATTACTAAATGTTGGAATCAAATTGAAACATAACACAATCTTGCGAGGTGACGCTTTGATCTAAGCTATATCTCTTTGAACGCTTTCAGTAATCAAATATGAAAACAAACACCAGTTATTATTTATCCCATCTATTAAACCCATTCCATCATTCAGACATATATTGCTTCCGGTCTTAAGGGCAAAAACTCTTAAGTTCCTTAATTATACGTTTCGCATTTCTCTCTCTTAATTGATTTCATATTGCGAAGCCCACCCACTGATAAACAGGTGCGAACAGGTAAGTCAACCAACCTTTTACAATTGTATGCAGAATGAAGTCGCCGGTGATACGATCACACACGTTCCTAAGGCTGTTAGCTTTTGTACAGAATCCTGAAAAACAAACAAGTAATTAGAAACAAGAATTAAATATAGAGACGAGTTTCATAATATTTACCACAGGTCGTAAATGGCGTTGAATGACCTTTACGAAATAACGTAAGGAAATCATAGCTTTCGTGGGGTGAATCCAGGGGCTTAAAACTGTCATTTAACGTCATTTATACTGCAATCCCTTTAAGCCTACTTTCTGGTCTGCAGTCTGGAAGAGTCAAAATACGCCACATTTGGTTTACAAATATCAAATCTCATACTTCTCGAGGACTCGTGGGACGTAATAGAAAATGGTATGATCCTCTTAATGCTAACTTTACGCTTTACCATTTTCATTGGCATCTAAATAAAAGAAGTTAACCCTATTCTCCAGCACGGCCGTCTAACCTGACGACATAAGATAAGACATATGGTCGGCTTTGTCTGTGACAAGTCATAAGATTGTTCTCGTAGTTCAAGTATCGCAAATTCTGTCTTGTAGGACTCGATTAGAAAGCAGGGCCTTCCAGGAAGAGCTTCCCCTGAGATCAATGCTTGACGTGCTTATATGGTCCCCTGTCTCCTCCCAACACGGAGACAAGCGAGGGGTTGTTTGCCGGACCCCGCTAATCTGATTAAACCCCCCAGGGGCCAGAAATTTATCCAATATGTCCCTCGCTTTACATAGTAACACGGGAGATCTGAAGATCTATATCTTTCATGTCCACTTCCCCTTAAATAACCATTATACATCGTTGTGCTCTCAAGACGAGCTAAAAAGGCTAATGTTTACTTTTAAAGTCAAATTAGATTATCAAGGCAGAGAGTTCCTTTTGGGAATTCGGATCTTTTTTTTGCTAAACGTGTAAAACTAATGGTGAAAGTTCTCTTATTGGATTTGCGTTAAATACACTATATACGTCATGGACAGAAGAATTGACTTACATCCCCAACTGTAAAGGTTGAGACACAAGGATGTGAGCGAGAGTGTAAATGGCAATGTTAACGCGACAAGGCTCGAGGGAAAAGGCTTTGTAAGAATTTATCATTTGAAAAGATCAAGCGTTGATGAGACCATCTTCATGCTCTTGTTCGTAAGCTTGTAGGCTATCGGCAAACCTCGAGCCCTTGAGAACCAGGGAAGACCTAATTGATAGCATATCGTTTTTCTTCTGCCATCGAGATGTGCAGAGAGGAGCAGAGAGGGAATTCAGAACTATTTGTTACTTTCTGTCTGGAACCAACATTAACAGAGTGAAAATCACAGGGAAGCGTATTGCTTGAAAATAGCATTTGTAACATTTTCCTGAAAACGCTTCCCTATTACTACACACACATAAAAGCTCCTTTTATATCAATTCAATTCTTTATCTCTGAAATATTGATTATGATACAGATAGACTAGTATCACACTAAAGTTTTGAATAATTCTGTAAAGAAGAATGCACATAACTATGTAAAATAAAAAATTTGTAATTAAAGATAAGGTCTATGTGCATATATGACGGATTTACTTTTAGGAAGTAAATAGACAGGGTTTATAGGTACATAATGTTTCTATCAAAGAGGTACGCGTCAAATGTAAATATGACTCTTCTTTGAATGCAACATCAATGATTAACAGCTTATCATGTCCTTATCTTACGAAGATATGTATTTTAACATCTATATTCAAATACTTGTAAAATGTATAGATACATTCATTCATAGATACTATTCTTCCGAATTCAATACCAAAACCAAAACTTCAAATATACACACAAATATAAGTCATGAACCAACCCGATTTTCAATGTTGAGACATTTTATAGTTGATAGGATGAAAATATTGCTTTGATATTGAATATTTATTATATTATATATATCATATTCTTATGTCAAGTGTGTAATTGCCGTTCCTTTAGGAATCCTTTGAAACAGGTAAGATAATGGCTCCAAAGGTGATATTTTCTATCTAATGAAACACAAATGATCACGGAAATAATATAATTGAACAATAGTGGTCATATGCTCAAGTCATGGAACTCACTGAAAGACATATAAAGCAATTTAAGCATACAGTTACAAGAGAAACCACACGAAACATGCATCAATACTGTAGCACCGTGGCTGCAGATGCAGTGGACATCACAGAGGGTATGCCATTACTTAAGAGATGAGTCAATAGCGTACGTAATTCTGTTAGGATTGTGTAAACCATTCAGTCCCTTGCATAGCTTTACAGGGCGTATTTAATTCGATTGAAGTACTGTGGTTCACAAGGCGTAATCTCCTGATTGCATTCCTATCCGGGATTCATCTGATCATACTTAATTAAAAAATAATTAATCAACCACGCCCTTCAAAGTTTGTTCCAAACCCACATACATGTATTGTGTTTCTAAATACTTTATTTGCTTTGAAAAACATAGGGGAGAGGAAGCCTACATAACATTTATGCATTAATTAATTAAACATTTTTTTTATCCATATGATTTTTTTTATCATTATACATTTTTTTAATCATCACAAATTTATTTGACGATTTCAATCGACAATTTGATTAATATTGGACACGTCAGTTTTGGTTATGCCTCAAAACCTTAAAACTACATTATTTTTATCATTTTGTATGTTTTATGAGATTCATTAGAAATATCAAGATGGCCTTGCAAAAGGAATTATAATGGGTGTCATGTGAAATATACTTTGCCATTTAACTTTAGAAAAAGCTTTACTCCGCCTGTAGTATAGATTAATGTATTTATAATCCCCATTTACAGTGATCGGTGACCATTAATAAAAAAATTAATATGAAACTTAAAATCATTTGGCATTTATGAAATAGGCTTCATAGGTTTCTCTTTCATCATGATTTTTAAAATAAATACTTATTCGAAATTAAAAGCCCGTAATGAGCAAATTGAAATCATAAATGAGTAGAAAGAATACATTACAATGAGTGCAAGTTTCATTCTAATATCAATTCAACTGCTGTAAGTATGTACGTATCAGAGATCCTCATCGTTGAAACATTTAAATCATAAACTCATATATAATAAATAAAATAATATACAAAGGATAATATTCATCAAGATAAAGTTACATGCGAACAAACCATTGCCATATTTTATAGTTTCTTGTTCATAATTCTCATTCTTTAAGGGAAGATAATGTTTCACAGTCCATCCATATAAAATATAAGTAAGTTTTGATAATAAAAAAAAGATTAATCATAATTATCCATAAAATCATAATGAAATGTTTTCGTCTCACACGCTGTTTGTATACAGAGCGAGAAAACCACTCAAAACATGATTTATTAAACCACACTCATTTCATTTAAGACACAAAAAGACGATGCAAACACATTTCGAAGTATTCATCAAATTTTAATTCTAATGTCTTTACTCTCAACCCCGGATTTGACTCGATGCGTCATTTTGAACACGTCATCTACTTTCAAATAACACCGGTGGGTTTTGCTCAGGTTCAACAGTAGTCTTTGGCTACTACATAATGTGGTTATCTTGACGGAAGATTACAATATCATGTCCTTGTAACGAAAAGATCTGAAACCTGCGGTCATTCCAGCTTGTAAATTGCTAACTTTATTTGATAAACAAACGTTAGAAACGTTTTGCAAACGTGACCCTAATGCGAAATTGTGTTAAATCAGGTTTAAGAAAACGAAACCTCTTGAGTACAGTATGATATCACGTCACGGGAGAAGACTTTTAAAATATTTGTTGCCACTTTATTGATTTCATTATTGCTATTATTTGATATGCAGGCTATTATCATATTTATACATAGAAATATTTACCATAAAAACAGGATTCATGTGGAATTACATTATTTCACTGAATTAAAAAAATTTGTAATGAAATCTGTACATTTTACATTATATGTTCCAAACATGACTGGAATATCTGGATTTGCAAAGGATAAACTATGACTTTAAGTCTTTAATATTTGAAAGTAATTGTTGAGCGATAACCTTTGAAAACAGAACATAAAATATCATATTCACTTATTTTATGCCATTTCCGAAGAATGGCTGTTTTAAGATGAACACTAAAGAGACGGCATAAGAAATTCATGATGTCAAAACGATATCAAGTAATGATAGCTACGATTCTCATAATAAATTGTGTTTTTAAGAAATCCATTTCTTCTCATCAGGTGGGATTGAGTTACATAATATTGAAATCTTATTTCATAAATGAATAATAAATTTCATAACTGATTACTAAATTTCCTTTTTTGGTATTTTAAATAGTTGAAACTTTATGAATTATTTTGTTGGTACACTAACGATGTTTGAAATGATGTTTTTCAGAATATCTTACGAATTCAAAACGAAGATAAGACGATCCAACGTTTATGTCATATCACCCGAAAAGTATCGCCATCTTGGATTTAGGTGGCTATTCTAAAAACGACATCTTGACATTGGTCTACTATAGCAGAGCTTGGTCAGTCAAATCAGAGAAAAAGCTTTTTAATAATGGGTCAGGTTCGACCATTACCGTCTCTAATAACATACTTCTATAAGTGTAATAATCCTAATGTTAGAAGGCCGAAGCTTCCTAGTATCAGCCACACATGGCCGACCGGATATGCCTATATTCGAGATCTCTCGAGATGAGACTGAAAACAGACTCGCAGCGAGTTGTGTCTCCAAAGCTTTGCCGTACAGCAGTGTTGTTTTCAGCCTAAATGTTAAATGTCTTATTTTTCCTTCGTTTCCTATTTGTCAGGTGTATAACATTTCGTTCTATATGAAACAGCTATAAACAGCATGAACGTGAATATATCATAGGTTTAGTGGAGACTATCAATTCTACAAGAATATCATCACGACCTTAGGGAACATCTGGTGACATTACAAAGTTTCCAGCAAGCGTCATGTTTAACACGCCTTCCTGGCAACAGTTCGTCTAATACGACAATAATATTCTCATTTTGAAATATGATGAAACATACCGGAATTAATCATGTCATGCAGGTCCTAATGGCAATACCTGTCGCAGGTGTGACAGGTATAGATTAATGAGGGAGTCTCGAGTTACCCTTTGTGTTACATCGCAACATCCGCGTTCTGTCACTATTATACTTGAACTTGAATCAGAGACAAAGCTAAAATCAAATGTCATAAAAGTACCCCCTGGACATTCGCTTTTCACCTTTCACGGGAAGGGGTCACCTTTACGATTTTTAATTCGTGCCAAAGTTAAATTTTCAATTGTATCGTTCAATTCACATTGACTCATTAGTATAGATGCTGTAACAGTTTGCCGTATATGCACCTGACCGTGTCCACCCATCAACCACCAACCCTACTGACCCACTGCTGCCCCCCCCCCCCCCCCTCTTCCTCCCCCTTCCACCCACACCCCCTCCCTTTGAACGCGACAGACAGGTGTAGAAAGCCAGGTAAGGCCCTCATTTTCCATCATACCTGACTAGCCACGCTTCGCCGTACTGAGTCAGTGCCGAGGGCAAGTAAGACTCTTTGAGCGATCAAATCAAATTTGCGTTGTCCGTGGAAGAAACCGGAGGAAAAAACCCTAATTCGATCGATTTGGCGGTGAGCGTAAAGGCAATAATTTCAAGATGTTACTTTAGGCTTTAAGCCCTCGGTATATACCATTTCTTGATCAAATTCCACTCGTAAAATTAGTGCACCTGCTTACAGGGCAAATTAGAGGGAACAACGCGCCATTTCTGAAGCTGACGCACACTGTTAAAAGCAAGCTCCCGTTACCACCATCCCCTCGTTATAACAACAGAAATACTAATACTCCAGATTGTCAATGTATGGTAGGAAATTGAACACCCATCTTCCATACTATTTCCAATGGTAGGTTTATCACATTTTTCTGCTCTACTTATCATATTTCGTCTATATGCCATATCAAATAAAGATTCATATTTATATATCCATTGATAGAAATCATCTGGGAAAGCTATGTTTACACACGATTCTAATTTTTGTCCAGTACTCTTATTCTGGTAATAGAAATCACAAGTTGACGAGTTCAACAAAGATTATCAATTTGAATTCAAATCAATTTTCCTTTCTGAAAGAGTAAGGGACTTTTTCGCATGTCATATTGATTCAAGTTTAGGGTATATTTTTATATTCTGCTTTCTTGTAAGCAACATTTCATCATTTACTAAACATAGTCGTTGAAGTTTAAAAATATCGATGTTGGAGTTAGAAAGATATTGATTTTTGACATCAAACTCAGGTGAGTCTTGATATCTAAATACGTCCTGATGCCAGTTTTGTAAATAAAATTGTTGACGAAACCGTTGTAAACTGTTGTTTAGACAGTTGCTAAAGTGTTGTGTTGATGTATAAATGTAATAAGGTGATATTCATGTCAACTGTTTCAGCCTGTTTTTCCTTCCATTTGCACTTTATTGAATAAGAGTTTACAATATATCATCGATCTTACCTTCTTTAAACTGCAGTAGATTCTTATGCTGTGGCGTAAAGACCATACAGATATGACACAGTTGATCCCTGAAAGACAATGAGAATGGATTTAGCATCTTATGGCAGAAAACACATCACAATATCTCATTTTTTATTTCAAAGCGTCTCTGAAAAATACATGGAAACCCAATTTTAAAATCAACTCTGTTATTTTGATTTGATTTCGCCTTTAAAGGTTTCTCCCATAGGAGTTATTAATCGTCTATCGATGCATGCGGCAGCCATGTTGGATTACCCCGTGTAAGATAGAACAATATCGATGTTTTCAATTTGCAGGCTTAAAACAGGGCAATGCCGCGTCTTTTGTTTGTTAGCGATGTATGTCTATAAATAGCATCAAAGGGAGGCAATCCGATCGATATGTTTGGACGGGATAATGTTTCCGTCATTACTGCAAATCTAAAGACAAGAGTATTGAAGATGTAGAGGCCATTATAAATGCTGTCCCAGTTTGGTATAATGGCGACTGCTTCTTTACAACACTAAATAGGTGGTTGTCACAGTATATTAACGTTTATGTCAGATGATCAAAGTCAATGGAACTTATATTGTAGTTACATCTTACTAGAAGCAATATACACGACGTTATGCCAATGGTGTGCAATTTAGAAGAGCTATTGTATATTCAGACCGGACATATAATAAGGGCTATGAATTATAACTAGGCACAACAAACGTGAAAGCCTTTGCTTCTAAGAATATAAACGCTACTGAGACACTGAAAAGAAAAATACAACGCTTAAGACAAACACGATGTACATGCATAGACATAACAGTTTTCAGAGTGATAGCTTATAGACAGATAAAGAGAATTATGACCGGAATATTACCAAAATAACGGATTAAATAGCAAATATGTAAAAAATATTTCCAAATACATCTTGGTAGTCATCTTAACAACTAAATTGTTTGGGTGGCGTTCTAGAACTTTTTGGGGTAATCAAGGATTTAATTTTATAAAAGCTAAATGAAATGTTAACCTAATTATGACTTATCTTTTGTAAATCCACTCTTAGGATTGTCAGTTTATTTGTTTTAATCGTTCATTAAGCTATAATTTATAAGATATTTATTCAACGAACCTTAAATATTAAAGGCATTCTTTGAACTGGAAAAACATCACTTAAGATGAAAACAATAACTTGTTTCAAGAAATGTCAAGAAACTTTCCCAAAGGTACGTATCGATATGTATATTTGACCAGTTTTACTACTAGATGCACGTTCACTATTTGGAATCACGCGAGACTAGATGAGACGAGACGAGAAGAGAAGAGAAAACGCTTTACACTTCCATCTCCCCGGAGAAACAAATACATTTTAACAGACAAACATAGAACATTTCAGCCATTCAAGTCTCAATCAACCTGAATTATTCAACAGTTTCTTATAGAAATGACTTCCTGTTCGATTCGACTCTGTAGCTGCCACATAACATAATTGCAGACTTGAAACAGGCATGGTGCTATAAAAGCGTCGGCGAAATCCTAGTAGTTTTCGCGTGAAAAACTAACGATGTCTTTGCCTTACTTTAATTCAGACCTACGAAGGATCGTGACTTATATCTTACATAAATGTTGATTATACGCATTAATGTTTATTTCAAGAACTAAAAACAGGTTCGTGACTACGGAGTAGAAACTGATCGTGATTTTGTAAACCCGTGTATATATCACGTGGGCAGTCTTCGAGTGATTGATGAGTAATAAAAATACCGTTTGAAAATATGAAATAGCATCAGTATAAAAATACATGTGAAAGAAATCAAAAAATGTTTTTCTGCGTCAATATCACGTGAACACAGTATTAAGTTGATTGATATTGATAATTAACCTAAATAACATTTATATAAAAATTCACGTTTGCCAATTAATTTCTTGTCGATCCGTGTCTTTTCATATATAGGCTTTAGTTGATCGATAATAAAAATACCTTTAAATAAAAATAGGCGAATTCAGACATTAACGTTTTTACCAGAAGTGATTAGGTTTTAATCATGTTTTTCATTTGATGTTTTCTTATATTTTTTTATATATTAATTTCCATCATCAAAATACAATATTAAGATAAAATTTTGAATAGTACGCACTGTCACGAATTCCATCACTTTGAACAAACAACATGACTTTAAGTAACAATGTTTGTCATATAAATATAATAAAACAGATTCGAAATGTAGTATTTTTATAATAACAGCTGTTTCCACCATACCATTTATAATTGAATAAATTAATATCACAATTGCATAAATGTGAAAATACGGTTCAGGATGTAAGTACTGCAATGTCAGACAATTATTCGATATTTAAGGAATATTTCTGGTATGAAAAAACAAACCCTTCTCTTGTGACAAACCCTCATTAATTCTTATATTTATCTACTCCCGGGTTCACAAAGGAGGTCAATTTGTATCCCCAGGCATAATAAACTTGTGATCAGTGTGTACACGGAGATGCCCATTAAGCAATGACCAAGTTAACATCACCATGCTGTTCCTCGTTATTATGTTGTGAGTGTAAACACAACCCACACATGCCCTAGCCAAGGTTTGTCATTGCATATAACAGCAACAAGTCGCTTATCGACTCCAACAGTGACGAGATCTATCAATACTATGGTTAACAGTTGAACATACTCGTGTAGTCTAGCTTGCAAACATGTAAAGACCGGTCTATTTACCCAGGGTGCAATTATTGGAATTATCACCTCTTTAGACATCAGCAGTACATCTCGTGAGCAAACAAGTCTCTTGTATTTGTTCACTTAATGAGAGGGCTACTTATTTCAGAAGTCACGCTCGGAAGCTGCAAACTAGCCGCTACTGTTTATGGCCCCGTCGCCCTGCCATAACGTTGCGTTGAGAGCAATATTGCTGCAAATATATTGCCTCTGATGGTGCTTTATCTGTTAACAGGTCGCCAATGAGAGGAATGTGGTGATAGAAAAATCAAGATTTGTGTTTTATTGCAAGATTGACTACGAGATCGTTTTTT
Organism: Phorcus lineatus; assembly: GCA_921293015.1. NCBI lineage: Eukaryota > Metazoa > Mollusca > Gastropoda > Trochida > Trochidae > Phorcus > Phorcus lineatus. Next base: position 18,767,236 of record OV121083.1, on the reverse strand, counting down.
GGACGTGAATGCGAATTGTTAGCATTGTCAGTCTTACACAATGTTGTTTTGGGAAGTTCATATAAAAAAACAAACACGTTTGACAATATGTCTAAACATATACAACCAAATGAAAGGTTCTAGATATATAATAATTTATCTCCAAATTGAGATTTGAAATAATATTCTGGAACATCAAAATCGTTTTTTCGGACTTGAATGCGAATAATTAGCTTAGGGTTGTTCATCATACGAAAGGACGTTTTGAGGATGAAACAGTATAAATAAAACTATTGACCCTTTTTAAAAATTCGGAATTCATTATAAAGTACATTTATATAACGAATGGACCAATAAGTACATTAAAATAACGAATGGACCAATATTCTGGTTATAAAATCTCAATAATCAGAACTAAAACATAAATATTGATTTAATGTCTATTTATTTGGACTCATTATTTCGATTAGATTTACAAGGACAGCGTAACAATAAAACGCTAGTTGAAATACCATACTAGCGCCATAAAATTATAAACTATTAGAGCAGAAAAACGATAGCAATTATGTCCATGAAGAAGAAGGACTCTTGGATACCGTTTAACACAGTTGTCTTCATAGAGCGCTGTCTATTGATTGAAAAAAGACATTAAAGGATCATATACAACAAAAGCTATCTTTTCTAAACAGTAAATTAATGGCCCCAATTCACTATTACACATAGCTAATGTCGCGTATCAAATAACGGCCTCCAGCATTACAAAACAAGCAAGGCAACTTGTAACACAAGGCAGACGTTATTACCTTGCGTCGTCTTCCCCGAAATTAAAACTCGAATTTTTATTTTAATGACTTGAGTCATGATTTGACAATCAGGAACGGCAAATGTAAACTGTTTTGCGCTCAATAGGGTGAACGAGTTCGCTATCAATACGTAATGATAGCTATCTTTGATTCCAACAGGCGCTATTGTGTAAAGTACAACAGTAGCATCCAACTTTAAACTGTGGATGAAAGGCTTACAGACAACGCTACCATGTCACGAAGTGTAAAATAATACCACAAAAGAATGTGCTTCAAATGCCTTAAGCGTTCTTTTGTTATATTCCATGCCTCATACCGTGAAATTTTACTTAATGTGAGAATTATATTCGATGAAATACAAAATGCATGTTTTTCTCTAAAATATCTGAACTTTTTAAGCTATTTCATTATTGCATCGCGTGTCTGCTTATAGAGTAATGTATTAATCAAGAATTATTAATCGAAAATGCCAATACACTAAAAAAGAATAGAATTTGTTTGAAATAAATATTTAATGTCAAAATGTTGAACAATTATGCAAACCGGTCCGAAAATTAAAAAATCTGTAATTAAATGTCATTCCTTGATTACTGTGTCAAATACCCTGCCTGACGGGTCTGGCGCACAATGGAACATGCAGAGAGCTATTAGTCGAGATATTTGAACTACATGGGACGAGTGGCAATATCAAGGCCTCATAAACCCCACCCTGGGACATGGTGATTATCATTTTAATTATTAATTTCTTCACCTGAGTGACTCATGACTAGCACCTTGAGAAATCTAGTCCAATATTTGCTGAGATTGGAGACACAATAGCACAGTTGAAACTTCACTTCTGGCTATGACAAGAGGTTGCTCATTAGCGTTAAAGGTTATCGGTGACGGAAATAGATGTGACAAGTTAGGATAGCGAATCGCGTTCTATCTACAAGCAGAAAAGTGATGCGGCTTAGAATTAATGGTCTGTGGTTCTTCATAATACGTCGCGTTGGACATTAATAGGCTCGTGTATGTCCACCGTGATAAATGCATGGACAAGAGTGACCGTATTGACCACCTTATCTTATCTCGGGATTAATGCAAACTGTCATAGCGGCCAGCTTGACCATCTGACAGTAAGGGAGGTAATTAGGGTGAAAGGATAGCAACATTCGGAATATCTCGTTCCTTGTTACAAGGCGCCGAGTACATACGAGAAAACACGAACTCTGTGATGCTGCATCCGGATGTTGCTAACGAACCTTTGGATCTCGCACGTCTGCGAACGATTATAAATCCCTCTGTCGGAATTCGGTACAATCCGTCAGTAGTCATGCAGAAAATAGGCACCAGTAGAAATAGGGTATCCTGTGCACTCGCCATAATAAAACATTTTCCTATTATTGGAGCGTGAGTCGTGCCTTTGTGTAGTGGAGACCGGGTTAATACGCTCCCTATCTCGTCTTACTGGCCCCAACCCGGCGACCCAGGTGCGTCATTAGCGCTAAATTACCAATCTTTAATTTTAAGACCAAGTTGTGCTGCACCAACAAGATGGGGACCGTATATGAATTGTTAAAAGCAATATTTCCTTTTCATTAATACACCTTTTCTACCACAAAACATGAAATACGCTTGGAATTACGCCCTTTGTTCTTGAGTAACAAGATTTCATGGATTATGAGGGAAATTTCCAGGGACTTTGATTTTAATGATTATGACGATTTTGAGACGGTCCCTTGCAAGACGCGTGTAATGGCCTGGTAAGAGAGAAAGGTGGTTTTGAGGGTGTTAAGTCATTTTGAGGCTTTAGTGACCAACTTCCTCTATTACAAAGTAATGGTCGACTCGGTTACAGACATTAGCAATAACCAACACTCGGGGGACAAGCAGTAGGGCGCCGACATGGACTTTAAGACTCACCACTTTAAATACTATATTTAGCTCGAGGAGATTTAATTAAACACATTTCCAAGCGTTAAAATTAATTAGAATTTCCAGCGCCTCTTAACGAAGGAACCTGTGCACGAACTAAGCCATTTAAACACGAGCAAATCTCTATTAATACACCGTCTCAATTTGACTTTCGCTGATGTCCTTAGGAGCAGGAACCATTAAAAGAACATCCAGAAATATAAGATCATAAAAACAACGGAAATGAAATTCTGCTGGCGAATCGTAAAGGTTCTGAAATAACCAAGATTTCTTGTCTTGATCTTCCATCTTGATGGATAGCTTTGCAGCGTCAAATTTCTTATTTTGTATTAGTTTTCACAACCTAAGGTATCCTACTTTTTTTTAATGAGCCTTAAGCTATTCTTGTTTTGCAGAAATTTGAGTATGCCTGAACTGGCATTTAGCAGGGATAATTATCCTAAAAGATTCATGTTCACATCTGACGTCGAGCCTCATAACAAGCCCTGAAATAGCTTGTGTAAAGTAACGTTACAACTTTGTTATGTTAGACTCGGCTCTAAGATATAAGATATAAGCTGTAAGTATAAGTGGAGAATATATCATGTTGACAATGATTAAAGATGAGTTACAAATAAAATTTTCCTAAAAATGGTCACGATGTTGACATTCGTAGTTATTGTAATCTCTCAACCTATTGAATTTCAAAGATTTTGGAAATGAATTATTACATATTTCGAAGATTAATATGATTATCAGGAAAGATAAAGGATAATGGATATTTCTAACTACTCTGGACAAAATATGTTAGGAATATTGGAAATGTTATGATTAATATTTAATCACTATTGTCAATGAAAAATATTTAAGTATTCATGATTTAAACGTTTATCTATACCCTTATGTTTTGATATAGTTTATCAATTTGTTATTGTATAAAAATACAATAAATCACATTAACAATTTAATATAATTCTTTAATATGTGTCCATAAGATTGAGAACAATGCCAACGGTTCGTGTATATTCGACACTTAGACACAATCTCATATAATATTAAATTATATTGCTGCTTCATGATTTATAAGTAAAATATTTGTGTCATTGAATCTATCAATAAACGACAAAAAACAGGTACAAACGGAGATACGATAGAGACACTTACGTCAGGTGTGGTTTATATATACACATACAATACTACACTCGAGAGACAAGATGGGATTTACGAGCATTCTTACGAGATAAACGGTACTTACTTATCTAGAAGTAGAAATTTATTGCCTTCATTCTTGATACAGTGACCTCGTTGCGAGATGCTGTGTTTGCCAATCTGAAGCTCCCCCCTTGCAACTCCAAACTGGTACCATGTACCCCTCCATTCCGGGGGGAAGGTACAGTGGTAGGCTGAAATTAACAACACAGATGTTAAACATCGTCATTGACATAGTTGGGGAAATGGATATAGAGGCAGTCATATTGTATGTTTTATCAATAATACTCAAATAAAAGGTGGTTCATAAATTATAGTTGTATAAATCATGTCTGATTTACAACATGATCAAGCCTGAGTGATATAAAAGTCAAAACTTCTTACATGGAATTTATTATTATAGCACAATGTGAATATTTGTCTTCACTTGTAATTATTATGAAATTGTGTTAAATCAAAATACTGTAACCATCTTTTATGTTTGCAGATGACGTGTGTATTGTGTAAATTGTTATCAATGATGCAGACCGTGAAAAATGAAAATTCGAAAATGAAATTATTTGCTTCAAGTAGTTTGTTATTTATTAATTTCAATAACGAATGTGGTTGTAACTCATACTCGAGTTACACATCTGTGAAGAATTAGTTAGTCAAGCGAGAGTTACAAATGTGTTATGTCATCTGTGGTTCACATTTGTTACAAATCCAGAGATGTCAGAATACGGGATTTGCTTCCGGGAACAAAAGGTCATTTGAACGATATATAATATAAATTAAATCCTACTATGCTTTCATTGATATTTATATGCTGTATGAAACATTTGAACGTCTCTTTCGGCTTTGATGAAATAAAAATTGCATGTATACAAGTTTTTATATTTCTCATTAAAAGTCTTCGCAAAGAAGTTGTAAGTCGTTATAATTTGTATTAGCTCGTCCTATACACTATATAAGATGCCTCTCAAAGAAGTCTTTATACATACATCTTAAAGATTATATTTCTTATACAAGATATCATTTCTTATATTTGGACTTTGAGAAATAACAATCGAGCATATGAGAAATGGTCAGTACCAAATGTAACGTGTATCAGATGATTTCTATTTTCACGCCACATAACCTACAGCAGGAAGCACTCGGGTATCTGGTTTCTATAATTATAGCAAATACTGCCTAAACATGCTAGAAATGCATCTGTCATTTGCGAACCAGATTAATTTCCAGGAGCCTCGTATCAAAAGTCAACTCGAATAACAGAGATGCACATGGGATCGACGCGAAATTGACCCTAAGAAGAGAAACGAAACGAGATGTATTGGAATTCCGAGTCCCCCCGCATATTATCGAAAACCTCAGTGTATGTATAAATCATAAAGTTGTCTACAGTCTGTACACATGTATGAAAAGCCTTTGATGAATCGGGGTCTCATGTTCTCCGCGTAAAGTCGAGTTGCATGAATGTAGCGGGGTAGCAATGGTAATTACGTACGGACCCATCACCGCATTAATCATAGGCTAAGTACATAGGCTGGATGTTTGCAGCAGGATAGGGGGGAGAACATGGTCTCGTGCAGTGAACACAGTTTGATTGACAGTTCACTATCTCATTCTGATTTAATCGCAAATGAATTCTCTTCGCCACTACATCATCAACGTCCCGGACTACTGTGGAGCGATGATGGTCTCTCCATCACTTCATTCAGCTAATATTCTTCATCAATATGCGCTTATCACAACACACAAACGTATGATTTTCCCAAACGCTTCAAAGCTAATACTTTCATCAATATGTGGTTATGATAACACACAAGCGTTCAATTTAAAACGCTAGACCGTTGAATAACGCAGACTATTTCCCTTGTCAGAAACAATCTGCGCTAACAATGGCGTGATTTGATGATTGTGAAGTGGCACCATTACCCAAATGAGAAGAATTAGTGTCGGTGGAAGCACAACAGTGTGCAGTGGCCATGTTCTTGGGATAATTCATCTCGTTCTCCATAGATTATCCAGAGCCGCCATTTGTTTGGAGATTCTCCAGTTACAGAGCGTCATTTGTTTAAGTACAAGGCAAAATGGTTTGCACAAGAGTCCAGTGCCGGTCAACCGGACTACAACCGGTGTTACATGTTGATGATGTAACGCGATACACCGGCAGACGACCAACATGGGTATAGCGAGTGCAGCGGCACGTTCGGAACCTGTCTCTACTATAGCTGCGTGAGTCATCCGTACGCACCGTCAAGATCGGATTCTCATCAAATTATGTGCACACCCGCCACTAACCTATCACAGATACATTTATTATTCTTCACACCATCTCTCAGATTTGCTTTAATTAACTTTGTCATAACTCACTTTAATCTTGACGCCCTATTGCCTTCCGCCCATGTTCCCATGCATTTCTCTGCTGTTTTTGTTATCAAAAGAAATGCGCTAAAAGCCAGGCAATTATTTTTAGTCGCGGTGGTCAGATTTGGCCAATAAATATATGGCGTAATGAGCACCGTTTTTGACAAAACCATTAATATTTTCGTCTTTGTGTGAAAGTTAATGAAAATCGTGGCAAGTTCAAACTCTCCGGTATCTGTAATCGAAGGTTTCCAAACTTGCCCAAAACTAATCACTTCAGAATATGGCTATTGTTCTGCATCTTCAGTGTTCAGAGGGCGCTGTTTGGGCGACGCCTTTACACGCTAACACGCGTTGCATCATGGGAGGAACATGCCCTCAAACTTGCAGTCGCTTGATTAGACATCGGTGCACATTGCAGTAGCTCTGGTCACCGTGGAACATGTGCTGCCCGACCTCCCACAATAACACTTCAACATTATTATGGAAATGAAAGCCAATCCGAACAAAAGATAAACGAGTCACCGCTGTGGCCAGGAGACGAATAAACATTGTCTTGCTCCACAACTAACACGTGCGATCATGGTCTCGTACTGGGTTCGATTCCGAGGTCGATAACAACGCTCGTGCTGATAGAGAGCTAACAAGGAAATATAAACACTTGATCATTGAATCCCTACATGAACTAAATATACCGAGTTTTCTTCATTTGTAATCGATGGTGTAAAACTTCGTTTTGTCAACAGAAACTTGTCGATGTGAAGAAAAATAGTTGCAATGATCAATTGGCCTTAAACAATCTGGGTACAGAAGACCAACATAAATGTACAACATGAAAGGTCATTCGAAATTTATAAATAACTGAAAATATTCATCATATATGATTGTCACGATAAAAGGTTAGTTATGAAAATGTAAAAACAGCAATAGTCTTCGCCTTCGCCTAAGGTGATCATAAGTCACCTAAGGTGACCTTAATGTAACGGTTGTAAAGGTAAAGGTTGCCCTTGAGGCCCAGTCTATTTCTGCAAAATTATTTGAAGATCACTTCATAACATTCATAACATGAATAATCTTCTGAACGTGTTTCTGCAAAGGCATCTCCCAAATTGATACTATAGAAGTGGGAAGCATTGCTTAAATTCGCGACCAAACTAACTGCAAAAGTACTAATTCGTTTACTTTGTTTGGTAGAGTACCTTGTTGGATTCGAACCACAACCTTCAGAGTCAAGCAAGCACTAGTCTGGCAAGGCCAGGGACTAGATTTTCTAACCTATCTTAGTGTTAATGTAGTCGTAGGCCAATGTTAATGCATGGCACTTAAGACCAGCTTAGAAAATCGAGGTCCGGTGGTTAACTGGATATACTAGTACTGTGCAACATTACATGCGTGCGCTGCATAGCATTCATTTCTATAGAAGTATGTTTAAAAGTGTTTCTCGAAAGTAAGAATGGATACTTTGTATTGTCGTCTACCTGTTGTACAATACCAATGTTCATGTTCTGTATCCACTCATGAAATCATGATCAGGACGACCTATCTGAGGCAGAATTCATAAATTGAGTGATCTAACCGAACAATCTATTTCATGTAAGGTCTGACAGTTGACGGATTGAGAAGTGTAATTATAAAGTTGCCCTTCTGCACATTGCGACAATATCATTGAATGATGGCCTTCGCTACGGTGATAGAACGAGTCGGCTTAATTTCAGAACCTATTACACGCGCCAAGAAGCAAATAAAAGCCGATGGTGGGTCTTTATCACTGAATTAAGTAGTGTGAACGCTTTTCCTCCTCAATAGGCAAAGCCAACAGTGTTGTCAAGGCGCCAGTTAATGCCCCATCTATCTCCAATACCTTCGAATCAACCTCTTGGCCAGCACTGTACAAACATCGCCATCGCTTACTGCAGATACTGTGAGTCAACAAACAGCCCTTACCTAAACAAATACAGCGAAATTGGACGGTGGATTAGGTGTCAGGAGGAAATATTACACGTCAAAATGGATATATCTCGCGGTGTAAGTAGCGAGATGGTGTTGAGACCTCAATTCCCCCAATGTCCTCTGAGTGACAGTCATGTCCTCGTCCTGTCGGTGCTGACGTGAAGGACGGGGGCCTGGGAGTCCCATCTGCTATATTGGCAATCTGAAGTCCCGCCAGAGTAGCGCCGCGCCTGTCTCTATTCATAGTATGCACTAAGGCCACTGTACACGTACGGCTTCGTCAACACCAGCAACAGCAGGGACACTTGTTGGGAGGCGCGGGCCGAGCAGATTGTTCAGATTGAATCAAACCACGCTGTCAGAGATTTGATAAGAAGGCAATCTTTATAAGGCATGTACTAATTGTCTAGTGTAACCAGTTGGGCCAGTCACGCAACAGACTCCCACCGGAACTACCGCCCTGCAATGCGGCAGGTTTGCGTGCAGGAATCGCCAGCTTCAAAGAAATGGCTACTAGGGCAACCTTCCCATTCACTCGAGTAATTGGCGAGTTTCTTCTAATGGCGTTCCAGGTATTTGCATTCGTTGTGCACGAGTACCAAATGTGTTTACTGCCTTGTTAGGAGTTGAATTACGCGACCTCACTGTGGTAATTAATGAACGGGAATTGCAATCAGCACTTGGATTGATACGATAACCATTACAACAGGCTATAAACTACATTCCTTCGATTGGTTAATTAATTATTCCAAGTTCATTTCCTACAAACGATGGAATCACTAGACGTGGTCATGCATCGCCCTTGGACCAAATTACCACGCTTCTTCCAGCTTCTTTGTGTCTGCACGGAGAAAGGACACAGCATATCTGTCTTATAATTATTCATTAATAACCGCCTGACCCCTATCGTGATGGCAGTAATGGTTCCAACCATGCCTTAATAAAGACATATTGTCTTGGCCATGTGATGTCAACAAATTACACGTAGGTCATTGTGATGTCATCACACTGCACGTGCCTGTTGCGATTGTCCCACGGACTGAACTATCAAGCGATATTCTTCTCGAGCCGCAATCGTCATACTGAAGAGATTGATGGGAAAGTGTTTCAAACTAGGGGAAAATCAAGTAGCAGATTTTAATTATCAGATACGGCGCCAGTTTCATAGAAGTTGATGATTAAGTTAGTCGTGTTCTAGAGGCACCGTCTGTCCAAAGCCCTTGGTAAGAGCTCTTGTGAAGAATCTCACTTCGCAAATCTGAAAATCCACTCTTGCAACCGGAGGGTTCAAACCGACTCTTCATTAAGCCCTCTTACCCCAGTTCTCAACGTCGCTAGCAGTAAGATGCCATTTCCCTCTAACAATTAAATTTAGGCGAGCATTTACCCATTGTTACCGTCTGTAATGAGTTCGCTGGGATCCCCTCAAGGCACAGTGAACCCCTTACGAGATCACAGGAGTAATTAAAAATCAGAAAAGCATGTCATGAACAGTCTGTGAGTTTCTTGGCTCGGGTCCCGGGAGTCCCCTGCTGCCACAGGGGGGTCAGTCTGCTGCCCCGACCCCAACAGCTGGCCCGGACAGTGACGGGGTGACGGCTGATGGGCGACAGTGTCACAAGCGTTACATCTCGTCATGTGTCCACCTAGCACTGCAACATTTGGACTGCATATGTCGAGGAAGCAGAGTGTTGGTTCTTGCACACAATACTGACATGAATGTCAGACCCAGCTGTAGGCCCTTTATAAGACGCACTCGGGCCGAAACCTTTTCTGACAGCACGTCAAACTCAGGCTTTGATTTGGCCAGTAATGCATGAAAATGTAGCATTATCACTCACAGGCAACGAGACATAATGACTCTAGCTGAATCTGATTTTCAATGCAATGTGTTTGACCTTTAAAGTCTTTAAGTAATTGAATCTTATAATTCTCTAATATCCTCTTGAATTAAGCACGTCTGTTGACCCTTTTAGAGGGATTTTGAAACTTCATTTTTCGAACATTAAAAGATGAATGATCCCTTCGAATAGTTGAGTTTAGATTGACATGTTTAAAACAGTTCTGAACACTGGAGATCGAAAACACAACAATCATGAATACAGCTTCACAACTTGTGCTACATTTGTAAACGCTAAAGCACGTTAAGATGTTAGCGACTCATGTTTTCATCCTTATCATCATTAATATTTTAAAAACATCAGAAACAGACACATACAAGTGGATTGGAATGACTGTATGCTAATGCTGAATCTCTGTGTGCGAGTTACACCTTGATTCAAATTGACATTTATTTTGTCAAAAACCTTATAAGAACAGATTCAGGAGCAGGTGTTCTAATTGGTAACAAAAATGCAAGCACCAGTATGTAAACACGCCAGTGGAAAGTTGTGTGCATAATTGAATATGTTTGATATAGTGACACTACGAGGCACATGACGACTTAGATATATCGATACTTATTGTATTAACCGTGTAATCGACATTGTATATCCCCATCTTGGAAGCCTTGTCTCATCCCAAATAACATGCTTCACTGCATCCGATGAAATGAAGATATAAATTCATTATAGCATATCGAATAAACCTCTTTTCAGCTAAAAATGGCAAATATTAGATTAACTGCATGACTTATTACATAAAGTAACGCATAAATCATTAAATCGATAAAACGCGATTTTCCAAATTTGACTTTCCATTTCATATCTCTCCCTACGCTCAACCGGGACATCATATAAACTTGAATGAGTAAAGCGACCTCATCCCATAACAACAACCCTCCAATTCCTCTTGGTATATACGATGATATTGGATAATCATAAAGATGGTCCATTATAAAAGGTCAGGCGACCCAGTGACTGCAGTCGCACTCTGCTTGTTTACAGGGCCAGTCTACATGACCATATATCAAACCCAAGCCCTCCTTCGCAATTGGGGAGATTGGGGATCTAGACTTGATACTTGACGATATCGAATATTTACGGTGTACTTTGAAAATCAATTCTGATATAAATTCGGTTCCTAGGGTATGTCTGGTTAGAAAATAGTAAGATTGCATTCTAACAACAACCTGTGGTCTATTTTGTCACAGAATATGGCAAAATCATTCGGAAGACTGTGTCAACGGCTTTCAAGAGTGTAGTGAGATTGAAAACGAATATAATCCCTGCGTACATTTGCTAGATTGGGAGCATGTATATTGTTGGGTGAGGAATTGAATCGGCACATCTTTCACTGAGGGCAATGAATTAATCAAACAGCTTGACGCGAGTTAAGACCTGGAGGTCAGACATAGACTCTGCTGTGGGTATCCGGCTCCGGGCCTATACGCCGGCTCCGGGCCATTCTTCCGAGCCACGGCATTAGTTCAATGTCAAATGAGGAACCCAAGACACAATGGCCCAGATCGAAGTAAACCCGTCAATTCAACCCTTCTTAGTCCCAACTCGATAATCAGTCAGCCCAAGGGAACGCCAGATTTGTTGCCAACGACCCCAATTAGAGGGCGTCAGATTTCTTAGTGTTCAGCGCACGTGGAGTGACAGATATACGGTGCTAGAGATTCGCTATAACTGTTCCTCTTCTCGCTAGACCCAGATCGAGCATCAGCGCCGTGCAACGTGCTTCAAATGCAGGCTCCATTGATTTTCATTCAAGAATCCTGTCTTAATTTCTCTCATTAGTGGGACATCCATTGCACACGTGAAGTTGGCGCACCTTCTTATGACGTCAACGATCTTGTTTACAAACGAATCAGAGAAGAGCAATATTTGAAAATAGGTCGAGGAACATAGCGTTACTTTTCTGTGTTTAACAATTTCAAAACGTTTCCATACAAGAGCGAAGCTCACGAAAGCGATGAATGACAGGGAACGAGTGGTATGGATCGCATAACCGTCAAATGAGTTTAACATCAATGTGATTTTATTTCCGGGTGCATGATCGATAAATCGGATCCCCACAATGAAATCAGAAAATAAGTGCATTGTCAGAGGCATATGTAATGAAAGAAAACTAACTCCGATTTGCCAATATTCTACAAATAAATCTGACAGCGCGCCAGTAAAAACGGCGGACTAAGCACTCCGAGTCCAAATCGTGAGCTCACAATCGATAGCCGTTGTAGCATTTACATGCATACCCAATGGGAGAAAACATCTCATATGAGACTATTACACGAAATTCGGACGAAATGAAAGCCTATAATGGAATAATTGAAGAGTGGCGAGCGCGCTTGGCCTCTACATCAGCACTCTGCAGACAGGGGGATGCGGGGGATTTCTAGCGCGCACCTGCCTGCTAGCTCTGATCAGAACAACCCCTGCCTCGGCCAAAGGGATCAATCAAGCTTTTTGTCTATCCGCCAGTAAAACATGCAAGTCAGAGTAAAAAATCGAATTAAACAGAACGATTGAAATAAATTTCACTTGTCAATATTTTTTGGCTCGGGCAACTAAACTTTGGAATGTGTAGAGAGGCTAAAGTTGAAAGCAAGTGTTTTTCATTTGGAAAGTTTTAGGAATGTTTCAACCTCATTAAAAATTTGTTTTATTTCTGCAAGAAAAGAAACGCATACATGTACAATTGTACTGATTATCGTCAATACAAAATGCATAGTGATTATGTCTCATGGCTTAATATCTTAATGGCATTATCTCCTGGGACCGTCCATATTACCAGCAATAACCTTAGAGAAAAACATGAATCATAATTCCTTACCCTGGAGGTCTAATCAACAATTCAGTAATCAGCCGTCTACTTCTATTTCTGGCATAAGCAGCTCTACCGTCAAAGATAGTAAGGACTTGAGGATATGGGGAATGCTAGACTAATATTGCCGTCAGTCATACCAGAATACTTTACGTCATGAAATTCATGTATCGCGTACAGAGTAGCAACTAAACATTCAATTGACTCTGCCTTGTGTATTGACAGACCGGGCATCGTTTACGCCAGAATTGGAGATCCTCATTTGACGAGAGGATTACGAAGAGTAAATATTTACTCCTGTGCAGTCAGTACGGACGTGACGGACAGAGACTGTTTTGAGACAATGTCTGAGTTGGTCCCCATCCACGTGACAGTCGCAAAGTCAGACGGGAAACAATGTTTTGACTAGATTTTGGAGACATCCGGTTAGACCAAATTGTCACGTGACTTGGCGACAATGAATACCCGGATGAGAACTCTTAATGAATCAATCTGGCATTTATCAACGGACGATGATGAATCGGAGACTGCTATAATCTCGTCATTTTAGATGAGGTTCTAAGTGGCCAACAAATTAGCTGGAAATCCTACTCCGATTCTTTATGAATATTCATTAAGAGAAACATTGATGCACAGAGTTAATTATTGCTTGAAAAGGAGTTTGGTATACTTGACAGAAGGATATTTTCTGTGACAAGAATCTTGCTGTAATCGAGTTAAGATCAAAAGGAGGAACCGGCAGCACAAGTGCCACCGTTCCCACGCTATCAGTCTAACAAAACACTAAATAGTTTAATCACAGCCGCTACTCGCCCATGTCACATTAACCGTATTAAATCTAGACGGGCATATTTGCTGTGAAGCCTCTAATACAAGCTCGCGTCATACAAGACATGTCACTGTCAACTAGAGTCAAACTCAAGTCTTTGGTCTTACGACTTTGGCTTAACTCTGACAAGAGTTATCTGGGAATCAGCTGCGAGAGGTCGTATGGTCCTAGGCTTGGTCCTCCCCTGGCCAAAATTTGAAGCTTTATTTTCCGGCTGGTCTATCGTATCAAGCCTCTTGAATTCCAAGTCGCGGAAATTGGACCGTGATTATCACAAATTGATGTCACTCCTCAGTGCGGCTCGAGACAAGACAAAGAGAGGGCGACACGCACGTGAGATTTTTCACATCAAATCCAATGGATAAGATGATTCACTCCTTTGCAAATTCTTTGTACCAAACGACGATTTTATTTAAAGGATTCTCAACAATGCTGATATGAAAGAAGGACGAGCTAGGGAAGCGAATCTGGCAGTGTGTCGTATGGCTGAGGTCGGTGGTGTGTCGTGAGGTTGAGGTCGGGATAGGCGACATGAAGCCATGTGGTTGCTTGTAACCGGGGGACAGGAAGAGGGCGGAAGGGGAAACCGGAGGGGGAGGGGACACCCTGGCAACTAGCACGCGTGATGCATGTGCATCAATCTTCCCGTCTTAGGCCATTGCAGCTAACCTTCAACATTACAGATATGTCACAATGATCTGATTCGCGCGTCTCCATTGCAATATCAATGCATCGTAATTTGAAAATCCCAATTAACTGTAGAATTGTCAAATCAAACAGTTCGTCAAATGCTCCAAAAATTAGGAATCCAATGACGACACAATTTCTTTTGTGACGTGTTCCTAGCAATTTGTCTACGATGTCATTGCATTGTTTGTTTGATTATTATCATTAACGTTATCTGTCACATAACGACATTCATATCAATGATGACATGACATGTTTGATTAACATACCTAATGATATGATTGAGAAATATTATATTATTTGACTCTGATTATTGGCACCAGTTTAACAATGGTAACGACATGTAACTCCTCTAAAGTTAACAATAGAAAAACTCTACTCTGAATATCCACTGCTTATTTACTGACCAGTGGACTAACCTATAGCCCCTGAACAATTTTTTCACCAAAAACGTATTGTTTAATATTTGGTATAAAATAATATAAATAATAAATAAAATTTCCTATGGCTAAGGCAACTAGACTTAACAACATTTTCTAGACTTAAGAAGGCTCCTTTCATATTTTGCCACAGGGTCTGGATGACATACTAACTGACCAGCTCAAGAGGGATGACTGATTATGGAATTTGAATATAAAAAGCTCACCTTAGTATATGTTTTAAAAATATTTTTTAGAGATTGTATATTGAGATTGTAGATGCTTTGTCTTTGTTTGTGGATTTAAACATGCTATCGTTCGTAAGTTGACTCTTATTCTAAGTAAAACAATCATAATTGCAAATCCCGTGAAGTCAAACATGCTTTGTTAAGGGGAATTCGTTCGAAGTAGCAGTTCATTCGCTGCTCCTCATTCGTTCAAATATGTATAACTTGTCTAGACCACCCATTATATGTGTTGTACGTAAAAAGACACCGTTTGATCATGCCATTTTAACATGACAACGGTACATGACGCCGACTTCTTACTGACTTGATACAGAAATTTCAATTTTATCTGAACAGATGAATGATACAGATAAAACAAATTATGATAGGTTAAGCCTTCATATTTAATGTCCCTACACATTTATTTTGGAATTGGAATCTTTGATGACATTTCAAGTTTACATTTAGAGCGGTTGAAATGTAATGTTATGACGAAAAGTGGATTCTTTCAATTGTTTTATCAATGACCTAATTTACGTCGTTTCTTTTACCTATATATTAATCGGTGAGTAACATACCTCTTAAGTTAACTTTAAAATTAAATTCATCATTTTAACTTCCTTTAACTGAATCTTTATGATGTATCGTTTTATAAATCGTTATGATAATAACACTAAGTATAAGACTCAATGCTAATACAAAGTCATGGGTCACGACAAATGATTTAAGAGTAAATTACTCCCAGAATTTAAAAAATTGGAATTAATATGAAATATAATGCGTTCTTTTACTGCTAATTGCTTGCAGTGATAAGCATTGTTAGGAATGCATATCTTGTCTGGAGGAACCCGATCATGAGATTAAGCTGGATTCTGATTTCTCATCAGACATTCCTCTAATGACGTTTCCGGACATAGGGCAATCAGTTTATGTGTACGTTTATTATTATGAGAATGTTATCAATAAACGCTGATAGATAGTGAAATGGCAAGCGTTTACACTAACGGGATAACAACTTCCGACCTTCGACATTTGCCCAATGGATAATTGGAGGACCGGATGTTTTCCAAGATTGGACTATTGCATTGGGACAATCAATGGACATCCAGTAAATAAATATAATGAATAATGCGATAATCCAATTACACTTTCAGGATTTTTCATGTCAGATGGCACTGACAGGCTTTTCAAGGGCTATCAATTTCACTAAGGGCGGGTGTATGTTTTATTGGACCCAAAGGCTTAGCGTGAGGGTAACACGCACGGGAAGACAACCCTGCCACAAAACATCAAACGACAATTACCGCGATACGAACATTTATCATGATGAAAAACACAGTTCCGACTCAAACATGCTGCAATCTTACAATTAAATCTGCCTTCGTATAAAGTCAATTCGTATTGTTTGGTTCTCAGTGATGTTGGATTTCATTCTAAATACCATCTGGTCCAAATCGGCGTGATACAACAGTGAAAATTTGAAGTTAATGGGCATGTTGGGGAGGAGGAAGATTAATGTGTTAGAAAACACGTTGGGTCGTGTCTCAGACCGGGCCAGGGTTAGCCGGGACACTTGGATCTGTACTGGGACGTGGTCAAATCCACACCTATCAGACCCTTGACATCGGTGGACGATATTAGCCCCCAGATGTGCTGTTCCCCCGTCTAACTTCATCAGCTTTTTCACTTCTTCTGCAGACACCGTGTTTGCCCCTGGGTCGGACAGAGATTCTCCCTGAAAGAAACCTCGGCATCTGATCATTTAATTAATGAAAATCTAGAATTCCTCGTGCAGGGCCAAATGAGGACTCGGGGCTAAGAATGGAAGTGGCCGGCGCGGTGAGACAGGGAGCGGAGGGGACAAGGTTAATATCACTCGCCCTTCAACACACACAATGAGCACGTTGCTAGACAATACCATTGTCAATTTCATATTTGACAATTGTGGAGACTGGCGTTAGACAAATTATGGGAATTTGTAACGAAATGCAAATTGCCTTAATTCCAGGCTGTCCCTGGCCGCGGTGCCAACTCGGCACTGTCAACCCGCGTCTGATTAGGAGCAACTTCCAAAGGCCTTTGTTGGCGACTAAAAGGTAAACCGATTGCTAAATACATTAGGAAGAAAAAGGCAGCTTTATTCTTTGAGAACAAAATGAGCCTAGGGGCAGGAGCCATGCAATCTGTGATGCAATTTTATGGCTCGAACCGAACAAACCAATGGCCCTTGCAACCGCACTTCGCATAAAGAATTCAGGGCAACTATATAATCCAACGTTTATTTCAAATGCTTTTTCAATACAGATATCGTTTATGGAAACCAAAATGCCATTTCTGGAAGCTGACAATTGATTCCAGACTATATGTTTTTTTCGAATTCGTTAAGTTCATTACCGGGTTTATATTCAGATTCACATTGATAAGGTTGGAAATCGAAATGAGAGCATAAAATACCAAGTCTTCCCATTAAGTCTGAGTTAATCTCTTTTCAATGGCGCTGATGAACCCACGTCTCATTAGCCCTGCACAGGAGCTGCCTGAACCGATCGATAACATTCTACAAGCGTTTTAATACAGCGACGCTTCTGGTACCTTTACGTTCTAACGTCAATAAGTTGCATAAAAAGAGTAAGAATAATTTGATGTTCATTAGTTTTATTTTCATACATCACACGTTTGGATTTTTTTTATGAAAGAAGGACTCTCGAGCTCAAGCATCTCAAACATTCCTTGCAATTGATATCTCAAATACAAAGGAATTATGTTTCAGATTAAATATGTCAGATCATCAACCGTCATAGTATAAGAACACATGAAACAATATCAATATGCTTGAGAATAGTGTAACCATGGCAACAAGATCGTCACGAATGTTTGAAGTGAAGCTACACGTCGATGTCTTGTGAAAGGGTTCTAGTAAAGAAGCGCTGACTATCATTGCTAAACACGATTTATCCACTGGACGCTCTCCACCGCCCTTAGTCGATACAGATCCGCGTCCGTAATGCTAAACTCATTAAAATTCTCTACCAAGCGACTATAAACATCCGCCATATTGGTGCTACATCAAGCGCAACGCAAGCGGCTTTTCTCTGGTCGCCTTTGATGTGATTATTGAGTTTGAGATCGATGGTTCTCTAGGTAAAACACACAGCTACGCCAGTGCTACCTTTCAATGAAGTCGTACTCAAGCCAAAAACGCGGCGATGCCAAACCTTTCACTGTAACCTAGGACCATCTTGATTTCACGTCTAAACTTGATGAGAGGGAAGTGAAAATTTAGTGAAAGCATTGCGTAAATGGTTAGAATCGATATTAGGATACAATAGCATACAGGGCGGTGATAGTGTGGAACAGTTCAGGGCTATGTTCCCGTGTGTAGGTACACAGCAGCTAATCTATACGCTGTCATCTTGAGGCAAAGCCTTAGTATCAGCAGAGTAAAGATTACAGCCCCGGGCAGCTGATCCAAGAAACCAGTTTAATACTGCATAAATCCGCCGTTTGTCAATACTCGCCTTGATGTTGGGCTGGGGCTGATTCACAGACTGGGTGCCGTGCTCTAGTTCAGAGGCCTTTGATTGAACTAAGTTCCGGCATGTGTATAGACGCCTAGCACGCTATTCACAGGAGACTTGGATTGGCACGGCTAATAGTGGACTGTGGTTATTCGATTACGTCCCTCATATTACGAATAATGATGATAAAATATGTGTGTATATAACTCTTAAAATTGGTAATTTCTTAATAAAAGTGTATCAATAGAATTAATGTTCATATCTGTACTCAGTTGGTACGCTCAGTGCTGGTGTTGTCTTTACTCCCAGGATTTTGGTTAGGATCTCGTAAGGGACCCTACTTGCAAAATGTCAAGATATGGCAGATAGTGCACGAACATAATAATGTCATTTGTCTCTACATGACCTGTTGTCCCGTATGATGCTTTATTTATGACTTGAGAACATTTGGTGACATCTAGTGGTTAAGTCATTCATGTGCATGGAGTGGGCGTCACGAAATTGATACTGATATTAACGTAGTACAAGTGATTGTGGTGTTATCAAGGAAATGGTTATTCAGTGGTTGCTATTAAGAAGCAAATCCTTTCTGCATGTGAAGCACTAATGATATCATGTGCGTGGTAGGTGATACATAGCAGACCACTCTCACATTACTACGTGCATTTATTCCTGATCATCGTATAATTGTGAATAAATGTCCCACACACCACCCTATGCTTACATATATTATCATTTACCAGCCGATGGATTTCAAATCAACTCTCGATATACCTTTCCATATGGGAAAGAACAGTAACCTAACGCTCGTTCCAATTACCCGAAAATCTCCAGTTACAATCAGCCTGCTGGAATCTTTTGTTTATTTACAGTAGCAGCAAGTTGGTTATATTTAAGCATCATGTGCAATGATACGCATTTGCCTCAGAATCAGGTAAATATGTCGCGGAACCCGCTGTCTATTCACATTAACACTAACCAGACTTTCATTCAATCTGCATCCTCCGCCACTGGAATACATGGAATCGAAATTGACATCCAGAATACAATTACTTTGAAATTTGTCTCCTCTTTTTCAACTTCCTAACATCATCCTGGGAATTTTTCAAGACAGAGAAGTTTTTCTTATCAAAGGAAGCTAAAACAAAAGATCAACAGAAGTACATTGGAATTTTCTTTTAAAGATGCATTACGCTCAGTCGATTTGCTGCCTTTTATCGACCGCAGAGAACCGGGAGCCGTATGGTGGACAGGAACAGAGGAACTAAGCGGGGATTGGGAGGGGAATATATCCTATTTACGCACAAGTTTGTAACGACTGTTAGACAATCCATGCCAACGCATGTGCTTTGTTCAATCATTGACAATGATAAAACTGAAATGGCCCGATGAGTAAAAACAAAACTGTCTGCAAGTTACCATTCTTCTTGGAAGCAATGGTGCGGAATGTACATCGGAATCCAATTAGATAAATCGAAACTGTAGTAGTCTTATCCTGGACCTTGTGAGCCCCCTGGCTCTTGTTAACACATAGATAATCCATCACTAACACAACTATTTATAGAGCTCTGCGGTTTAAAGACACTGTGGAATCGCAACATAGATTAAACGAGGATGCGATCCATCACTTGTGTTATAACAGCTAATACATAACCTATGTCCACGTATCAAAAAGCGATAAGGGCCGCGAGACGAGTATTACGTGCGGTGCCGCTACCGTTACTGCAGTTAAATAGGCCCCGTCGTATATTTGTGGCGTGTTTGATGTGGCAGCCACGTAAAACATTATTTGGATGTAAAGAGAAAACACGTTTGAAGAATGGGGGTCTATTTGTGTATTTAGTACCGAGAAGAAAGGACAGGCTTTCTGTTTTTCCTCAATACGCAAATCATTAAATGTAAAAAGGAAATTTCTAAGGAAACACATTACGTTTAAAGTAGAAAGTAGGTTTAATGCACATATACATAACATAGTGCATTTAAAATATTCAAAATTGTTTGAAATTGATGTCAATGACAATTTAACTAGACACGTAACATGATTTCGTACTTATCGATAATGGATGCCTCTAAATGCTTCGTGTAGAAAGCATCTTCGATATTTGAATGTTATTTATAGCCATGAATATGTCGTAAATCAGAATGAATACGGATCCAGCATATTGTGGTATATCATGACATTAATGCTACTAATATATCACTCTTATCATTAAGCAGAAATCGATAGTGCAATTAAATTCTCTGTATCAAGTCACATCACGCAGTTGTAGCATCTGTTCATCTCATAATTATATAGGAGTAATTAAAAAAACACGGCTATGATCCATCCTCGTAAACACTTCAATTGAGAGTCTAATTACAAGGTATATTACCGCAATTAAAGCCAACGGAAAGCCTCTAATCGCTCTTTGATGCTGACCAATGGTCGAGTGGTATGAAGGGTCCTGGAGTTGACCAGGGGACGAGTCGGCCCGTCATAATGGAGCGTATTGGCCTTCTTATTAGCGCCATGGCTACTGTTTAAGTGGACATTAGTGGCGGTCATCTTGAGAAGACGTGATGTGAAGTGGGGATGGGAGAGTGGTCAGGTTGAGCCGGACCCAATCGATGACCACTTACAAGTAGGCATCAACCCAGGGCCGCAATATTACCACGGTTCCAGCCGCGATCCATATACATCATTTATCGCTGAGCGGTAACTTAATTTCAGCACGTACATGAAATCATATTGACAGTTACATCTTGTGGAATCGTATTAGGACTTGACGCGCTGCGAAGGACCAGAGGGGGTTATGGAACTCCCTGGGGGTGACGGAACCACAGACATTGTAGGTCACACACTGAGTCCTACCATAGGTCAGGGTAACAGAAATGCCAGACGAAGCTAGATAAACTCAGTAAAAAACGCAAAGCTAATGTTGGGGGTTCATAAACCTCGTTACGCAGTGCTCGGTCTGGTACGTAATGGGGGCCAATTGCTTCAGTCTTTACATTTCCTTAAATCTAAAAATCTATCGAACTCTTGAATAGCATAAGAAAGCCATAACTTCTATATACATATTTGATGAGAACATAATGTACTCTTCGTAACATAACAGGCATGAAAAGACAATAAATCGTGCTAGTTGTGATCTTTCATATAAAAGAAAAATACTGTGAACTCATCCCAAATTAAAGTTAACAAATGAAAACATTTGAAAACTCGAAACATGCAACCTTTGGCTGAATAATTTCAGAACAATAGCTTCTATCATATCTCTGGAAACAAAGCTTATATGGCATTGCAAGCTACGAAATACGTGACATTTACGAAGTTGAAAAGGGTTATTATTTAGTGATGTGGTGGACAGTGGTGTATTCAACCAATGATTATGATGCATGATTGTGGTCTAAGCTACTATGATAGCTGAGCGTCTCATGGATCTAGTAGTGTCATGATCTCGTCTACACCATTGTTTGAAAACTCTACATCCCGACATATAGCCCTTGGGGAATAAAATCTATATATTTGACAAGTGCCTTGCCCTGTTTCACGGTTGTAAAATAGTTGTAACATCAAACAAGATTGTCCTTTGAAAAATCGCAGTTACTTTTCAGCTTCATGGTTTTGAACTCGACTGAACTGTTATGAAACCCGAACCAATTAAGACCAATTAGAACTCTTGATAATTATCCCAATAAACCAATAGCGCAAAACATATCGATTCAAGCATTTCATATATTATAAAAACATTTTCTCATTTTTCTTCCCAACCGCGAACATTGGCTTTATAGGTTTGTAATCAAATTGAATCCACTTTGACATTACAAACATTGATCGTTTGTCGGCTCCTTGGATTGTCGTAGATGCGTCAATGTCAATGGGTGTAAAACCCATTCCAAACAAATGGCAACAAATCGAATAGTGAGAATCTTCTTGAATGACATTTCTGCTTAAAGGAATAACAAATCGGTATTTAATGAAGTAAAGCTTTATGTGTTTTCCATATGGGACCTCTTTAAATCGTCTACCATTGCCTGTCAACAGCTAACCTTATCAATTGACAATTGCAACCACAGATTATTTGTTCTTTTGATTACATTCAAGGTCCTCAAAACCTTGTGGAAATTAAGTTTTATTTCTTAATCACGTATGTTCACCATTTGAAACTGTAAGAGTGCTTACTTTACAGACATAAGAAACTTCTCACCAAGATTCAGGCATGGCGACTACTTCAAACAAACAATAATAATAAATAATAATAATGATAAATGGGTACTTATCATGCGCTATAGTCCATCCAAATATGCATAATGCGCTCAACATTTAGTACCCTGAATGAATTGTACTTTTGATGCAGCTACTAAGCGCTTCGCGCGACCATGTAGGTCAATATATCCCGTATTCAGGTACCCAATAGTACGGCTGGGTGGACTGGGTGCACTGTGGATGAAGCGCCTTGCCCAAGGACATAACACAGTGTGAAGCCCAGGTCACATATATTTGGTGTCTCCACCTGGATTCGAACCCGGGCCGTTTGCGTGAGATGCCAGCGCGCTGACCACTACACCACCATGCTTCACTGACAATAAAACGAGATACCCGGAATGCTGCAAGAGAGGATTCAGCAAGAAGAAAGGGACAGAGTCAAGATAATAGATCGCAGCTAGACTTGAGTTCGCTTCCCTTCATGTGAGAGTCACAGCGTTCAGAGAGAAATGTCATCAACAAAGACAGATTCATTCGAAATGTAACCTTCTGAACATGAATCCTATACAAACAGTTGGAACAGTCTTGTGGTCGTTGGCCTTCAAATCTTAAAGAACACATCTACATTCCTTTATATCATGTCTTTACGATCAGAATCAGTGAAAGAACAAGTTAAATCGGTGCTCCCAAGAGATGTCTCGTATATGTACACTATTGAACTGTTTCTTGCTATGAAATGTCCATCAGTGCCGGTTCTAACCATAAAACCTCAGTTATGTAGATCCAATTTAGATGGAATCCAAAACAGCGGTACGTTGAAGGGCTGGCCTCTTACCTTTTCTTATAACGCTTGATAACGTTTTATGAGCTCGCTTTATCATATCACTATGAATATAAATGGTTATTTCGCGCGCCGCATTGCTCTAACTGGATTGCCGGATCCATCTCCATATCATACCTAGCTATCACACAGCACAGATGAGGTTATGTACAGAGTCTAAACCAATTGAGAAGGGAAAAAATCTCCATCCTGGGCGATTGATTCCTAGTTAAAACGAGCCAGCATTTATAGGCTGTATAGCATGTGAACCATTTCATGAAAGTGAGTGAAAAACACTAGTAACGAGGTGAGTATCCATTTGAACTGCTATTGATTCCATGAGAACCTGGATTAGGCGGAAGGGATGGAACCGTTAAACAATTTCATTCCAAGTTTCGAACAGAGGCAAAATTGGCTTTTTACACCACTTGGTCCTAAATTGTTGAAACGTTTTCCTCAACTCGTTAGTGAAATTGCTAGGCGACGGGTGCATAGTAGCGCAAAACAATATGGACATGTATGCACAAGAGAAATTGGATTACGAACGAGCTATGCATATAAGAGGATGCGTTATTGGACTGTAGGGGGTGCGGTGTTATTAGGCAGTAGGGGAGAGGGGTGTTTGCAGTCGCAGGAAATCAGCCGCCTCGGGCAATGTTCCTTCATTGAACCCTGTGGATTCATCGCCAAAGAGAAATAAAACACGAGTAACCTCTTCAAACGCTAGCGTTCGTTCCAGGTCTCTCGTATGTGGTAGGGGGCGCAATTTTCTAACTTATTTCTCATTATTCTTTGCAAGTTTTTGCGAGTGTCACGATGATTGATCACCGGGTTAGAAATGGTTATAATAGCACAGAGATGCAGAGGAAACGTGCAGGTCGAATCCTCTACAAGCTTGTTATACACAAATTAAAGGCGATGTGCCGATGATCAGGCCGTTATGATGTTGTCTTTATCGATTAGTTCTGCCTTGCGAGCGAAAGGTCGTGCTCGGATTAATGGCAGCCGATGAAGAAAGAGCGTAATTTGGAGCCGAGTAAAAAGATTGCAGGTGGAACAGTCCGGAAGGTCTTTGAACAGCACCGACGGCTTGTCTCTGGTGGCATATTTACCGGCAAGACAGTTCTGCTCGGTAAATTAATTTTAAGAAAGACGCTATATAATGCAGGGCGGGCCTCGATTGATTGCAACTTTATTGTATTTAGGGAGAGAATAGTCCTTTCATAAAACCAAGGTGATTCCCTATTCACTATCGAACTGCGACTGTGTCGGGAGACCTCGCTCCTGCCAGTAATGAAACCGTCCTGTGTGTTCTATAGGGTCTGGGAAGGTCTGAAAGAAATCAATTTGTGAATGAACGTGCTCAGACCACGGATCTATAATGGCGCATGCAGTGGACCCGGGTCTAGACAACGTGTTTCATCCGTCCTCAGCTTACACTTACACTCACTCTCTTAAGAAAGATAATTGTATTTAATAAATGAAAGGAGCCTTAGAGAAATGGCCTTTTCTGATCAAGACGAATCTAGACTTGCTTTACAAGAGGTTGTGTGTGAGACAAGGGTGAATTCAAGGTTAAATATAATGAACAAGAGTGAGTACGTTAGACTAGCCCTCAACCCAACAGCTGCCGATAGTGTCCGCACAGAGCTCATACAAATTAATAAACTACTATATTGAAAGTATTGCAACACCTGTTTATTTCAAGACTATCGTTATATAAATAATATAAATATTTGATTGTTATGGTTTTCATCGATATTGAATTGTTTGAGAAACCGTGTGTTAAGAATACAACCTACAAACTCTTTAATACCGAGTTGATATATTCCCTAAATCCAAATTCAGATCAGTTTGAGTTATGACCAATACAAAGTCCATGACAAAGAATTTAACATGGTTACCATCTTGTACAAAGTGGCATTCGAGAGTTGAAAATCAAAGATATAAAATAATGTGCTTTCAATCGATGTGGGTATGGAAACGTATTGACCTAATTAGTGAAAACAAAATCGGGAATGAAACGACAGTATAAAGGGTATTCCTCGTTCACTACGAATGTCTTCAAATGCGTTGAATATGTCTGCGATGCAGATGGTATAATCCATTTTGGTATGTTTTAACCAGGAGACCTTCACACATACCCGGAAAACCCTTATGCATTTTTCAAATATACAAAGATTTGGATTATTATAATACTTTGCAGGTGTATAGTTTGTTGTAGCACATCTGTTCAGACAAGGAGAAACCTGTATTTGATTTGATGTAAATTATTTTTGTACATACAATACCACGTAGGTTCATGATTTCTGATAAGACACGAATAAGCATTGTTAAGAAGATTCTTCTTACCATTTTTTAACCTAAGACTATCTGGAATTCCTGACAATCTATTCTTATCAGAGGCAATGTCAGACACACAACTAGATTCCAACAGAAATCTTTCCTAAATTCACCTGAATCTGAAAGTCTGGTTTCTTCCAGGAGGATTTCTTCATGAATTTAACCGAATCCTAGACAGACATGTGAAATTCCTGCAATGAGGCGGGAAGCGTAAAAGAAGTTACATGAGAGGCCACCCAGCCTGAAGCATGATTAGCCATGCTGTGCTCCACACCATGTTCAACACGGGGTAGGGAAGTATCGGCACACTGGGATTGGATCATATAGTTTCCCAACAGTTATACGTGCATTGGGTGTCCGAATTCTTGTATCTCTGTAGACTAACCCATTTTCTGAAGTTCATGATAATTCAACATGATAGTTCAAACTAGCCTAACGGACTAATCCCTTCAAAACAAGTCTAGATCAGGGATTGGACCATAAATGTTCCCATCATTTATACGTGCATGGGGTGTACGAATTCATGTATCTCTGGACACTTACCCATTTACTGAAGTTCATGATAATTCATCACAATAGTTCAAACTAGCCTAACGCACTAATCCCCTTTAAAGTAAGTCTAGATCTGTCTCTAGAACTCAAATTTCTATGTGGCCCAATCCAGAAATATGATAAAAATTTAGTTCCTTACACAAGAATAAAATTTTCACAAACTGAATATTGTCTATATGCATTGTGTATTCATATATACAACAGAAAATAAGGTACGAATGATGGAATTTTCACAGACTGAATATTGTCTATGTACATTTTGTGTATGTCTCTAAACAGAACAAATTTACATACATTTTTTCATCGCTTGATATTTCATTAGAATGTAAAAGGAATGCATATATCCACAATTATCATATTAATCATAGCCCATACTTGTTTCCTTTTTGATACGTTATTAATACATTGGTCATCACGTTAACATGATAACTGATAACTAGTGTTACCAACAAAATTATAATATTTTGACCTCTAATACCCAGCCCGAAATAAAACCTCCAGAAAAGCAATTCGTGTTTTGAATGAACAACAAGGTGAACATATCTTGATATCTCTTTTCTATATTCAAGCAAATAAACATTTTGAAAAATATGTTTTTCAGAGACTGATTATTAATGTAGCTGGCGACAAATGCTGTCTTCACACTGCCATTCTAGTGGCAATAAGAAAATGTCTAGTAATGTTGACTGAATTCATAATTTATGTTAACAATCGATTAAGAATCGTTAACCTTACAGAGTAGTTAATATAATTATCTTAATGTCATGTAAATCATACTTATTAGATCAAAGATAACTTTGATCTCACTGTAAGCTAATTTTGCTGAATAGGCAATAATGAATAATAAAAATGATACCATGTTCAGCCATGGTACATTGTAAATAGATTATCAAAATTTAACAAACACCAAGGGCTATACGGGCAATAATAAATAATAAAGATAATACAACGTCCAGCCATGGTATATTGTAAATAGATTATCTACTTATAGGATCTTCAACAAACCGCTGGAGATTCAGCGTAATTCCATGAAATGTCGCACATGTTTGCACAAACTGGTCAATGAACTCGTTATGTGAGGATGCTCGCTGCAATATGTTCTACACGAGTGAATGAAGTCCTATCAAGTAGCTAGCCTTGACTCGGGGTCAACTGATTAATAATGTATTACCAATGTAATTGATATACTTCAGGAACACTATATACGCTGATCAGGTCCACACCACCACAGTTAATCTTGCTACTGCCCATCTCCCATCAGATCAGGTCGTCCTATACACGAGTGAAGAAGAATAACATCATATGCCTTTAACAGCCTTAAATGTCTATTCACGACTAATTTCTATATCTGTCATTCAACATCGTAAAATGTACGAGATTAACAAGTCAATTCACCATTATTTCATATATTTTACCATCCTACTATTGTAAGGTCTGATCCTACAACATACTAGATAAAACTAAAGGGTAAAGTCCTGTACCTTAACATAGCTTAAATTATCAATTCATCACTATTTTATTTATTTGACCATCCCGCTATTGTCAGAACAGTACAATGGACGAAATAAACAAGAAATTTTTTGTACCTTTGATGTTTGTCTATTCATCAACATTTCAAATATTTTACCATCCTACTATTGTCAGGTCAAATCGTTCAAAGTATGAGATAAAATAAAAGATGGACACCATGTACCTTAAACATAACTTTAATTATGTATTCATCACTATTTCGTACCTTCAGCCCCCCTACTGTGGGATAAGATGCTACAATCTACGAGATAATCTGGTAGAACAAAGTATGTACCCTTAAATAGTTATAATTGTCTATTCATCAATATTTCAAATATTTGACCACCCTAATATTGTCAGCTCAGACGCTAAAATGTGCGAGATAAAATGAAAGCATGAAATCCTGTATGTTTAACATGACTATTACTGTCTGTTAATCGTCCCTTCATCATCGTTGACTATCTTCTAAATGATTGTAGAGAATCAAATAATAGCAATAAAGGTTTATGGTTTGAGAGCAAATCTCGAGTTACACACGAGCCACGTCCAAAGTTTGACAGCATTGCTATAAGTTCTACTGAATTCATCTCTAATTCGTCTTAGCTATACCTTCAAGACGTTTTAAAAGTATTATGTTCATCAAGTCCATCTAAAAATATTTCTCAAAATACTTAAACGAATCTCTTTCTCACGGTGCACTAAAGGATCAGATGTATCTGACGAGAACACCATGCACGTCTAATGACTTTGAACTCTGTGTAACTCTGTGAGAGCACCCTGGACACACAGCTCCTTCTTCAACGATCTGTGCTAATGCTTGATTGGTATAGCATTAACTAGAAAAGTCGCTGGTATAAACACGAGGGTCAAACTGCAAAGGTACTGGTGATGACCCTGATGATAGCACATACTACCCGATAAACTGAGCAGCAGCTGTGTTGGCCGTGTCCCCAGAGACGGGAGGTGTGAGGTCGCGAGAGTTGGACGAGAGTTGGATGAGAGGCCCGTTGATGAACAAGCTCTCCCGTCGTGATATCTGATGGCGAACCCGTTCCGCGCGGTCAATACTACATTTGGCTTAGGCAAACACGGAGAAATGAAACTGGACGGAGAATGAAATAGAAGGGCTATCTATAGTGCTTGATTACATTTAAAATCCTTTAGTAGCATCCCCGGGGAAGTTACCGGTTAAATATTTTGTTTGCTGTGACAGCCACTCTTGACTTCATTGAAACTATTATCGCAACGATCGTGTAGGCAAAAACTCATTAAAATCTACAGCTCGGGAATGCTCTTCCATTCGACTAGGGAACCACGTAATTGTTGGCGTAAAAACGTCTCTGACACACAAAGGAAGGATAAAGGATAAAGAAGATGCCTGGCCAAGACTCTGTCACTGTCCATTGTTGGATGACGGAACGGTTGGAAGACGTAGCTAATAGAGCCCGAACTAGCGGACAATGTGTGGTACCAGAGCGTCATCAATCTTCACCCTGCCTTCGAGCCTTTCCCCCCGAGTGCTTCCCATTGGGTGTGAGACATGGCCAATACAGGCAAAATGGATTAATGTTATTGCCATTTTTTTCGCCTCGAAAATCATTGATAACCATGAGAATACCAAACATCACAATTCCGTGCAACGACCGGGGCCGCGGTTGTAATCTAAAATAAAGGATGGTGTGATTAGGAGTTTTGACAGCTCTACTTTAGACTTTGAAATTTCTAAATTTGAACAAATTAAAGTGGTGGGAGACGCTACGGTTCACACATCTCACGAGTCTGGTCGGTCCAGGGGGAGGGAGGTTGGACACATTGAAAAAAAGGACGGGGGACTCCGTATTGCTTGACCGTACAGCATTCGGGGGAAATCTTGGTGAAGCAACCGGGTCTCTGAGATAATTTATCATCATCTGTCATGGGTAGGAAACTCCGGAAGCCCAGTCATAGAACAAACAAGAGGGTTGGGTTCGGAGCCCCTATATGCCCAGAATAATCCTTCTAGAGCCCTTTCACCACAAATAACGCGATTGTCTGGCCAGGAAGTATGGTTCCGGACATTTGACCGATTGGACCGGGGTCAGCTTGCCAAATATCGATATATACCAATACGTTTGCCGTCGGAAAATAAGGCGTCAGCGAAACCTTATGATTAACGCGGCCAACAGCACTGTCAATAGTGAGCGGGACTACAGGATCTATAATCACCAGGAGCAATCATCCTGAAGGAGGCAGCCTTATAATTGATAAATAGACACGTATCTTTCCCCCTCTCCGACTGTTTGCATTGAGATAGAAAGCCCCAAGAATATTTACCTCAAAGCAGTTCAGACAGTCGTAAAGGTCTCTTTTACTGGTAAGGTCATTATATAAGAGCATCTAGGTTAAGTTCAATTTGGTATCTAGACCTCTTATTATGAAGTCAATTGAATTAAGGAACTTGACCTCTGGTGAGGATGTTTGCCAAACAATGCACGAATATTGGAATTTTGTTTGCATAGTTCTATTTTAGAATGTATCCCTGTAAACCTAAATGAAATTTGAGTTTCACAAGATGCCTTACAACGCATCGAAGTTCACGTTCTGTTCCAAATGATGGAAACAAAGAGGGCCGCTATTACAAAATAACCAATAAATAAATCATCGATAAAACACTTTGTTTTAAAAATATACCATCAACGGCTGAAATGACAAATGAGCGAACATATCTAAAAGGTTAACAATATCAAAGAAAATGTACAGAGCAGATTTCAAAGCGTCTTTCTAAAAAGATCTAAAAATCAATGCGGAGCTGAAGATTTCGAGACAGTAGTCAACATGGCGCCATCTATATAATTAATTCCTTGCTAATTGCTGCAGTGTTCTGAAACCCGAGAGTTATTATTGTCAAGAGCGTATCAGGTCCCTTATCGGGAGTCGGCTGGAATAATCTACAAGAGAAATATCTTCAGTCACAAAAATATTCCCCTTCAAGGAAAACTGCAATGGAACATTGAAGATAATGATTAGATGCATCACATGCTTACAATGTATGTACAAGTGTATGACTTCATCAGATAAGCGTGTCGCCAGTGTATGCACATAGATTGCGAATTTCGCACGTCGTTAATCATATCCTGTCGACATACAGAGCTATTGTTAAGTAAGTGATACGCTTGTAAAATATGGGCCCTATTGATTGCTGCTTTACTAAGCCCGGGGAGAGGAAACCCTACCGTCGAGGAGTCCATGGATCCATCCAAAGGGAGACTTGTGCATCGTGTATGGCTTTTAATCCGTAGACAACGTGACTGGGGAATGGTTAGCATCAACTCGTGTATATTGTTCAATTAGGAAATACCAATTTCACTGTAATTTGAGATTTATAGCGAACGGCAATTATCTGAATGCTTACGTGATAGGAATTACGATTGACGTTTTATACGGGAAGAATTCACGTTTATAAACAATTTGATGAAATGAGAATACGACGGTGAAGTATTTAGGAAACAAGTTGATAGAATTTACGTATAGGGTATATCAATCTCTGAACTAGTTCAAATGATGGATTATTTTGCCTTTGTCATTCAGTAAGACATAAATCCTCGGCAAGTCTACAATAAGACTAGAGAACTTGATTTTACGAAGACTAAACGAAAGTCTGACTTTCTGAACAAGTTCTTTTAGTGGGTCATGTTTTCCACGTCTGCATTCATAATAAATATGACAAGAGGGAAGTGCAGGGCTGATTATTTAGAATGAAGACACTTCATAGGCTGCATGTGCTCTTTACATACATGTAAGTCTTATTTTGAAATGTCTTAGATTTATTGCAAAAATATCACATTAGAGACCTAGCACTAGTCAAATGTTTTCGTTAACACATTGATTGCAATGACGTTTGTTGAAAACAGCTGAAATGCATGGAATAAAGGCTCAAGGGTAGCTTTCTATAAATAAAACCACAGTTAGAACCAACCCAGAAGATATTAAAAAATCCTGTTAACAAATAATTTTACACGATTTTGGAAGAATCATGAAATACTCATTTTGGAAATTATTTCGTTTGCGAATAGACAGAAGGCGTCTTTGTCTCCAGTGAAGTGATCTCAGTCTCAACTATGACGCTACAGAGCTGGGAACGCGAAGACTCTTTACAGCAACCTGGAGACAAGATTGAAGGCTGACAGTCCATCTTAGTCCAACATCATTACACAATTCCTGCTCATTCCGGGGGTGACTCGATTTTAACTTTATCACTAACCACAACGTAAATTCACGTGGGGAATTTAGGAAAGAAATAAAATCCGTTCCGGACGGTTAGTTTTCTAACTGGCGAAATTTAAAACCCATTTTTCATTTAATTAACACTTGGTTATTCCCAGGTGGCGGTACTGTTTAATTGAAAGGAATCCACTCGGCAAATATTTTCAGAAACATGCATAAAAGAGTAATAAGTTAATTCCACAGCGCATCCCCCTAGCCCTTGACAGAGCAAGGGGACTTTGATTGTCTTTGAAGAAGAGAGAGGTGACAATATTTCATGGAGGGAAAGCTGACAAAGCAGACCACTGTCACCGACTCCGGATTATAAGCGATTAATCGCGAGTCCCTCTCCACCCTATCTCACGCGCACCTCTCACGTGCTTCGCGCACTTGCTTTGTGGTCGTCGGCAAGACGACGAGGACAAAAGAAAAACGTCCCCCACCTCTCCCCTCCCCTCCCCGCCTCTCCGACGAATCTCTACCAGTACAAAGCTGGGACACACGATTAAACAGGATTTTCTGCAATATTATATTTCCTGCAATCCATATGGCAAAGAGCCTAATTACCAAGGGGAATAACTCGATATGTCAACAAAGCCGTCGTGGAGACCCGGGTTTCTTGAGACTGTTTATAGCCTCTCCACGCCAGACTAACAACAACAGAAATTACTTGTAATCCTGTTTTTATTTCCCAACCATAACTCGAAAGACGTTCACAGGATCCCTTACAGCCGGTATGCTTAAACTCTGCCTTTGTTGATTCCTTTGGTGAATAACACTAACCTAAAAACATAATAACTCACTGAAACCCAAATATTTCCTTCATTGAAACGCAATATTTAAACGCCAGGAAGGGAACTTCATGAAGTATAAAAGACCACTATTACGAAAATATTCCAATCAATAATCCATTGTAGGCAGCAATAAATGGACAAATCTGATATCTATTTACTGTATCTGGCCTAGGTCAATAAATTTGTCAGATCGGGGAGATTTTAACACATTAGTCAATACAAGCCGATAACATGTAAGGAAGTCTTTGAAATGCCGTATCTAAATGAGGCAGCGAAAGCCTATCTATTTGAAATCTCTACAGTTCTAAGCGTAACGGGCAGGCGTCAGACGAACAAGAATATATTGATTCAGCGGAGGACCTAGCGTTCGGCGTACGTTCAGTTCAAATTGAAGCCTAGTTTCCGACCTCTTTCTTTAGGAGGAGACGTCAAAGGATGAAATGAGAGCATTTTTCTCGAAATATAAAGCCCAATGGGTACACCTCGTTAGAAAAATCCTTCTCGGAAGGAGCGAGAAGGATATGTGGTATTACGTTGTCGAGGACCGCGCTTCAAGACCACCAGGACGAAATTGGGCCGGAGGTTGCGAAGACGACGGAAAGAGAAGACAAAAATCTCAGATTCAACATAAAAAGGTGGAGAATTTTCAAAGCGCCTGATTGAGATTAGGTCTGCTGGCACTGAGAACTGGAGTTGCACAAAGAGGGGAGGGGGTATGGGAAGGTGATGTCTCTGTACAGGAGATTTTACTCGGTGGCCTTGTTATTTGGTAATTAAAATGTTTTCAAAGGTGAGTGTATTAAAAATAAATATGTGAGAGAAATATATCTCGAAAACGTAATCTAAAGACATTTTAACTCTCACATCGAACATAATGGGACGTTATTTCGATAAATTGTAATGACATTGTTGAAATGATTAATATATACTGGACAAAATAAATTAAGATATTTGAGATTTAATATTTTATCATTATGAAAAATTTAACAATATATCGGTATTAATAGTTTGAAAATTTCAAAATATCTCCTTTACATATCATATATATAAATCCTAAAAATGTTTCCTATATATTTTTATCTATCTTTTATTATTACTTTGATAATGTATTTCACATGTTCATTTGCAAGTATTGAAATCCCTCATCAATAAACGTTTGAAATGCGAAATTTAGACAATTTTAATCAATCTTAATCAGCCATTACGGCACATGACGCAATATGTCATGTTTAATAAAAAGAAACTATCAGCTTCCTTAATCAACGTCTATTCTCGGTTACGAAGTTCTATTCATGGGAGGGAAATAACAACAAAACGAAATGTGACGTTTGGCATTTTCAAACATTAACTGTTAAGTGCAAATAACCAACGTTAATGTGGACAATTATAATCGATTATGACGATATATTATTTCAAAGGTCTTTTGTATACATTGTCGAAGTAAATATTTACTGTGAAAGCAAAACACGGAAGAAAACAAATGGAGTAAAATTGCACGGCTTTGAAGGGCGTCCCCGTCATTAGCGACAATGGATTCTGGGACAAAGAAATGACATGACAGTCTGATGAATAAATCAAAAAACCTCCTTTTCTTCGTTTCTTCCCAAATCAATGCGAGTGCGAGGTTGTATTGTGTTCGTCTAGCTTTGTAGAGGGCGGAGGACTACAAACACAGACTAAACTCATTACTCCCTCCGCCTCCGCGATCACCTGGTCTGGACTATATCTTGTGTCCCTCCTCAACATCAAATGTCACGCAGTTATAATCATCGAAATAATACTCATTTTCATAAAAACAAAATCAGATATATCATGAAATCTGTTGACCTTGATATAGAGAAATCTAGCGATTGAAGTGTAAACATCTATTGAATTATGAATTGTTTACTAGTTATATGACGAAATCGTGATAATTATCAAAATGTATCAAAATGTTACAATTTCTTACAATGATAATCATATATTTCATGAAAAGAATCTTATAGACGCAAATCACAATGATATACAGAAATCTAGTAATGAAGTACAAATCTCTGATGCATTATGAATTGGTTAAGTTTTGTTCTATGGAGAACTCTTAAGGAGTCAACACGCCAATGCGCCAATATTTGGCGAAA
Source organism: Phorcus lineatus (assembly GCA_921293015.1). Classification (NCBI taxonomy): domain Eukaryota; kingdom Metazoa; phylum Mollusca; class Gastropoda; order Trochida; family Trochidae; genus Phorcus; species Phorcus lineatus. The sequence continues at coordinate 18,732,091 of OV121083.1, read as the reverse complement.
GATGTTTTCCCATAGGAGTTAAAACTGCAAGAAGTGTCGACATTGGAGAATCGTGAATGAAAATTTTATAGTTCTTTTTAATATGCATGAACGTGAATTGAATTGATAACTTCGTCGCTGGCGCCTTGTCGTGAAATGTATTCCACTTGAAACTATAACACAGTTACATCAGCTGATACATAACACGTGAAATCCGCTAAATGGCAAACATTTGTTTTAATTTTTCTGTTAAAAACTTTTGTGTCATGATGTTATCATAAATCGCTGTTAAATATTGCAAGGTTCCTTCTACATGGACGTAGCTCACATATATTTTATGAATAACCGATATTATTAGAATTGTTATAATTAATAACAAAATGTACTGATATCATTAAGTATACGCCAACATAAGTTGTTTAGGTAAAATGATAATTATATTCAGTGTAAATGATATAAAACGCAAAACATTAAATATATTCGACAATAAATCAATCAGTTTGACAGAAAAGAGTAAACAAATAAAACAAACTTTGGATATGAATTTGAATAACTCCATGATTTATTTCATACAAAGATCTATATTCGTGAATCATTATCTGATATTCAATTCTCATAATATCTTCACGATATTGTAATAGGGACGCCAGTAGCCCTGAAGCAGCACAAACATTATGGAACAAGAAGCTGCACGGAAAATACTCGTTCAAATCTCATTGTCGCTTACACAGCTAAAATTACCCTAAATCGAATGTCGGGAAGAGAATCGCAAACAAAAAGATTAATGTTTGATTTGTTATTATACGAAATCGCATTATTTGATTTAATAAAATATGACCAAAGTAAACTTATGTCTTACTTATTATTTCTCTTTACGAAATATTTTCATAATTCAAGATTTTTCTGAACATTTCGTAACGATGCTAGTTCATAATACGCAGTGGTAACTTGGAACAACTAGGTACACGAAATATCCCAAGTAAACAAATCATAGAAATTTAATATATGTCATATGCAAACATTTGTTTTAAATGACTTTATCATGTTTTTTTACGTTGAACCTTGATAATAAATGCCAAAAGTCTGACTTTTAATTTGCTTGTGATGACATTTGAAAGTACATGTTCATGTATGCGATTGTATATCTTGTTGTTATCGTTAGTGCTCAAATCTTTAAATACATTTATTCTATTGTAGATCGACCTTGTCGTTTAATCTTAAGAATGCGAAAATTCATATGCATAACGATAATATTCCTGAGAATGAATTATGACAGATTGTGACAAGCCTTTATAGGCTTATTATTTCATTTCTATGAAAGAAATGCAAAATATGATAACACGGCTTTTTAAATTTTACCAATCTTCTGTTTCGTAAGAATTATCAAAGTTACTCTAACGATCCTGGCAATTGTCGCCAAGAAAAGCTTCTACCATGAATTATTTCTCACACCTGAAGTAATTGATTTTACCATGACCTTTTCTCCAGGAAAAGAACAATTCTCCAAATAGGAAATGATCTACCCCTACCTATAAACAACAAGACTGTCATCTTATGATATGAAGCAGGATTATCTGTCCCAGTAACCCATGTCATAATATTACAGCTGATGGACACTACTGTAAGCATTATAAACCATTACAGCTGATTTAGCGGCCACTGAATTCTGGCGAGGCGAGTTCTTTACGAGATCGATTTTAACCTTGCCGGTGCTTGTAATCCCTGCGAGGAAGGTACATGCAGTGTGGGGAGTTGGAGGACAGCAGGTGTGTTGGTAGCGCAAATCAATAAGAAAGACGTTAGGTCGCTGCGAGGAGCTGCTAGTCGTCTGAACTGAGAAGAGGCAGTATTAATCTGATTCATGGGCAGGTGTGGTCATATTTCTTTCCAGAGCTCAACTTAATTCATGTGCTTATATACTTTATGAAACTTCTTTTTAAGTATTTTTATATGTTTTAAGTAAAAAACAACAATCTGTCGTGCGTCGAGAATTTTTTACATCATGTATGTTTTGTTCGAAATCAGTCATCACTTTTGTGCTAAATAGGCAAAGTATTGCTATTGTTAGAAATCAAGTTCATTCCAACATTCCAAATATCTTGTTTTGTATGAATTGAAAATATCCCAAAATATCAATGAAACGATTTCATCTTAACTATATAGCTCATTCTCCAAATAATTGTTTATTCATGGCAAAAAGAGAGTTAATCACTTAAAGGAAGCTTCATATAAGACAAACTAAAATTCATTGAATGTATGTTCACTTAAAAGATTTGTTTTCTTTAAAGGTCTCTTCAGTGCAGTAATGTAACTTTGACAACCTCTGAAATAAACGTTTCGCTATCAATTCTAAAAGTTCTGCAATTTTTACTGAATTTATCTACAAACACTGGTGAAGATTTATTTATACCAAATGACGTTAGCATTAGCAAAAGTGAACCGATGAAGTGATGTTCAAATTAAACATATTTATTTACTTTAAATGTCTTACCAGTGAAATAGTGTACCACCGGCAAAAACTTATGTTATCCTTACGTTATTAATTCTAATCGACTTGCTATTCTCGTACAAATCACTTAAAGTCACAGGTGACAAATTTATTGAAACAAACTGATGATAACTCTTGATAAAAGCTATTTATTTATATATTTGATTACAATAAAAATATTTGTACTTTTTCAGAGACAGGCTTTGCACCTGCAATCAAGATCATATTGTCGTTACTCAAGTTTATAACATTAAAAAATAGATAAATGGCTAATGTGTGTATTCAAGTGGGTCAAAGCTAAGGCTGGGACCATTCAGCATTAGCCTAGACCAGGTGTCGCTATGTAGCTACATCATTCATTCCACAAACACCTCTGCTACAGCTCTCATCACGGAAACTCGATTTGCTCTCATGAAAATTGGACTATCTCTCCGAGGCGCGGCCTCAATCAATTGCAGTGAACCAAGCCCCTGCAGCCATGATACACACTGACCAGTGGCCATCGACCGGCCGGAGAGCATGGTGGTACAATGCCTGTAAATTAGACCGGGGTCCGAGGGACTACATATGCTGCTTCGCTGAGTCCAGTCTCGGGAGGCCGTATATCATGTTTCTATCTGGCCGCACCATCTATGGCTGGTCAAATATCAATGGAACAAATTACGGTGTTGAAAGTCAATTACAAGCGACAAATGAACAGAGACTAATATGATTGACACCGGTGAGCGAGTGCCCTTATGTGTCGTGTGTACCTTGCACATGCTAAGGAGGATATTTCGACTACGGTTTTCATTAGCAGCGGTAATGTTTGTTGGCACGACAAGGACCACCGATTTGCTCTCGATGAATAATATAATATTGATAGGAACTAATACGTCTAGCTGAGGCCTCTAGTGACACATATGACCAGGCACAATGGGTCTGTAGAGATGTAGATTACAGATAGCTGCAAATGAATTATAGTCTAATTAGGGCTACAGGTATACCTTGTTGAATGTCCCGAGCCGCAAGTAATCGGATGACCGTCGGCATATTGTTAATAATTTATAGTACAACAGTCTTATTAACATCCAACCTAGATTTGTTATATTCCCAGAAGGATAAGCGTATTCCTTTGATCTATGAAGTTCGTTACGTAATGTTAGAATACAAGGTAAATTCAAATCCACTGGAATTAAAGGATTTAAGATATTCGACAATAAACCGTTTTATTGCCGTAGAGATGAAAATGGAATCGTGGCCACCTAATGGGACCTAATCAGAACCCGAATCTGTGTGCGCTTTCATGTAGGGGCTCGTAAGTGAACGATGGAAGAATACCAAGGGCGCCTGATCTATCGAGCCCAGATCGTATCACGATAGCCTCTCTTTCAAATTGGGTGATTATTAAACACAGTGGTATTGTGACCTGTGTTTACACGTTGAGTAATGGTAAACAGAAGACGTACAGCCCGCTGTGATTCCCGGTGCTAGAGAACTGTCACTTGAAAGATTAGTCTTTGTAAAGATGGTTCTAAACCTGTGTCTGAATTAACGTCAGGGTCAGACTAAATCATTGTCCACAATGAAAGGAATTGTCCAAATACCCAGTTTCTCGCTTCATTTAGACCGACGAATTAGGTTTTGTTCCGTTTGGAATGGCGACACAAAGGCAAATGAAAAACAAGAGTGTTTGTTCAGAAAACGACTTGCCCGATTATAATAGAATCCCACTCAGCTGACCCAAGGTGCCCCAAGAGACTCCTGATCAAACATAACCCCTCGGGTAGAGGTCGGAGCTGAGGGATGCCATGGTCAGCTGCTAAACGTATTGTCAGGAATCAGACCTGGATGGGAGGGGGCTCGGTCATATAGAAACTTACATGGAACAGGTATTGGTTTGGTTTGGTTTGGTCATGTTAAGAGCTTAGCGGGTCAGGTATGGGGTAGACTGGTCAGAGAAAGAAGCTTTTTAGGGGTCAGGTTTTTGTATGGTAGGGGTATGTATTGAAGCTTAGAGGGGTCAGATAAGGGCTGGACTCCTCATAGATAGAAGCTTTCAGGGGTCAGTTAAGGGGTGGTAGGGTCACATTTAGTTGATTGTAGGGATCAGGTATAAGGTTGTTGGGGTCAGTTACACACCTGAATAGAAAGAGTGCAGAGCTGATAGGCGGTAAATACCTGCTGTTATACAGCTGTCCCCGACATCAAAACACCTGGATGTGTTGGTATGTCATATGTGACACTCACAAAAGCCAGGTAAAGCAAAGATGGTTTCGAATAACACGGCCACAGGTAAACACGCTTCACACCTAGGTGGGACGCAGGTAGCATGTGGTGAGAGGTCATGGTAGTGACAATGATAACATTAATTAAAGAAGTAATTAGTGTCATCTTTTCTTGAATAACAGGAAATAATTATGGTATCAAAATTTCTCATAATGGATCTGATAATAACTTTTATATTTCATAATTGTTCATATAATGTATCCTGTAATTAAATACTCATTAATACGGAAGTTGGATTTCACCTTATCACAAATGTCTGGAAACAAATGGGTAAAAATATTTCCCATGAAATCGATATATGACGTTATCTATAAGAATTCAACTAAGGTTGTGCCAAAACACTGGAGTCTTAAAGTCTAGAAAACACCTGGAATTATTATTCTATAACTTATATTAACTTTAGATTATATACATAATATGTTACATTAAATAGCTTAGAACAGCTGCTGCATTTGAAATGTAATAGAATACTTTCGATAAATGTTAGAACAAGAGCTTGTGATCCAAACTGCATTAAGATCGACTCGATTTGAAAAGAATATGCTGAAATGTAAAACATAAATTTCCATTACAACTGACATCCACAAAACATCTTGCTTATCACGACAATAACAAATGTTCATCGTATGAACTTTCACTTAAATATCATCCCTTGCAATCACATTCACAGATAACGTTCTTTTTATTTACCAGCGAGCATAGATAATGTATTTTGTTCATCGTCACACATTACCTACTTTAATTAAGTTTTGACATCAGTCTTTCACTCGTGTATTGATTTCTAACTCTCAACGTATATACCACTTAGCAAATACGACTCAAAGTTGACGTTAAGATATTTGAAGTGAAAATTGAAAAGACGATTGCAAGAGGGGAAACATGATTCGAGAGAGAGACTTCTAACTTGGCTATCAAAAGGCCAAATAAAGGCTATAAATCTATTACTTGGCGGTTGACTTGTCAACTACCGAATGGAAGGCTGACTGGAGGATTCTCATAGATCACAATCTCCCAAAATCGTGCAACAGATTTTGTAAAGAACTGTGTCTTTAATTCGTCTTAGTTTGTTTGCTAACCTATCAAGATGTGGAAATCAATCACAAGCGCTGTAGCAGAGCTTGTGAGACTTTCCGACTCCTTACTGGCAAAGCCTGACAGTAAAACCTTCAATCTGACGTCCACTCATTAAAACTTAAGCTATTCTCTTTGCTTGCCCGTGTTCAAATTAGCCAGGCACATTCTTACTTAATTTTTCATACCAAGTGTTAATTTTAGCTAAACCTGTATTGAGCTTAGAAATCTCGAGGGGGATATAAAATACCAACAATGTTAAAAACATAACATTTTAGAGTGAAAGGCAAATTGGGACAACTCCTTACAGAGACAAGAGATTCCTACAGGAGATGAATGTGCGGTTCCACTAATGGTATTTGCTCATTTTTCTACGAGATGGAATCGGTTCGAGTACAATCCGAGGCACTGAGACGCATCGAGGCATGGAGCCGAGCTTATTGAAGAGAAGACTAGCTTTGGGAGCTTGGAGCCTTGAACCATTACAGACATTCTCCTGGGAGTTCAATATTAGCCAGATTCTTGTTAATCTCGGCCACTGGATCAGCTATCAAAAAGACCATCAAAACTGTGTCTTCATTGATGTACTTCTAGCATTAGCAAGATCCCAAATTGAAATGATAACATGTCATATTTGATAATTGTGATTTAATCAGGACACACTCGTGTTGTATTATGAATACTTCTGATATGTTATCAAGGTGTGCGTGTTTCGTGTGTTGTAATCACGCGGGACAGGTAGGGTCAGGTGTGAGATATGTCTTGTGATAATCCCGTGTAAATGTTTGCAGAATGAAGTACTTACCTTGGCATAGACAGGTGTGGAGGCAGACTAGTAAAATCCCAAACAGTGCGTCCATTCCGAATGATTTGCTGGACAATGATAACATTATGATTCCGCTAAGTAGGTGATCCGAGTCACCCTATCTCACCGTCTGTAAACATAGGCCGATAGTACTATTCCACTCACTGTACTCACAGGAATTATTTGAAATGTGAATGAAAGCAGCGTTGACACAATGCGCAGTGGAGTCAAATGCCCAGTGCAAGGTGCGCACTATCTCTGAGATGTGACACTGTACATCCGAGTGCTGAAGCCTCTGACCGTCTACTGAACGGTAGTCCGTAGTAAATCCGTCATCCCTGGCGAGCTCCGCAGGTACTGAGAACACAGTATTAGAAGCAACGCTCTCTCCCTCCCTCGCTCTCTCGCTAGCTGGGCGCCGTCTACCGACACACTGAGAGAGGCTGGTAGCAGGAAGCGCTCACAACTACTCGCTCCGTACACCGACCAATGCTAGCCTAGTGCTGCCGTGAGCGCGCATACATTTGCACGTGAGTTGGGCATCGGCGCAGGATTGCAGGGTCTTAGGAGGCACGAAGGGAGAATTACAGCTGATTGGGAAGTCGGATATAATCAGGATCTCTCACTATGGTGTTATGGGCCGCTAATCCCATGTTGTGAGCGCCGCCAAAAGCACATGGTATTTGTTGCTGTTCTCCCGATAGGGCGGTACTTTGCCGATTTAGACAGCGTACACAATAGCGCTTCAGGCAGGGGCGGGGTTTTGGGTTTGATTGACGCGATCCCTATGGAAATGGGCGGACTGTTAATGCAAGCTATTCGCAGAAAACGGAGATTTTTGGCGTTCCAATCGGAGTACTCGCTCGTGGGAAATCGATAAACATTACTTTCAACGGTAAACAACAAAATCATTATACTCCCGTGTAAATGTAAGAAACAGACGCATGGAGACCACGTTGCCAGAAGACAGAACACAGTTTCAGTAACTCCGCCAGATTTAAATAAACATATAACGCTTCCTGGATAAATAAACCGTTTATGCAACGCCGTATTATCGCAAGTCATAAAATTATAACAATTTACGTGTTGTGAGCTCACATTGAGTGTAGGGCAGTAAGTGTTAAAGATTGTGTAATGTACATGAGTCTCGCTGACCCGTGTACATATCAGTGCCGGTTTGATGGACATGTTTACACTGTCACTTGCATGTAAGTATTGTCTCTTTGGCTTGTGGCACTCACCTCGCTTAAAACTGTAAATATTGCTTAGTTTCGTGACACCGTTTATGCAATACATAGCGTTTATATAGATTTATTATGCAATAAAAGAAATGAACTGAAATACGCTGCAGACGATGATTTATTTTAGTTTTAACCATGTTTTCCTTCAGGAATCAAATTTCATAAAATTATGTCAATTCAGCTATTTACATGATATTTCTCTCTCTCTCTCTCTCTCTCTCTCTCTCTCTCTCTCTCTCTCTCTC